>CM062818.1:935469661-936118206 GCA_031772625.1 Pinus tabuliformis
TGAACACGAAAATGGATATTTGATCCCATCAAAGAATACCATCGGCATAACTACAAAATTTTCCTAAGGTATTGGCTAAGTCCTAGGCTATATAAGGATATGGAGATCAAAGTGCTATGTCCGTATGATATGGGTTATTGATGAATTGTTTGAATCGAAATAAGTGGCACCTAGGAGTGTGATGATGGATCAGATCTTATAGATCTAAAATGACTACAAATTGAATAATCTACTTATGGGTTGATAGAGTTGTGATGATGATGTTATCATGTGTGTCATTTATAGTGTATACTGATATTTGGGTTTGATTGATGTTTTGTTGTGCAGTGAAGGTATGATTCAGTAGTTATAGACCTGTACATAGGTTTTCTACATAAAGATCACATACATACGTGGATCTGCTTTTGGGTAGTCATGTATTGATTTTGCAGTTTGGAAATATCTATATGTGGGTATGCTTCTTGAAAGGCGTGTACATATGCAAAAGTTTCTTATTAGGGTCATGTACTTATTTTAGGGTTTTTTTGAATATGATGTTTGATTAGTCTTGTTATGTTTATTGTTGTCTGTAAGCGAAGTCTTTCATGATGATCTTTGTTTGACAGTGTTGATTGAGGTTGATCTGATTATGTTATGAAATGTTGAATAATAATGATGTTTTTCTGTGATGGTTAGTATGAGTTTCAGTGATTGATTTTAGTACTACAGTGATTTAGTTTCAAGGTTCAGTATTTTGAGATTTGTATGTGGGCTATCTAAAGAAGAAGTGTGTATATATGCATGGATGTCTCATAATAATAGCGTATATATTCTAACATGATATTAACCATGGTTTGCAGTGACAAGATCTGGTTTTTGTGATGAAATAAGTAGTCTGACTTTCTGATGAAGAGTATACATTGAATTGAGATGATCTAGATGTTTTCTTTGTTTGAGATTTGGTTATTGATTTATTCAATGATTTGGTTATTAAGTTGGTTCAATGATTTGATACATTGATTAGTTTCATTTCTTAGTTGATATTTGGCTTAAATGATGGTAGTGGGTCCAGTCTAAAATTATGATAAAAAGTGGCCTACAGGTTTGATATTTTGGTTCAAGTGGATCGAGTATGAAATATTATGAAATGTGTTCTACGAAGGTTTCTAGTGTGGAGGCCCTCCAGTGAGGAAGTTGAAGCTTCCTTCCAGTGGTAGGTGGTAAATCTAGTCAGGGGGTTGGAGCTCCCTTCCAGTGGATGCTCGAGAATGAGATAAGATTGTAGCCTTCTATTGGTGGGTTCTTGCAAGATGGTATGAGTTTGTACTGGCTCAAGATTGTAAGAAGTTTTTCATTACTATAAAAGATGAAGATAGAGACGATGTCAATGGTGATTTTATCCCACATTGGGTTTCTACATAAAAATACCGGTGTTCATGTGTGTTGATGTGTTTCTTATATGTGATGTTTTATTCTATTCTTACTGCACATGGTTACCCTTTAATTAGTGTCTAATGAAGTACTGATACACTAGTTCAATTTAAACAGATGATGAATTAGCTAAAACTTAGTTAACTGGATATATGCTAGTTGTCTGCATAACAGTCATGTACAAAAATATGAATAAGAAAAGAAAAGTTTAAGTGAGTTTTTTAAATATTGATTCACTCCACTCGCCTGTCAATATTTTTCTAAATAATGCAATCCCAGAATTATGAAGAAAAAGAAGAAAGAAGATTGACCTTGGAAACACGAGTGGTTACCAACAAATAATTTATAACCCACTATTAACTGAACTTCAACAGGACCATATGTAAATACAATTACTAGATACCCAAGACTAAGTTTAAAGAGATGGGTTGACCTTTGCAAGACAATAACCAAACATTTATTAGATACTTTGAAAGAGATAGTTTGAGAGATTACCCTGGTACCCAACAAGCATCTAACAACAATGAAGTTGGTACAAGACCAATCTTTAATCATATAGGTTAAGAGCTGGCAAGAAATACCTTTGTTGGAATATTAGTTCACAATAACATTGAAGGTGTGGAAGAAGATAGCTTTGTATTTGTGTGCATTATGAGAATGTTGCCAATATAATACATAGAGTTGTAACGTGACCCAAAACATCTGCCACCATGAAACCATAGCCATGCAAATATAAGGCACCTGAGACGTAAGTGTATGAGTGTGTGGTATAAGGTGAGGTGTTGGTACACTTTCCAATGCGAGCTCGGTGTATAAAATGAACTCATAAGCTTGCCTTCTAATACTATGAACCATAATTTGCTCATAAATGAGCTTACCTCGACTGTAAGAGGAGAGTGTAGACGCATCCAATTCGCTACGGAGGGGAAACCCATCTCCAAGATGGTAGAAGGGAATATTGTATAGCCAAGAATTTTACCACACGCATGGATTAATTCTCACAACTACACACATTTAAGTCGCTTCAACGTACACATTTGAAAATCATGATGTGACATGAAATATTGCCACGCCATTGTCCCATGCCTCTAGGTGTAAGGTGCATCACTACAAATGAGGGTTGCCACCTTGGTGAACACCCAAATTTTTCGCATGCCCATTATTATGAGGTTGCCATAAAAATACCACCAATAAGTCTTAGTATCGGAGAGAAAAGTTCTTCATTCAAAATTCGAGTGTCTCGTGACTATAACTAAGTGCTTGTAAAAACACTCCCCAATGGGAATCCACTTTGTTCCTCTTATTTATAAAAAAAAATCACTTTTGCCTTTGCTTTTTCCTTTATAAATGTTTCAATGCCTTTGTAAATGGTTTCTTATAACAAATGCATGTTCCAACCTACCACATTATTAATGTACTTGTAATTACTTTTACTTCATCCACACTTCATGTTTTCATGTTTGTTATAATATTTTTAGTCAATGTTCTTGTTGTGTTTATTGGTTAGTCATTCTTTATTTTTATGTATGTTTTAATTGTAAGAGTTTTTTTTTTTAATTGCTAAATTTAAAAAAATCAAATTTATAATAAGTATATTTTATATAAATAGTTTTAATATAGTAAACATTTTCATATATGGTATATTTAGTATAATTTAAGATTGGTTTAAAATGAAGTGATATTTGTATTAATTAATTTTGATTATATTTTAATTTAAAAATTATTTTATATAGATAATAGCAATGTTGATTATAATTTTATGTTTTATCATGCATTTAAGTTGTCTTACTAATATGTTAATAAATATATTTTAAAGTAAAAAAATAATTATATTTTGAGTGTTTTTAATTATTTGATGTTTTCTCTTATTTGTAGGTATATTTTTAATTAATTTTTTCTTAAATTTAATAGTAAATTGTTAGAATCATAATTTTAATTATATAATCTACACATTTTAAATGTCACATGAATTTGTTTTTGGCATTGTATCCATTTATCTATTCAAAAATGTATTTTAAATAACGAAACATCACCATCTTACCTAAACTTGAAAAAAATGTGAATGGTTATATTATACCATTATTTTGTTAAACTTACATATTCATTTAGAAGAAACATAAATTTTTTGAAATAATAACAATGAAGAAAAAATCATATTCACTTATCAAATACTTCAAATGGTAAATGATGTTTATAATTTAATAAAAATTCCATTAAAATTTATTAAAATGATTATTTTCCATTAAGGAAAAAAATGATAGAATATTGAAATAAAACAAATAGAGGATATTATAAATATTAGAAGTTAAATAAACATAGAAAATGTTATTTTTTCCGGATATTAGTGTATAAAATCTCTTTTATGGTGGAACAAGTGACCACCCTTTCCCTAAATTTGATTAGGGAATTAAGGAAGTTTATACACGTGCCAATACTATATTCCATTATATTTAATTCTATAACCTCTTGAAATGAAATACACATTCGTAATTATTAGCTCATTCAGACTATTAAATACAAAAAATTATAATCATCAAAAAAAAAAAAAAATCCCAACTTAAGAGATAACAATAGTAAAAAAATATTTATTGATATTCAAAATTAGATATACTATTGACTTTCCTCTCACAAGAAGCAACCCACCGTCAATATTAATGGTACTCCAAACACAATAAATTTGACTTTCCTCTCAAAAGAGGCAACCATATTAATGGTACTCCAAACACAATAATATTCATTTCACAGTTAACTATATGTACTAACGCATTTTCTAATAAAACCAATACTGAAGAGAATGCATGTATAGCCATTTTTAAAACACTTATTTTAATTCAAGAATTGACCTCCATATGTTATGAACAATTAGTGAAATATATCATTTATTTATTGTATACCTAAAATTATCATAATTACTTTTTTCATAAATCTTCTGGTGAGGTGTCATATGATCACGGGAGTGGTGAATCTTAATGCACTCCTCCATCGATGCCGATATTGCAATGATCTGTGAAATGAATTTAGGATTGTAGTTAATAATAATAATATAATAATAATAATAATAATAATAATAATAATAATATAATAGTGTACGTTCATAGTATTGTAGTGATAGGTTCTTACAGTCTTCTAACGACAGTTTGTGTGTTAACATTACCCAAACAATGGCACTACGAAATAGCATTTATATTTGCTTATAACCTTTAGTCTATTCTATAAAGGCACACCCATCATTATCTATGGATAACGTGAGGTATGTATATTACTTATCAATATCTATGGCTAAATGTAAGGTGCGGACACTTATCATTATTTAGGTCCAATTATCATCCAATGTTTAAATATTTTCATTGTGTTTATATATCTTTATTTTGACATCCTTCCATAGTGATGCATTTAGATGATGAATTTACTCCGCCATTATATTTTAGATGTAGTGTAAGTGATGAAAAATGTCTTTGATAATAATTTGGGAGCCTTTTTGGATATAAAAATGTTTTTTTATTAAATGAATTTTTTATAATTTCAAAAATGTGTTTATTAAAAATTGTAGATTTCATGTTATTAAAGTATTTATTAATATTGAGGGTAGTTCAAAATATTATTATAAGTTTTTTTAATCTCAACAATTTACAAGATAATGTGGTGATTTAAAATGTATTTTATATTCATTAATTTATATAATATTGTTTTTAAATATATACATATGATAAGAGTGGTAATTTTTTGTATGGTTCACATAGATATGGTGTAGAAATTTGATGAAAGAAATCTTTATGAAGAAATGGAATTTCCATATGATTAAATTTAGAAAATTCAAGTCAATTTTATTGAGATTGTTCATTTATAATATGGAATTTTCAATGTTATGATTGTGAATGAATATTCAAAAATATAAAACTATCAAATATATCCACCACTATTTGAAGTAAATTTAGGTAGATAAATATACTAATACTTAACACTAAATCAATTAAACATTGATTACAACATGATCTAAACAGTGTGTAAATATAAATGTTATATTCATTAGTAGAAAAAAATATACCATCACATTTCATATATGAAATTTTATCTAAGGTCTGACATAATAATCAACAAAATTAAATTTAGAAATCATATCTTAAATATAGAAATTAGGATAAAAATGGTACAATTTCTTATTATGGGGAAAAATATATAAAGTACAATGTCTTATCTAACCCAAATATGACCCATTAAATCCTTCAAAACCATTCCACCCAAGGACTTCTTGAAATATTCCCAAACCCTAGTTATGGCATCCGTAATCATTGCAAACCTTAACTAATAATAGGAAAAATTTATAAGGCACTCCACCAAGCTATATTAGAATCTCTAAGAGCTCAAAATAAGTCAAAATAATACCCATTATTCAACCCTTAGACCTCACCTAGATCTCACAATATTTATCCTTCAATTGCATCAAATAAGCCAAGGAATAAGTCAAAATAATACCCATTATTCAACCCTTAGACCTCACCTAGATCTCACAATATTTATCCTTCAATTGCATCAAATAAGCTAAGGATCTGTAGTGCATTCCTCTCATACGAATTGTCCTTGCTACAAGAGTAAATAATCACTCTTCCAAGATTCTCCAATACTTAGCATTACACAAACTATCACATCTCTATGATAGAATATAAGTTACAAAAACACTCCCTTTATATATGATTAGGTGAGGGAGCCCAATAAGAACACATGGATATAGTCCCCAATTAAATGGTAGGCTAGGCCAACAATAAAGCCTCAAATGGGCTGCTACATTAAGCATGAATTCCATTGGCACAATATGACTTCTACAACTTCCAAAGTGGTTTTTATTTAAAACATAGGTGTCCACATGCCAATAAATCTTCCAGGAAATATGGTATGTCCTCCAAGAGTGGTCTCACAACTCAACATATAATCCTAAGTAGGTGTGCTAATGCTCCTAGAGATTTAAGCCTAGCCTAGATGTGTATAACACACTTTTCAAGTTGGTAGTATTTATGTCCCAAGCACCCATATTTCTCAAAAAGTGAGTCCTCGTAAAGGATATCAAATTGGCACATGTTCACCAACTACCACATCAACAAGTTTGCCTCCTTACCATTGACCCCAAAGAAAACATATACCCAATCTAAGCTTTGTAATTTTTTGTAAAAAATAAATAAAATTAGCTAAGAGCCTACAAGCCCTTTACCTCTCATAGCAATGAGTGTGCTAGTAGGTTAATGTCTTTGAGGTCATGGCATTTTAGAGAGTTAGGGTACTTGGGATCATAGTGTGTCAAGGGTTAAAGTATAATAGTGGATTGATATATACTCTCATTCATGGTGTTAAGGATTTAATTTTTTGAGGGTCATAATGAGTTGGGGGGGATTGTATTATCATTACAATGTGTTAAGGGGTTATTTTGATTTGACGCATAGTAATTAGATTCAAAGGTTATAATTTGTCAATGAGAGATTGTATCAGTGATGATAAGAGTTAAGAAGTAAATTAATGTACTTAATGTGTTAAGGTAAGGTTTAAAGTGTTTTACGGATAATAATATGTATAGGACTATACTTCATATCAATAAGAAAGGGTAATGTTCTTTAGGGCTTCATGACCTTTACATGATATTAGTAGGCTAACACACCCAAATAAGTTAAGGCTACCCATCCATATAAGTTAAGTGGGAGATGAACCTTTGTAGGCTTAGGACATGGATGCAAGGGAGAAAGACAATTGTAGCCAAAAATTCAAATCTTAGTGTTGAAAATTACCTACTTAAATGAAAAACTTTAATAATGAAAATAATCACAAATCTCAATTCATAAAATGCAAATAACTTAATAAATTTAATCACAACCAATTATACTCTCTTTTTTAGAATATGAACTTTTATAATGGTTCACCATACTTATTTATTTCTAAATATAAACTTAGTAGAAACATCCTATATACACATATTCTATTTCCAAAATAACTAAATAATATTATTTATTTTTTTCTCTCATCCTTCCATATAAAATTATAAAATTATAATTTTATTTTTTATTAAGTTTTAAACATACATATAATATAATAGCTGTAATTAAAAATTATTTCCAATATAGAGAGGCATATTAATGTAACGAGAGTAATACATTAATAATCATTATTCCCAACTATTTTAAAAAAAAATTAATATTCTTTTCAATTTTATATAAATATGAATTAAGTGTTATAAAATATATAATAGTTTTAACAATTTTCCAATTTTATAAATATATGATTCCACTCTGGATTAAAATCAATAAAATTGTCCGAAGGCCAGCCTTATCCAGAAGACCTAGCGAACAGAACTTATGAATTTGAAATATGGGAAATACCTAAAATGCGACAGTGATAGTGAGGGAATAAAGTTGGCGTTAACAGTTTGACAATGTGATAAAAAATTATATTGAATTTAAGCATTAAAAATGGAGAAATTGTGACTGCACCGCAGTAAAACAACTTGGTATTAAATATTAAGAAATACAGAAATTGTGACACCACTAAAGTGTGTTGACGTCCATAAAAGTAACAGTCGTTGTATAGAATGTCGCCTCAAAAGAATTGAAGTAAAGATTAAGCATTGAATTCAGACTCAAACAAAGCACAACATCTACATTTCTTGCACTGTCATATCGCATATAGCACCCACTTTTATGCGTTGAGTATTCTGCTTTCAATTTTTACTTTTCAAAGAAAGGGATATAAGAGTTTTATTAAAAAAAAAAAACTGCATTTTTTTTATCGAATATTTTTTTTTAAGTTTGGTAGAATTATATTTTATTAGGTTTAATACATCACTTTGAATTGAATTAATAATTTTATATCAAATAATGTTTAACAACAAAATCTATCTAAGACCCAATTAACTAAATAAAACTATTATATTTCTTTAAAGTTACACAATATTTTTGAGAATTTAATATTAAATATAATAATTTAATAAAAAATCCAAAACACAAAAAGAAATATATATTCCTCTTTCACAAAAGATTTTCCTAAATACTCTTACTATCCAAATACTCCCAACAAAAGATTTTCCGAAATACACTCACTATCCAAAGAGACAACAGCGAACCAGAGTAATTTTATTTTAAGCGTAGCAATAGTTGTTGTCCTCGGTAGGTGTAATTGTATTTTAAGCATAGCAATAGTTGCAATTGTTGTGAATAAGAGTTTTATTAAAAAAAATGAGATCCCACCAGAACCATTACATTTTTTCAGAGTTGTTTGTGAGTTTGGTATTGAACATAGTGATTAAATTAGAACCCAAAATATAAAAATCCGAAATACTCATAACATCCAAAGAGACAACAGCGAACCATGCACGTAACTGTATTTTAAGCGTCGCAATCGGTTGCAGGTAAGCGTAACAAGTGAATCCCTCAAATAAAGTGTTACGCATTTTGGTCCTCTTGGTGATAACTAAGTGAGGCGTATCTGGCTGCAGTTGAGCAAACGCCGTCGCGTATGCACACAATAAAAAGTTCGGCTGCTGATACGATCTGTTCTGAATTAGTCAGCCAGACAATCAACGTAAATTGGACAATCTACGGTTGGCCAGATTTTATCAAAAGTTTAGTTGCATCTGCAGGTTTTGACATCTAAGGGCAGCTATTTTGGACTCTCCTGCAACATTTAGAACATTAGAACAGTTTGAATCGACGAGTGGGGTCTTGCAATAGTTTTAGGTATTAAAGGTTGGTTACAAAAAAATCCACTTAACTAAAATCCACTTAACTAAAGACCGGTATGCCTAAAAACAAAAAATGTAAGTATAACTCCTCACTCCACTTTTACAGATCTATGGAAATTGAATCTTGCAATTCAGTGGATTTAATTTCTTGTAAATTTTTAATTTTAATAATTTTGTGGATTTAATTTTTTTTTTTAATTTTTTTATTTTAAAATTGAATATTAAAATGTGAGAGAATGATAATTATTAATATGGACTTGCACATGAGTGCATGGTTCACCGGGGGGCTGCCGGCTTATTCGTCCCTGCCGGGTTTCGACTCGCTATCGTGAAGCTGCTCTGCAGCCATTTGTATCTGCCATTTGTATGCTCGTCAGTGCATATTGATAATGATGTTTGATTGATATGATGCTTATCACCCTGGATACATGTAAATATATTGTACATATGGCCTAATAAATGCTTCTTCAGGGGAGTAGCCACCCCCATTTTAAAAATTATTAATATGGACTAGTTTCAAATTTTATCAATTATGTGTTATAAAGTTTTTTAAAGAAATATTATAAAATTATTATAATTTTTGTTAATTTAAAAAATATATAAAATTGGTAATGTGAGAAATATTTTGAAATTTAAATTTATTGTGAATGTAAGTTAAATAATTGAAGATATGTTGTTTTTTTATTTCTTATTTTTTCATTCTAGACTATATGGGGAATTGGGTGACCATGATAAGAGTCACTAGAATTTATTCTTATTTTAATAATGCTTATTTTTTCCTCTCATCCCATTATATTTTAGGAATTGACCAAAAACCATGAAACTAACTATAATTTGTCTTATTTTAGTAATGTTTATTTTCTTCTTTACATTACTCAAGATAGAGACATGGATTTTTGAAATTTTGATTGATCACCTCTTTATCATATTTTCTTTTTCCCTCTAACTCATGACTCCAAAATCTCTCAATTTTGTTGTAATAATAATTTTAGTATTATGTTTATTATGTAGCTCATGGGGTAGCTTAATTGGCAATTTCCGTGCTATGAAGTAATGTGCAAAATTGTTTATCCTACAAAAAAATATTATCCTTACTATGCAAAATGATCTCCTTCTTTATCCCCCAATTGTTTCACCAAAATAATACATATTTATAAGCAATTTCAGGAAACCACTTGCCTTCCATGTTATTTAACTTCTTCTTATACATAAGATACCTAGTCATAGAAGCAATTTTAGGAAACCTCTTGCCTTCCATGTTGTTTAACTTCTTCTTATAGATAAAACATCTTGCCTTCCATGTTATTTAACTTCTTCGTATACATAAGATACCTAGTCATAAAAGCAATTTTAGGAAACCTCTTGCTTTCCATATTGTGTAACTTCTTCTTATAGATAAAATATGTTGTCATAGCCATGCTTTTATGGAGGAATCGTTATAGATTTAAAAGATTCTGTAAATATGATAGACCGGATGAGTCAGCTAAGATTAATGTGAACTAAGATTAATGTGATGGATAGGGATGAGTCAAACAGTTCCTTCTTATCAAATTATTGAATCTTCCATAGTTTGCGATAAAGATAAACATAGCTAAAAAAGCTTGCTTCAATCACAATAATAAGATAAGACATATTTTTTTTAATCTTGAGATCATATATTATAACCCACTTATAGATAGAAATAATGCAACCTCAAACCTCACATCCATGTAAATAATAAAAATGATAAAAATCTCACAAAAGAATTTTTTTTATTACAAATTTAAAAATATAATAAGTTACAATTTCTTTCAAACTTATAATAAAATTTGTATATTTCATCTATCTTTTATATCAATATTATAATTTTAATTGAACTTCTCATAGTTATAATATATTTATTTATTATAAAAAATAAGACCTTATACATTAATTTAATTTCCCATTAAATTATATTTTTAAAATTATTATTATTATTATAAAAAAAAAAATCTCTAAATTATTATTAATATATATAATACAATTAATTTAAATTCCATTCAAAATAAACGAAAAATACATCCGATAAAATAATAAATAACAGAACCCAACCCAACAAACATGTATCTATATAGAATGTTCTGTTTTAGCATTATTTTTTAAAATGTAATTTTGTTCCATTGTAGATAAGTAAAGGTTACAATTTCTTGGTTTAATTTACATGTTGTTTAATTTAATATTTAGCTTTATGAATTATAAGATAAATATAGGTAAATATTTTTTAAATGTCCTACTCTTATCCTTTTCCATAAACTAAAAGGAAATTCATAAATATGAAGCGAAGATATTTATAAACTGAAAAATTGTGCTACAAAATGACGTTATGTTAAAGATATAAGCCCGGACGAATCTAAAATATACATTAGATAGATAAATGAAGAATTATGTGGGGCTTGATCGCTTATTTCTATGTTTGTTGAAGCACGCCAAGACTAACCAACCTAAAGATTTAATGGTGTTTAATTATTTAAGATTTAATGGTGCTTAGGTTATAAATTTCTAAAGGATTTGAATTAATTAAATTAACAATTTTGTAGAGGTCGGAAGAAGAAATATCGTGCGAAGATCATATCAAATACTATACTATAATCTTTTAAAATATATTATTTTAGAATTTGATATTTGTTTAATTTTTTTCTAAATAAATATGAAATTTATCTTTGAAATAGAGTTATGAGATGTTTAAAAAATTATTAATTTAAAAATAAAAAGTTTTCACTTATGGCATGCTAAGCATTGGATTGGAAATCAATATAGATAGTGTAGCAAAGGTTATAGAAGTATTTCAAGGACAAGGTATCTTCAAAAATGAGGAATACATGTTAAGGTCATACAAGGGAGTCTCTCCATCATCTTAAGCCTTTGCTATGTAGATAAATCTTTGAAATGTTGGTTTGTTAGAATCATACAATGATTGCTAAATTTAGTCAATGGCGTTGGGTAGTTTGATTCTTTTTATGCATGAAGAAATTAGATAAAGGTTTGGACCACAAGCCAATGTTGGTATTTACATGGAGGAAGTCACTCTAGATAGTTATTTGTGGAGGAAACACTATGATAAAAGCAATTCCATGGTAAATCCATTATGTATTTCAAAGATCCACATAGAGAATAGTTGCAAGTTATAAGCATATGAGAGGTAGGGACATTATATCACACACCACCTAGTATTAGTATCACATTGGCAATTGTAATTAAAAGTAATATAGAGAGGGATTATCCTTTTATATGTGGTTCTATTTAAACATTTGATCCCTAGTCATGCTTATTATTAAGTTGGGGTTCACTACTTAGAGAATGGGATTGATGTGAAAATCTTATCCTCCCTCATGGAGGTCTATTTTAACCTTGAGGCTTTAGTGCCTCCGATTGCATATGTTGGTGCTATGGTTTTGGTTATATTGCTAAGGTGTTTTAGCTCTAATATAATGTATTTTAAACCTCTATGTTTGTCTTTACCTGGATTTCATGGAAGCTATGGGGTAAGAATATGAATCTCCTTCTTTTTTCTAGTGCATTGTATATACACACTAATTTTTTTTAGAAATCTATGCATCCTTCAAGAAAACAAAAGAATTCATAATTAAACATATTCAACCTTCAATAAAAATCCTTATAAGTGATAAGCTACGTAGAAACCAAATATCCACTACATTTTTTTAAATTAACACATGATAGAAATACATGCGTTATTAAATAAATAACATTATAAAAATTTTCATATGCTAAAAATAGATGTATGTTCATCTATCTATCCATTCAAACACAAATGTGTGTGTGTGTGTACACATATATAAAAGAAACACAACAACATTTGTTTCATTTCACTTAAATTGTAGTGATTTTCACCTATATTTTTCTTACCAATACAAGTGTGTTTTTTCTAACTAGGGCCAATATTGTTAACAACGGGCATGATAGCCATTGGAATCATTTGTACTTGGTTTTTTATAGAGAGAAACTATCATTTTAGATAGATTTTATTCAAAATTCTATTATTATGTATCTTAAATTATAGAAATTTATACAATTTAAAAAAAATATGTTCTTACTTTTTATTTATAGCTATTATTCAACTACTATTAAAAAAAAAAAAAAAAAGTTTTAATCGAGACTCGTGTGGTAATGCTCCACAAAATTGAAATATAGAAATTAATTAGTGTCTAGATGAACTCAAAAGCATAATTTTCTAGCTTAGGAACACTGGGGAAATACCTCAATTGATTACCTTAAGAATGCCAAAGACCCACCTTATATTTCATTGGACTTCACCTAGTATATTCGTTCATTTCATTGACCATGCCAATTTCTAATTGCTTGATATATATAAATACATGGATATAATGAGGGAGTACTACTCAACTAGCAGTAGTAAGGAAGAGGTGAAAAGCTTGCATATAAACAAAGAAATGATTATGTATTTCCTTATTAAGCTTAAAACCAACCAACTACTTGATCTAATAAATGGGCATATTCACATGGATTGGAGCGCACTCCAACCATGGAAAGGGATTGGACTAATAAGTAATTTATAATATTTAATAATCCTCCATGTAATAACAAGGATATCCCTTAGCAGTTTCTTTATAAAATTAGAGAGAATTTCATTTTGTGTATCCATCTCAATTAATTTGATATTAGGGAATTCCAAGGGGTTGGCATTGGCTCTACTTAAGGTTAAGTAACAACTAAGAATACCCTATTAACAAGATTTACTACTCCATATTATGATATTTTTTTTGTTAACTATAAAAAGAAATATTTTGTATTCAAATATGCACTTTGCAGCATAGCAATAAAATCAAAATACAAAATTTCAGGATTATTTCCATTTGATGAAACTTTTCTTCCATTTTGATGAATATAAAAAATCTATTGAATAAAGCTACTAGAATAAATATTATAAAGGTATAAAACCACTAAATTGATCTTAGAAACTAATAAACATTAACTTTCATATGAGCTAAATATCATATTTAGTATGTGATTGCTTTATCTCTAGAAAATGAGCCTAAGCATTCAAATTAAGAATCATTACATTAGTAGCATTGACAAAATTACCAAATATGGGAGAGTCTAGAGTAGATTGAATCTTGAAACGCCTCTATTTGATTTTAAAGGGCATGAATCTCATCTTAAGCTTGTTGAATTTGGACACTTACTTCAACTAGGATTTCCATCGTTGAAGCGAGATTAGTAGCTACGTTTTTGTACATTGGTTGCAATTTAAGAATTTCCTTTTGAAATGGTTCAATCTCTTATTGCACTTTGTTTTTAAAATTTCCATGAAATATCCTCGACTATACAAACACTTTATAATTTTGAGCCCAATTCCAAATACCATTTCATAGCCAAATCATAAACCATAAAAAGCAAAGGAGTTGTACAAAATTTCTATAATTCTTAGTCATACTACCAACACATAAGGAAGTAATCTAGCCTTCCCTCCCATGCGTGAAAACTAATCAATTAGGAACCCAATTACAAATACCAACATGTTATCACCAAAATAATGATCATCTAGCCTAATTCACTAGATGGATCGAAGTACACAATGTAAAGCCAATTTTACCATAGTAAAATTGTTGTCGTTGTGAGAAATTACTTAATAAACCACCTTGGTTAAGTAATTTATAGTTAAACCCATGAAGAATAATTAAATAAAACACTATTTATTTGATTTTCTTCTAGGAATAATTAATTACACCATTGTTTTATTATTATTCCTTGTCAAATTTGACCCAATCATGAAAAATAAATAGATAAAACATTATTTATTTTATTTTTCTCTAAGAATAATTAATTAATCACTAATTAATTATTATTCTTCGTTAAATTTGACTAAATCCCCTAGGAATAATTAAATAAATCCTTATTTGTTTATTATTCCTTAACTAATTCCTTGAGATGATAAATAAATCATTTCTTTATTTTTTATTTCTAAATAAAAGTTTAAATATTTTTTCGCTCCTAAACAAATATAATAAAATATTCCAAGCAGTTATTCCAAGAATGGGATCAATAATATTTTATTATTGCTCATTATTCAAGGATAACTCAATATTTTGTTATAAACAAAAGGGTTTTCCATTCATTATTCACTTTTGATTATTTTCATTATTGCACTCACATGTTGTAACTCTGATTATTTTCATTGTTGCACTCACATGTTGTAACTCTAATTATTTTCATTGTCACACACCATATTTTTGTTGGGTTTATGCATTATAGAGGAGAGAGACTCTACAGAAGTTGAAGACATTTAACGATAGCCAAGAACCCATCCCATAGAGGGGGACTAGTAACATTTATCTATTCTCTTCACAGGTGTTATTATAAAATTATTCTTTACATATCTTGTTTCCATTGGATGTTTTGGGGTTATTACTCTTTATTTCATTGTTTAACTATGATCGTAGCATAGATCAGAATTTTGGCAGGTTTTGTTTCTATCAATAGCTGCAGACCTACAATGTTTAGTAGTCATTTCTATTGTTCAGATTGTTTGTCATCCACAATCTTAAGTGGGTTCTTTTCGTACATCATTAAGAAAAAAACACCATCGTAGAACCTCTCATAAATTGATATGGATCACAGAAGCCTCAATTCAAAAAAACACCATGTCTGGACCCATCGCTGGTCTAGGAACCCCACCTGGTGGTGGCTCCGGTTCTACACCGGTAATCACATCAGGCGGAAGAGTCTTAAGAACCGTTCCGGTAGCCCCCATGCTCCCTTTTATGGCTGGTTTAAGTGTACCAGATCTTAACCAATTGATAAAAACCCCATACACCATGAGGTTGGCCCTCTATGCTTACTAAGCTTCCCTCAGACATCCCAACATTTGAGGGTATTGCTCGAGAGGATCCTACCAACCATGTTCGATCCTTCCATATGTCGTGTTCGTCCAACTCCAAAACCGATGACTCCATTTGTTTTCAGCTCTTCCAACGCACGCTCACTAGAGACGCTGAAAAATCGTATGTAGACCAACCCTCCACCTCTCATTCCGTTTTCACAACACTTTCTAAAGCGTTCTCACCCTATTTTCAGTTACCTCTCCGGTACGACACTGGTACTAAGCTTTTGACCACTTTCTGTCAATCCTCTGCTACTCACCTTTCTGACCATGTTCAAGAGTGGCATCGAAGAAGGAGCACATGCTGTGCCCCACCTTTCAAAGATCATGTTTATCTAGATTCGTTTCCCAAGATCCTTTTATACCCCATAGGGAAAGACATCGCATCCCATTTTCCTCAGACCGAGGAAGAAGCTCTCTAGAGTGGTTTGAGATATTATCTGATTTATGCTCAATCAAGTTATGTCTATAACATTATTTGAGACTTCCCTTGTCCTGGTAGTGGTAATGCACTAGGGGCATCTCACGCTACCGATGGTATCGTTGGATCCATTTCACACTCTTCGCAATACTCTCAGGAGAGTTATGGCTACCTGCACGGGGGCACTAGTTCCTCCAGTATTTATGCCCAACCTGCTAGCAACATGTTTCCAGGGCACCAAACCATCTACCAAACTGTTGCTCCTTCTTATGCATAGCCTGGCACTCCAGCCTCTCAAGCATTAGCACCGCAGCCTCCCATGCATCCTTAACCCCAGTAGCCACCACCCCCTCAGGGTTAGGCGTTTGTGCGGCAGAGTGTTACCAATCCCCAGAATTCGAAGAAAAAGAATAAGGGGAAGGTAACACAGGTAACCAGGGTAACCAGGGTAACTAAGGTAACCAAGGTAACTAGCCTAGTGAACCCCATGGGAACCGGCCTAACACCAACAACTAGCAACAGGGTGGCCAACCCAAGTAGAACAAGGCTATTCAAATGAACAATCCTTGTGCATGTTGTGGTGTACATGGCCACTATACACATGAGTGTCCCCTTTTACCCCAAATGCGCCAAATGTGGGAAGCTCAAGCAGCTTCTTGAGGACAACAACCACCTCAACCAGTCGTGCTCACAAATTCTTTCCCTCATCAAGCATTTGCTACTACTCAACCCTAGCCAATTCAAGCATCCCACCTCACCCAACCTTCTGGTCCCAATGACTACGAGATCCTGATGATGAACTCTGATGAGGTTAAGCCCTCCAATATCAACCTACAAACTTGGTTGCGTCAATATGACAAGTCCTCCACTTCGTCAGCTACAGAATCCAAAACCAAAGTTTCCGCTGAGCCTCTTACGACACCAAATGGTCCTTTATAGATCCCTCAACACAAAGTTGAGGTCATTCCCAAGATCCCAAAGGGACCATCATGACGTAATGCGACTTCTAACAAAGCTGCCAATACATACAGTATAGTAGATGACTTGGTGCGATCACCTACCACCATGTCAACAGTAGAAGTCCTCGAGTCATTCCCTTCCAAAAATAAGGCTCTACTAACTGCCTTGGGTGAAGTGGATCCTTCTGATGATCATTTGATTGTCTTCCTGGTTGATACATAATAGCACCTACCATTACCTTCATCTATTGCTTTCCAAAGACTGTTTAGAGTCTGTAGTTCCATCATCTCTAGATGCATTATTGACGAAGGCACATCCACTTGTGTGATGTCTGTTGCTATTTGGAAACAAATCAAGTCACCTAAGTTGTTCCCCTCCACCATCACTTTTCTTGTGTGGGACAAACACTCCTCCCAGCCCCTTTGAATGTACTGCAATTGTCCAGTAACCCTTGCAGGAAAGACTGTCCATGTCGATATCGAAGTCATTGATGCCCCTTTGGATTACAACATCCTGTTAGGTCGTAGTTACACAAATGCCATGCCAGCTATCACATCTGCGATGTTATGCAAGATGTGCTTCCCCCATGAAGGGAATATTGTTACCATTGATCAGTCGACTTACTACGAGTCGACATCTGTGACCTCCCCTGAGTCCATCATCTCATTGGTGTCCGATAAGTAGTCGTCAACTCCTTGCACCAGTGTCTCACCCAGAGTCTATAAATATTCCTCATTGTTGGGTGCCTTCTTTGGTCCTCCCCGTCCCATTTCTGAACCTACTTCCATGAGTGTTTGCATGTTACAAGTGTCATGGGCTATCCTTGAGTAGTCTGATACACATTATAAAGAGCCAGCTACTCAGCATCTTGTTGTTGCTCTTCTAGCTGAACCCTTCGGACCCACTCCCATGGGACCTCCTCTGTTTGTGGGTGCCTCACCCATGTTCCCTCCAAGAACTATTCTTGTAGGTCTCAACCGTTAAGGAGCTATTCCATTGGGGCATTATCCTACCAGCCATATACCTTTCTTATTCACCCTTCCCAGAATTCTTTCTATACCTGTCATGGCGTCGCTGGTCCTTCCTAACATGACTCTCTGGATCCCAGTATGTTACATTGATCCCCCTACAAACATTTTGCTTGGTCAGCCAAGACTGTATCACACTTTGACCCCATTTAACCAGTTCTAATGATCCCTGTCCTTGATTTTGTACCATCACCACCTCAATAGGAGCCAACTCCTATTGTGAAATCATCTCGCAAAGTGGGCAAAGCCAAAAAGAAAGATTCGAAAGGCAAGGCCCGCCTAGCTCATCCAACCCAGAAGGCCATAAAGCCATGTGCTTTGTGTGAAGTTTTTGGGCATGCCACCAACAATTGTCATGAACTTCCTCAACTGAAACCTTTGGTTCATGAACAGTTCCCTTAGTCGAATACTTTGGAAATCAATGTTGACATACTAGTCCCACCTAAGAAACTCAAAAATCTTCGGAGAAACCACCCTTGTGCCCTATGTGATCTTCATGGGCACTATTCCCATTGTTGCCCTCGCCTCGATGAATTTCATGATTGCCTTGGGGAAATTCGTGAATATGAGGCCACTCGTAGTAGAGCCTCTACTCCTCTACCTTCGGATTCTAGTACCACCAGTCAATTAGAACGAGGAAACTTTGACCCCACTACTGTGATCCCTCCCCTTGATGTCGAGATAACGAACACCACAGGCCCCATGATTTACCTATTGTCATCCTTGAGTTCCTCACTAGCAAACCTTCCTGAGGTTGTGGCATGCATTTCTATCAAACCTTTTTCGACAGAATGTAAGTTCTCAACATTAGTAGACCCTCTGTCTACCAGTCTGTTTTCTACCATTCCAGACGATGGGTATGTGCACCTTATTCCTTAGGTTGATGCACCAGGTAATGTCGCCGCATCATGTAGTTAGCCTTCCTCTCATCTTCCCATCTCCCAACCGAATGAGGACACCTTGGAAGCTATGTCTACCCCTGATTACCCCTACACTTGAGTAATGGGGCATTCATTCATGAGGATTTCAAAGGCCATCTCCTTCCTAATTCTCCCAATGCACTCTACCTCTAGAAATATTGCTCATAGCACATCCCTTTGATTCACGTGTCTCTATTTTTTCCATAAAGTTAGGTACATTGCATCATCTTATCCATTGTATTTTTCACCTTTCAGATGGATCCATCATCCACACTGTATATCTGCCATGCCGATGGTGTGAGTCGCTTCTCCCATAATCTAGCCTCGGTAGCCTGGGCCATTTTTACCCCCTTGCATACATTAGTCCTGTCAAACGACATCTACATTGGATCTACCACCAATAATCAGGCCGAATATGATGCAGTGATAGGTTTGTTAGTCGATGCCCTTGCTCATCGCATCCTTCATATTCATGTTCGTTTCGATTCCTTGCTACTTGTCATGCAATTGAATGGTGTGTATCATGTGTATAGCCAACTCCTAATTACAAAATATCTATGAGTTAAGGTGTTGTTACGTAAATTTGAAACTGTTACTTTCAGTCATGTACCTAGAGCCCAAAATCATTATGTAGATACCATCGCAAACAACATTCTAGATTGGCATTTATCACATGTATACCATATAAGATAACCATAAAAAAAAAAAAAAATTAAATGGCGAACCATCATCGTCATGTAAAATGCATAATCATATTATGTATCATAAAAGTGTTTGGAGTTTATTACTCTAAATACAGCCGGTACACCCATAACGTATTAGGGGAAACATAGCTCTGTACATCTCTGTATCATCCTTTGGAGGATCTCATGGCAAGTTGGTCCGAGATGCTTGAATCCATTTTTCGAGCACTCAGAACACAATGGCACTCCACAAACTCCTGTTGCTAGGGGGGCATCATTCCCACCTTTCCGTACTAGATCAGTATCCCATGCTTGGGGGCATGATGGTTTTCCCCTGGCTATCTTCTCAATTAAGTCTCAGCCTAGATCCCACTGGATCTAGGTATGGTCGATTATCCTCCCATTCTTTGGATATTTTGTCCTACCGGCCTTCCCGACAAGCCATATGCACATCGCATATCGTGTACATTTGATACCATACCTTCAAATGTTCTACTCCTTTACCACCTAGTCCCTATGTTTGACTTAGTGGGTGAGGATGATTCTAGACCTCCTCTAACAGTTCATTCTCATTTTCCTATTCCCTTAATTTTTCACTAGGAACCATCATTCTAAGAAGCTTTAAGGCCATCTTTAGACAAGTAAGGCCACTTACCTGAAATTAGTAGATCCTGATTCCAATGCTTAGTTTTTTTGCTACGATCTCCAAAAGATTTAAGGCCTTTTCCTTCTCTCTAAATTCACCACAGCTCACTTAGAAAATGAATCCAAATTGGAGGGAAAACGCCCTTTTATAGGAAAATCCTCAATTTTTCTATTGCCCATTGCAACTAGACCATAGATCACTTTGAAAAAACGTCAACAGCATTGGAAAGCTCTCACCGGGCTCTAACATGGGTCTTCATCTATTTTTTATGATTTGACATTTCACCTGGAAATGATTTTTCCAAGAACGCCGCTTCGTCGTCTCTCAAAATTGAATTTCGTCATAAAACAACACTTGTATTTTGAGGTCCACCTCCTATTAATATTTGTCATACCATATATTAATTTTCTTGATGAGTAACCATCATTTACTCATGTTTTCATGGTCCCCACTGGGCCTCATCTGTGTGGCAACGTCATTGAGACACCCTTGTTTAGAGCATCCGCGATGATTCACCCTTGCATTTTTGGAGTTTGTTTCATGTCCTATCATATCATGTAATGGTATTCCATCCATATTTGCATACCATTCATCCTATGTTGCCCATGTTAGCCCCCAATCATACTGTGCCCATCCCCTCCGGAGTTGAGTCAGTTGCTACCAGGTCAACCATGCACTTTATGCTCTAATAAGGGAAGTCTTTTGTTTGTCCCTTAGTCCCATATTTCCATTACCCTTGGTGTCAGTCCATCATTCACATTACTATTTTCCCTCGTGCTATCGTTGAGGATCCTCATTACCTCATCTATCGCAAGACCTATTATGTCAACATCAACTCATTTATTCGATAAGAACGGCCTAGAGGGTGGTGTATCTTGGTTCCAGCTTCAATTCTTGTTTAGCACCTTGGATCGAGTAGAGGGTCTCATTATTTCCCTTTGACTTGGTCATTTCATGTTCATGATCGATACACTTGATGGTCCAGTGATGGAACAAATTGTACCAGTGATTCCTGGGTATGTGTGAGATGTTTCAGACCTCATGAGGGGGTGTCCCTTTAGGTAGACCCCCACATGCTCAGATGCATACCTCCTATGCTACAGCCTCATATGCAGTTCTGTATAGTTGATGGGTTTGGTTCCTACCAATCGTAGTGTTCATAGCATGCATGTCTCCTTCAGATGATTCGTTCAGTTTTGCATAGTCCTTCCCTGTTTAGCCAAGCTTCTCTGGTTGTTATACCATCCCTCCCACCATTTTTTAAGGGAAGGGGCTTTGTATCTCATGTACTTAGATATTATTGTATTCAATCCTGGCTCATGTTTTTATTAGGTGCATTATGTATATGGGACACATTGTACTATTTTTGGCTCTATTATGCCAACATGTCATGTACCATTCAACATGTACTTCATTGCTCAATTTTATATTTCTAGGAAAACCATTATTTTTGTACTAAGTTATCTCGGCTAGTATAGGTATGCCTCCCTCGCCTCATTGAGGTCTGGTACCACAACATAAAAGGAGACTCGCATTAGTCTCGTCCCCTCTGTCCGTATCCTCTTTCAAGTCAACTTCATTGGTCTCTCTCTCTCTCTCTCTCTCTCCTTGACTCCCCTGTGTTGTCTAAGTGATTGTGTCTTTACAACATACTTCAGTCATACATTTTTCTCCTAACACTCATACATTGGGGGGAATCTATTATCACCAAAAAATTGATCATCTAGCCTAATTTACTAGATGGATTGAAGTACACCATGTAAACCCAATTTTACCATAGTAAAATTGCTTTCACTGTGAGAAATTACTTAGTAAACCACCTTTGTTAAGTAATTTATAGTTAAACCCATGAAGAATAATTAAATAAACCACTATTTATTTGATTTTCTTCTAGAAATAATTAATTAAACCATTGTTTTATTATTATTTCTTGTCAAATTTGACCCAATCATGAAAAATAAACAAATAAATCATTATTTATCTTATTTTCCTCTAAGAATAGTTAATTAATCACTAATTAATGATTATTCTTTGTTAAATTTGAATAAATCCCTTAGGAATAATTAAATAAATCCTTATTTGTTTATTATTCCTTAACTGGTTTATCGAGATGATAAATAAATCATTTATTTATTTATTATTTCTAAATAAAAGTTTAAATACTTTTTCCCTCCTAAACAAATATAATAAAATATTCCAAGTGGTTATTCCAAGAATGAGATCAATAATATTTTATTATTTCTCATTATTCGAGGATAACTTAATATTTTGTTATAAATAGAAGTGTTTTCATTTCATTATTCACTTTTGATTATTTTCATTGTTGCACTCACTGTTGTAACTCTGATTATTTTCATTCTTGCACGCCATATTTTTGTTGGGTTTGTGCATTATAGAGGAGAGAGACTCTACAGAAGTTGAAGACGTTTGAGGATAGCCAAGAACCCATCCCATAGAGGGGGACTGGTAGCATTTTTTTTTTCTCTTGACAGGTGTTATTATAAAATTATTCTTTATATATCTAGTTTCCATTGGATGTTTTGGGGTTATTACTCTTTCTTTCACGGTTTAACTATCATAGCATAGATCATAATTTTGGCAGGTTTTGTTTCTATCAATAGCTATATATCTATCATGTTTAGTAGTCATTTCTATTGTTGAGATTGTTTGTCATCCACAATCTTAAGTGGGTTCTTTTTGTACATCATTGAGAAGAAAACACTACAACACAACACATAACCAAATCATTGACCATACCAAAAAAAGGTGCAATATGATATTGCTAAAATGCTTATACTTGCTACTAACCAACAAAAATTAGATTTACCCTCCCTCCTTCCAACATTAATATGTATATACACCATGATTAGACAAAATTGGATATGAATGAAGGAAACGCTACTAGGAAAGTCTCACTCACCACTGAACACAATTATTTTTCTTAGAAACATCTTCTAACTCTGATTCCTCTATAGACATGAATACTTAGATTTAATAACAACCCATTCCATGTGTGATAGTAGCTACCCACATAAAAAGTTCTTCTCCATAAAACTATCCATCATCAGAACATGATGATATGCTTCACATTGGTCCTATAAAGATTGAATTGTTTCACATACCTTCCCTTACCACTAGCTAGAGCTAGAGGTAACATACAACACATTTGGCTCTTGTTACCATCATCAAGAGGCATAACTTAATCCATCACATAAAATGTATCACCGAAAAAAATCCATTGAACCAACCCACCATACCATAACATTGTCACTTACATGAGCTAAGTGATGTCGTTATACTATTGAATGTCACTTACTCCTATAATGTATAAAGCCTCCACATGCATTGCATGAGCTTGGGATAAATGTGGATCCCACCCCACTAACCTTAAATTGTTAACCATAATTCAAACGGGTTAGGGAATAGGTTGATATGCCACCCTATTATTAATCAGAAGGGTTCCTTCCTCTAATTTTATCTATTAATTATTGAGCTTATCTTCCACCTAATTATTGTTTCTTGACACATGATGCATAGATTCATACCTTAAACTATTGAGCTGAGAATAAATACTCTTGAAAATGGATTGAATTTGACATCCAAGGGGAAAGAATTTGAAAATGGATTTTAATTTGAGATCTTAAGCGAAAGAAGACAAATATAGATGTCAATTTATATTACAAGAATCCCCCACTATTTTAATTCTAGTCAAATTGAGATAGGCAAACTAGAAAGCCCTTATAAAAAGGCATATGGTTTAGCTTGGTGATTTTCTGACCTCCCTAGACTCCAATAGAATGGTAATTTTACTTTTCCACTAAGGATAATTAACACGCTCACAAATCCTACCACCATTTTACTCCAAACTATAATATCACCCTTCAGATGCTATCTACTTTACAATAGCACATTTGTGTCAACTTTATATCAACAACCAATTTCTAATGATATTAGAAAAAAGTGTAAGGCCTTCATGATATGAAATTCTAGACCATGTACTATATCTAGTGAGACTAGTTGTCTAGTGATTCTACATTGATGATGTCACTGTGTATTGGTCATGTCTTAACAAGATATCCTAGTTGGAATGGTTTCTTGCACAAGTTTAGTATGACATATCTTTTTATAATTTTAATGGCTATATATTTAATTTGTAATTCATAAATGTTTGGTAAGCATAATTTTAATATATTTGTAACCATATTCTATATCTTTGCATGTACATCTTCTACAAGATGAGATAATTCCATCAAAGTGGTAAGGCACAAAATCTCTTAGACTTAATGTAAATGTTGCCACATCATGTTCAATTGGGTCTCCTCACACATAAGTATTTATATGATATTATGGTTTCTTTCGTGAACGGTTGAAATAAAAGTTACCGGTTAGAGATGCATATAATTGTAACCATAAATAGTTAATATATGATTTGAAATGCATTTTATTTAAATTATTAAATCATATATTAACTTTGTTTGACCATATGCTTCTATATAAAATGAGATCCTCATCTAGTTTTATGACCCATGTGCCATAAAATGATAAGAATCCAATAATTACAATGCACTTTGGGGGTGATACATCATTTTACAATGAATACAACATAAAATACAAGATTTGATGTGCTAAGACTTGGTGGCATAAGAGACAAAGGTTACAATTATAATGAAAGGGTACAATGAAAGGTTTTATCTAGCATAACAATATAACAATACAAATATAATAACTCGATATGCAGGGCAATAATACAAAGTTTATGCATTAACATCAGGGTCATTTATGGCTTGGCATTCACCTCGTCTTAAAACAAGCGTTTTCCTTAACATTTCACTAGAAACGGGTGTTTTGTGTGAATAAATCATATCCGCACGATGCCTCATCCACTAGTAGTTTCTTTTATTTGATGAGGAACTTAGTAATTACTTGATTTCTCAATTGCTTAATCCTTGTTACTATATTTTTTTATGGTTATATTATTATTTTCCCTTCTTCATTAATCTTTGGTACTAGGATCTTGTCATCATTTACCTTCTTTAAGCAAGAAACATGGAATATTGTATTTACACGTGAATATTGAGGAAACTCAAATTTGTAAGCCATATTTCTAATCCTTTGCAACACCTTATAGGGGCCATAATACCTCAATGATAATATATTAACCTCCTTTTTCTACTTAAGGGGCACCTACTTATATGGTTGCATTAACGGTGCTGGATACTACCAACATATACAGTGTCTCCCTAATGTGAAGTCCCAATTAGAACTCACACTATTTAGAGTAGGAGCACCATCTGAGGTATCGTCATGACCACCAAAACACAAAGGTTTGTCTTGGTTTCAATGGATAAAATAAGAGATTATTAACATAAACCTTGAAAAGAAAATAAGATAACTTTATGAAGCACCAAGTGCATTATGTAAAAGGAAACCTTCACAAGGGGAGACAACAGAGAGTCTCTAAGAGGAAATTAATAGTGCTATCCTAGAAGAGGCATGTAAGAGCATGAAAAGATTTGTTATCAAAATAGTTCACACAATGATATTAAGGAAAATACAGCACACATTCAATAAGATAAGTACCGAAGCCATCGAAATAGTTCATTTTCTCCAATACATATGAACACAAAATATACCATAAACATCCCAATAATAGTCCTAAAACATTTGTGATACATGCATGAAAATGTGTTGGCTCATAGAGCTTCAGTTATAAGGTGAAATACCCAAGTACATCAATTACAATGGTGAACACTAGTTCAAATAGTGGAGCATTAAGTCACGTCTTGCTTCTCCAAAGAATAGTTTTTCTCTCCTATGCCAAGTAAAGAAGCCAAGACTTTCTCTCCAAAGCTTAAGCCTCCAAAATCCATTTGCTTGAGTTACAAGGTTTATTTTATAACAGGAGGAGTGACCTGTCATATCCTCATGAATTTTGGATCACCCCCATGAATATTAAACTTCTAGTGTATCCTTTGGACTTCTAAATAATTCTTGAACTTTTAAATGACTTTTGGACTTCTATACAATCTTTGTCCATAAATGACTATGTGACTTTTCATGTTCCACACACCACTCTTGGACTTCTACTTATTTGTCTTTTACAATGATTATAATACTACATCATGAGGTCCTCCACATCACCATATGATGGGACTTGACATGTCATTATCTTTAATGACTGGGACTGATAGTGACAGATGACATGGACTTTCACTAGTGGTGACATGGCTGCCACCCTATATTTACTTTTGTTTATCTTTTGATCATGGTGCTTTCACCCTATAAAGGGTATTCAATATTGGAGTCTTTTGGGTGCTTTGATCATCGAGTTTCAAGTGTGTTCTTGGTTTTTTTCATGCTTCCTTTATTTATTTGCTTTTCCTTATCTTCCTTGTGTGTGCTTTCCATGAGATCCTTGGAATACCTACTTCTACAATCACCCATAATGAGAAACTATTAGCCTGAAAAATTTCCTAATCTGCCATGTTTTATGCATATTTTTTGTTTATTCCTTTTGGGTGCACTCAAAAGAGTCAAAGGTGATTCTAAGTGCATGGGCGCACATTGAAAGGCTAAAGGGTTGAAGAAGGGAAGCGTAGAGGCTTAATCATGCACTCATGTGCCCAAGAGAATAAAGTAGTTAAGGCAGGGAACATATTGCCAGTACGAAGGATGAAGTGGAAGGCTTCAGGCTTCCCAAGTGCGATGTGCACTCAAGGGAGAGAAAGAGGGAATATTCCTTTCAGTCAGAGGAGTGATCTTAAATATTATGTATCTCTTCAATTCAAAGGAGTGCTCTCAAGGAGGGCGCATATATTTAGGTTGAAGCAGTGCTCTCAAGGAGGGCACATCTCTTTGAGTCGAAGGAGTGCTCTCATGGAGGGCACATCCCTTCAGGTCAAAGGGGTGTACTCAAATGATATTAATGATGCCGCATGTCGCAAGTCTGAAGGTTGAAGGATGGCGCTTCATTCCTTCAAATTGTGCCCATGTGCTCAAGATATCAAAGAGGTTACATGGCGCAAATATGAAGGCTATAGGATGAATCTTTGTGCCTTCAAAGTGTGCTCATGCACTCAAAGGGTCATGAGGATGTATGGTGCATTGTGGAACGTTGAAGGGTGGACCTTAAGGCCTTTAGGTTGTGCTCATGTGCTTAAAGAGGGCACATCCCTTTGGGTCCTAGGAGTGCTCCTACAGAGGGTGCATTCTTTTAGATCGAAGGAGTGCACTCAAGGAGGGGCATTCCTTCTGGTCGAAGGAGTGCGCTCAAAAGAAGGATTGGTTTTAGAGGGCACAATTAGGAACAAGGAAGGGGATTCTCTCTTTGGGAGTGCACCCAAATATTAAGGAGGGAACAAGGCACACTTCCAACCAATGAAGGGTCTCCCATTATTCCCCAATTGCGCTCATGTGCTCTTGGCTTGAACGAGTTCCTATTGCAACCGAAATTCGTTTAAGCATGGGTGATAAGGCAAGGGGTGAATAAGATGATTTCTAGACATAAAACCAAATGTGGCACATACCAACTGATTGATAGAACTTATATAGGCTTGATAAAAAATAAATATACATCAAAACGCCACGTTATACATGTTCCCGAAGCATAATGAGTGAAGTGTTTGTGACTACGACCCAAAAGTGTCAGTTTACAACACAAAGATGTTGTGACCATAAAATGCACCTAGAGATGTTCTAATCAATGTGAAGACACTTGAGATCATTCAAGAAAATGTATGACATACAAAGAAAAATGAAATGACACTTGATGAATGAGGGGACACTTGATATGAAAATGAAGTAGGCTCCAAAATTCGAATGTGGCAAAACTTTTGTACAATATTGTAGCAACGACAACACTTGGTGACACACTGGGAAAATTTAAGTTTCTATGTCCATGAAATTTTTTCAGTTAAGGGTTAGACCTTCAGGAAGTATTGATTTCATGTAACACCCTCCTCCTAAACTTAACTAAGTTTACCAGTCCACCGGGGTAAATATGTGATGAATAGTTACTATGATATGATTTGACCTCCTAGATCACCTCAAGGAAGTGGAACCGATGAACCAAAACTTTACATACCTCCCTTAGGTGCTACAGGACCCCTGGGAGTGAATCAACCACTCTAGGTGCCCAAACCCTAAGTTAGATTAGTTTTTCAAAAACAAAAACCCTAGTCGCATGCACAAGCCTACATCCATGCGACTATAGGCCTCTAGTCACTCTGATAATCCTGCAAGGGAGAGACTGTAGTCTTTTTCAGCTAGTTTTGTGCTTGTTATCGCGATATTTGAACCACCTTTTTAGGGCTAGTCTCTAGACCATTTCCCAAAAATTGATCATGGCCTTGGCCTAACCAAGCCTAACCATGACATACATTTATTCGAACACATTGTGAACATGCAATCTACATGCTATAAGTGAATATCTAAATATAATGGCCTAAGTCTTACTTGAAAATCACCAAGAAGGTCTAATACCTTCTCATAATAGCTGAAAAACGTCTATTAGGTCATGAATTAAATATTAATTCATTTACCAATCAAAACATGTTAAGATCCATAACTAGAATCTATCATGAAACAATGCTTATAACCAACATATATGTAGAACATTAAAAATGATATATCAGCCATTAAAGCCACATAATAACAAGTACATCTACAAATCATACATAAGACGAAAATAGCTCTTATTAACGTATGCAAATCCAACCACGTCAAGGGCTTCCACATACTGCACAACCATATATTCGTCTAAACCAAATCTTTCTTTCAGCCAATCACCCCCATGCCATATTCCTATCATGAATGTGGGACTGTTGGTGGGAAAAAATTCCTTAAGGTAAGGGTTGACAACCTCAATAGATCAAAGGTAGACTATCAATAAGACACATACATTCAAGTAATAAAACTATGCAAACTACCAAATTTGGGTTTTAGAGGAGTACTCATAGGTCCTACATTTCATGTTGATCCCGGAGGGTCCAAACCCTCTGCTTCCTCCAAAGTGATCAGACCTGCAACACAGTTCATAAAAGCATATACATAGCAAGTAGTTCAAAGTGAATGGATCATAAGCATGTTTTATCATCAAGCATAAACATGTAAATCATGATATATTACACATGAATCATAAAAAACATGAGATCATAAAATATTAGGAACAAGACAAAGCTTCTTTATTGATATCAGCAAGTAGTAGTGGATAGATACAACCTGATCTGACCACGACACCAACGAAACCTTCCCTTGGACCTGTCTAGCCCAAGCCTCAAAGATATCCTCTCAGGCATGTGCAAAAGGATGCCATATAATGAAGGATGAGCATCTATGCAGGTAAACAAAGGTTTCCTATAACTGGGAGTGAGCTCCTATAGGTGGGATTTTGGTGAAACTCGTAAACCCTAACCAAAAAATAGGATATATTTTTATTTTTTCATATTTTAAATCATGTACGAATGTTCTATATTATGGTGCCCATGTGTGTACGTACTTTTTAAAGGGAAGAGTCTCCTATGGAATTGAAAATATTGTTTTTTAATAAATGATCAATTCTGAATGGGAAAGTAATTCCCAAGGCCATATTAGAGCGTCAGAAATATAGTAGTGCTAAATGGTGCTATAAATATTCCCCCTAATATATGAGGTCAGAAATGGTACTTGATGGTCAAAATGTATTAAGTATAAAAACATATCATTTGAGGACCTATGAGGAGATCACCAAATTCCAACCCACTGAATACCTGTAGAAGGAATCAGAAAGAAGACTCATGTCTGAGGTGGGCATACCCATGGTCAGAGATAATAAAGCATATCTGTTGATCAAGTACAAAGCAGATCCATCATGTATACATAAGTGTGCTAAGAAGGTTGAAGAATACATAGTGGATCATCTGATCATATCCATAAAGGAATACAACGAAGCTATGTCTTAATATTACATATAGAATAAAATATGATCAATGATGTTCAAAGAATGTGTGATCACTGATACTGCATAACTGATCCTCATAATAGTACCATGTCATATAGGTGGATTAATGGTACTGCATAAACTTAGGTGTCAACCTATAGGATGATACTATGATGAACTGCAACATATAAGGGTGGTTGGTAATGCTGGTACAAAATTGGAGTTAACAAGTGAACCAAGATGATGACACAACCTGAGGTCTTCAATGACTGCAGCTAGTACATTCCTACACTATGGGAATAAATGAGTTTAATTTGACCGTGTGAGAAATCATTTGATTATCGATAATTGATGTCTACTGTTAACAAACACGAGACAAGTCACTGATAATGATGATAAGTGTCTAGGTACCCTAGTAAAATCTAACAAGTGAAAGTAAATGTGTTCGAGTCAAATACTTGAAAGAATCTATCAATTAGGAGACATCGATGTATTCTCATGGTCGATAGTGAAGGATTCTGCCACTGATGACTAAAAACCATAAGGTACTGAAAAAATGACTCTAGATCTTATTCCCTAATAAATGAGTTGGAATTGATCGGAAAAGATCTACTAGAAGGTAGGCATTAAAACATCCCACATCAACCAACATGAGTGTAACCCACAGGCCAATAATTTGGAAGAACTCAGATGATAAGATATGAAGTAACCATTCTGAAGTACATTTCCAGTGTACACAAGATGTGGCTAGTACACAACAAAAACCCTTTGAACCAACCAATAATGAGAGCTCAGACAAAAGTGAGGAATCCACCAATATGGTCAAATGGAAACAAAGTTACTGCCTGAGTCCCAATGTGTGATAATCTAAGCTGACATCGAACAAAAGGGAAACCACTCAGTAAAATACCCATGATACTAATCGATTTTGAGCACAAGGTCACCTATCAATGATATAAATAGGGCCAAGGTATGGCTCTAGGCCTACTCTTAAAGTGATTTTTCGGAGTTGATAAGAGTAGACCGGCCAGTAAGAAGTCAATGGAGACCTTCTTAACCAACTTTAGCAAAGGACCAAATAACAGATGTGATACTTAAGATAACTTGACAAACTGGGTATGTCCAACTAAAAATTAGTCAAGATACAGTGTAGAAGGGTTGACACAGGTTGAATTCCTTTGAAGAAAAGAAAAACTCAGATGTGACTCTGCGGCAACATAAAATAACTTTGTATAAATTTGCAATGCAGGAGGCATTAACAAACTCTCCATATGATTGGAAGAGATAACTAATCAAAGGAGGAATGAATTAAGAACAAGGTTATGGCTCTGATAAAGTCAAACTAAGTCCCATTCTAAATGAGGAAAGGCTTATTCTGAGTGCTTTATTTAAGGGCGACATAATTGAATCTTATTGCCATCAAATATGGAAGTAAATGTCTCGTTCCCACTCTTTTTTGGAATATATAATTTTTTTTGTCTTTGTCATATTCAAAGCCTAAAAAAGAATAAATTGAATGCCTATAGTACAGTGTCAATAATGAGTGTTAAAGGAAAATGAACTAGTTCCTCAGACTAGAAGATTCCTATGCTCAATACAAGGTGGCGAATACTAGTCATCAACACTCAAAGGAATGTTCTTTACATGAATAAATGTTGTCAAGTCGCAGAAGCTAATGAATGCATGGTTTGAACTTGTAGAAAGGTCATGGTCAAAAGTAGCTTATACATGAGTCCAAATGAATCTGACTTAAGGCCAAAAGGATACAAGTAGTTAATATGCAATGCAAGAGTATAACTTAACACATGAGAGCCTCTAAGGTATAAAGCCAAAATGATAAAGAAGAAGAATAGGAATGAGTCTTCATCGCAAAGTCATGGCCAAACTAAAGAGGACTCTCGAGCCTAAACAATTCTTGTAGCATGGGAAACATATGATAGTGAGGATCTAACTAGGAAGCCCATGTAAGGAATGGCTCTAGCACTATGTTATGATTTTATAAGATAATGAGTGAAAGTGGTTTTAAAACCGCAACATAATCAGGTCAACCCTATGGAAAAATATTGGAATATGAAGTTAAGATGTATAATGGAACGAAAAAGTGATATGTCCTAACCAATATGCAAGTGGAAAAAATGATACAAGCCACGATATGTATGTGATCATGGAGTTGAAGTGTTGAAAAAATGTGACAAAGTATTCATTTACCCTGGAAAACAACTCATGAAATAATAAAGTTTAAAAATTATGAACTTTATAAAAGTCGGTTTTAAAGTTTTAATATAAAAGGACATTTCAACTCACCAAAAATTCATTTTAACTTGCAAGTATTGAGAACTTGAGAGCTTGGGAGAAAACTTGGGAAACTCCATTTCATGATTTCCTCAACCAATTTGTCAACCGAAGGCTTCCAAGTAATTCTAAATCCTTAATCTCATTCATTTTTAATTAATTCAATTGATTTTTATCATATGATTTTTCTTTTAAAATTTCCTATGCATGTACATGGGTCATCTCTTTGGAAACTGCATATAGAAAGCCCTACACGTGGGTTTCCAAACTAAAAGTCATGCGTAATTGCAACTTTCATTTAAGAAAGTCGCGTACGCGTAGAAAAGTTTGAAAAATATGATTTCCAATGGATGAATTCTCTTAAATTTGTAGGATCTCAATTGTTTGGGAAGAGAGCGAGCATAGTGATGTTGACAATGAGGTTTTAAATGATCCAATGAAATTAGATGTATTGAGAGGACATGGATTGCTCAAGTTTTTTATGATGTCAAATACGAAAACCCAAATTTTTTTTTAGAAATGCTTGTTCATTACTAGGATCCACAACAAGAGTTCTTTATAATTGATCAAATTCCATTACATATTGATGTGGAAGATATTTACTTCATCATAGGACTTTCCTGAAGAGGGTACATAGTTTATCTAAAAGAGAGGGCCCAGGGAGACCTGAATGTCTTAGATTACATAGATTTATATTACATACTAGGGACAAACAAGGTCATATCACAGATTTTGATAAAAAAATATAAGGAAACTTCCAATTAAAATTATCCTCTTTACTATTGTCAGGGTAGCACACCCAACAACATTACATCAGGCCTCTCGAACTGCCATGTTCTTTGAAGTAGAGTGCATTCGCTCGAAAGTATTTGATTCGTGCACAGGGCTCTTGGCCTGCATGAAGAAGCAATTGTATTCAGTGAGACAAGGGAAAATGAACAATATTGGTTAAGGGAGCATACTTTATTCCTTTCTCTTTGAGAGAGTACCAACAATTTTATCTAGAGTGTCTACAACCATTAATAGTCCCAAGGATCTGAGGATGGCTAGATGGGCAACTTGATCAAGCGACTTGGTGGAGGTGAAGTCACTCAAGCAACACTTGACAAAGAGATCTTCCTCTCATGGGAGGAACAAGTCATAGTTATAGATGACTACCCTTATGTAGGCATAGATTAGTGAGAGGACCCAGATATGGCACATCTAGAGGGAGTTTCATTATTTGATTTTTTTGGATTTTAAATATGATCTTAAGAAGTTAAAATTATTTTTTCCATGAAACAAAAATCTTGCAAGATCATTTGATCATGATGCAGATGTTTGACCAGTGAGACCTGAGAGTCTACCAGGGCATCAGGGGAATTTTAAGGTCTAAAATGGGCCTCCTAAGGAAATTATAAAATAATAGTGGAAATAATAAAATATGATTAGATTACATCATCAAATTTTAGAGGGAAAAAAGAAAAAACTACTTTTTCAACTCGTATTTTCAACTTATCTCCTAATGGGTTTACTCAAACTTCAAGTGGGAACACTCTTTGGACGCATAATTTGATCCCTCATCCAAGGAGTGCCCAGTTTGCATACTTTCGATAGATCTTGCTACACGAAAAATGATAAATACATGAAAAATGTGATTGCAATAACATTTTTTGATGTATTTCTCATTATTCGTGTAGCATGTTCCATCAAAAGTATACAACATGAGTACTCGTTGGATGATGAATTAAATTTTGCATCCAACAAGTACTCCTAATCGAAATTTGAGTAAAATCTTAGGGAGATAAGTTTAAAATACAAGTTAAAAATGTAGTTTTATTATTTTATTATGTTTTAATCTTTTTACTTTTTTACCCCAAAAATGGTGAATCATCCCCCATGTTTGACATCGTCTTCTTGAATCCTATTGGTTCTTATAAAGTTTATTTTTGTTGTACATTTTTCTTAGGAGGCCCATCTTAGACCTCAAAAGTTCTCTAATCCATAGGTGTCACGGTCGAGATGCAGAAAGAGCATCAAGAGAGATCGAGAGAGTCCTTCATGCAGTTCACAGGAACTTTGAGAGAAAGACTCACGAGGTTCCCGTGGTAGCTGTATAGGATATCCCTAAGGCCATTCAGAGATGAGTGGTAGGAGTACCATGAGAGTGGGTGTGACTCTTTCGATGGGTGGTGAATGCCATCATCTTCTTCTATGACGCTCGTCTAGAGCAGGGCCCATAGACTTCGATTAGATGACTGATCTTTTTATGGACATGATTGGGCTTAAGCCCTAATTTTGTAGGACATTTGTCCACATTTTGTAATATTTTGGACATATTATCCCTATCTATATACAGTCAATTTCATGATGATTTTATCATATATACAGATGATTTTATGATATTTTTTTATTTTAATGTGATGAATGATTAATGTGCCAATCTAATAAAAGTAATAAATTAAATGATCTTTTTAATAATATCACTCTCAGAAATTGGCGATGTAATAAAGGATATCTCACAAGATATATGTTATTCAATTGAGACACCACCAACTGTGAATCCAAAGAGAACAGTAATGATTCAATACCAAAAGATATTGCTTCATATAGTAAATTAATGGAAACATTGTATTAAGCCATATTATTGGATGCAAGATTGATACATATGCCCCTTGAGACTAAAGACTGACCAGATGAATAATATATTACACAATCAATGGAAGCTAAGTTTTGAGTATGTTTACTAGAACCATTGGTGAATCCTATATACACTAGGTCACCCATTGAAACCTACCAATGTAGATCAAAAATACCAACATCACCATGAAACCCATAGATAGAAACAAAAAACTATGTACAATATTTACAAAACAAAGAAAATGCTATAAAATGGCCTAGGCATAATACTTCTTAAGATAGAGCCCATTTATGAGCTCTGACAACACATTTCCATCAAAGTCAACCAATTCATACATGCCTCTCTTCAAGACCTTTTTGATGATAAAAGGACCGTACCAAATGGGTTTCAACTTGCCTGCTCCCAAGGTGTCCTTACCTTGGTCATAGACCAAGACAAGGTCACCTTTAGAGAAAACCCTAGGATGCACAGTCTTGTCATATTGGGGCTTTACTCTCTTTTTATGAGCTTCATTCATTGTGGTTGCATCCTGACACTTCTCATCAAGATGTTCCAAATGAATAAGTCATTTTTCAAGACTATATGTTTTTGGAAGAAGTACAATTGCTAATTTAAGAAATGGGATCTCACATTCCACAGGGAACTCCTTTCGTAATCTTGATGTAATCTAAGATAAATCTCCTTAAGAAATTGGATTTTTCTTGGAGACTCTGAAGTTGACGAACTGTCGACGGGGAGGCAACTAAAGTATTGCCTCAACCTTGAAGGGATAAACATTAATCCCTTCATTATACACAATTAATCCCAATAACTGACCGGATGTGACAGCAGAAATGAATTTATTAGGGTTCAACCGGATCTTATAGTGATGACATATTTCAAAAAACAAACAAAGGTGTTTTGTATGATCAATTCTCTTTCAAGATCGAGCAACTAGGTCATCCAAATAATCTTCTATTATGTGCTTGATGTCATGGAAATCATAAGACACGGCCCACTTAAAAGTAGCTCCAACATTTTTGAGCCCAAAAGGCATCTTCTTGTACAAAAACATACCCCAGGGCCAAATAAATGTTCTTGTATTGATCTTCAAGATGGATAGTTATTTGATTATATCCTGAAAAATCATCCATGAAGTAAAACACCTCATTTCCAATGCACTCATCAATGATTTGATCGATAAATGGAGTGGGGAAATTATCTTTAGGACAAGCCTTATTCAAATCTGTAAAGTTGATGTATACCCAGATCACTCCATGATTTTTATCAATAGATATTGGATTTGAGACCCATTCAGTTAGAGGAACAGGTTATATGAAACCCACCTTAAACATCTTTTCAACATCAACTTCAATAGCCGCAACTTTCCAAGGGTTTACTGGTAAAATATCTTTCCATATAGGAATAGCATTTTCATATGTCTTGATCTCATGATAAACTATTGATGGATCAATTCTAGGAATTTCTTCATAAGACCAAGCAAACACATCTCGAAACTCTTTAAAGTGGTCATTATAAATATTGATTTCTTTAGGGGAACATGCAACTATGATGAAGATATTCTCGATGATATTGGGATTCCTGGAAATGTTCACCGGAATAGTTTGCAAGATATTAGACATATCACCTTCGGCAAAAATATGTGATGAGGCCAAAGGATTTATAATTTTATGAACACTTCCAGTTGAAGAAGGACCAGACAAATTTGATTCAAATTCATGCAAATCAAGGAGAAAATATGGCCGGTGATGCAAATCATCCCATGATCTTTCTACACTAGCCATTTCTTCTAAGATTTCCTCCTTAAATGGAAAGAGAATGTCAAGACAATCCATAGTTGAAGCAGAGCCAGTGCTCCAGACCAGAGCCACATTACCATCCAAATCCTCTGATGGGGGAGGAATGGGGTCATAATATGCATAATTCACAATATATTGGTAAGTGATTCCCGCTGCAAATATAGGATATGCCATTCCACCTACTTTCTGTTCTTCTAATGTGGCAGTAAAGGGGGGTAAGGGCCAAGGATCAGAAAAATAATGAGTTCTAAATGAACCTTTTCAAGGAGCAATCTTGGATGATGAAATGGAATGAATATGAGTGGTACGAGAAGGAAGATCAAAAGTACTCGTCAATGAGGAATACATTCTAACTCCTAAATTCTAAACAAGCTTCTTGGTATTCTTTTCTAAAGGGGGGATAGAGTGAGAAGATGCATTGGGATCATTTGGTGAATAAGCCATTTGATCAATTGTAACAATTGTCCCTTCCTGAGGGAATCATAGGATATGAAACAATAATGAAACAATAGAAGCCAATTCATACACCCAATTTCGACCCAATAAAAGATTATAATCAAGGTTGGCATCAACTATCTCTACCTAGACATTGACAACCTTGCCCCTAACACAGATGGGAAAGGCTGGAATAATTCCATGAGGCCGATGAGAATGATCATTTAATGAAAAAGGAGAGTAGGAGAAGGAACAACTTATGAAGACTCGATAGCCTTCCAACATGACATCAACATGATGCACATGGAATCCCCTTCATCAACTACAATTCGAAAGATATTCATTTTTTGATATGTAGATTTAATCTAGAAATCCATATGGTGAGGGAGTCTCTCCTTAACACTTGACATGTCAAATGTAATAAAAAGAGAGTTCTTTGGATCTACTGCTCTGACCACACTCAGAAGTGCACTCCTTTGTGGAGCACACGATTGGAGTACCTCTAAACACTGACATCATACAGGGGATCTGAGCTAGATCTTTGACAATAGAATAGTTATGAGTAACCCTACCATTGGGATTAACAGTCAAACATTTTTTAGAGCCTTTCAAAATCCGTTGTATAGACTCAAAGACAGGCCTCTCAATATGGAGTGACTCTAGCATATCAGAAGAAACCTTAACCTTAGAAGGTTTTGGATCACCATAATCATGTGATATTTTAAAAACATCAACATGATACCTCACCATATACACATTTGATGTTGATTCCCCATCCTGGTTTCCCCTTGTGAGGGTTTCAGTACCAAAATTAGCGCCAGCAATAATTTCTTGCCCTTCAGGAAAAGGGTTAGTCAGCACAGCTTGGGAACATTAAGAACCCTATTGAGATAACAGTCGTTGGGCATCTTGAGTATTAGGGAAAATATGGGTAAGATGATCCCCATTGCATAACTTGCAAGGATTTCACTTTTTTTATTTATTCTTTTTTTCCCTCTCTAGTATCACTACTAGGCTTGTTTGCATTCCCCTTCCTGGCCTTATCTTTCTTCTTACCACGTACATTCTTCTTCCCATCATACTTTTGGTCTACTTTGGAATTCGAAGATTGGACGAAACTAACTGCTATAGGTTGGGAAGGCATAAACACTAACGACAAATCCTGTGTCGGAGAAGCAGATTGTAAATACAACTACTACAATTGATTCAACATGTTAGGCATACTACTATCGATTAACCCTACAATTCTATTGGCAAGGGGTCTTATCTTTAGTTTGGCTAGATTGATCTTTGATTGAGGAGTGTCAAGAAAAATCTAGTAAAGGACTCGAGACTGAGAATATATGAGTTCTAATTGTTGGGCTCTAAACGTGGCCTGTTCCTTAGTGAACACTCTGGAAAGTGACACATCCTTAGAAAACTCTGGCTACAAATATTTCCAAAACAATTAGAGAAGGAATTAATTAGGGATATATGCCTTGATGAGCCTCTTCCTTCTATGCCACTCTTGGATGTGGTCAGAAATATGAGTTGTTTTGTCTTCTTCAAAATTGGCTAGAATCTCAGTTCCAACATTATATCAGACAAGAAACTAAAAATGATTTGGAAACATAGTAGAAAAATTGCTAAATGTGGAAAAGTTACCCCCTCTAAGCTCAATATACCACTTTGTAGTGTTTACAACTAGGGTGCATTTGTATAATCTCAACCTGGTCGAATCATCAATGAAGGAGTTAGATGAGCACCACTAATGTAACGTGGTTATATGATCAATTGGATCCTCCCCAAACGTCCCTTTGAATATTGGAATATCAGATGGATGTTTGGAGGGGATCGAAGGCCAATCTGGTTTGTATAATATCAAATCATTTTTCAATTTCAAAATATCTAGAAACTTTACTGTTCTTAAGAATGGTAAACGCGGAGGGGTAGAAGAATTCCACCCACCAAGAGAATAATTTCTAATATTAGAAAAGAGTATCTGGATTTGAAGAGGCATCAAGTTTCCATAGGTTATTCATATAAGGACCTAAACCATAAGGAAATCCTTATGGCCCACACGTATTTGGAGGGTATCCACCCCCTACCACAGTGTAACCATGCATAAGTTAATTTCTTCCTAGCAGAAAATTGAAAGAAGGGGAAATCCCCATGATTCTATTCACTAGCTAGCAGAGGAAAGACCTATGAAGTCCTGAAAGAAGGGAATGGAATAACATGATGTTGACGAAATAGATGGGATAAGTTCCTAACCCTTAAACCACTAATGGAAGGATTTGGCCATCCTTGACTTCCTTGGAAAGGATTAATATTCTGAGCTTGTCCTAAGTTCAAAGATGGATTGGAAACAAGTATATGACCACTTCCAAAAGAAAAACCCTGAAACGATGTTGAAGCACTTGTCATAGAAGTCATATATGTGGAAAACGTATATGGGAAGGTAGAAGTAACCAAAGGAATCCCACTAGATGGTATCCTAAAAGGATAGGCACCAGTGGAAGGGGTAGAAGGTTTGGTGCCACCACTCGAATACAAAATGGAGGTAGAGCCAACAACTATTGTATGAGGTGTAATAGTAGAGATAGGAATAGTACCCCCTCCTACAACTGAAGGAGGGGTATGCACACCAAATGTATTAGTAGCCATACTTACACAACTAACATTGGCCATCTGAAAAATAAAAAGGAGAGTGAACAGGGCTTGTTAGCATGTGAGTCAGGGTACCCACGTATGATACAATGTAAGGAATATGGTAAGGAAGAGGTGTCAAAGGAGTCAAGGGAACATCAGGTACGTCTTCGATATCAATCTCATCCTATGATTGTAAGAGCACTCTAGCAAGGACCAGAGCCTTTTTGTCCAAATTATGAACTAAACTAAGTTCACCCTATGAAATGAAAACCCCTAAAGCAGGATTAATCTCTGATGTGTGAGCTAATACTATTTGAAAATCACCAACAGAACTACTCCTATGCCTTCTAGATGAAGCCTCAAAACTTGCAGGTGAAAGCCAACGAAGCCTCCTAGACCGATAAACTTCTCGATCAACCACTTTTAAATATTAAGATAAATTTTAAAGACTCAAAAAAGAAAAGCTTATGGAAACATAGGAGTAAAGAGAACTCACTAAAAGGTTCCTAAATATACAACCAAAGAGGAAACTTCCAGGTATTTTCACTCTTGATGATTAGGACCACACACCAAAATACAAGAAAGAGAATATAAGGAACTAATAAATATATTTTGGGATAATTATAGCCCAAGCCAACCAACGAAGGTATCAGAAACAGTTACACTAACCTCCAGAGAATAGCCTTAGCTGGTGCAAGTACCTGAGCTTGGTAAGGGAACCCTCTAGAAGTACTATGAAAGTGATACAACGTTTGTCTCAGGTGCCACGTGCATCTAAGGGTAGGAGACTAATGAAATATTGCTAAGACAATGACACAAATTCCCCCCCACAATCACCTATGTGGTCCCTAGGTTATGTAACTAAGGTCACCAGCTTGTAATTAGAATCCATGTGGAGCAATCGTGGGCACAGGATCCAACATGTATGAGAGGAGGTATCTCTCTTTCCTTGCCTTCACTCATCCTTGTCCTTAACTCATGTGTTAGAAGATATTTTCTAAACAACTTAACGAGACTGTATTTGCACTCTTTAATCAACTTCTATGTCTCAATTTAGAGTGACTTTGGACAGTTTACTCTCCACGCACCTATTCCAAGACGCTAAATTCCCTAGAATTATTGATGTATCTATAAAAAAAAAAAAAAAAAACTCTAGTTTGTTTTAGATTAAGTTCCTGATTTTATTAATTTTTATTTAGGTCATGAGTAGTGGAAGTGAAACTTATGATGTTTTGATGCCAAAAGAAACCAATAGAAAACTAGGTTATATGTAAATGAAACTTCTTTTTCTTCAATAAAAAGTGATCTCTACTAGGTTCTATGAGATATCTATGAAAGAAAAACTCTTTTCTTTTTCCTTTAAACACATTCAACATCTATCAAAAAATACTAAAATCCCTAAAATGTAAACTACTTTAATGCATACTAGAATGCCTAAATGAAAGATTCTGTGGAATGCTCTAAACAAACAAATGTGCTCTTTCAAATAATTAAAGCCAAAATTTGACCAACAAGGAGAAACAAATATCCAAGAAAAGATCTCCCAAGCATAGAAAAGTTGAACCTCAAACAAATATTTGCACACTTGTTGATAAGCCAAAAACAAAAGAAAGGAAAGGTAAAAAGAAAATGTTTTTTTCTTTTTAAGGAATTAAAAAAAAAGTCTCAAGAAGGCAAAGAAATCAATAGCCTCGAGATCAAAATCAAGTGAAAAGACTCAAAAATTCACAAGCCATAAACAATCACCAAGATGATAAGGTTAAAGTGACTAAGAGACAAAAACACTTGAACAATATGACCTAAAGGATACATAAAAGATTCAAAAAAATAGAAAGATTTCAGAGAACCAAAATCGTTCCCTGAACCAAAATTGCAAAGACCTTTCTCAAATAATCAAAAAGAAAACAAGAGTCGACTTCAAGAATGCAAAACGAAGTAGTGAAAAGATTGGATTATAAGCAAGTTGAGAATAAACTCATTGTTCCAGAACCATAGAACAGACAGGCACTTCCCAAGAAGGTCTGAAACCCAAACTTAAAATGCAAAAACTTCAAAGTATTGAAAACCTTAGGTTGACAAAATATTTTGGCAAAAAGAGACAAATAAACTAACACCAACAAATAACAAGACCATTCCAGACTATAAATAACCTCAAGAAAGAAAAAAAATCAAGCTACACCGCTAACTGAAGGAAAATTTTGAAAAAATTCAAAATTTTCCAAATGTACACGATTGTGTAATAACAAATCCACATGTACATGTGACCGTTTTCGAAGAAACTAGAATATACGTCACGTGTGTATGCCTCTGTATAGAAGAAAAAATGTGTATATGCAGAAAAATTGGGAAAAATAAAAAATGTAGACCTGATCGAGAAGACTAGAATGATTACCTAGACTACAAATGAGTCAATAATACTGGAAAAATCAAGAATCAAGAAATAGAGACCCAGATCAACGAAAAAAACAACCCTTCTAGGAGATATGTGACAGTATTCCACAGTGGAGTTGCTAATTCTGTTAGTCGGAAAAACTTCCCTAAGCTAAGGGTTAACTAGATCAAAAAATCAAAGGGAGAGTATCAACAAGAAGCATGCATTCAAGCAATAAAACTATGTAAACTACCAAAGTTGGGTTTGAGAGGAGTACCTGTAGGTCCTATGTTCGATGTTGATCCCGTAGGGTCCAAACCCTCTTCTTCCTCCAAAGTGATGAGACCTACAACATAGTTCAATGAGGCATATACATAGCAAGTATTTCAAAGTGCATGCATAATAAACATGTCATATCATCAAGCATAAACATGTAAATCATGGTATATTACACATGAATCATAAGAAACATGAGACCATAACATATCAGGAATAAGACAAATCTTCTTTATTGATATTAACAAATACTAGTGGATAGATGCAAGATGATCTGACCATGGCACCAATGAAGCCTTCCTCTAGATCCATCCAACCCAAGCATTAAATATAACCTCTCAAGCATGTGAAAATGGATGCCATAAAATAAAGGATTAACATGATTCTATTCAAGGAAACAAAGGTTTCCTATAACTGGGAGGGGAGGAGGCAAAGGGAAAATCAAACTTGATTTGGGAAAAAAATGACTATAATTTCGATATCCTATCTCCTTATATGATTAGGCCCTCCCATGAGGTGTATAAATACCACCAGAAATCTATTGATTTAGTTAGGCCACATGGTCCTGTAGGTGGGCTTTCGATGAAACCCATAAATCCTGCCTGAAAAATAGGATATATTTTTATTTTTTCATATTTTAAATCATATACATGGGTTATGTGTTATGGTACCCACGTGTGTACATACATTTTAAAGGGAAAAGTCATGTATGGAATTGAAAATATTTTTTTTAATAAATGATCAAATCCGAATGGGAAAGGGTTTCCCAAGGCCATATCATAACAACAGAAGTACAGGAGTGTTGAATGATGATAAAACAACGACTCACAAAAAAATAATAAGGGTTGCCTCAAGCTTTACTATGTATCTCACCATTACCGATCAAGGGATTCCTAGGTCTGAAACTCAACTAGGCTTTACCATGTATCCCACCATATATTGGTCAAGGGATTCCTAAGCCAAAACAATAAACATACACTACTAGGCTTTACCGCAATTATACCATATACCAATAAAGGGATCACTGGGCCCTAAACAAGCATGGATGCCTTTGGATCTCTCCACCTAAACCATGAGGAATTTTCTCGTCTCCACCCTGAAGCTTTACTATGTATCCCTCCATTTACTGGTTAAGAGATTCCTAGGACTTTGGGAATTTACTTGAGACAACCACACTTGGTTTCAAAACCATCTAGAAATCCATCTCAACCAAGTAAAAGAAACCTATCACGCCATGGCTATCTGGAAATGGAAAGGAAAGGATAAAAACCACAGCCACACCTGGAAAAACCCATGCCAATGATAGAAAGAGAAACCAATACACACATGCATGTACTATGCATGCCAAACTAGCAAGGAAATCATACATGCAACTCGATACCTACAAGTAATCATGTTATAGTTGTTATAGCAGCTTGATCCAACTCTTCCCTCCTTGATATTTACTTCCATTTTCTTTCTTATCCTTCCTTTTCCTTCATTTCTCTAGAGAGAGAATGGAGAGATATCTCCACCCAAAAATTGCCAAAAGTCTATGAACTAGTCCTCAAAACCATTTTTATCATTAAGACATATATTTCTTCATTTTCATCTATTTTTCCTTCATTTTCCTCCTCACATGAAACATGTAACCTTTCACCTTCATTTTCTCCTATTTTCCATTATTTTCATAAATAAATGCAAATTATTGCCTCTTGACTTTTCAAATCCTTTACCATTGCCTTTACCAATTTCCCTTAGCCATAATAAACCAAATGAACACATACTAGGAAGTTTTTTGCAACATTCATCTTAGAATACATGTCCCGTGGCCTTGGTCTTATTTTTCCTTTATTAAATTTTATTACATGAACTTTAAACCCAGGGCTATTACAAACCCATCCCCCTTAGGGGAATGCCATCCTTGGTGTTCAATGACACCTACAACTAGCCAAAACCATTGAAAAAAAAAACATACTGCCCATGGAGCTTTATAACTTAGCTCGTTGTAGTATTTATAATGAACAACCTGCTGAAAAGAAACCAACATGACAACATAATAACATGACAACCATATCACTTATTGGAGCTTTATAATGTTGCTCATGCCAGTATTTACGATATCAACCACATATATACTCATACACACTTTCTTCAACAATAAAATAATCATACTACCTATGGAGCTTTATAAATCTAGCTCGATACAATATTTATAATAATATACACATATGCACATTTTCTCAACCAACAAATAAAAGTAAATGATGCTTGTATCAATCAACAAGGGAATTTGTAGGCTCGCACTTCCACCCTCAAAAGTAGTACTAGGATTCATCTCCTTCCTAGGAAGTCTAGAATCCACTGCCAAAGTCAAACATGCATCCAATGTCTAACGCTACAATCCTGTGCCACTTGTGCTCTCAATGAACATTTACTAGCTCATTGTTCTGGGGCACACTCCTAATGCTCATCTAATTCCATCTAGAAATTCTAATGACCAAAAAAATCCATCCTCGACCTTCCCTTCTCTGATACACATCCCCTTGGGCAATCTGATCACCCCCTTCCTTGCAATCACTAACCTTCCAAGTTCCCCAACATCCCATTTTCCAAGCGATCCATTCCTTGGCAAGGTTTCCTCACATCAGAATATACAAACACCAAGACATATCCCTACCTCAAACCATCATACCAGTCATAGCGTGCTCATGGAAATCAATGGACATTATTAGGTACCAGTGTCCCACAATGGCCCTACTCCTGAATTCTCTACCAGCATACTAATGTCTGTTTCAATTCCTTATTTCGTTGTTTCTAATGCCTATAATCAGTTTCAACCACCCAAACTGGGAAATCTCCATTTTTTCCTATTTCAAGCACATAATTTCCATTAGAATCAAAACGAATTGAAACAAATTCAAGTCATACCTCATTGATGGCCTATCAATAAGGTAAACTTGCAATTTTGTTCACTTCCTATCACAACAAGTCAAAATAGTTGTTTGTTCAAATCATCATGAAAAAAATTATCACATATGGTTAGCTCAAAACACAACCATCATAGTAAAACATCATATATCACATGTAACTCTCATAAACTAGAATCATAGATAACATGTAACTATCATAAACTAGAATCATAGATCACATGTAATTGTCATAAACTAGAATCATAGATAACATGCATAATTAAAACTGAAATAAAATATTTGCACTTAGCCTTCAATCATTATGTTGCTTCTACCTTTTTCCTTTGTCCTTTGTCATTTTCATATGCACACCAGATCAGTTGCTATGCCCGAAAAACAACTAGTGCCTTCGCTTCTCTTCAAACAAGTACACATACGCATAATTTACATCACATGCATACACCCACACACAGTGTACTACCCGAAAAATACATCTACTCCTTGTGTACCCTGCAACACAATACATACACCTACACCTGGTGTATAAAACAACACATACACCTACACCTAGTGTACAATGCAACACAATACATACACCTAGACCCGGTGTACATTACAACATGTACACCTACACCCAGTGTTAATCACAACATAGTACATACACCTACACATGGTGTACATCACAATACATATACCTCCATAGATTACAAGACAACAAATACACATCATGATACAATGACTATACAATGCACATAACACAGTACCCCATGTACACAACATAGCATGTACAACATGCACATAATACCACATGTACAATAGTACCACATGTATGACATGTACAAAGTACCCCTATATACACAATACAACCTGCATAATGTTTATACAATACCGCATGTACATGACACCACCTGCACAACGTGTACATAATACCACTTGCATAAAATGTACACACATTACATGTACACATCACCACCTGCACGACATGTACACAATATCACATGTACACACCACCACTTGCATATCATGTACACAACACCACATGCACATAGCACCACATGTACAACATGTACATAGCACCATATATACACAACATCGTATGTACAATGTGTACACCACATTACATGTACATAAGTCCACATATTCAACATGTACACAACACCATCTGTACATAGCACCATATGTACATAGCACCATTTGTACCCAACACCGCATATGAAACATGCACACAACACTGTATGTACATAGTATCGCATATGTAACATGAACAAAACACCATAGGTACACAAACTACATATGCAACATGCACACAACACCATGTACACAACAACATATGTATACAATACTACATATGTTACATGTAGGCAATGATAGTACTACACATCTTAAGACCACATTTTCCTTACCAAGCAAACTTGCTTCTATTATCTTATCCACTACCTATGCTTGTCCAGGCATGTTGCAGATAACACTACTTTCGTTCTGTTGATGCATCCCTCAACATTACTTATCGTAGGATAAATGTATACATACTATAATCACATAATATTAATTCATATCCACATGTTACTAACCTCATATATTTGTTAGGGCTACTCTTCCCATTCGATTATTCATAAACCATGAACCTCTTCATGTCATTAACTTGCATAAGCAATCATTCCTCCACAAGAATGATCACTGACAACCCTATTAGACAATGCCATAAATACATATATATAAACATTAGCATAAAACAATCATGATCCTATCAGAAAATGACATAAATACATACATGTATACATATAAACATTAGCATTGAACACTCATGATTGCTAACAACCGTGTCAAGAAACGACATGCATATATACATATCTAGACAATATCATAATCATGATCACAACATAATTACCAGATATCATAAGGTCAAGGTTAAGATAACTCCATTTATCCATGTACAACATGCACAACATTGAGAACAATAGTTCCCAACATAGCTAAGGTATATGACACCCCAAATACATTTACTTTACCTTTCTGGTTACCTTTCTCATGATTGTCCTACCATCGTCCATTTATCCCAATGGATCCAATCAATCCAACCGAATATCATACTATTGCCTTCAACTACCCTTATACATGCGCTGAGCTTCATCTGAGTCTTATATTACCTGTTGGGTTTCATCTAGCTCCCCTAAGCTCCAATAAATTTCCTCTTTCCCATCAAATTCCAAAGATCCTCAAAACATAAAAGCAAATAACAAGAAACAAACAAGAAGAAAACCATGAAAAAACAATACCAATGTGACAGCACAAACAAAGTGGCAAGGCCTTGCACCAGACACAATCAAACCCATAAATCAAGCTCAAACAAATCACAAAATATCGAAGGCACAAAACTTCTAAAAACCACCATTACTCAACCCCATTGGTTCCCAATGCTTTCAAGGGAAAGCTCAACCTGAACCTTCTTCAAGATTTCATGGCAGTCTCTTTTGTCATGTAATCCTTGCATCATACTTCGATAAACAAATAACTATCAGTGCATAAATAAACATAAAAATACAATGGTTACCTTACCTTGTTGTGCCAAGCACACTTCCTTGTAGCTAAACATGTACAGTTCTCAAGGAACTCCAATTCCTTAATGAATCCAACTATAGCTAGAAGCCAATAGTTATACATATCAAATGCATGTTCATGAATCTAGCATGTTATCCATATAGTCTTAAAATAAATCAAGGTTAAGAAGACTTCCTATATGTAATGAATTCATTTTTTTGTAATTGCAATTTCCAAACATAGCCAAAGTAATTATCACCCAATTGTTTTCTTTTACCTTTTTACCTTGCTGTAATTGAGTCTTACTATGTGTTATCACATCACCCAATTGTTAGTTGCATAAAAAAATTAATTGTTACCTTTTCATGCTAACACCAAGCATGTGGCCCTGCAACTGTTCACACATGTCAATCAAACATTCCAAAGATAAAGAAATTGTGTCTATTAATTTGAAATCAACCTTTCCCAAGACTAACAACCATGTCATACTCAACAATCAACTCACAGTCATCAGTCATAATACTACAACTAGCACCCACTTACACTCAAGTACATATCAATTGTCTCAACCCATATGTGTTAGTACAACCATCTTAAAACAATATCATTCCTTCAAGCAATCTCATAGGCAAATACTCATATCATGCAATAAATCAAACATTCAAACAATTTGTGGACATACCATGTACAATAAGCCAAATAGATGACATAATCAAACCCATACCTCAATGTATCTCAGGTGAAGCTATCACATCTACACAAGTGAGTCCATATTAGTATGACACAATATCACAAATATATTGACTCATACCTAAATATCACAACCATAATCATCTGCACAGGCCAATCCATATTAGAATGATACATATAACATCAATATCTTAACTAAAATGACCATAATCATCATGCCTATGACCGCAATGAATATAACAACAAATTAGTATCATTCATTCCTATCTTACGCATGTGCATATGACCACATTGATTAACTAACATCTATCATGCATGTAACCACAACAACAATAGAATGAAAGACATGTACATAACCATAATTCTTATAATAACCATTAACCAACATACCTTCTTTCCCAACATACAAACCTGTATGACGATCTTCTCTCACCTTGAGATCTAGTCCTAGAACTTCATTCTAATAATATACTTCTCTTGCTCTATCTTAACCAACATATTAACATCATATCTTATCAACAACATCATGATGACATATCTACGTACAATGACCTCATGATGCATATCTAACATAATATGCATGCATAACCATAAGCATAACAATGCATGCACAACAACCTATAGACACTAACATGCATAACAAACGCATATCCAACCAACATGCATTTATGACAAGCACATCCCAACAACAACATAATCAAATCCTACATGGAAACACTATTGTAACAATGATTACCACCATGCATACATAACGAGCACATATACACCCTACATCCATGCATGAAAACCACATTCCTCCCATCCAGTCTAAGGGTTGAACCATGTTCTGATATCACTTTGTAACACCCTCCTCCCACATTTATCCTAGATTACTGGTCCATCGGGGTAAATATGTGAGGAAGAGTTACTATGACATGATTCGACCTCCTATATCACCTTAAGGAAGTGGAATCAATGAACCAACACTTTATAGACCTTCCTCAAGTGTTATAGGACACCCAAGAGCTAACCAACCACTCTAGGTGCCCAAACCCTGGGATAGATTGTTTCTCACAAAAGCAACCCCTAGTCGCATGCACAAGCCTACATCCATGTGATTGTAAACCTCCAGTTACTCCCATAAGCATGCAAGGGAGAGACAACAATCTTTTTCATCCAGTTTTGTGCCTACTACCATGATATTTGAGTGACATTTTCAAAGCTAGTCTACAAACCACTGCGTAGAATTTTATGATACTTTCTAAGACAATAAATGACATAAAGACAAATATTTTAACACAAAACTTGATCAAGGACATGGCCTAACCATGACAGGAATTTCTTCGAACACATTATGAACATGTAATCTATAGGCTGTAAATGCATATATGAACATAAGGGTATGATTCTTACCTGAAAATCACCAAGAATGCCTAATACCTTCTCATAATAGCTGCAATAACATCTATTAGGTCATGCATTCAATAGCCATTCATTTACCAATCAAAACATGTTAAGAGCCATAACTAGAATATGTCATGAAACCATTCTTATAACCAACATATAACAAGAATATTAGCAATGATATATCAGCCATTAAAGCCACATAATAACAATTACATTTATGCATCATACACAAGAGGAAAAGATCTGTTATTAACATGTGAAAATCCAATAAAGTTAGGGACTTCCACGTACCACTCGATGATAGACTTGGCTGAAGAAAATATTTCTTTCAACCAATCACCCTCGTGACATATTCCAAGCATGAATGTGGGTCTCACAACAAAAGAAACTAGGGCTTCCTTAGGATTTATCATGTATCCCTCCATTACCGGTTAAGGGATTCCTTGGCTTGAAATATTTATCTATATAATGAGGATTTACCGTGTTTCCCACCATATACCGGCCAAGGGATTCCTAGGCCCAAACAATAAACATACACTACCAAGATTTACTATAATCCCACCATATATCATGCAAGGGATCACTAGGCCCTACAATGGTATGGATTCCTCCAGATATGCCCACCTAGGAATTTCCTCATCTCCACCCTTAGGCTTTACTGTCTATTGTGCTAGTTACTAGTTACCAGTCAAGGGATTCCTAGGCCTTTGGGAATTTTCCTAAGACCACCCCACTCAATTTCGAAACAATCTGGAAATCCATTTTGACCAAATAAAAGAACCCCATCACACCATGACTATCTAGAAATGGCAAGGCAATGCTAAAAACCACTATCACACCTAGCAAAACACATGCCAATGATAGAAACAGAACTAAATACACACATGCATGTACCACGCATGCCAAACTAGCAAGGAAATAATACATCCAAATCGATACCTATAACTAATCCTGTTGTAGCAGGTTGATCCAACTCTTCCTTGCTTGATATTTGCTTCCCTTTTCTTTCTTGCCTTTTGTTTTCCTTCATTTCTCCAACGATAGAGTGCTCCAAGATTGCTCTAAGTGTATGGGAGAGAGAATGGAGAGAGAGATCCACCCAAACTTTTTTGGAAGTGCATGAACTGACCCTGAAAATCCTTTTTATCATTAAGGCTTCTATTTCTTCATTTTCCTCCATTTTTCCTTCATTTTCCTCCTGACATGCAACCTATGGCCTTTCACCTTCTTTGTCTCCTATTTTTCATTATTTTCATAAATAAATGCCAAGTATTTCCTCTTTCCTTTCGAAATCCTTTGTATTTCCTTTACCAATTTCCCTTAGCCATAACAAACCAAAAGACCGCTTGCTAGGATGTTTTTTGCAACATTCATCTTGTTATACGTGTCCCATGACAATGGTCTTAGTTTTCCTTTTTTAACTTTTATTACATGAAATTTTAACTTGGGGTTGTTACATTTCCCTGAGTTCCCCCTTTCGACCTATTTTATACATAACCTCTTACTTTTCTCTACTTGGTCGAAACACATACATAAGATACACTATATCTCAATTGTTTCAATATGGGAAAGTGTAATGTTCATATCGATTTTATGATTTTTAGAGTATGAGTTTTCATCTCTGGTGTTGCTCCACTGCTAGCAGGCCTAGGTAGTACCTCGACAGAGTAACTTTAGGAGCAAAAATGTTGATTCACTTCCAACGAGCCTAGACAGTATCTTGATAAAGTTTCTTTCTTCACCTCCCTATGTAGGATTCCTTTCTCTTCTTTCACCCTTTATATATTTATTTAGTAGATTATGCATCGACACTTATTATTTTCAATGGGAGGAAGAGAGATCTCAACTTATTGAGAGCAGCAAATGTTTCTCCTTCAGAGAAGTATTTTAAGACCTCTAATATTTATTTGCTCGCTTTAGATTTTCCTCTTATCCTTTCTCTACTAGATTGGACAAGCGCTAACACACAAGTATATTTACACCAAATCGATTAGTTTAGATATTAGCATAGGCTTGGGTCTAATAGGTTCCCTCAAGGTTATCCTATTGGATGAATCATATTTTCCATTTGGACTTAGCTCAACCTATGGAATTTTCCCAAACAAAGAGGGAGAACAACAAAAAGCCACATGTTGTGATTATCACACTTCTCTTTTATTCCATGACAAAGTCCCTTTTGAGCCATGCAATTTTTCATACAAGGTCCTATTAAGTAACACAAATGAAAGGCAGACAAAACAAAAAGTAGAAACAAAAGAAAAAGAAAATGGAGACTGAAACCAAAACATCATCATACAAAAAAATATGTTGACGCTAGATGGAGAGTAGGAAATAAGGTGGATGTAATGCAAAAGGAAACTAAATGCAACGAAGCCTACTATTAACTAACTCGCTAGAAGGTCAGGTCTAAGTGTAATGATATTTCCAATGAAGCCAACATAATTTCTCCCAACCTACAACCACAAAGATATGAACCATGAAATCCAATATATGATAATGTGCATGAGAAAAGATAAAATCTGTAATATCTTGCACCACAAATTAAAGGTATTTATTAAAGAAATAAATGTGTGTAATACCACATGACTTTACCCAACCTTCCACCTTACCTTTTCGATAAGAATAGAAATCATACAAACCTCTACAATTCCCTCTAAAAGCACCTGCACTTATATTTTCTTCCTTAGAAAATAACGAGAGAAATCGAAACTTGTTTCTAGCAAATGAGCTTGCTAAGTAAGATGCCTCCAACTGATTACAAGTTGGATCATGAAATTCAAAAACATCCTCTTGATAAAAATAAAATTCTTGAAAAGATAATTTCTTAAATGGCAAGGAATCGGGAAGAGAATCTTGTGAGGGAAAATATATTCGATCAAATTCAGAAGGCTTATCAAGATAGTTAGGACTTGACATAACCATTAGTGGAGGATGAAGTGCCTCAACTACTTGAAAAGTATCTAAATATTGAGATGATAAAACATAAATATCAACTAATGTAAAAAAACTATCATTATGTACATTAGTGGGAAAATGATCAATTAAATGACAATTGTTAGAACAAGAACTATGATGAGATGGGTTGATTAAGACATAAGATTGCTCATGAGGATACAATAAATAAATCAGCTTTAACAAATTTACAAATTCATCAAATGAAATAATCATCTTTCGCATATGTTGAATGTGTCAAACCATCTACTTATGACCGACTACAACTAGGACTGACATCACACTCATTAAAAGGGAATGTAGATATGAAAACCACATGAAACTAGTCAAGATGTAATGGATGAAAAGGAGATATTTGATTAAGAAAATAATGAAATAATTCATTAATACTCAAGAGAATATTGGGTTCCAAAATGAGAATGATTAACATTAGAATATTGACAAGAAGGATCAAGAGATGATTACTTTAAAAGGAATTTAACATGTATGAATCTTTTGGCCAAAGATGATCTTTAGAATGATCAACTTCAAAACTTCACTCATTCATGAAAAGTATACACTGCAAACCCAAGTTAGATATAAGAGACTTGCATGAGGAATGATCAATTGAAATAGAATCCTCAATCCAACCAGAAACAAAATCTTGAAACTTAAAAGCGTTATATTCAAAATAACAAACATGTTTTAATAAGGAATTTGCATCCACTGAAACCTTGAAAATTGAATAATTTTGCGAGAGTATCCAAATCTAATTTAGTTTGGGGGCCTTACCAGAGTCTTGAGAACCTAACATAAGCATCAACAAAAGTTGAAGTGCCTCAAATGCCTGACAAGTCCTATAACTTTCAAAGGTTTTATAATTTTATTTTGAGAATTGAATCACATCATGCATGGTGTGTGGATATCTAACACCAATAATTTCAACCATATTACTACTATCCAAATGGAAGCCACCTATCACTGATTTGATCAAAATTTACATCTTCGAGAAACAGATTACCCAAGTCATAAGGTTCTTTTGATTGTACCTCTAAGGATGAATAAATTGAATGAATTTCATGAGTAACCTGAACTATGGAATTCTCCTCATGCAAAACTAGAAATGATAAGGAATGGAATTGATACTTGATCAATTGCTTACCTTCTTATTCATTTTGCATGACCTTGATATCTTGTTCCAATTCAAACTCCAACTCATTAGATGATGAATAAAAAGTAGAACACAAGGGATAGTGAGGTGAAGATGGAGCTCCCATAATAACATCTTCTCTAACCAAAACATATTCAAGATCTAAATATTCCAAATCAAAATATTCTTGAGAAACCAAAACATTAGTAAGAGAAATTGGGCATTCATCACCATGTACATCAATAGAATCATCATCCTCAGAATGATGGTTGCCCAAAATTTAGATTGATTAGGAAAATCAATTTCATTGGATCCATCACCTAGATTGTTACATTAAAAATAAGCCAAGGATGCAAGAACATTGCCTTGACACGGAGCATTTTGAAAAAGAAAAGAGAAATAAAGAGGATCCTCACATTCCTTCTCCTCTACCTGTTAGAATGACTACCTTTCACTTGATCACTATTTCGATTTGGAAGAGACTAATCAAGCGGATCAAGCGGCAAGGGATCATGAGAAAGATATGATGGAAGATGAAAAGAATACAAATAATATTCAAGGATAAATTTATGAGTGTTAATATCATCTTGAGAAATCAAAGGATTGGCCTTCTTCACCTTGGACTCCATGAACCATTCCAGGGTTCCCTCCATTGGATCTGAATCATGGAAAGTCGGATAAGGTTGGGAAGATAAATTAGGAATTTGATTTATAGATTTACCAACTTCAACATTATCACAGGGAGGCACCCAAATTGGTACTGGAAAAGGAGGAGGACAAGGAAAAAAAGGAATAGTAGGTTCCTCCTCTGGAATTAAAGGTGTCTCACAATTTCTGAAAGTTGGGAGAACAAGAATATGAGGGGGTTTATATTCACCATGTATAGAGATTCAAACCAAAATTTCAAACTTCCTTTTAAGGAAATCCCTATCCAAATTTTCTCTAGGAAACTCATAACATAAGTGAAGGAATCGATTAGAAAAATCATCAATTGATTCATTAGGGCACATTCTTAATTGATCAATGCTTTTTAAAACATCTTGGTAATCATACCTATCAGAAGGTTGATGAAGCTCCTTGAGGAAATGATCAAAAGAATGAATAGAGGCAGATGGTAAGGTGTTACACCATCGGCTAACACAACCGTGAAGGGTGAGGAAGAAAGTCACACAAGAAAAATATTCATCATCAATTTCATAATGTTCACAAAATTTAATAAAATAAGAAATGTGCTTGGCTATGGATGTGCCATTCTCACCATCAAACTGTAATTTAAACAAGTCATAAATATGCTCATTAGGGATTAAAATATTACTAGCGAATAGGTTAGAAAAACACCCGGGGACTGTAATATGAGGATAATCCATTAAATATAAGAGATTCAAAATAGACTCAATGGGCATAGGTTATCATCTGGTCCTACTTCTAGTGCCAAAATGTTGACGATGTTGGATGTTGCTAACATACATGTGGTCTCCCCGATGTGACATCCCAATTAGACCTCACATTTTTTGGAGTAGGGGCCCCATCCAGAGTATCAACCTAGACACCATAACACAAATGCTCGTCTTGGTTTCAACAAAGAAAATAAGAGATTATATACATAAACCTTGAATAACAAAATAAGGTGACATTGTGAAGCACCAATTGCAGTATGTAAAAGGAAACCTTCATGAGGGGAGACAAAAGTGAGTCTCTAAGAGGAAAGTAATAGTACTATCCTAGAAGAGGCACCCGAGAGCATGAAACATTCATTAGAAAAATAGTTCACACAACGATTTAAGGAAAATACAACCAACATTCAACAAGATGAGTATCGAAGCCACCGAAATAGTTCAATTTCTCCAGTACATATGAACACAAGATATACTGTAAACATCACAAAAATATTCCTAAAAAAATTGTGATACATGCATGAAAATGTGTTGGCTCATGGAGCTTTATTTATAAGGTGAAATATCCAAGTACATGAATTACAATGGTGAACACTAGTTCCAATAGTGGAACGTTAAGTCACTTCTTGCTTCTCCAAAGAATATTTTTTCTCTCCTATGCCAATTAGAGAAGCCAAGACTAGCTCTCTAATTCTTAAGCCTCCAAAATCCATTTTCTTGAGTTATGAGGTTTCTTTTATAACAAGAGGAATGAAATTTCATATTTTCATGACTCTGGGATTACCACCACGACTCTTGGACTTGTAGTGTGTCCTTTGGAATTCTAAACAATTCTTGGACTTCTAAATGACTTTTGGACTTCTATACAGTATTTGTCCATATATGAATATGTGACTCTTCATGTTCCATATATGACTCTTGGACTTCCACTTATTTTTCTTTTACAATGATTACAATACGACAACATGACCACCACATCATCATATGATGGGACTTGACATGTCACTATCTTTGATGACTCAGACTCATAGTGACTGATGACATGGATTTTCACGAGCGGTGACACAACTGCCACTCTATCTCTACTCTTTTTATCTTCTGATCGTGGTGCTTTCACCCTCCAAAGGGTCGTAAAATATTGGAGTCTTTGGGGTGCTTTGATCATCTTGTTTGAATTGTGTGCTTGGTTCTTTTCATGCTTCCTTTTTTTATCCACTTTTTTCAATATTCCTTGTGTGTTCTTGCCACAAGGTACTTGGAATACCTGCTTCTACAATCACCCATGACGAATAACTATTAGCATGAAAATTTCTTAATCTACCATGTTTTATTCATATTTTCTTTTTATGCCTTTTTGGTGTGCTTAAAAGGGTCAAAGGTGCTTCTAGGCACATGGGCACACTTTGAAAGGCTAAAGGGATTGAGAATGGAATATTCGAGTCTTTGTGATGCACTCATTTGGTCAAGGGAATAAGGTAGTCAAGGCTGGGCACATATTGCAAGTCTGAAGGACGAAGGGGAAGGCTTCAGGCTTCCAAAGTGTGATGTGTTCTCAAGGGAGAGAAATAGGGTGCATTCCTTTTGGTCTAAGGAGTGCTCTAAAGGAGGCCACATCTCTTCAGGTCAAAGGAGTGCTCTCAAGGAGGGCCATCTCTTCAGGTTGAAGGATTTCTCTCAAAGGAAACTAGTGAGGGCACACAGAACAAGTATGAAGGATGAAGGATGATGTTTCATGCCTTCAAAGTGCACTCATGCACTCAAGAGACCAAAGAGGGTTCATGGCACAAACACAAAGTTTGAAGGATGAAGCTTTGTGCCTTCAAAGTGTGCTCATGTGCTCAAAGGGTCAAGAGGGCACATAACACATTTTGGAAGGTTGAAGGGTGTATCTTAAGGCCTTCAGGGTGTGCTCATGCACTCAAGGATGGTGCATCCCTCTAGGTTGAAGGAGTTCTCCCAAGGATGATGCATTCCTTTAGGTTGAAGGAGTGCACTCAAGGAGGGCGCATTTATTCATGTTGAAGGAGTGCGCTCAAAGGAAGGCTTGGTTTTTGAGGGCTCAATTTGGAACAAGGAAAGGGATTCATGCTTTGGTAGTGTGCCCAACTCTTAATGAGGGTATAGGGTTTTCCATCAAGGATTTGGAGTGCGCTCATGCGCTCTTAGCCTTAATGAGCTTATTTTGCAACCAAAACATGTCTAAATATGGGTTATAAGGCAAGGGGAAAACATGATAAGCTCTAGACATAAAACCAATATAGGAAACACATACAAACTCATTGAGAGAACATATACAAGCTTGATCAACAATGAATATACATCAGAGCACCGCTTTATACACGTTCTCCTTGCTGAACCATTGGGGAATAAGAGTTCATTTTGTAAAATAAGGATAATATTAATAATATGATTACATCATAATTTAAGTAGAAAATGTGGTGTGATAAAGAGTTAGAGGGAAAAGAATTGAGATATTGTAAGGAGGACATAAAAAATATTGAACTTTTTCTAATAAATCTAACGAAGAAAATAAACTTGCTAAAATAAAAACTAATTTTCAAGGACATCATAATGAAAGTAGGCATTGTTCAATTTTAAAAATGGCTTATGATAAAATATTATGTCACTTACGTGACACTGAGAGGGATGATGAAAATCACTTTCTCATAGAATTCCCTACACATACATATATTAGAAAATAGTTTTAATATATTTTTGACACAGCCAACCTTCTTAACATTTTAACTTAGAAAAATTATGTTGACTTTGGAACATTACTCTTAATGTTTTTATATTTAAAAAATAAGATTCTAAAGAATCCTCAATAATTTCTTACCTTCTTAAGGTTTAATAAACTGATTTAATATTAATGAATGTTAAACATCATCATTATTATCATGATGGAGTGAAATGACCATGGTAGTTTACTATTAATTTTAAAGTCACAAAAATACGATGGCTAATCACAAAAAGACTAAGAAACCATGGATGTGGAAGCATATGAGTTTACCTTACCATTTTTGTATGACTATAACTAAAGGATACTTGATAGTCATGTGAAGAAAGGAATGTCCAAGTCAATAGTGTGGTCAGTAGTATTGCAATGAGGCTCATTTATTGGGCCTACCAACAAACCCATTTCTAGGAAAGAAAGCGTTCCTTCTATATCCATCTGTAGCACCTTCAATTCATCCAACCTATGCATTATATTGTCCATATCCTCTCATTTTTCGACCAACACTTTTCTTAATAGTAGATTTATGTGCTAATACAATCCCACCATGTATAAAGTGTGATTTTTCCACCCCTAATATTCCTCATGTCGAGGATCCACGCTACAAGGTCGTCCAACACCCTAGAGTCCAATATATCATGTCTCTCCTATTGAACCTAACCCTATTAAGATGCATGAATCTATGACCATATATTAGTGAGAATATGTGCCTCATAATGCCATAAATAAGGTTCAAGCTCAAATTGAGCAGATGAACCCCCCAAGACACCAAGTTCTCAACCTCCATGATGATATTTGGATCTCTGGAGGGTCATGTCTATTAAAGGGTGATAAGTGAGTAGGGAAATAATTTCATAGGGCTAAGGGACATATGAACCATCAGACAAAGAAGAATTTAATGCCTACTATTAGAACTAAGGTAGAGTCAGAGAGCACCATAAAGAACCATGTGCTTCCTGGGACACAGATGAAGGCAAGATGAAGGTTGGTGCCATACAATCCAATGACAACCAAGGAAAGAGGGACTTACAACTAAAGGCCATTGTGGGTGAAGGAAACATCTAGAGGAAGGTTTTCGAAACAAGAATAGTAAGCATTACCACAATCTATGGGATGGAGATCACCTTGAAGAGTTTGGAGGAACCCCTTTGACGATCATAATTAAAGACGAGTAACACACAAGTTGGTGGTAAAGTCCTCCACGAAATCATTTAATGCTACACCAATTGAGTGGAAAGATAGATGGGGTGATGGCCCTGGAGAATGGCATAGAAACCTATCTTTCTTATACCTTGTTTTATCATCCCCATCAAGAAAAACATAATAACTAAATACAAATTGAAGTTACATTTTAAAATGTTTAATCAAGAAATTTAATATATTTAATGTAATGGAAGAAAATAAATTATCTAAAATGGAATAATAGATATACTATATCATATGATATATTTTTATATGCTTTCACTAAAAAAATATCCTACACTTCACAAAAAAATTGGATCTTTATGAAAAATATTTTTTAAAAGTTTAAACGGATTGATTAAAAAAAGGGGAAATATTTATAAATCTTCATTGACTTTAATTTATTTCTATTTAATTACTACACATTTAATATTATATATATAGGGTTGAATAAATAAATAAGTCAAATAATTAACTAACTAGTTTATCTAATTAATAAACTTTTATTAATTTTTCTTATTATTTCCTATAATAATATTAATATAGGTCTTTATATAGTTTTAAAAAGAACAAAAAGTATATTAATTAAACTCAATTTAGGTCAATATAAGCAGTATATTTAGTTACGAATGAAAATAAATTTAACAAAGACTAACTAATTATTTAATTAAATAATGTTCCCTATCTCTTGGTCCAGTCCAGTTGCCTAGTGCAATGTAGTTGTTTCCTTGGTCAAATGTAGTTGTTGTTGATATGTTCTCTCTATTTAACCTGCCGCCATGTTCTGTTTCTTCATCTTGTCCTCACAATGAACCACACTTGTTGGCTCGAAATGCATCGACAAATGAATTTTGATGTGATTTTCGCCGAAATCACTTCTCAAAAAACAAAATAAGTTTGATATTACTATAGAAATGTTTATCAAAAAAATTATTAACCTAATCTAAAAATAAATGGGATAGTAAGTAATTTGACTATATAATAATATCATATAATTAATTAATTAATAATTGTTTAAATTAAATAGATTTTAACTAATTATATAACTATATTTGAAAACCTTATTTTCAATTTATTAGTACTACATTTATATATTTTGTAAGAACAAAAAAATAACTAGTATATCTATATTTATATATATAATTGTTTTCCCTTCTTTTTCTTATTTTTAAAATAAGTTATGGTAAATTAGTAAAATATTGTGGTAATCTAGGAAACACCAAAGACCAAAATATTATGGGTGCCACTATAATACCAAGAGTATATTTAGCACATACTAATAACTTATTATTTAGCAAGAACCAAGTGTTGGCAGTGTGTGTTGTCATTCATGTCAAAGGAAGCTTTGGAGGAGCCACGCCAAGATCAAGCAGCCAAGGGCATAGCAAGCAGGTTGTTGGAATGACAAAGTGCTACTTGCATGGGTGGATAAAATTCAAGGAGCAAAATACCAAGTAGGCTAGCATAGGAATTGAATGAAAATTGATGTTCCATATATCAAAGCTTTCTGTTTCGACAATGATTAAACTTGAGAAACACAATAGATAGATTCTTCTTAGACATAAATACCAATGGTTCCAATTTGTATCGAGCTCACAACATAAGCAAAGTTTAAAATTTTCTCGTGCACACAATGGATCCAACTGGAGATAAAGTTTCAATCTAACGGCTCATATCAATATTAGGTTGAGAATATGTGTAGAGATTATAGTACAATTATGTGCATGATGTATAAAATGGCTAAGAATTCCTCGATCCAATATCCCATATCCATATTAATATCAAACATGAGCAGTCATTAAAGCAAGAAGTGTGCCCGGTATGGTATCTAGTATGACATGGAATAATTATCATATGGCTCCATGCAGACAACAAGTGGCAGATTCGAAGGCATGGCAACATAGGGAAGGGACATGTAGAATCTGTTTTTGGCTGATTTGGCTAGCCAATTAGATGACTAGAAAATGAAACATGGTAGGTTTATGTCATTGCTAAAACATGTTGTATGCTCTGATTGGTGACAAAAGATGACATGGAAATTGATATGGAAATGGCATGTCCCATACCAAAGCACCAAGCATCAGAGTTCAATTCTTTTTATAAACACCAAGGCTAATACCTAATATGACATGCAATAAATTATGTGGTAGATGACATGGAAGTAGGACCATGTGGTAGAATATGAATGGCTCATGGTGGACTAATGTGGTAGACCCAAAGGTCTCAGCACTTGCACTAGGATTGTGTTTTATGAAGTTTTTTAGTCTATTTTATTTTGTGAGAAAAAGTGAAAAACTAGGGTTCTAGGCTTTAGTCATAGAAAAATAGGGGTTCAACCCTTGTGGGCCCATACCAGGTATCGAGAGGTCAAAATAATTAGCAATTAGAGAGTTTGGGTATCCATCAATCCAGTGGAAAGATAAGTTACCATCAGGTGTAATGAACGAGTTTTCTAATTAAACTTTTTCCTACCAATAATGAGTTGTGACTTAACTGTATTATAGTGATATGATTGCACCAATGTTATGGCACATGGTCAAGAGGGTCTAACATCTAGCGCTTGCAACTAAGGATTTCAAATTGTATCTAATATGGAGACTAGGAGATGGTCACAAACCATAGTCATTAGCAACTAACCATATAACACTCGGAGTTGAGGGATTCGAAGGATATATGGAATCATGTAGGTGGAGGCAATAGTCATGATGGGCTAACGAATAGCATTTGAGGGCTAAACAACATTTTACTAGGAAATCAAAAGAATAAAACAAAGTTTTGTTATAGAGTGCTCTTGTTATAATGAGCTCGTGGTTATGGACATGGGCATATGTAGCATATGTAAGGCAATAGTGTTGGATGGAAGGGAGCTAATGAATTGGCGCATTTAGGAATATAATTTTTTGTTTAGAATATGGAAACTTGTGTGTAATATCTGGAGGATTCAAGGAGTTGTTGAGAGTGCACAAGAACATTGAATTGGGTGATCCATTAAAACCACGATACCATGGATCGATATGCATGGTAAGAGAGAAAGTAACCTATAAATACAATGTTAATTGATTGAAGCAATTGTTGAGTCTATGCATATCTAAGGGTGAGTGAATTGTTATAAGTTAGTAAGAAAAAGAGAGAAGTAGCATATTAAGTAAATTATAAGCCAATTTGAGCAGAGTGAGCATAAATAGAGTGAACTGAAAATTATTATGTAGTAATAGTGCAAATTGTGCACAGTAAGAGACTAGATTAGTTTAGATTTAAAACCTAAGTAGTAGTAGAATGCTAACTAGAGTTATATCAAAAGCTAAGAACTAAAAGAGACCATATGAGAAGACAAATGAGCATACTTAAATCAAATTGAGTGTACTTGAAGAAGAATTTGATTGAGCAACAAAGATGAAAATTTGAACTATTAAAACAATGATGGGATTGGTGTCTCCTTCATGTTGGTGCCTATAAATTAAGGGATGGGTTTCTCTTTCTGGTAGGTGCTAGCAAATTGATGTAATAGTAGGTTGGTGCTCACTTTCATATGTAAAAACAATTTCTCTTGTGGTTTACTCCCATATGAGTTTCCATGAAAAACTTTGTGTCTCTTGATCTATGTGTGTGCAATTTAGTTTATGATGTTTTTGTGTGCTTTATTAAAAATAGCTTGAAGAATTTAAAGATTGTTAGAATTGTATAATACTGATTCACCCTAACTCTTTGTATTATTTTGGTTTCAACATCAAGACATCACAAGAATGGGGGTACTTACTCTTCAAGCCTTATCACAACATTCAAAAGGCAGGGTGCCCACTCTTTGAGCCTTACCAGAATGAGCCAACATGTCCCTTTATAAGAAAATTGTAAGGCAATACTAGTAGTAATTTATGACTTGGCAAGGGCTGAGGAATTTGGAGACACTAGATCCCACTCCAGGGGGGTATAATTTCCCTTCTAGCCATGTCACAATGGGCCAATATTAATTTATTAACATGTACAATATATAGCCCCCTTTCATTTTAAACTTTTGACCTATTATGACGAAACACATGCTCATAACCATTAGGCCCACTCCAGTTATACCACAACTCCATAAATCTTAACAATCAAATCACTAAGTAGAGTTGGGTTTCTTATCCCACAAGCAAGGGATTCACATACACTTCTTTAGTATCTTCATAGTCTAAGACCTTAAGATTAGATCATGACTATCATTATTGTTATTATTACGATTATTAATATTATTATAATATTTACAAATTCTATAATATGTATTTTATTTCAATGTTTATCAGTTATATATATATATATATATATATATATATATATATATATATATATATATATATATATATATATATATATATATATATATATATATATATATATACATACATACATATATATATGAAAAAATAACATAAAATATATTATTTTAAATTAGAATAGATAATCTAGTTATATATTAATATAATATTATTAATTAACTAAAAAAAATATTTAAAGACTATCTATTAATTCTATATATAGGAAAAAAAAAACTTAATATAATAAAAAGTAATTTTTTTTTTTAAGAAATGGTAGCATTTTTATATATCAAAGCCAGAAATTGGCCATGTCCCTTACTTTAAAATTTTCTCTAATTCATAGATTTGCAGAATTAATTCATAAGAGTATATGTTGCTACAATGTTTATTTTCTACTATTCTATTTACAACATTTATACTATAGTATCTCCAAAAAACCCCCAAAAATTTGACAAAATGACATAACATATCATCTATATTGAGAGAGACTATCTACCTATTGCTTACCATCTTCTTTGGTGGACTATCCTCCTGAGTCACTTCTTCACTTTGTCCAAGAAACATGTTCAGTCTGGACCTGTGATGCTCTTGTCCTGCCTCCCTATCTTCATGTGTTTTGGATGTGGACATCTCTCCAAGCCTAAAGACCTCCTTTAACACTCCAACGGGAAATGCTTCCACCTTAACCTCCATACTATCAACCTTAAAGTTTAAATTAAGATTTTCATCTTCAAATTCTACACTAAATTCTGTAGCAACTCTAGATCCTTCTCGATACTCACGATATGATTCAACGCCATCGTAATCTGATCCTGCACCACCTAAGCTACATCCTTCCCCATTTTTTCTACCATGGATGCAATATCTCCCGTGGATGAAGTTCCCTACTCCTCTGCACTATCTTCACTTCTATTGAGTATGGTAGAGGCCATTTTAAGAGAAATCCTTCCTTTCACAATAATAATTCTATGGTTTAACTGCTTCACCCAGTTCCTTAATATGATGCCCTGTTTCTTATCAATTATTGTGCACATCATCTCACATTGAATGATATTTCCAGGTTGCTGATCAAACTCGACATGAGCCTCCATCCCTGCAACCACTGATTTGCCTTCAACTTGATTTTGTTACACTCGATGTAGCTAAATAAATGTATTGTTTATGCCTTCCCCAACCTCAACATTTAGTGAAAATCCATTTGTATTCCATTTGGCCATCTTCATGGAACTTAGTTCTTTGAGTCTCCATCTAGAGTTTACATATCCTATTTTCCTACTCTTCCACCCGAGAGAATCTTGCCATGCCTCCAAGCGATACTTGAACAAGCTTGATATGTCTCCTTTAATGCCCATTTTATTCCAATTGTCACCTAGAGTGATATTTCTTAAATGTTCGATCATGGAACATGACATATTTGGGGGTGTGTTTGGTCTATGATCATAACCCATTTCTATAAGGAAATGCCTTTGTTAGCTTAGTTATCTGTTGCATGATTGTTCTCTCGTTTTACATGGAAAAAAAAATATAGTATTATAATTTTCTTAGAAGGATCCTTATCATTATGAACAAGGGAGAAATTTTGGAGTCTCTTTTACGGCTAATCCTGGAGCACCTTTGGATAACAATCATTGAGTCACCAACTATACTAAATTTTCACAAACCTCTGGATATAGCAATCTTCGAGCCTTTCTAGAAAGATAAGGTTTCAAATTGATTATTCATAGCCTTCACCAACCCCATGTGTACCTTCTTTCTATTGTTCCATCAAGGTTATAGAGAAAACTAAATTACTAATCAATCTAATTTTACAAGTTTAATAAAGTATATATTTTAAGATACATAAATAAAACCTTTTTACTCATTATTAATATATTTTCATATATTTATCGTGAATATTTTTTTGGAGCATATTGTGTGAGTTATGAATATTTTTTTTTTCATATAGGAATTCTGCGGTAGCACGTGAGCCTAGCCGAAACCTTTTAAATCTGTGTGAAAATAAAGCTCAAAGAAATAACAACTTTGGGAATATTTTGTGTTGGGAATATTTTTGTGCAGTGAATATTTTTCTAGACATATCTTAGGAGTTGTGAATATTTCTCTATGTTGAATATTTTTTGGGGCATATCTCTTTCTATTGAATATTTTTCTATAGGTAAAAACACTAAGGTATAGAGTGGGTCTAATAAGAACCATAGTAGGCATTAAGAAATATCTAAACAATAATATCCTTGTTTCATTTTAAAGGATGTTGGCAATACATAGTCAATTATTATTTTTTCTTTTTAATATAAGTTCTAATGCAAGTATTAGCCAAAAATATTAAAATATTTTGCGGGATATAGTAGAATAATTGTATATAGTATATATGAGCATATAAATTATTTAGAAAAATATAGAGAAGAGGGAATGATATTCGACTATAAATAAAATTAATATTTAATAATAAATTTAATTCCTTACGAGTTAAGATACAAATACGCAATCGAATCTTAGAAGTGGAGATTTGATTACAAGAAATGGATGCTATATTGTAAGAATAGATGAAAAAAAAAATCAAGAACAAAAATAATCAACCTGAGGAGAAGAGGACAAAGAAAATATTAATTTTAGGTACAACATGAAAGAGCTAGAAGAAAAAATATAGAAAAATGGTTCAAAATGTAATTTGGATATCAAACCTATCAAAGAGGAAATGAATAAGGTCACAACTTTAGACTATGAACATAAAAAAGGAATATTGAACATCATCACTTTTGGTATTAAAGAGCAGAAAGACAAAAAACACACTAGAAATAGTGAAGGACAAACTAATTAACAAATCAAAACAAATCAATTCATAAAAGCTAAGAATTTGGGAAAAAAGATATTGGACATAAAGATAGGTTTATTTATGTTAAGGTAAGCTCTAATAACCATAAGAATAGAATACTCTACAAAATCCCAGATTAAAAGTTTCAAGAATACTTATAAATGAAAACCTCATTCTAGAAGACCAAAAAGAATTATAAAATTGAGTTCAAAAGGTAAAATAAGCTATGAAGGAAGGAAAGTGGGAAATAATGAGGAATCGAAAAGTTGTTATTGGGAATCAAGGACAAAAATAGAATAATAAATATGAATTCAATATAGTCTAGATCCTTGCATGGAGTTGTCATGGTTTTCCATAAAGAAAAGGGCCTATATTATGTTTGATATCAAGTAAATTGATATAATATTTCTAGTTGAAATGTGGGAGCATGAAGAATCTAAGGTGGTGCACAATGAGGTACCTATATTGTGATCAACATGAAAGAAGAAAACCTTTATTAGGGGGACTAGAGGCATATCTTGTATATAAAAATGAGCATTTCTCCTCATATTCAACTTCATAACAATGGCCCTATAAATCAATACCTATGAATGGAGTTCAGAAATAATGCTATGAAGATGTATATATCAATCTGTTACTTTGCACCTATTGGTTCTACTTTATATAAGAAAAATAATCTACATAAGAATTATCCCTACAAAAGATTAGAATAAGATATTCAAACCGTAAGAAATGATACCATTATCCTCTTACTGGGAAAATTTAATATTATAAATGCAGCTAATCAAGCTATTGTTCTAAGCAATGATTCCAACCCAAATTCTCTCTCGCTATGTGACAACTTTGTTTCTAACATATACAAAAGAAACTATGAAGACCTTACTAAGAAGTTATATTTTACCCAACTAATAAAGCTCAATAGCTCACAAGATATAATAATTTTCAATGCAATGGGCCTCCAAAATGGCTATCTTTATGGCCCATTTTACATCTAAATTCCATACATTGTTTCCCTTCAACCATAACCTTAATGGAAATTTTATCCTTTTGATGACCAAAACGAATTATTTTTACCTAATTTTATATAACTAGCTTAATTTAAGTTGAAATGTGACATATCCTTGATTTTAGAGTGATTGATGGTTTTTATTTTTAACATATACAAGATAATGTGATCCCCAAAGGTTAAGTGTAGGAAATCAACAAGACAATATTGGTCTCCCTCATTCATTTCTCCACGAAAAATTGAATACTGTTGAGATTTTTAAGGGATTCTGTCCTTTCACCTTCTCTAGAAGACTAGAGTTATCCCGCTAAATAAAATATATGATTTTAGATTATATCAGGACATATTTGATCCAGTGGCTTCGAAAAGTTAACATCAACAATATATATGTGGATCTTCCTTCCTGAACTAATAACTCATACTACAGAAACATAAACACCGCAATCAAGGGATTGACTGAATTTCTTAGTTAGGATTTATTTTGAAGTATAAGATGATGTCTCCTCTAAAGCATTGAAATTCATCAGTTTGGAAATTGAAATTTGGAATTAATACAAACTTTTGGTTCAAGTTCCTTGCTAGAAATAATGTTTTATCTTGAGGTATTCACCCCATTGCATTCTTTAGGTTTGAGGCCTATTTTCAAGCTTCATTGGAAATTGAATCATGCTAGGTGTGGAGCTCGATTATCTTATTGATTCATAGGTCTCGGTTGTGTTAGACCCTTATTCCTAAATGGGGGGTGGGGGAAACATTGCCTGTATGATAGTTGTTGACCCCCCTCCCTTATGAGGATTCAGGGGAAACACCCTTGAAGCTAAAAATATATGAAAATTTTCCATTTAAAATATTGTGATTTTGTAGTGAATCTGGGCCATTCATTAGGAAAATGATCTGACGGTAGAAGTTATGTTAATATAGGGCTTTTTCCTCTAGAAAGAAACCCTCATTTATATGAGGGAATTGTATTACGATTGTGTATTATTATTCTGAGAGAGAGAGAAAGAGGAGGATATGTGAGATAAAAAGGGAAATTATAGTGGATCTATTGTAGGTTGTACCTCTTCATTTTTTTGGATAATATAAAAGGAAGAACTAGATATTTCTCTGTGGGCATAACCCAAATTGAATGAACCACATATATTTGTCTCTCTTGTTTTATGCATTTTTTGTTTTGTGTTTCCACAATATTTTATGTATTTCATTTCCCTGTTAATTAATTTCTAATGACTGGTATGAGAGTCGAGGGTCTATTTGGTTGATAAACTTGTAGGAAAGAAGGGTTCTTGGCTCGAGTGGGAGCAATGGCAAAAGATGGTAGGTTTAAGGTCGATAACTTTAATGGCTAACATTTCTAGCTACGAAAGATTCAGATGGAAGATTATCTATATTAGAAATTACCTACCATTGAGCAGAAAATCAAAGAATCCGATAAGTATGACAAATAAAGAATGGGATCTTCTTGTCATAAAGGCACTAGGAACAATACAAATGTGTTTGGCAGTCTCGATGGCATTCAACATTTCAAAGGAAATGAAAACAAAACGTTTAATGACAACATTGGCCAAATAAGGTTTTTCTTATTAAGCGTCTATTTAATATAAAGATGTTAGATGGTGGATCTATTGTTGATCATTTAAATGAATTTAACATGGTTACTAGCTAGTTAATTTCTGTAGGGGTAAATTTTGACAGTGAAGTGAGGGTTCTGTCATTTTTGTGCTCGTTGCTGGAAAGTTGGAATGGCTTAGTTATGGCTATTAGTAACGTCGTCTCTGGATCTAGTACTTTAAAGTTTCATGATGTTGTTTGTGCCATCCATAGCGAGGAAATGTGACGAAAAATCTTCAGTGAGACATTAGGTAATGTTTTGAACGCAGAGACTAAGGGAAGACAAATGGAAAGAGGAAGGAGCCAAGGAAATCACAGCAAGTCAAGAAAAGGTAGATCCAAATCCTAATCAGGGATACTATGTTAGAAATGCAGGATTTAAGGACACATGAAGAAAGACTACAAATCTTGGAAGGGAAAAGAGGCAGATGGATGATAAGAGAACAACCATGAACTGAATGTGAAAGGCGATGTGTTGCAAGATGCTTTGATTCTTTCATTAGGGAATATTATTGATGTCTAGGTGGTAGATTAAGGGGCTTCCTTCAAGTGCACACCTGATAGGAAACATTTTCATGACTATGTTCAAGGATATTTTGGATAGGTTCATATGGGTGATGATAAACTTTGTAAAATCATTGGAATGGGTAAGATTTTTATAAAGAAGAAAAATGGAAAGAAATGGCTATTGAAGGAGGTAATATACGTTCTAGATCTAAAGAAAAATCTAATTTTAATGGGGAATTTAGGTGGTGAAGCCTATGTAACTACAATCACAAACAAAACCTGGAAGGTCACTAAAGGAGCCTTGGTAATTGATCCAAAATGGATTTTTGATAGACTCCTATGTCTAAGTGGTCCTCACAGAGGAAAAATGAAAATCGAAGGGAGTTCCTAGAAATAACCCCATTGTAGAGATCCTTTCCTTCTGAATCTACTACAACTTGAATGGGCTAAAATGGAATTAGGATGCAGAAGTTATCGCATGCAAAAATGCCCAGTTTCTTTGAAAAAAGAGGCAAAAAACCCTAAAAATGGCAAAAACAACCCTTAAAAAGGGAAATCGCATCAGAGAAAGGAAAAGGCTAGATTTACGCGAAGGTGGAGGAAACTCTGATCCATCGATCTGATCGATCGGATAGGAGGCAGATAGATATGCAATATCAGGACCTAGATCTGTCGATCGTTGATCATGCGATCACTGATCGCCGATGATCAGATCGACGAATCGGCATCGGCGATACACAGAACCCCTGGCTGAGTGACATTGCAATCACCGATATTGGCGATCGATGATTGACGAACCCCGATGCCAATAAAAGGGTCGGACCTGATAAAATTATAAACGATATTTGATAATATTTCAAGTCCAGAAAAAGGACTTTTTCAATGTAAATCGCATTTTTGTTAAATGAACGAAAAACCAAAGAAATGCGAATAAAGCGATGAAACCAGACCCGAAAGGGTTGTTAATGCAAATATATATTATTTCAAGTCCAATATGAGTAGGATTTTCATGTTTTCATGTATTTTTAAATACAAGGGGAAATCACAATACAAGTGATATTTTGGGCAAGCTGAAGGCGGTAAGTGGTTTTGGTTGGGCTCCGCCTGAGCCCATACACTAGCTGCCACGTGTCCAAGCCCTAGAGAGAGAAAACCACCCTTTTCATGCAGTTAACCCCCGTACGAATGAGTCGCGTGAAATGAACCTTAGCTGTTGGATCCAGATCTCCCGGATCAATAGTGCGGATGCGATAAGCGACATAAAGGCAGACCCGATGGGGTTATAGAGTGGAATTAAGGGATTTTCAAGTCCGATAAAAGGAATTTATGCAGATTTTTTAGCATTTCCAATGTATTTCTCTGTATAAACAGAGAAATGATATCTTTGGGATTTCAATGCGCCAGTGGTCTTTGCCATTGCAAAATAGGTGGCCACCATACCTTGGGATGTTAGCAATGATTGTTAAATGCTCGAGAAGGAAGATGAAGGGACAACGACCAGAAGTCAGACAACCCGAGAGGGAAAATGAATAGACAATCACCGATTGGATTAAAAGCCATGAATGTTAGAGATAGAGGTTGGTTGTTGGGGTTGTTGCTAAAACAAAGAATAAGCAAGAGTGTAGAAGCAAAAAAAAGAAGTCGAGAGAGAAAAAGTTGAATGCGTCGAGTAGCCAAGGGAGTCACTTGGAGTTCAAGTGAGAAGCTAGAGAGTTGTACATTTCTGAGAGTCAAATAAGCCAGAGCCAAAGAGCCATAGCCAAGAGCTAGAGATGAGAGCCAGAGCAGAGAGCCAGAAAGCCGAGAGCTTCAAGAGCCAGGGATAAAATGGTGTCTAAGCCCATTGTGTCTATGTAAAACCAATGGAGTTGAGCCAGGGAGCTTCTCAAAGGACTTTACCATAATCCTAGAGAGCCTAGTTGAGTTGACTAGAGCTCACGGAGACGTAGCCCAAGAGTTTTGAGTGAACTCCTAATTAAATTAATGTATTATGTGTTTGTTCTTACCGCTAAATTATTTACTGTTATATGTATTTATATATCAACTTAAGCACATTAAATTACAACACAAACAGTTTTAATAAACAACGCTAACATACATCTTCTGTTCAAGCACATATTTAATTCCGCACTGGTTATTCATAAAGACTTAGGAATATTTAAAGCTTTGGAAGTGGGAGAGGTTCTTGAAAGTTAGATAAGAAGCCTAAGTTCCCCATTTTCAGATCAGTAATAGTAAAAGGAGAAAATGTTGGTACATTGTATTTATGTAATGGTATTTATAAATATGTTAATGCATTAACCTCCACAGTATAGATATGAAATTGTGGCATTATAGGCTCAAGAACATGAGTGTAAAGGGGATGAAAATTCTTCACTCAAGAAATTTGTTGCCATGTTCAAGCATGTTGATTTTGGTTTATGTTAAAGTTGTGTTTATGGAAAGTAGAAGGGAGTCAAATTTATCAGAGTTACGAAATAAAAGAGGTGAAAAAATAGAGCATGTGCATACATATGTATGGGGACCGTATCAGGTATCATCTCTTGGTGGTTATCACAATTATGTTACTTTTATTGATTATGCAACTAGAAAAACCTAGATTTATTGTATTCGGGATAGATATGATGCATTTGATATTTTCAATAAATGGAAATATTTCATTGAGAATGAGACAGGAAATAAATTGAATTGTCTGAGATCAGATAATGGAGGTGAATATTGTAGCAGAGAGTTTGATAACTACTATTCAGAGCATGGAATTCACAAAGAGAAGATAGTTCTTGGAACACCATAGAAAAATGGTGTATCAGAAATCATGAACAAGGCAATCATGGAGCATGCAAGGTGCATGAGATTGCATACAGGACCACACTTATAATTTTGGGGAGATGTTGTAGATATTGTTTTTTATCTAATAAACAGAGTGCCTTCAATTTCCTTGGATGGTAGTATAATAAAGGAGGCATGGACAAGTAAAAAGGTAAACTACTCATTTTTAAATATTTTTAGTTGTTAAGCCTTTGTCCACATTAATAAAGAAAACAAAACAAAGCTTGAGGCAAAATCAAATAATTGTACCTTTAGTCGATATGATTTTGGTTATCACTTATAAGATTATGAAAATCACAAAATCATTAGGAGAAGAGATGTCATATTCAATGAAAAGGTATTGTATAAGGATCAGATATAGGAAAATAAATAGGAAAAGGAAAAAAAATAATACACATTGCTTCATGAGATCACAAAAAAGTAAAGGTGACTGAAAATTATAATGATTAGTATCCACAACAAAAACAACAACCACAAGAGAAACATACACCTCAAACACTTGAAAGTGTTGTTAGAAGATATTCTAGGATAAGTAGACCCCCTAAACGATACTTTGCTTCAATATATTATGTATTTTTGACTAATTCTAGTGAACTAGAAAGATATGAAGAAGAAATGCATTTGGAAAACAAGAAGAAGTGGTAGCAATCCATGGAAGAAGAGATGTACTCCTTGATGCATAACCAGATTGTTATAGAACCAACTCACAAAATAGAAGAAGAAGTAGATCAACAACTTCAAAATTAGTCTCTTTTAGGGGGCAACTTCCTTTACATTACACAAATGAACAATTCTTCCATAATACAAATGACAAGACCTCCTTTCTATATATAAGAATCTAAGGGGTCACAATATAATCAGAGCCTACATTATAGTAATATTGTAAGAGCACAACAATAACGATAGGGGGGCTTCTATGGGGCACAATAATAACAATGTGGGGACTACATAGGCACACCAATACAATAAAGGGATTGTACTAATAACAATAAGGGGCTACACTTATAGTATAGGGACCTAACATTCCCCTCTCCTTCCAAAAAGTGTTGTCCTCAACACTTGAGTTGTTATGAATGCTTTGGTATAAACTTCTAATCCTCCCATGTAGAATCTTCAGTAGTTAAGTTCTTCCACTTGATGATATACTCTGAAATTGATCGATTACGTAGTTGTCGGGTTCTTATTTTCGTGACTGCTTCAAGTTATAATATGATTTTCCTTCCTCCTCAAGTTCTGACAATATTGATTGAACTGGGAGCTTGTCACCTATAAACTTCTTTAAGCATGAAACATGGAAAAATGTGCACACTCAGGAAGATTCAGGAAGCTCCAATTTGTATGCCATCGTAACAATATTCTGCAACATCTTGTAAGGTCCATAGTACTTTGGTGATAATTTATTATCCTTCTTAGCTTTCTTGAAGGACATTTGTTTGTATGGTTGTAGCCGTAAAATAGCCAGTCACCTACATCAACAATTCTTTCGGTGCGATGTTGATCTACCTATTGTTTCATTTGATTCTGCACCAAAGTGAGGTTATACTTTAAGAGTTGGAGATATTGATTCTTGATGTGATCCTCCACTGCTTGAACCTTAGAATTTTCTCTTAAATGTTATGTGATGGATGGTGGATGATATCCATAAAGTGTCATAAATGGGGTCATTTTTTTCTGAAGCGTTAAACCACCATTCAACCAAAGGTAACCACTTAACTCATTGTGCTTTTTTATTAGATACGAAGCAATGAAGATATCCTTTCAAACATTTGTTCACTATCTTCGTTTTTCAATATATCTTGAGAGTTTGAGGAGTGGTAATTCATGCCAATGCATTAAAAGATATAGTCGGCTTCAATTCTCCTTTCTTTGGGGTTGGTTCCTCATGTATATCCTCTTCTTTTAACGTTTCTTGATCCTTTTCTTCCTTCTCTTCACAATATTTGTAGAATAATTTCTTCTCAACACACTTATGACCTTTAGTGTATTTTTTATCACAACTATAACAAATCCATTTTGTTATTTTTTCTTCCAATGTTTTGGTGTCAACCTTGTATGTTGTAGAAGGCTAGGAGTGGAAACACTTCCATATTTATAGTTGTGAGTGGTAGGATTCCTTGCTGCCATAATTTTTCTTTCATTTTGTCTTTCCAACCTGAATGCCTTCTCCAATGAATCTGGTTCCCAAAGACAAACCTCATATTGGATGTTATCCTTTAAAGGCCCTATGAAGAAATCAATCCTATGCTCCTTTGGAATTTTATTTACCCTTATATTCAATTTTTGGAAGTCATCAATGTGCTCTGCCATTGAACCCTTTTGTTTGAGATTTATCAATTGGCTAAAGAAGGTGTTTCTCTTTGACCCTCATAATGTTCTATCATTTCTTCCATAAAAATGCACCAAGTAATAATTTTTTTACGAGAGAAAATCCATCGATACCATACAAACTGATTGGGTTCTAAATATAAAGTTGTAATACGTACCTTTTGTGTGTTTTACACATTATGGAGATCAAAATATTGCTTCATCTATAGTATCCATGTTAAGGGATCCTTGCCATCAAACTTCCTCATATCAATATTTGGAATATGGTGGGTCTTCAATCCAATGTTATATTTTATGAAATCATTATTCACATCGTTTTGTTCTCATCATGAGTTTCCTCTACTACCTTTTCACCATTAGGAAGCCTTTCTTGTAGCAACTTTGTCAAACCTTCCTTCAAACCTTTCATGTATTTCTTCAAATATTCCATTTTTCCTTTTAATTCTTCTTCTATACCATCAATATTAGCTTCCATTAGATATATAAAAATATTTATCTTAGCTTCGATCACATTCTTCAAATCATCCCTCCAATTTTGCTTACTAGGTGTTTCTATTTTCTTGATTTGAGTCATTCTTTTTCTTGCTTTTAGTAGATCAATCTTGAACCTGTTATGTCTCTGTAATTTCGGATCTCCAAGGTCTAAAATTTCATATTTTGGTAGCCCTCTGAGTCCTCTTTCCAACCCCAAAATTCTAATCTACGTTGGAATCTCTAAGAAATATTTATACGCAATTTCGCACAATGACCTTATTATAGATTAGTTCAGTAGAGAGACTTCTACGACGTACCACGTGTCACCATTTCAACTTTTAGCCCTAAAACCAATACCCAAAAAACTACAGTCTATCCTATTTCTGTCACTTTTTACGAAATTTGAATCTGATGCTGAGAGAGAAATTTATGACGAGTTTCCCAAGGTCACTTGTTTGAGATCGAAATCTGGAGTCTACAAGAACCTTAAATTCCTCAGTTCATATCTCTAAAAATATAGTGACACGAGATCTTAAATTAGGCCACGAGGTTCAAAAAGATTGTGTCTCAAATGGGTTTTAATTTCAATTTCTGAAGCTTTGTAGAAAAAAAATTACAGAGACAATTCCACAATGACCTATTTGAATCAACGAAACCCTAGAATCCAAAGGTGTCATACCAAATGTTATGAAACTAGCTCACAAAATAGAAGAAGAAATAGATCAATGACTTCAAAATAAGCCTCTTTGATGGGGAAACCTCCTTTACATTACAAAAATGAATAATTCTTCCATAATACAAATGACAATATCTCCTTTCAATATATAGGGGTCTAAGGGGTCACAATATAATCATAGCCTACATAACAATAATATTGTAAAGGCACAACAATAACAATAGTGGGGCTTCTATGGGGCACAATAATAAAAATATGGGTACTACATGGACACAACAATACAATAAGGGGGTTTCACTAATAACAATAAGGGGCTACACTAGTAGTATATGGACCTAACACAGACTTAGGGCTTACTTAAGTTGCCTGCAGGTAAAACAACATTGCAGAATAAATGGGTTTACAAGTTGAACGAAGAACATGGAGGAAAATAGAGGTATAAGGCTAGACTTGTGGTGAAGTGATTTTCCCAAAATAAAGGTATGGACTTTGATGTTTTTGTTTTTTTTTTGTTAAAATGACTTCTATTAGAACTATTTTAAGTCTAGTGGAGGAAAAATATTTTCATCTTGAGCAGTTAATTGAAAAGACAACCTTTGTCCATCGGGATTTGGAGGAATAAATATATATTCAACAACCACAAGGGTATGTAGTCAAAGGGAAGGAGAAATTATTGTGTAAATTGAAGAAGAGCTTATATGGATTAAAAATGGATCCAAGGCAGTGGTATCTAAAATTTGACAGTTTTATGTATGAACATGGTTATACTAGATGTCAATATGGCCATTATATTTATCTTAAAAACCAAAATGATGGCATCTATATTATATTGTTATTGTATGTATATGACATGCTTGTTGCAAAATCTAACATGCAGGAAATAAATGTACTCAAAAAAAATTGAAAAATTCACTTGCAATGAAGGATTTGGGTGTTGCAAAATAATCCTTGTTATGAGAATAACTAGAGACAGGAAAAATTGCAAATTAACATTGTCTCAGAGTGAGTAAATAGAAAAGGCATTGGAAAGATTTAATACGCAAAATGAAAGACTACTTAGTACACCTTTGGTTAGCCATTTCAATCTAAGTAAGGAGATGTGTCTAAAGACCCAGGAAGAGATGGATTATACTTGTAAAGTTTCATATGCATCAACAGTTAGAAGCTTAATGTATGAAATAGTCTACATAAGCCCTGATATTGCACGTGCAATGGGATTTGTAAGTAGGTATATGGATACTCTAGGAAAAGAGCATTAAATGGCAGTGAAGTGGATTTTCAGGTATTTGAGAGGTACCACAAATAAAACATTATGCCTTGGTGGTTCAAACATTGCTATATAAGGATATGTTGATGCAGATATGGAAGTGATAAAGATAACAAGAGAAGCACCATAGGGTATGTGTTTAACATAGGTGGAACAATTGTCAGTTGGTTTTCAAAATTGCAAAACATTGTTGCACTTTCAATAATCGAAGCAGAGTATGTTGTTGCTACATAGGCTAGTGAAGAAATGATTTGGTTACAAAGCTTTATGGATGAACTAGGCAAGAAGCAGGAGATGGGAAGGTTATACAATGACAACCAAAGTACCATTCACCTTTCAAACAACCAAGGTTTTCATTCCAATACAAAACATATACAACTCAAGTACCATTTCATACGGTTAGTCTCAGAAGATGGACATTTGAAGCTAGAAAAGGTACACACTAGCCAAAATCCAGCAAATTTGTTAACAAAAGTTGTAACTAGGGAGAAACTGAGATTATGCTCAGTTTCTATTCATCTTAAAGTATGATGGTGAAGATTACGAACAACCAAGTCCAAGTGGAATCACTGTCCAACAAGTGAAGAAATTGGAGTTTATATAATTAGCCTCCAAGTGGGAGATTGTTGTGTGTGGAGCCTGATTATCTTCTTGATTCAAAGGTTTCATTCGCGTTGGTCCCTAGTTCCTCAATAGGGTGGAAATGGCACCTATTTGATAGTAGTTTCCCTCTTCCCTGATGGGGGTTCGGGGGCAGCACCCCCAAAGCTGAAAATAGATGAAAATTGACCTTGTAAAATATTGTAATTTGATAGTCAATATGGGTCGTTCCTTAGGCGAATGATCGTATAAATTAGGTTAATTTATGGTTTTTTACCATAGAAGGAAACCCTCAGTTTATATGAGGGAATTGTATTATGATCGTGTATTATTATTCTAAGTGAGAGAGAGATAGGAGGTTGTGTGAGAGCGAAGAGGAAATTATAGTGGATATGTTATAGGTTGTATCTCTTCATTTTGATGGATATTATAAAAAGAATGATTGACTATTTATCCGTGGACATAGCCCAAATTGGGTGAACCATGTATATTTATGTCTCTCTTGCTTTATGCATTTCTGTATTTTTGTTTCTGCGATATTTTATATATTTCATTGCTCCATTAATTAATTTCTAACAAATCCTCTTTATCTATGGATTGAATGGCTTCTATTTTATTATCTTCCAAGACTTGTGGTTCTTTTTTTGTAATTCATATACATCCATTGACATGATGGATTTACTTTCTTGTGTTTCCTTCATTGCTTTTCCTTTATGGTTTGTTGCTAGAATAACTTGCTTCATGGTTTTTTATTTCTTGTATAGTAATTTAATTTTTGCAAATTTTTTTTTGGTTATTTCTTTTATTAACATTTACTTTATTGCATCTTTCCTTGAAACAAAAATCAATTTATGTTCATTTCTTGTTTATCAATTACATTAATAGAATTATCATGCTTTATTCTTTTACCCTCACAATTTTTCACACGTGAATTACAAACAACCATTTTATCAAGAAAATTTTAATTCATAAAATGAAAAAAAAATAAGATAATAAAAGTCCCGGAATGTAACTCCTACCTCAAAAATATGTATGAATCCCCTATGGTTTTGGGCAGCATTACAAATGCTCATATAAAGGATGAATTGTTTTCTGTAGAAGACATAATTTTTTTGGTTAAGTGACTCACAAGTAAGAAATATGAGGACATTGAAGGTTACCAAGATGAAATATTGAAAAAAAAGGGCATATACTCATCCCTCATATACAAAATCTCTTTAATTTAACACTTAAGTAAGGATTCCCTAAAACTTGGACTTAAAGCCTTATTGTTCTTATCTTTAAAAGATGGGAAAAAAGAAATCCATCTAATTGTAGGGCTTTTATTATGAGCCCCATCTTAGCCAAGATTTATGGATGTATTTTAGAAAGAAAAAGAAAAACAAAGATAAGCATTTTTCTTGATAGCCATTGAAAAAGATTTAAAGAACATGCTATCTTTAGGAGGTACCATTTGATTGTGGACAATCTTGTTATGATAAGGATCATTGTAGAAAAAAAGACCAATCTCCTTTTTTTGTTTCATTTACTTTAGAAAATCTTTTGACATTATGACAAGGACAAACCATTGGAATAGGTTAGAAGAGCTAAAAGTACTTGATGACCTGGAATTATTTCTATAAGTCTATATGAAGGTGTCACTAACATGTTGAGGAACACTTATGGGCGGTTAAAATAAATTAACTATAATATATGAATCAAAGGATATACCCTGTCCCTTATCCACTTTGGAGTTTACATTCATAACTTAGAATGTTGGTTTGAAGAAGTTGGTTACATTAGCCTGAATCTTATTTATGATAATGTTGGTCTTATGGAATAAAATCCCTATGATCTCAATAATCATGTGAGAATCCTCAAGAACTTCTACTTTATTATACACGTGACTATGAACCTCGAAAAAATGAATGTTATGATAATTAAAGCCTCTAAGTTCACTTATGACACTTTCGAACGTGACAATCATAATTTGGGAAATGTTCTTTGATTCAAATATCCTAGAATTAATATTCATTGTAAGCTTGATTGGAACTATAGTGTTCAGAAAAGGATAAATGGAAGGTGGAAATATTATTATGGGCTTGAAAAAAATGTTAATTAGTATACTTTTAGTTATGAGATAATGAAAAACTCCTTTTTGATTCTCTCATCACCCTATTATCTTATATAGATGTGAAGTTTAGGGATGTAGTATCTCTACAAATTCTTGGAAAAGAATAGACAAAATCCAAAATAATTTTCTAACATATAATCTTAATAGTAAAATCAAGGCATATACTTCCATTGCCATGATGCATTTACTTTCTTTATTTCCTTTATTGCTTTTACTTTATGGTTTGTTGCTAGAATAACTTGCTTTATGGTTTGTGATTTCTTGCTATGATAATCATTTAATTTTTGCAAATTATTTTTTGTTTAATTCTTTTATTAACATTCACTTTATTTCAACTCTCATTGAAACAACATTTGATTTATGTTAATTTTCTTGTTTATAAATTACATTGTTATAATTATCATGCTTTATTCTTTTAAAGGTTGTTGTTTCAATGTAGTTTGCACATATATTGCACAACACCTCACAATTTTGTATGAACCCCAATTGGACATTTATTCAAATGAGTTCAATATTCTTGTTGCTTTTTTTGGCCTATCAAATGGTCTAATGAAACAACCAAATTATAATTATATGAATTGTATCGATGAGTTGTGCAATAATGCCATAGATTATTTGATTTTAGATATCCCTGCGTACAAGAAAATAACAAATTTTGGCCTTTTAAACAACCCTAGATATAACTATGATTATAAATAGTTATCTGTAACCCTAAACTTTGTCATCCAGAAAATATCCATTGTGGAAAATTCTAATAGCTAAAGATTTATAATTTTCAACAAAAATAAATTTGATATTTTCTTAAAGGACATAAATAGTGAGTTAAATATCCTATAATTTAAGAACAATATTTATGATATTTATCATAATTTTACGACAACCCTCTCTACTTCCACTAACAAATTCTTTATTGAGGTGATAAGGAAAATGAAAAATAAGATAGCCAAACCTTAATATGTCGATGAATGTAAAATTTCAAGAAGAGCCATAAAATATGCTTCTAATGAGTTCTCAAGACTGGACAAGATAAAAATATACAAATCCCTAATTAAAAGGAAAAAAGGAACTACATTAATAGATAGTAAGATAAGCTTCTCTAATAATCAAAGATCGATCCTAGCAGATTTCAAGGCAAATTTTGATTCATAAAATGAGAAAAAAAATAATACAAGTCCCAGAATGTAACTCCCACCCCAAAAATATGTAAGAAACCCCTATGTTTTTGGGCAGCATTCCAAATGTTCATATAGAGGATGAATTGTTTTCTTTAGAAGACATAATTTTTTTGGTTAAGTGACTCACAAGTAAGAAATATAAGGACATTGAAGGTTGTACCAAGATGAAATATTGAAAAAAAGAGGGCAGATATTTATCCCTCATATAGAAAATATCTTCAACTTAACACTCAAGCAAGGATTCCCTAAAAATTTGACTTAAAGCCTCATTGTTTTTATCTTTAAAAGCTGAGACAAAATAAATCCATCTAATTATAATACTTTTATGACTAGCCCCATCTTAGCCAAGATTTATGGAAGTATTTATGATATTTATCATAATTTTACAACAACCCTCTCTACTTCCACTAACAAATTATTTACTGAGGTGATAAGGAAAAAGAAAAATAAGGTAGCCAACCCTTAGTATGATCGTAAGTATAAAATTTCTAGAACAACCATAAAATATGCTTCTAATGAGTTCTCAAGATTGGATAACATAAAAATATACAAATCCCTAATTAAAAGGGAAAGATGAACTACATTAGTAGATAGTAAGATAAGCTTCTCTAATAATCAAAGATCGATCCTAGCAGATTTTGAGGAAAATTTGATTCATAAAATGAGAAAAAAAGGATAATACAAGTCCCGTAATGTAACTCCTACCTCAAAAATATCTATGAAGCCCCTGTCGTTTTCGGCAACATTCCAAATTCTCATATAGAGGATGAATTGTTTTTTGTAGAAGACATATTTTTTCTTGTTAAGTGACTCACAAGTAAGAAATATAAGGACATTGGAGGTTACCAAGATTAAATATTGAAGAAAAGAGGGCATATCCTCATCCCTCATATACAAAATCTCTTCAACTTAACACTCAAGCAAGGATTCCCTAAAAATTGGACTTAAATCCTCATTGTTCTTATCTTTAAAAGTTGAGACAAAATAAATCCATCTAATTATAGGACTTTTATGACTAGCCCCATCTTAGACAAAATTTATGGAAGTATTTTGGAATGAAAAAAAATACATATATAAGTATTTTTCTTGATAGATATTGAAAAAGAGTTAAAGAACATGTTACCTTTAGCAATTATAATTTGATTGTGGACAATCTTGTTATGATAAGGACCATTGTGAAAGAGTGCCATAATAATAAGACTAATCTCCATTTCTGTTTCATTTATTTTAGAAAATATTTTGACATTATGACAAGGACCAACCATCAGAATATGTTAGAAGACCTAAAAATACTGGATGACCTACGAGTTATTTCTATAAAGCTATACGAAGGTGTCACTACCATGTTAAGGAACACTTATCGATGGTCAAAAGAAATTAAATATAATATATGAATCAACCAAAGATGTACTCTATCTTGTGTCCACTTTGGAGTTTATGTTGATAACTTATAATGTTGGTTAGAAGAAGTTGGTTGCACTAGCCTAATTCTCGTAGGATAATGATATTAGTCTTATGGAATAAAATCCCTATGAGATCAATAATCATGTGAGAATCCTCAAGAATTTCTACTCTATTATACACATGACTATGAACCTAGAAAAAATGAATGTTATAATAATTAAATCCCTTAAGTTCACTTATGACACTTTACGATATGACAATCACAATTTGGAAAGGTTCTTTGATACAAATATCTTGGAATTGATATTCATTGTAAGCTTGGTTGGAACTATAGTGTTGAGAAAAGGATAAATGTATAGAAAATTTTGTAGATTCACAATCTCATGAAAATTACTAAAGCACACGACAAGAATCTACTTCTACTTTCAACGAGCGGAAGCTAATAGATTGATGAAAACAATAATCTACAAGAGGAAGATAATCAAGAACACATAACACAATAAATATCCAAGCAAAGCCACAGCTCAAAACCCCATTATATGTATTGCATATATAAGAAATCCAAGATGATAATACAATGCTTGTTCTCACAAGAACAATCCCAACACTCAGTATAATCAATACTCAACTCACAAGCAAGCTCTTGGCCAACACTTAGCAAATTCTAAAGCTCTCCAAGCCCCCATTTCCTTACGCAATTCCTATGGTTGAATAACCCATATTAATGGGAATCGAGTGCATCCAAAACTGTGCAATCCCTTCTAGGTTCAGTTCTTGATTGCATGCATGATCTATACAACTTAGTAAATCATACAATTGATAGTACATTGTCACTGCACTATAGTCTCAACTGGCTATTTCTCTGAACTGACATGCATGAGTTTCTCATGAGGAAATCTTCAGTTAAGCAGACTATCACTAGTGGATGCATTAGTGCACCAACTGACTATTAGTCCTCTATTAGTTCTGAAAACAATTTAGAACTAATTTAGCTGAACTTAAGTGAGTAAAGTGAGTGATCTAATTTCCAACTAAATTTAAACTCATACTGGACCCTTATAACTTAGGGAGAACATATACATGACTACATAAAGACTTCCAACTTGAAATTCCTAAGATAATTAAGTTAATTTAACTTAATTAACTATTTACAAATTGCTATGAGAATAGAATTCGATTTTAATTCACAATTTAATTCAAGGAAAAATTAAATTGGAATTTATGGATTCTACTTTTAACATTTCTTGTTGCTATTTTCAACACTTCCTCTCAAAAAGAAAGGAATTCAACTCAATCCCAACCCCGACCTTTGGAATGTTACGCATGCAACATGTCTCTCTTGTGTTGTTTCTACAACAACTCCATAAACAAAAAAACATCCAACCTGTATCAGTGTGATGCATCTGTCATCAAAGTCTCTAACTTCTATTGCCTCTGTCGACTAAAAACTCTACGCTTTTGCTGACTCTGACTTTTTGCTCTTTTGTCAACCCTTGTCTACACTCTTCAGTATATGACTACTCTAACCTCTGTCACTCTGATCTCTAAATGCATCAATCATCATTGATTCCTCCCACTACTATGTACTTTGGACTCCCGTAGCAAGGTACGATCCATGAGATAAAACCTCTCAATGTACCCTACCCAACTTCATCCCTCTTAGGACTATCACTTCACATTGCCCTACCTCACACCTAGAGGTATGGATGCATGTGATCCCTCTACCCACCTAGATCAAAATTTCCTCCTACTAGAGGTCTTTGTATGAGTGGATGTCTCCACTTAGTCTCCTGTAATCTTCTCTAGTTGTGGTTGCTCCACAACTTCCTGAAGCTGCTTCTGAGGCTTGTTCTAGGGCTACATATTGACAGGTAATGTATTCTCCCTCTCAACCAGCAAGTCTCTAACCTTTTCCTTGCTCCTCAAGGATTTTCATGCATATTGAACCTCAAGAGCATACAGGTTTTTGACCCATGAACCGATCTGTTTCACCTGTCCCATGGTGATGTGTTGAAGGAAAACCTTTCCCTTACTAAAAACCACATCATAGCCACGGTCTTCCAATACCGCGACTGAAACAATATTCTCATTTAGTCTTGGAAGATACATCACATATGTGATCCTAAGAGGGGAGCCAAAATCCATCTAAAAGGTAACCGTACCGATCCAGTAGCACTATACCTCTCATCATCTCCAAACTCTATGATCTCTTGAGGTCTTTCTCCTCAACATCAGTGAATAGATCTCTATTCCCCATCATATGGAATGAGGCACCATTGTCAAGATACCACATGTCTCCCATGACAGTGTTGGTCATGCATGCAATGAGAGTGAAATCAAGTTTGAATTGTGAAGTTAGAGCTTCACCTGCTGCCGCTATTTTTTTCTCCTTCTTGCTTTCATTCTTCTGTGGGCAGTTCTTGGCATAGTGCCCATGCTCATGATAGTGAAAACACTTTACTTTCATCAAGTCCATCTCCTTTTTGCTCTCCTCACCTTGGGACTTCTTTCGCTTGGCCTTCTTTTCCTTACTTGCTAAGGAAAAATCCTCTTCCACTTCCTTGGAAGAGGTCCCATCTCTGGTGTTCTATCGAAACTCCTCTTGTACCAAATCCAACCATGGTCATTTCCAATCTGGTAGCTTCTCCCTCCCATTAACAATGTCTTGATAACTATGCCAACTCTTGGGATGTCCTAGAAGAGCTAGGATCACCATATCATCACTGGCAACATTGATTCCAACACTTCCAAGTTCATCCCGACAATGAGTGAACTTGGTCAAGTAATTTGGAATTGAGTCGCCCACCTCCATCTTGATTTTTCGAAGTTTATCTTTTTATTCCAACTTCCCATGGTCATTGTTGTTCTGGAAAAGGCCCTTCAATGCTTTCCACATAGAATGTGAAGTTTCCTTCCCATGGAGACTCGAGACAATGTGGTCTCGAACTCCCTCAAGTATTATCCGCCTCGCCCTTACCACACACTTGTTCCATTCATCCATATTCTGAGCATCTAATGCTCATGCTTAGGAATGTCCTAATCAATGAATTCCTTCAAGCCATTATCCTCCAACATGGCCTCCATCCAGTCCTCCTATGCTATATAATTTGAGTTGCCATCCAAGGCATACTCGAGCCGCAAACTGTAGAAATCCATATGCCTATCCTGAAGTATCGAATGTAAATTCAAATTTCACCTTGTTACACTAAAATTTGTCACCATGACTATTTGCAGTTAGTATGGCTCCATCAACTGTCATACTATCCTCCTTGGCAAGTCTTATACCTCTGCTCTTCATGTCAAACTCCAAGAAAGAGAGAAAGTCCTTAAAAAATCTATATATCTCTGGGTACGCAGTTTCTCTTAGCCTTACCTGCGTGTACGCACCTCAAGTTCACAATACCTGCATACTTGTATGCTCTGTCTGTAAAGGGGTGGGTGCGTACTCCTGTAAAGGTCAAAAGGTGCAAGTTTCACTTCAAAAAAGTTACTTGTGGTCATTTCTAGAGCATTCTAGAAGTTTGTTTGACGTGTATTGAGCGCCTCCAGATGGTTCATGTATCCCTATGAAAGAGGAACTTATCCCATCAAGAGGGGAGCTATCCCATCCAAAGAGGGGCTTATCCCATTGATGGTGGACCTGAATAACTTCCTTTAGAGCATAGTTCCTTGTCTTGTGTCAAGCTCGTTAAAAAATGAATCAAGGTTTTTAGAGTAAAGTTTTTTGTTAGGTAGATTGTAGAGAGTAGTCATGAGCATAGTTCCTTATCTTGTGTCAAGCTCGTTTAAAAAATGAAACAAGGGTTTTGAGGATAGTTCTTTTCCCGTGTCAACCTCACTAAAAAATGAAACAACTCTCTCTAGTCTTTCCAAGATTTCGAAAGTGAACCTTCATTTCATCCACCTAGTTGAATGCAATGAAGCTTGGGGGGCATGTACCTTGGTTTGCATCTTTATGCTGGGGGCATGTGAACTTATAAACAAGCATAGTTTTTCGTTTCAATCTTGCGTAAACATGAAACTGAATCCGAGCATAGTTCTTTTCCTGTGTCAAGCTCGTTAAAAAATGAAACAAATCCTCCTCTACTTGAGTCGAGAGTTTGACTAGATCTCATAAATGTTAAGTTGTATATTTAGGTTAGTTATTTCAGTGTTTTGCATAATTTTCTTACAATTTTAGGTCGAGTCTTTCAAATGATCTCGTAACTCAACCTTCATTTCATCCAACTGGTTGAATGAAATGAAGCTGGGGGGCATGCGCTCTAGCAGCTACGCTTAGGGGGCATCAAGCACAGTTTTCTCTCTGTTTCAAGCTTGTGTAAAAATGAAACCACTCTGAAGCATAGTTTTTCTCTGTTTCAAGCTTTTGTAAAAATGAAACCTATCTCGAGTCAATTTCAGTTATTTCCAAGACTCGTTAAACTCATGAAAATCTCGAGATTATTTTGCCATCTTTCATTCTCGTAAAACAAATGAAAATGCCGAGTTCTTTCCGTCTTTTCCTGCTCGTAAATTAAATTGAAAGTCGACCATATGAGTACATTTTTATCATTTTTTCGAACTCATTAAAACTTACGAAAAAATGAACACCATGAGTACATTTTTATCACTTTTTCGAACTCGTTAAAACTTACGAAAAAGTGAAACCAGTAGAGTCATCTTTAAGCCCTTTTCTGACTCCTAAAATATGAAAAGATTGTCGAGCATTTATTTTACACTCGTTAAAACGGAATTAAAAGACGGTCCACTTACAGCTCTTTTCCGACCGTAAAAACATGAAAAGATTGCCGGATTTTTGTCGTTTCGAATTCGATATTGGTTATAAAACGACGTGTCGTTGATCGCTTTTTTACTTTTTTGGATCAGTGACACTAATAATGAAAAGTACTCCTTGGTCGTAAAAGATCAAGTGGTTCTCTCAAGTATTATTTTATACTTTTTCAGGCTTGGGAGACATAAATTTACGAAAAAGGTCAACCCTGGAGTCTTCTTAAGTTTTTTCAGACTATCTAAAATTGAAACACCGAGTTTCTCCTATACTGGACTCGTTAAAATTTCACAGTAAAGGACCTGTTCGATTACAAACAGGAACGGACCACTCCTTCTTAGGGTTCGAATCTAAACTAAGTTGGACTCATCCGAAGGATGAGCTTATAATCAAGCAAATGTTATCCTCCTCAAGCTTGTAAAAAATAAAGAGGTACTTGCCAGAAATGGTGGGGGAAAAGAGAGGAAAATGAGCCTATTTGTTATACTTTATCTCTGAAAAACCTTATCACCACTCTTGAACACGACACTTTTCATTCACCTGGGTTGGGAAATCCTTTGCCTAATAGTTGATCAAACCACATTGGAAGTCTTCAACCGGTTTCCGGGTATTAACTTTAGGACAATTGTCACCAAACCATCTGTAGTGTCGTTATGTGTTCAAGAGGAGTCTTGCAAATAAACCATTCATCTGCAAAATATCTGTCATCCATCTTGACCATCCCTGAGTCAGTCCTTACAGCTACATTTCTTCAACTTGATCTATGATTTCGTGTTGTGGGCTTGCCTGCAACGGGTCGCTTTCTATCGACATCAGCACATTATCTAGAAAGATGATCTAGGAATCATCAGTACCTTGAAATCTGCATGCCTCAATGGCAGGTTTCTTGCCTTTGACGACAGGTTACATCAATGACCTTCGATCAAGGGATTCTGTGACATGTTCGACATCAACACATTCATTCACATCTCATGGATTGTACTGAGTACTTTGAGAGCCATTGACATCACTGGTGGTCTCTCTCACACTTTTTAACAGTTTACATCATTGACTGGTAATCAAGTGGTTTCTACCATGTTCGACATCAACTCATTTATTCGCATGGATAGAATCGTACTATTTCGGGAAGCAGAAATGAAGACCCTGGATCTAGTTTCCGCCATCCAGGCTGCGAGGAGTTTTGTATTCATTATACAGTAGACTAATTATAAACAGATGGCTGCGTCCATACTGTGTCTACATGTGTCTATGATTATGATTTATTGTGAAATCTTTCCTATATCAAAGCAGTAGTTAGTTTGTTAGTTAAGTTTTTGATCTGAGTATGGGAATGCCTACCTCAGCGATGATATGATCTCATATATCTATTTTGTGTTGAATATTTGCAGGTTCTGACTGGGCTCTCCACAAGATAATCCTCGAAATGATAAAGTGCTTCACCCTTCCTAGATGATATAAAACCCTGATCTACTACAGACCTCGCACTTTATGGGGCAATCTGTTATACTAAAATTTGTCACCATGACTATTTGCAGTCAGTATGGCTCCATCAATAACCATACTGTCCTCCTTGGCAAGTCTTATACCTCTGCTCCTCATGTCAAACTCCAAAAAAGAGAGAAAGCCTTTAAAAAATCAATATAACTCTGGTTCCGCACTTTCTCTTACTCTTACTTGCGGGCCCGCACCTCAAGTACATAATACCTACGTACTTGTACGCTCTGTCTGTAAAGGGGTGGGTGCGTACCCCTGTAAAAGTCAAAGGGCGCAAGTTTTACTTCAAAAAACTTACTTGCGGTCGATTCTAGAGCATTCTAGAAGATGTTTTGACGTGGATTGAGCGCCTCCAGATGGTTCATGCATCCCAATGAAAGAGGAACTTATCCCATGAAGAGGGGAGCTATCCCTTTGAGAAAGGGGCTTATCCCATTGATGGTGGACCTGTTTAACTTCCTCCAAAGCATTATAAATACAGGCATTGGGCCAGAGGCAAGAGAGGTTTAAAGCTGAACATTCCTAAGGGTAGATGCTGCTGGAATTAGGACTCCCATTTAGAGCTTGAGAGGAGAGATTCCCATCCTTTCCTAGCCTTATTTGGAAGTGGGTGAGCTGATCAAAGTAAAAGAAAACTCTTGCTGGACCCTAGGAGGGACCTCTCTTGCCTGTGGCCCAATGCCTGTATTTATAATGCTTTGGAGGAAGTTAAACAGGTCCACCATCAATGGGATAAGCCCTTTTTTCAAAGGGATAGCTCCCATCTTCATGGGATAAGTTCCTCTTTCATTGGGACGCATGAACCATCTGGAGGCGCTCAATCCACGTCAAACCATCTTCTAGAATGCTCTAGAATTGACCGCAAGTAAGTTTTTTGAAGTAAAACTTGCGCCTTTTGACTTTTACAGGGGTACGCACCCACCCCTTTATAGACAGAGCATACAAGTACGCAGGTATTATGTACTTGAGGTGCGGGCCCGCAGGTAAGAGTAAGAGAAAGTGCGGAACCAGAGTTATATTGATTTTTTAAAGGCTTTCTCTCTTTTTTGGAGTTTGACATGAGGAGCAGAGGTATAATACTTGCCGAGGACAGTATGGTTATTGATGGAGCCATACTGACTACAAATAGTCATGGTGACAAATTTTAGTGTAACACACCTGTAACCCTCAACTCAAAACTTCGAAATCTCCTCCTGTATAGTGTTCTCAGCTCTGATACCATGTAGATAATTTCTACATATCTAGGTCTGATACCATGTAGAAAATCTTGTAGATTTACAAGCTCACGCAATTTACTAAAGTACAGGTCAAGAATCTACTTCTACTTTCAACCAATGGAAGCCAATATATCGATGAAAACAATAATTGACATGAGGAAGATAATCAAGAACACATAACACAATAAATATCCAGGGAAAGGCACGACTCCAAACCCCACTATCTGTATTGCATATATCAGAAATACAAGATCATAGTACAATGCTTGTTCTCACAGGAACAATCCCAACACTAAGTATAATCAATCCTCAACTCACAAGCAAGCTCTTAGCCAACACTTAGACAATTTTTCATCTCTCCAAGCCCATATTTCCTTGCGCAACTCCTATGGCTGAATAACCCATATTAATGGGCATCCAGTGCATCCAAAATAGGCAATCCCTTCTAGGTTCAGTTCCTGATTGCTTGCATGATCTATACAACTTAGTAAACAATAGAATTGATAGTACATTGTCCCTACACTCTAGTCTCAATTGGGTCTTTCTCTAAAATGACATGCATGAGTTTCTCATGAGGAAATCTTCAATTAACTAGAGTAGCACTAGTAGATGCATTAGTGCACCAACTGACTATTAGTCCTCTATTAGTTCCAAAAACAATTTAGAACTAATTTAACTGAACTTAACTCGGTAAACTGAGTGATCTAATTTCCATCTAAATTTAAACTCATATTGGACGCCTAAAACTTAGGGAGAACATATACATGACTACAAAAAGACTTCCAACTCGAAATTCCTAAGATAATTAAGTTAATTAAACTTAATTAACTATTTACAAGTTTCTATGAGAATATAATTTGATTTCAATTCACAATTTAATTCAAGGACGAATTAAATTGGAATTTATGGATTCTATTTTTAACATTTCTTGTTTATATTTTCAACAAAATGAAAGGTGGAAAAATTATTATGGACTTCAAAATAAATGTAAATTAGTATACTTTTAGTTGTGAGATAAGAAAAAACTCATTTTTTATTCTCTCATCACCATATTATCTTATATAGATGTGGATTTTATGGATGTAGTATCTCTACAGATTCTTGGAAAAGGATGGATAAAATCCAAAAGAATATTATCACATATAATCTTAATATTAAAATCAAGACACGCGATCCTATCCTCCTCATGGAAGTGATCCTCTCCCCCATTATGTGCATGGCAATGTACAAGAATAAGATAAACATCATGGATGACAACAGGTTCCCCAAAATTGCTTCCAACTCGAACCATAACCATTAGTCACTCAAGTGAGGATGACATTATGACACAAAGTCTTGGCTAAATAATTAGGGAATATAGGAAGATATGATGTTGTAGGATATTGATAATATTAAAAGTATTGTTTCTTCTAAATTTAAAGAGAATTTATGGCACAATAATGAGATTGAAAATAAAGGAAAGCTAATATAATATAAGGAGGTGGTCAACCTTAATCTAGAAGATGAAAAGTATCTTTCAATTATGACTAGCACTAAGAAAAAAATCTTCATTTCCAAAATGGAAACCAACTCCCATGAGTTTTATAGCAAAATTTGGCATTCGAAAATTTCCAAAACACTATGGGATGAAAGAATATGTCATTTTTGTAATAAGGTTGAATATGAAATGCGCTTTCTCTTAGATTGCCCTGCTTCCACCCAAATTAGAACTCAATTTGAAAATGTCTATTATACTACTAACCTTCATAACCTCCCATGTCATCAAAACTATGGTAATCATGGACCGCTTCCCTTAATGTCTTTTGAGCACAAAAATAAGATTTTAAAGGGATCTTATTAATCTCTTACCCTTTTTAACATACAATAGACTAATTATTATCTTAATGTATGTCAATCATCATCGTCATCATCATTTATTTACATGTATGGTTATCATGTATTTTTTATTTCAATTTTTTTTAAACTAGTAAAATTAATATTCATATATCACAACATAGATTAGATATAAGAGTCGATAAGACTTTCCTCTTAGGAAATTAGGTTCATAATAATCCAAAAAAGGCACTGAGTTTGAGGAAAAATTATTGAGAGTAATTTAGAGTCATTATATGCTTACAAACAAGTTGACATAATTGACTAAAGAAAAAAAAAATAGATCATACAAATCTAAAGGGATTAGACTACTACTTTATGAATTTATAAGTAAAAGACATGGAAATCCAACCCCATGGAGCCACTATAGAATGCTAGCAGTGTTGTGATCTATTTGGTCTTTTGCATCCTCATCCAACTTAATGGGATAGGACGGAGTGCCCTTAGAATCTTGAGCTTGGATAACTACTAATATTGCAATGTCCTAGGGATCCATCGATTCTAAGACGATGATATCTATATCATAGACTACTTTGTAAACATCATCAAATATTTTGTGCAGTGGTCTTTCCTTGACAACATGGGTTATGAAGGACTGATCCAATTAGTAGAGTTCAATGAGATTGAATACTTTTGTTCCTATAGATCTAGAAAAAATTGTGTCTAGAACCCATTTGTTAGTTCTATCTCTAATTAAGCATTGTAAATCTTCCCTTTCTTCAGATTGATTACTTACTCCATGGAATCCACTTAGCACTTCGTATCCTTGGAAAACTAATGGTAGTAATTCATTGTAGCTCTCATGGAATTTCATAAGAATGACATGTATTTGTTTGAGAGGAATAGCTTTTGGTAGTGGAATTAGAGCAGCAAGTTAGGCCTTGTTTGCTAGATCTGTGCTAATAACCTTTTCTAACTCTCTTTATCGTTAGTAGTTTACAATGGATATAGAATGTTATACTATGCTTATGTTACTAATAATAGATTAACTTGAAAATAAGAGATAATGCATCTTGGATTGTTGAGATACCTAACAAATTAAGGAAAAAGGTTGAGAAAATAAGCTCATCCTTCATAATGACTCTTTCTTTGAGGAGAATACTCTTGATTTTGGACCATAAACCTAATGTAGCATATCAATATAATGACAACCAAATAAATTAGAATGATGTAACAAAAGGGCAACATACCAAAACATGGAGAATGGACCTAGAAACTTCTAAAACAAAATAAATTGGAATGATGCAACCAAATAAATTAGAATGTAACAAAAAAAACAACATACTACAACATTGGATTTTAAAAATATGAAAACTAAACCTAGAACCTTATAAAATATCGAGCCCATCCATTTGTGTTTTTCCTTTGATCCCTAATAAGCCATAAAAAACATATCCCCTCCTTTCCTTCAATCCCTAATAAGCCATAAAAAAAACATATCCCCTCCTAAACTCTAAACTCATAATGTTGCTCAATGGTAAACCAATCATCACCTCGATCATTTTTACTAGTTTTATATTAAATTTGTGACGTTAGACGTGAAAGAACCTAATTCAGCTTGAATGTGGTTTGAACATTTATCATTTAACAATCTACTTTAAATATGTCTAATCATTTTATTTAAAAAATGATTAATTATTATTATTTAATTTTTTCAATATATAATAAAATAATATTAAAAAAATCTAAAATGTTGTATAATTTAAAATTAAAAACTCTTTATCAAATGTTTAGATATTTTATTTATTTTATAAATATATGAAATTATAAATGAAAACTAAAAAACACATTTATATGATGACTTTTTTAATAAAGTTAATATAAAGTTATTTTGACTTGAAATTTATAAAAAGCAGAAAAAATGAAAACGTGAAGCGCAAATCTCATCTTTATTGCCAAAAAAATTAGTCGGGAAACAGTTGTAGGTCTAATATTTAAATATAAATAATTTATTTACTTTATTGAGAAATATATAGGATGAAACGGGAAAAGACGATGTATGTATAATATTTAAAGATAAATAGATTTACCTAAAAAAAATGTGAAAGAGAAAAGGTAGTTTTATTTTTATTTTTATTCGATTTATGTCATATTTATATGGAGGAGGAGATTTTTTAATATTAAAAGTGTAGTTTAATTATCCCATAATTTTTAGGTTATTGAAATGACATTTTAAATGATCATAATTTTATCAAAATACTGTGATTTAAATAGATTTATTTAATTTAAATTTTATTTGTTAAAATATTTAGAAAATTTATCAATGAAAATAATCATTATTATTATGTTTTATTTTTGAATGTACAATAACTATTATTTAAAGAAAGTCATGTTATCTAGAAGTATCACTATTATTTAAAGAAAGTCATGTTATCTAGAAGAATCCATTAGTATTTCATAAAAGCTTATTTTAAATTATTTAATTAGTAATAATAATGTAAAGTTGATCTACAAAGTGTAGATATTGAAGCGATCGATACTTAAGATAGATATAAATTGATACTCTTGAGATATAAGTTGATACTCTTAGATTCCATAATGATTTTCCTCAAGCTTTTAAATATGTTTCTTCATAACCAATACTAAATACTATGGAAAATACCATAAGCTATCCAACAAAATAGTCATGTAAACCCATCAAATAACTACCTCAAACTTATATCTAATTATTATTTTTTAAACTTATATCTAATTATTATTTTTTAAATTTAAGTTTTTATTTTTAACATAATATTACTTATATTAAATAACATTTTACAACATAACTTCCATACTTAATTATAAAACACATCTCCATAAAAATAATGTTTATATAACATTTTACAACATAACTTCTATACTAAACTATAAAACCCTATACTATAACCCAAAACTCAAATGGATTTAACTACACCATAAACCTGCCTCTTTACACACCACCCCGCTTTAACGGTGCTAAAATAGTGTATACTCCCACAATATTTCAATACTTAAAAGTCATCATGGTTTGAAATAAACCTATTCCGGTGAGAGTCAAACTCCAACGGACCCATGAAGATGATGAGTGAGTGAGAAACAACAACATAGGTTATGTCATCTAATGAGTTGCTATGGTATGATGGATAATGATATTATCATTCACATGCATCATTACATCCATCGTTAACTCCTATGATATCATGCATACCGGCCTTAATGTCAAGTCATATGATATCATGCATACCCTTAATGTCAAGTCAAGATGCCGAATCGTCCACGTTCATATATATATATATCATATGAGTATTTAGAAACCCCCGTCTGAGATGGAAGCATATCTGAACACACGCGTCTTAGTCTTTGATTCCTAATGTTTCGAAAAGGCTCGACTCATTTCACTTTGCAATTGGTTGCAGAGACATTGACAGATTTTGATTCTTTGGGAATACAGACTAACCGATGTGAACGCAACACATTACGGGTTGAAATTGTATATATTCTTGTAATGTAATGTAAGTCAATGTGTCCCCCGAAGCTGGTAGGCAGTCGTCCAGGCCAACTGCAGCATTGAAATTGCAATCTTTGGCGGCTTCGTTGAGTTCAAAATAGGTACGTTATTTCTCTGGAATATTAGGAAATTCTGTTGACTCATGATTATTATTAATTTTCTGCACATCTTTATAACCCTAGCCGTTGACGTTGACATTTTAAACCCTAGCCGCTGAAGTTCAGTTGCGATATTTTATAACCCTAAACCTCGCTTTCCTACCGACACAATCGCTGCCCAACCCACAGCTGCTTTCGTTTAAATTTTCGCTTCCACCGTCGTTGAATTGTTTTTGGTTTTGTTTTTTATTAAATAAGTTGAGTCTAGGCGGGGCCAGCCACACCACCCACAATAATATTAGAAGGGAGATCGATTTACTTACAGGTGGCATATTAGAACGGAGATTGGCATATTAGAACGAGATTGATTTATTTTATGGTCGTATATTATTACTGGGACTGTTTCAAATTCCACGGATTTACTTACCAGTAATATATTATCACTGGGATTGAGTGGTATGTTATCAGTGGGATTGTGCCAATCTTTGTGACAAACCATTTTTTTTTTAAGAATAATTGAATTTTTCAAAAGTGGCTCTTATTCTCAACCCGTCTTATAAGATTTGATTTAAACCTATAATCTAACCTCCCTTTCCTACAGACACAATAGATGCCCAACCCACAGCTGCTTTCCTTTAAATTTTCGCTCCCACTGTCATCGAATAGTTTTTGTTTTTTTTCTATTTAAATAAGTTGAGTCTAGACAGGGCCAACCACCATGTTTATTTTTATTTTTATTTTTATCAAATAAGTTGAGTCTAGGCAGGGCTAGCCACAATGTTAGAAGGGTGAAGGTTCTACTTAAGAGTGGCATGTTATCACTGGATTGTGCCATGCTCCATAATGTGTGAAGGACGATCCATCTATTTACAAGTAGTATGCTATCAGGGATTGTGCCAAGCTAGGCAAAATGGTATGTTATCACTGAGATTGTGTCAAGTTTAGCTTTTTTAAATAATTGAATTTCCCAAAAATAACTCACATCTTCAACCCCTTATAAAATTTGATTAAAACCTATAATCCAGAAACTAAACCAATTAATCTACATCTCAAATTTAAAAACATAAAATTGTTTTTCTATTTCACACCGCTCTGCTCCCCGTACTTCGACGGCAATTCCTATTTCTTACCCTATAGGAATTTTAATGCGGCCTGAGTTGGGGCCCGTATAAAGCGATACAACAGGCCGCTAGGTGATGAGAGAGAAAAAAAATAGCGGCATGTTGTATCGCCTTATACCATCCCCATGTCAGGCCGCATTAAAATTCCTATAGGGTAAGAAATAGGAATTGCCTACTTCAACAACTCAACTATCGCATCTTTATTTTGACCTCTGCTCCTTAATAATTTAATCCGCAGTCACTGTTGACTTTGTCAGGCCGAATTACAGACATTGACTTCGCTTTCACAACCTTGATTGTTCGCTTACCAGAACCATTATAGTCTGCATGCATGCAAGCTACCTGGACAGATACAACGTTTTCAGTTTGACCACTTCATTTTTCTTTCACATAAATCCATGAAGAAATTTAATTGGAAAAACGTCTCTATCTTTGCTATTTACAATGTATGTACTGTTGGCACGGAATTGTACACATCATTCGTTTTAGCAGAAAACTTCGCTTGCATTAAACTCAACCATGAACAACGATCGTCAGTTTTCCTTCTCGCCAAACTCGTTGAAATGATGTTACCTAATTCCTTAAGTATCATATTAATGTCACTGTAACATTTCACTCAGCACCTAATCATTTGGTAGCATATCAACGTCATGGAATTGCGCGTTTTGAAAAAACTGCAATTTTCCACTGAAAATATCAATGTCAGGGAATGCACATTTTGAAAGATGGTGCCCTTTTCCATAAACATTAAATTTGCTTTTGATATGACAAAGTTACTGTTTTCATACTTGAAGTACGCAATGGTTAAGTTATGTTATGTCAAGTACCGAACATATCCGTGCCATGAACTCCACGTTTTGAAGGATCCTACAGTTTTCCAACAACATTAATCTGTAGTCGTCATGCTCAAGTTGCTCTCTTCATACCTGGGAAGAGAAGGATTTTGTTGGAACTCGCTAAACATTTAAAATATGAAATGATTGAGCCAGGTACAGTACTGTGGACTGTGGAGAGAACGAAAAGAATGGTGAGGATTGAGTTGCCTCACATCCTTATCTAGATTTGCTTTTCACTAGTTTTACCCGACACTTTAAAGTAATCAATGGTATATGTCAATTTTACAAAACCACCAATTAATTCTACGGAACTCTTAAATTTCCTTTTCGAGTTCTGATTTACAGGCAGCCTAAAAAATAGGGCATCCTTTCCAGCAACAAATCATGAATACTGGAGAGTTTACGACATGGAACCTACTATAGTGTTGGAAAAATTGAGGGTAATTGGAAATGAGTGAAGTTAAACCATTTTCTTTTAAAGAGATAATTATATATTTTATTATAAACAAAAACATATTTACATTAGGAGCCTACAGCTAGTCATGGCGAAAAACATCATGATTACAACATCACACAACAACATCAACCATTCTCATAAACATATCCAACAAAAAAGGAGTCATTATAGAAGAAGAATCCAACTATGTCACCAAAGAAACACAACTGCCAGCGGCAAGCGTAAACATTCTTGTATTCCTGCCGAGACAAAAGAGGAGCCAAACAGTACTTGAGGGCATCGCCATACAAGTTCCATCGCAAGACAAGGCAATGTGTATCTCAAAATGCAGCAGACTTTGAAAGAAAAACGTAAAAGCATTATACACCATTCACACTTCCTCCATTCTAATAACAATATAATAGCTCCAACATAAGCACAAAAAGGGTTATAACTACCATATCCGTCACCGGTACTAGTACCATAATATGCCATACAATAAATCCGAGCCAATTATCTTAACAAAAGGGACACAAAAGTACATGTCTACACTTATCGCCCCATACGATTTATTGTTAGAAGAGAACAAGTCTGGGGTATGCCCGTTGTTAGTAGGGCATGAGTGAGGTCACCCGAACCTGAGTCAGTGACCAGGAAAGACTCCACTCGTGCTAGACGAGAATCGCCATTATTCAAACAAAAACGTATATTATGAATTATTCTCTTTATATCCTCTAGAGACAAGAAAATGTTATAATTTTCCACCAATTTATCCTTGCACGGAAGAAACATAGTTTTCTTTTGATTCAATGCCAAGGAGCTTAAGAATTTCAACCTCCTTTTCTGAAAACGAACAAGTTATGGAAGCCACTTCGCCTTTTCACTAGGCAATTTAGAATCCTAACAATAAGTGTTAGAAAATGAGAAAGGCCGAAATATTTTCTTATACTTGGTAATTACTTGCGATGTTAGTGATTTCTTATTAGATTTCATTTATATATTGTTTCCTTTTAGTTCATCAAGAAATTACCAAAGAATTAGCACATAAATCAATGGACACCATATATAGGCACATAGAAGTCAGTAATTCTTCCTTCAATAGTTTTCATGAGATAATCCAAGACTCTAGACCTTGACTTTCCTCTGCACCAAGTCAACCTTCTTCTTCCACCAATAGCGTCAATATGCAACACTTTCTTGCACCCAGTAACTTCGACCTTGCTTTGGAGACTTCGATCTTGGCTGAAAGACTTGGATATTGACTTAGGAACTTCGATCTTGGCCCAATACAAATTCGTGAGGTAGCAACACCCATCAACAACAACTTCGGCCTATACTTGTTCTAGTAGCAGCAACATGCAACAAACATCAACAAGAGAACTTCGAGCTTCCAATCTAGGGCACGAGAGAGAGAGAGATGCACCAAAATTTTGATTTTTCTTTCTTCTTTCACCTTGACCAAAATCACATTTATTTAGCCCTCTTCCCTCACTCCCCACTTTTTTCGGCTTCCAGAGACATATCGAACTTGCTTGACATGTTCTCCTCCAAATGAATTCGAACTGCTTCTTTTATAGCCTTTAGGTGAGGTTGAATATCCCTCCTTGAGGCCGACTTGATCATCTTAAGGCCGACTTGGTGTGGAGGAAACCTATTTCATTTTTTACTCAATACTAAACTTTTTTACATGATTCAAAAGCCCAAGAAGGGTCTCTATAAAAGTATAATGACTATTAACTCAGAATAAATCGTACAAGTCCTCAATGGGGACTTTTACCTAAAACATGATGACCCAAGCATGAAACCCATGATGTAATAAGTCATAATAATAATAATTTTCATTATTATTTTGATAGGTACATTACATGATGACTCAAATACATTAATGACAGCCAAACCTAGTTACAGTTTCCAACACTCGCTCTTAACTAGGAAGGTGTTCATCATATACAAGTACAAAGAATATCTCAACCATACGAACCATGAAGAATTTTTAGGCATCGCGATGCCATGGACTAGATTCCTAACCAAGGCAATTTATCCATTGGTCTCTCAACATTTTAGGCACCGCAATGCCATGTATTAGATTCCTGACGATGGAAATCTATCCAAGTGGGACTAAGATGGAAAAGCTTTCAACCTCTATAAGTACCATCAGGCTTACTTACTAACCATCAACTCAGGGATCCAGGTGTGTATCCGAGGTCAGAGCTTTATGACCAACACCACCCTCCCAACTTTGGGACCTAGACATCAACAAAATGTGCAAGACTAGATGTCCTCCGAGGAAATGCTTCATTCACAAAGCCTCAACACTCCTTGATCCAGTTGATCAAAGACAACACATCTCTCCCAATCGAACTGATCAGTAACCATCATGCTATCAAAACCGTCGAGAGATTTACCTGTACAAACACAACTCCAATCAATAATATACTTTCGCATGTTCTTTAATAAACACAAACCTTCGAGGTCTTTCAGACAACTAATGTTGCTTCTCAACATAGTAGGACTATTAACCAAATATTTGATAGAAGATTCCTCAATCATACACTTTCCTTTCCTACTTCATATGCCACAACTTATCCTTCAAAATACATTCTCCAATCAAAATTATGTTATGCCCTCCCTCCTAACAAGAGAGATTTCCTCTATCCAGGCTTCCTCTTAACCCAAGGAGATCAAATTCTTATTGGAGAATATTTCATGGCTTCCATATTTCTTATCACAGTCATTTATATATCATCCATATCACATCAACTTTACTTGTGATCATCTTCACCATATTTAAGATGATGTACATAAACAACTTATATAGCAAGTACAACCAAAATTGTAGAAACATGAAGTTAGCCATATCAAAATTTTATAAGAATGGAAGCATTAGACTTTACAAACATAATTAGCAAGAGACTATACTTCAAATTCTTTCCCAAATTTTGTTACAAAGCCTAAATCACATTAACAAATCAAAATATTAAATTGATCTAGGGTTTCAATATTATTTCAACAATTTGACATGTTCTTTCATATAGAAAACCCTAGAAACAATTCAAACAAGTAATGTGTCTAACAACTATCAGAATTCATATGTTAGACTCCTCACTAAGATTTCATACATATCCTATATTTCATACAATAGCTTAAACAATCAAAATATATCACAACTTAATCAACAACATAACTAGCTTGTACTAGGGTTTGATGTCTAGCTAGATTTCTTATTTACAGAATCTCAACAATCACCATATAGATTCATAGATTCAAAATTGCCATATCACACGTACTAGAGCATTAACTACTACTACAGTTTGGCACAAAAACCTTAGATTTCTGAAACAGCATCATCCTAGAATATCAAACTCAGATAAGGGCTTATATTAAACCCTAAGGCTTATGACCATCAATAATTATGTCAACACACATATCTAGGAATTCATTATCATGCATAAGCATATCATATGTCAAATAAAATTATTAGGGTTTTGACCAAATGGACACATATACACCTAGGGTTTCATTCCCAGGATCTTATTCTATAGGCATAACAAGGGTTTTTATTATAGGCCAAACCAAACCCTAAATATTTAGGGTTTCATAACATAGAAAAGTAAACCCTACTATACAAAAACTTCAAAGATTTGGGATATTAGACAACATCATTCAACCCTAACAAGTTAGGTTTTCATGATCATACCAAAACCCCAAACATCATAAAAAAATGAAATAACATTTCCACAAACCCTAAGTAGGCTAGGATTTCACACATTATCATAGTCTTAAGTTAGGTTTTTCCAAAGAACCTTTCTAGGTTACTATATAATCAATCAAGAATATGAGGAGGTGTTGTAGCGGCTACAACCACCCTCCAAATTTTTTCCTATGCTTCGTTTTGGAGCCTCCCTCCTAAATCATAGTAGCTCATCTCGCTCTAACCCAAGAACTTGTGCTTTGATTGAGCCTCATCCTTTGCTGACATATTGAGTTGGTTCACTATCTAACCCATGAGTTAATATATTGACTTGGTTTTCATCCGTTCCAGGCTTGCCTTAGAGAACTGCACAATCCTTGAGGGAAACCAGTCTTGCTCTCGGGAATTGCGTAGTCACACTGACATTGTGCCTTCAACTCAAAAATTGCGCAGAGCTAGCTTACAATCAACCTTTAGCTGGGAAACTATGCAGAGCATGAGAGGAAGCCTAGAGCCACTCAGCCCAGAAATTGCGTAGAAGCCTCTTGCTTAGTAGTTGCTCAGTGCATGAGCGAGTAAGTTATTGAGTCCTTCCGAGAACTGCACACTCTCTCTGGGCAATGTATGGCAACTTTTTCCAAAAAATAAAAAAGTGAAAAAGTGAAAAAACATCCCTAGAAGATAGGGATCTATTTTTAGCAGTTCGACAGAGGCACTTAAGTTATTTTAGAAACTGCCACCAAGTTGGATTTTTCCTTGATTTTTGGCCTTCGCATCATAAACCCTAAACCGACTACATTTATTTTATCGATGTTGCTAGAGCTCATTTTCACATTCGATCATGGATCTTTGGCATTCCCAATGATATCAAGGAATCTTCAGTCCGATCATCATCGCTTTTCCAGGTAAGTTTTTGTTTTCTAGTCTTTTGTCGCTTTTTCGGTCACTTTTTCTTGTCTAGCTTGTGAGAGTGTTGTTTCACTTGTTTTTTTGAATGATTGCTGTCGTTTTAACTTGTTTTAGCTTGTAAAAGTGTTTTTTTAATTTTTTCATTTCCTTTCCCAAGTGTCGCATGCACTACCTTATTTTTTCACTAACAGTCGGCGTAGTGGCGACTCTCTCCACATGCTTCATTTTTCGTTAGTTTGATTTATTCCTACACTTGTTTTACTTGCATGCATCATCACACAGTTAGATCACCACTCAACATCACACCATCCTTTAGATATGCTTGATTTCACACTCCCCTTGGGTAGATTTGGGCTTCCCTTGCCTAGATCTCCCTTTCCCTTGCATGCACTGGGCATTATGGGAGTTCAAGGCCTCTTCCTTGGCTTTTGGAATTGGGCAGAGGCTACCCTAGCCTAGATACAATTGCACAATGCATAGTTCCAAGATCTAGTCTCCCAGTTCTGACCATTGAGACTGCGCAATGCACAGTCTCTCCTGGCATGTGCCAAGACATAACTGTGCATTGTGCAGTTCCATTCAACAAGCCTCCCCAACTAATTGCTAGGACTACATAATGCACAATTCCACCAAGTAGCTAGTCACCTTTATGAACCAGGATTGCACAATATCTCCTAGAATTATCCTGGTTTGGTTCTTGACCTTGTCTTGAAGTTCTTTTGGTTTTAAGCTAACATTTGCATGCCATGAGTTTCCTCTCTATCTCCAGGTACAAAATTTTTTGAGCATATCTCTAGTCTTTACAGTTAACATGGCCTCTAAGAGAGCTTCATTAAAGGAAATTGTAGAGAGTGGTATTGGGGACATAGTTGAGAAGATGGCAACTAACTTACCAGTTTATGTAGACACTCAGTTGTTCATTAAGAAGGGAATGAAGTTGACATGGCAGAAAATCGAGGATGATTTTGCATAGGACTTCAAGGAATACATAGAGGACTAGAAGGTATATATCAATATCTAGTGGTCAGGCTGCTACAAGGTTGCATGCAGGTACCCTGCCTTCCCATGTGCAAACATTATCAGCTGGATTTTCTCACACACAGATCTAGAGACTATGACATTGAGCAGTTCTAGTGGGATAGAGCTTGCCACCTTCAGGGCAGATAACCTTCGTCAGATGTATCATTTACCTTAGCTGATGAGGTGCATGAACACACTTTTCTATTGCACCCACAGCTAGGTCAGCATGAGAGATATAGTCAAGCATTGGGTGAAAGAGTCGTCAAAGTTCATACAGACACCCAATCATGTTTACAAGACAAAGTATCTAAGGAAGTCCTACTAGTTCTTGATCATATTTTCATGCTGAATATACGGTCAAGAGAGCATGGGAACATTTCCTGAATGTTGGGTAGTTGTGTTGGACCAGTTGGTGAGTGATGGAAGGCCATTCAATTGGTTAAACTTGTTGGCTCATTAGTTGACAGTCCATGTGACTAACGCTTGAAATCCACCCAAGGATGAACAAGCGAGATTATACATGTCTGCATACTTACTAGATGCAATTTATGCATAGCAATAGTTTCATGGCATGAGTTGGACATGGACACCGAAAGAAAATGTCATCAACATTTATTTCAAGTTTCTTTTTGATTGCAACTATCAAGGAGTAGTGGCAAGGGTGACTGACCATTTCATCATCCCATTGCATAAGCTTATCTTTGGGTAGGAGTGACCTTGCTTGTCCCGAGAAGCAATGAATGTGATACTTAACATTGTAAATTGGTATGCCTCACTCGATGGCACCTTTATCAGAGTGTTTGGTGGAGAGAATCCCCCACATGTCCTGCTAAGCTATGCCACAGACAAGCTGGTCATGCAAGAGGTCTCATATCACCTCTCCATAGGGTTATCATCAGGACTACATAGGAAGAAGAAGGGACCATGCTCTGCTCTTCCTTTGTGGATCAGGTTATACGAGATTAAGAGCTTGAAATATGTATATGTCGAATCCAAGGAGATATTTAAGTTCGAGTTCAACACCAAAGTATTTAATCTGTATGATCCCCATGGCATTTGTAAGAGCCACTATGTGAAGGTGTACTCTCCATGGATCCAAGGGAAATTTCACTGGCACAAGGAGGACCCTTGGAGGTATTGTTTCAATGATTCCAAGCTCCATGATTCGGCTAGTACAACCACAAATTGGAAGGTTTCTCTACAAGCAGTGGCAGTGCAGGAAGCAACAACAACATCAACAATAAGCAATAATCCAACGCAAGACAAGGGCAAGAGGAAGATTTTCGAGAACCCAGAGGAAGAGTAACACTACAAGATGCAAGAAGATCCTATGGTTGAGAAAGAAGCTTAGCAAGAGAAGAAAAGAGGGAGCGTCGAATAAACAGAGCAGAGCAAAGGAAGAAAGAAAAGCAAAGGTTACAGGAAGAAAAACTAAATTTGCAAGAAACTAAGAAGAAGTTGAAGGAAGAGCAAGATTTAAGAAGGAGAGAAAGGGAAAAGAAGAAGATACATGTGGAAGAAGAAAGGCAAGGCACAATGAGAGAGAAAACAATGCCCATACAGGTTAATGATTCAGAACAGCCAATAGCGGAAGAAGAGCGTGAACATATGGAGGATCGAGAGTTTTCTCAGCAAATTAAGCAACTTATGGAAGTGACAGACATGGAGGTGGGGCAGGATCCATAGAATGAGGACATTGAACCTATGTTAAGAGCACTCAAGGTCACTTCTCACTGTCCACCACCTTCAGTATCATAACCAATCCTAAGCGAGCAAGTAAAGGATATTCTCGTTGATGATGATCTAGTGATGGATGTGTACGATATTTCATTTAACGAGTTGCAAAATAAGATTGTACAAACGTTGAGGAAGCACTTTTTAGATGATCACACATCACCTATACTCATGAAGGAAATGGTGATAGTTCCAGATGTTAGAAAGAATCTAGTTGCCCTTGCCGATGCCACCTTAGCCTATGTAGGAGCGACAACCTCAAATGTTAAGTTCATGATGGATGAGAATGAACAAATGGCAAAGAACTTGTAGGCTCCCGGGAAAGAGGTAGAAGAACTCAGAGATCATAATGTAGTTTCCCTAATGGCAGAGATGAGGAAAGAGATATTTGCTGAAGTATCAACACTTAAGACTACCATGCGAAAGCTCTACGATGGATTTGTCACCGTGCATAACGAAGTTTTTTGTGTGTGTGTCTTGCAACAGCAGAGAAAAGAGTTTGTTCACACTCTCAGGAACATACATGCTACCATTTCCCATATGCAAGATTGGATAATGTGGTACAAAGGGGTCCTGCTTCACTTGCCAAAGATGATGAAGTCTCAGGCAGAGCTGGAGAAAGCAAGGGTCTAAATGTTGATCCAAAACTATGAGAATCTCACCCCATTCGTCACTAGCATACAGACCTCATATGAGTAGTTGTAGAAGAGTTTGGAGTCATGGTGAGAATGCACATGATCCCTTCAATCGGTTCCCTCACTGAGGCTAAACACAAGAACCAAGTCCAGCTAGGGATCGACAAAGTACACAGAGCAACTAAGGTGAGAGGGCACCAGGGATGACTTGGAGCTCAGCACACATAGCAAGCAGAAGTACATTGGTGTTCCTATCATGGTCAACACCATGTTGCACATGCTTAAGGACGAGTTGGATATAGGTTCCAAGACCATATACCCAAATTCTATGGAGGGAAGAGTCTACTATCAGAAAGACACCAACAAGCAGTATGGGGACATCATCACACAGTACCAATAATGGCATGAGTGCATGATCGAGAAGGACCAAATGGAGGTTGTCGAGTTGGTCTTTCCTAAGACTTTAGAGTCATAGTGTTTTGTCTTGTTACACTGTCTCTAGCCTATTTTGTCTCACATGGGTACATGTGGAAAATGTAATATTATTTGTAAATATGTTTTAAGTGAAATTCCAAGTGTCATTAGTGGAATGTGAAAGGTCACCATGTTATTCCATGAGTTATTTGTAAAGAAGTTGAAGAGTCATGAGGGTAGTCAAAAAGCCACAAAGGGGAATGTCGATGGTCACCCAACCCTTTGTTACAAACAAAACCTCATAACTCATAGAACAAGCTTCTGGGAGCCAATCTTTTGGCTAGGCTTAGGCTTAGGAAATCCTTGGAATTATTGTGACTAGCCTTGGCTTCTCCACAATGTAAAGCGACTATACTTCTTTGGAGGAGCAGGTCTTCATGACTGTAATGTTCCACTATTGGGGCTAGTGGTCATCAATGGTGTATGTATGGGTGGAACTTTCACTTATAATAATAATAACATAGCCAACACACTTTCATGCATATGTTGTTATTGTAGTTGGACTATTCTGGTTTCTTTAGCAATGTATGTTTCTTAACATACACATTTTCTTATTACCTAATTTTTATGAAATTGTATGAATCTTGTTGAATGCGTTTTGTCGGATTAACCCGTCACTTTAATTTTTGGATTGTTCTACATTTTAGCTTGTGATTTCATTCTGTTGGTGTTTTCCTTTCAACCTATGTACTACTACATACTTCTAAGGGGCACACTTCCCATTTCCCTCCATGTATTAGAACCTTCATGCATCGCATGGTATTCACTACAAGGCCACACACTTGCTTGAACCCAAAGTTATCATACTTATCTCTGCACGCTACCATGATCAAGGCCTGTGATAGTACCGCCCACTATTGTGATTCCTACTCCAAAAAATCTGAGGTCTAGTTGGGACTATTTATCGAGGAGATCCCCTGAATGTTGGTGGGTCCAGGACCGTCAATAGGAGGGTAGATTTATCAAATGATGAATCACCCAAAACAAGAATCATTATGATTATATACAACTAGACATAACAATGTTAGTTATCGATTGTCAAATGAATAAACCTTTATTATGAAGAGATCAATGTTTTGTAGTTTAAGGCATACCTTTTTTCCTTAACAAACCTTGTCTTGGGATGCCCTCTTCTATACTCCTTGAGGATTTAGTTGATGTTTTCCCAATCAAGATAATAGAGGTAGAATGGTGATTAGTATTTAATATAACCAAAAATTGAATAAGTACATGAAACCAAAAACTAGAAACAAATAAGATACTTATCTTTGTGAGATATCTATAAACTTATAAAAATGAAAAAAATGTATTTTTCCAAAAACATTTTAAACCTATAAATAATAAAGATAAAAAATACAAGATAGAATATCTAAGACAAAAATCAAAGGACTTAGTAGTGTAAGTCCTTTATGTCATATTCTATGGGTTTGGATTTCTTTAGGGATTCTTCTCCAACAATATTAGCTTGATATCTTTCTCTCTCCTTATTCATTGGATTGTCGAGACAATCACTCCTGTTGTCACCCTTCTTATGACATTGGTAACACTCTACCTTGGACATGTCTACCTTCCTTTTTGGTCCTTTTGATTTCTTGAAATTTCCTTTGTGATGAGTAGTCTAGGAATTTGAACTTTCTTCAAGGTTGGCAACTAATGAGATCCTTAATTCTTCTTGGCTGCAAACAACCCATCGTTCTTCAAAAGTGGGAGTTGCCTTCTAACTATTAAGTCTTGCAGAAAATTCACCTCATGAAGGTGGCAACCCTATAAGAGTAGTGATCACAAGTTATTTTTCTGGAACAACTTCATTAATGGCCAGAATATCATCTTTGATTCTTGATATTCTCACGAATAAAGAATCCATTGTGTCTTCTTTAGTAATATTTGTGGTCCTTAGTTGCTTCTTCAAGCTTACTACCTAACCAATGTTCTTAATAGTGAATAACTTTGAGAAGGCCTCATATATTTCTTGAGCATGGTTAATGTTGGATATGTATGGGACAAGGTTGTCCTTTATTACTTATACCATTAGAGTCATGGCCACTAGTTCTAATTCTCTGATCTTCACTTTACCATAATCAATGGAGTCTTTTGTAGGCTTATTTACTTTTCCTCTGACCAAGTCTAGTACCTTGTTATTTTCATGAATGAGGTCAATCCTCTTCTTCCAAGACCTGTAGTTTTAGACTCCTTCAAGTTTGTTCTCTCCCTTGATTGAGTTAGGCATTGTCCTTGAAGATAGTAGACTTCTTCCCTTGAATAATCCTTTTGAATGATTCCTTGATCAAGTACTTGAGATTGCCTTTTCCTTCTTTCTTCACCAAAGCTATGATACCATCTTAGAAAATCATAAAGGCATAAATATTTTCTTATACTTGGTATTTACTTGTCATGTTCTTGATTTCTTATTATATATCCTTTATATCTTATTTCCTTTTAGTTCATAAATCAATTAGCAAAGAAATAACACATAAACCAATGGACACTAGATATAGCCACACAACCAGGGCAAAACCCCTCTCTAGGGGAAAACCCAATCATTAATTCTAAATTCAATAGTTTTCCTGAGATAATGCAGGACTCTAGACCTTGACACCAACTTTCCTCCACACCAAGTCAACTTTCTTCCTTTGCAAATGATCATTTTTTACCTGGTAGCATTAAAAACACTTTGCACCACTTTCTTGGACCCAGTAACTTTGGCCTTGCTTTAGAGACTTCGATCCTGGCTGAAAAACTTCGATCATGACTTAGGAATTTCGATCTCGGCCCAATGCGACTTCTTCAAGTAACAACACCCAGCAATATAAACTTCAACCTATACTTGTTCTCGTAGCAAGAACATGAAAAAATTGGTAGTGAAATCAATAAGAGAACTTCGATCTTCCAATCTAGGGCATGAGGGAGAGAGGGAGATGCACCAAAATTTTTATTTTTCTTTATTCTTTCAACTTGGCCAAATTCACACTTCTTACCCCTCTTCCTTCACTTCGAACTTTTTCCGACTTCTAGAGATATATCGAACTTGCTTGAGATGTTCTCCTCAAAATCAATTTGAACTACTTCTTTTATAGCCTTTAGGTGAGGTCGAATAGATCTCCTTGAGTTTGACTTCATCATCTTAAGGCTAACGTGGTATGGAGGAAACATATTTCATTTTTGACTCAATACTAAACCTTTTTACATGATTCAAAAGCCCAGGAAGGATCTGTTTAAAATTACAATGACTCTATTAACTCAAAATAAATCCTAGAAGTCCTTAATGGGTAATTTGACCTAAAACATGATGACACAAGCATGAAAACCATTCTTAAACAAGTCATAATAATAATAATTATATTATTTTCTTTGTTCTTTTGACAAGTACATTAAACATGGTGACTGAAATACATTGATGAAGACCGAACCTAGTTACATTTTCAAACACTCCCTCTTAACTAGGGATATATTCATAATATACAAGTACAAGGAAGATCTCAACTATATGAACCATGAATAATTTTTAGGCACCATAATGCCATGGAATAGATTCCTCGACCATGGCAATCTATCCATTGGTCTCTCAACAATTTAGGCACCATAATGACATGGATTAAATTCTTGATTGGGGAAATCTATCCATGTGTGACTAAGATGGACTTATGCTTTTAACCTATCTAGGTACCATCAGGCTTACTTATTAACCATCAACCCAAGGATTTAGGTTAGTATCTAAGGTCAGAGCTCTATGACCAACACCACCCTCCCAACTTTGGGACCTAGACGTCAACATAAAGTGTCGTCCATATGTCCTTGCAGGAAATGCTTCACTCACAAAGCCTCAACACTCTTTGATCAAGTAGATAAAGGATAAAAAATATCTCTTGATCAAACTGATCGATAACCAACATGCTATCAAAAGCTTCAAGATATTTACATGTACAAACACAACCCCAATCAACAATTTCCTTTCACATGTTCATAAACAAACACAAAAATTTGGGATCTTTCAGACAATTAATGTTTCTTCTCAACAATGTAGGACTATCAACCAAATATTTGATAGAATATTCCTCAATCATACACTTTCCTTTCCTACTTCACATGCGGCAACATATCCTTCAAAATGCATTCTCCAATCAAAACTATGTTATGCCCTCCCTCTCAACTAGGGAGGTTTCCCCTATCCAGGCTTCCTCTTAACCCAAGGAGATCATCTTCTTCTTATTGGAGAATCTTTCATGGCTTCCATCTTTCTCATTAGATTTATTAATATATCATGCTTATCACCTCAACTTTACTTGCGATTATCTTCACCATCTTGAAGATAATGTACCTGCACAACTTAGATAGAAAGTACAACCAAAACTATAGAAGCATCAAGTTAGCCATATCAAAATCTTATAATAATGGAATCATTCAACTTTACAAAAATAATTAACAAAAGACTATACTTCAACTTCTTGCCCAAATTTTGTTACAAACTCTAAATCACATCAACAAATCAAAATATTACTCTCATCTAGAGTTTCGATATTCTTTCAACGACATGACAAGTTCTTTCATATAGAAAACCATAGAAACAATTCAAACAAGTAGTCTATCTAACAACTATAAGAATTCGTATGTTAGACTCCTCACTAAGATTCCATACATATCCTAGATTTCATACAATAGATTCAACAATCAAAACCGATCACAATGTAATAGACAACATAAATAGCTTCTACTAAGGTTTGATGTACACCTAGAGTTATCATTTATACATTATCAACAATGAATATATATAATTAACATAGTAGAGAATCAACTACTAGTAGTGTTTAGTTTCAAAACCATAGATTTCCCAAAGAACACCATCCTAGAATATCAAACTTAGGCTAGGGCTTATATTAAACCCTAAGACTTATGACCATAAATAGTTAGGTCAACAAACATATCTAGGAATTTATTATCATGCATAAGCATATCATATGCCAAATAACATTATTAGGGTTTCGACCAAATGGACACATATTCATTTAGGGTTTCATTCCTAGGATCTTACTATAAAGACATGACAAGGGTTTTTCTTGTAGGCCCAACCAAACCCTTAAGATTTAGGGTTTCATAATATAGCAAAGAAAACCCTACTATAAAAAAACTTCAAACGTTTGGTATCTTAGAAAATATCATTCAACCCTAACAAGTTAGGCTTTCATGATCATACCAAAACCCAAAATATCCTAAAAAACTTCAAATAACATTTTCAGAAACCCCAAGTAGGCTAGGGTTTAACGCATTATCATACCCTTAAATTGGGGTTTTCCATAGAACCTTTCTACGGTTATATATAATCAATCAAGAATATGAGGAGGGTAGATTTACCAAATGATGAATCACCCAAAACAAGAATCATTATGATTCAATATAGTGAGACATAACGATGTTAGTAATAGATTATTAAATGAATAAACCTTTATTATGAAGAGATCAACATTTTTTACTTTAAGGCATACCTTTGTCCCTTGAAAAACCTTGTCTTAGGAGGCCCTCTTCTATACTCCTTCAGGATTTAGTGGATGTTTTACTAATCAAGACAATAGAAGTAGAATGGTGATTAGTAATTAATATAACCAAAACTTGAATAAGTACATAAAACCAAAATCTGAAAAGAAATGAGTTAATTATCTTTGGGAGATGTTGAGGGCTCCCTCCAAATCTTGAAGGATACCTGTAAACTTATAAAAGCAATTAAAATGTATTTTTCTAAAAACATTTTACAACCTATAAATACCAGACATAAAAAGTACAAAATAAAATATCTAAGACTAAAAGCAAAGGACTTAGTAGTGTAAGTCCCTTATGTCATATTATCTGGGTTTGGTTTTCTTTACGGATTATTCTTCAGCGATATTCGCTTGATCTCTTTCTATATTTTTATTCTTTGGATTGTCTGGAAAATGACTCTTGTAATGACCCTTCTTATCATATTGGTAGCATTCTACCTTGGAAATGTTTGCCTTCCTTTTTGGTCCTTTCGATTTCTTGAAGTTCCCTTTGTGATTAGCAGTGTAGGCAATTGAAAATTCTTTAGAGTTGGAAACTAATTAGATCCCTAATTCTTCTTGACTACAAATAGTCCATAGTTCTTAAAAAGTGGTAGCTACCTTCCAACTATTAAGTCCTACAACAAATTCACTCCAAGAAGGTGGCAAGCCTAATAGACCAGTGATCACAAGTTCTTTGTCCGGAACAACCTCATCGATGGCCAGAAGATAATCTCTAATTATTGTGACTCTCACAAAGAAGGGGGCCACTGTGTCTCCTTTAGTCATATTTATGGTCCCTAGCTCATTCTTCAATCTTGCTACTTAACCAATGTTATTAATAGTGAATAACTTTGACAAGGTGTCATACTTTTATTGAGAATGGTCAATGTTGGCTATGTATTGGACAAGGTTTTCATTTATTCCTTCTACCATTAGAGTCATTTCCACTAATTATAATTCTTTGATCTTCACTTTAGCATCATCACTGGAGTCTTATGTATGCTTCTTTACTTTTCCTCTATCCAAGTCTAGTACCTTGTTCTTTTCAACGATGAGGTCAATCCGCTTCTTCCAAGACCTGTAGTTAGAGGCTCCTTCAATTTTTCTCTCTCCCTTGATTGAGATAGACATTGTCCTTCAAGATATTAGACTTATTCTCTTTAATAATCCTTTTCAATGATTCCTTGATAAAATACTTGAGACTGCCTTTCTCTTCTTTCTTCACCAAAGCTTTGATACCATGTTAAAAAATCAGAAAGGAAGAAAAATTTTCTTATGCTTGGTAATTACTTGTGATGTTCTTGAATTCTTATTAGATTTACTTTATATATTATTTCTTTCAATTTCATCAAGCAATAACACATAAATAAATGGACACTAGCAAAATTCCTCTCTAGGAGGAAAACCTAGTCAGTAATTCTTCCTTTAATAGCTTTCGAGAGATAATCCAAGACTCTTGACCTTGACACAAACTTTCCTCCACACCAAGTCAACCTTATTCTTCCTTTGCAAATGATCCTTTTTACTTGGAAGCAACAACAATAGTAGCAGAACTATGCAACACTTTCTTGGACCTAGTAACCTTGACCTTTCTTTGGAGTCTTTGATCTTCGCTGATAGACTTCAATCTTGACTTAGGAAATTCTATCTTGTTGCAATAAAACTTCCTGAGGAAACAACACCCAACAACAACAACTTTGACCTGTACTTATTCTAACAACAACAACATGTAGCAAGTGACAACAACATCAACAAGAGAACTTCTATCTTCCAATCTAGGGCACGATGGAGAGATAGAGATGCTCAAAAATTTTGATTTTCCTTTCTCATTTCACATTTACCAAACACACACTTATTTATCCCTCTTCCTTCGCTTCACACTTTTTCTAGCTTCTAGAGAGATATCGAACTTTCTTGAGATGTTCTCCTCCAAATGAATTCGAGATTCTTCTTTTATAGCCTTTAGGTGAGGTTGAATAGCCCTCCTTGAGGCCGACATGATCATCTTAAGGCTGAATTGGTGTGGAGGAAACATATTTCATTTTTGACTCAATGCTAAACTGTTTTACATGATTCAAAAACCCAAGAAGGGTCTCCTTAAAAGTACAATCACTCTATTAACTCATAATAAATACTAGAAGTCCTTAATGGGGAATTTTACCTAAAACATGATGACCCAAGAATGAAACACATGATTTAATAAGTCATAATAATAATAATAATTTTATTTATTATTTTAACAAGTACATTACATGATGACTCAGATACATTAATGAAGACCAAACCTAGATACATTTTGCAACACTTCCTCTTAACTAGGGAGGTATTTATCATATACAAGTACAAGGAAGCTCTCAACTATATCAACCATGAAGAATTTTTAGGCACCACAATGCCATGGACTAGATTCCTTACCAAGGAAATTTATCCATTGGTCTCTCAATAGTTTAGGCACCGCAATGCCATGGACTAGATTCCTGACTAGGGCAATTTATCCAAGTGGGACTAAGGTGGACTCAAGCTTTCAACCTCTCTAGGTACCATCAAGCTTACCAGCTAACAATTAACCCAGGGATCCAGGTGTATATCCGAGGTTAGAGCTCTATGAAAAACACCACCCACCTAACTTTGGGATGTAGAAATCAACACAGCATTCCAAACAGATGTCCTCCCACGTAATGCTTCACTCACAAAGCCTTAACACTCCTTGATATAGTAGATCAAGGAAAACAAATCTCTCTTGATCAAACTGATCATTAACGAACATGCTATCAAAACCTTTGAGAGATTTACCTGTACAAACATACCCCCAATCAATAATATACTTTCACATGTTCATAAACAAACACAAACCTTTGGGGCCTTTCAATCAAGTGATGTTACTTCTCAACATAGTAGGATTATCAACCGAATATTTTACAAAATATTCCTGACTCATACACTTTTCTTTCCTGCTTCACATGCACAATATATCCTTCAAAATGCATTTTCCAAACAAAACTATGCAATTCCCTCCCTCTCAACCAGGGACATTTCCTCTATCCAGACTTCCTCTTAACCTTGGGAGATCAACTTCTTCTTCTTGGAGAATCTTTCATGGCTTATATCTTTCTTATCGGATTATTTCATATATCATGCTTATCACATCAACTTTACTTGTGATCATATTCACCATCTTGAAGATGATGTACCCGCACAACTTAGATAACAAGTGCAACCAAAACTGTAGATGAATGAAGTTAGCCATATCAAAATCTTATAGTAATGGAAGCATTAGAATTTACAAACATAATTATCAAGAGACTATACTTCAACGTTTTCCAAATTTTTGTTATAAACCATAAACCACATCAACAAATCAAAATATTAAACTCATCTAGGGTTTCAATACTCTTACAATAATATGGCAAGTTCTTTCATATAGAAAACCCTAGAAACAATTCAAACAAGTAATCTGTCTAACAACTATCATAATTCATATGTTAGACTCCTCACTAGGATTTCATACATATCCTACATTTCATACAATAGATTCAACAATCAAAACCGATCACACCTGAATCAAAAACATAACTAGCTTCTACTAGTGTTTGAAGTACACCTAGATTTATCATTTACACAATCTCAACAATCACTATATAGAATCATAGATTCCAGATTGTCATATCACACATGTTAGAGAATTAACTACTACTAGGGTTTAGCTACAAAACCCTGGATTTCTCAAACAACATCATGCTAGAATATCAAACTCAGACTAGGGCTTATAGTAAACCCTAAGACTTATGACCAACAATAATTAGGTTAATACACATATCTAGGAATTCATTATCATGCATAAGAATATCATATGTCAGATAACATTCTTAGGGTTTTGACCAAATGGACACATATACACCTAAGGTTTCATTCCTAGGATCTTCTTCTAAAGACATAACAAGGATTTTGCTAATAGGAGCAACCAAACCCTAAATATTTAGTGTTTCATAACATAGCAAAGCAAACCATACTATACTAAAACTTCAAACGTTTGGGATCTTAGAAAATATCATTCAACTCTAACAATTTAGGTTTTCATGATCATACCAAAAACCCAAACATCATAAAAAGCTTCAAAGAGAATTTCCAGAAATGCTATGAAGGCCAAGGTTTCACACATTATCATACCCTTAAGTTAGGGTTTTCTAGAGAAGCTTTCTAGGGTTCTATATAATCAATGAAGAATATGAGGAGGGTAGATTTATCAAATGATGAATCACCCAAAACAAGAATCATTATGATTCAATACAACTTAGACATAAACATGTTAGTAATAGATTATCAAATGAATAAACCTTTATCTTTTAAGAGATCAATGTTTTGTAGTTTAAGGCATACCTTTTTTCCTTAACAAACCTTGTCTTAGGAGGCCCTCTTCTATACTTCTTGAGGATTTAATAGATTTTTTCCTAATAAATACAATAGAGATAGAATGGTGATTAGTATTTAATATCACCAAAACTTGAATAAGTACATGTAACCAAAAACTGAAAAGGAATGAGATCCTTATCTTTGGGAGACGTCGAGGGCTCCCTCCAAAGATTTAGGGATACCTATAAACTTATAAAAACAATAAAAATATATTTTTCCAAAAACATGTTAAACCTATAAATACTAAACATCAAAAATACAAAAGTAGAATATCTAAGATTAAAAGCAAAGGACTTAGTAGTGTAAGTCCCTTATGCCATATTCTTTGAGTTTTGATTTCTTTAGGGCTTCTTCTTCAACAACATTAGCTTGACCTCTTTCTCTCTTCTCATTCCTTGAATTATCAAGACAATCACTCCTGTAGTGACCCTTCTTATGACAATGGTAGCATTCTACCTTGGACATGTCTACATTCCTTTTTCATCCTTTTGACTTCATTAAGTTTCCTTTGTGAGGAGCAATGTATGCATTTGAAAATTCTTCAGGGTTGGAAACTAATGAGATCCTTAAATCTTCTTGGTCCTAAACAATCGATAGTTCTTCAAAAGTGGGAGCTACCTTCCAAATTTTAAGTCTTGTGGCAAATGCACCCTAAGAAGGTGACAAGCCTAATAGACTAGTGATCACAAGTTCTTTGTCTAGAACAACTTCATTAATGGCCAAAATATCATCTCTTATTCTTGCTATTATCACAAAAAAGGAGGCCAATTTTTCTTCTTTAGTCACCTTTATGGTACTTAGTTCATTCTTCAAGCTTGCCACTTGACCAATGTTCTTAATAGTGAATAACTTGGACAGAGCCTCATACATTTGTTGAGCATGGTCAATGTTTTTTTTTCTCGGTAAAAACTAGCTATTCTATTGTATTATATTTACAGGTAAACTTTACAATCAGTGTGACATGCCGTCCAGGGCCAGCAGTGGCACTCTGGATAGCTTAGCTTTGAAACAAAAAGCTCCCTCGCAGGGGCAGCACCTACAGAACTTCCGAAATTCCTCCAAAAACTTACTGAGGCTGGAAACCAAAATGACTTGACAAGCAACAGAACATGACGGCCCACGCAGGGGCTCCCCTCAAAAATTGACTGTGGACTATGTCCATCAGAGAACTTACATTGGACCGACATGTACAAGATCATACTAAAAACTGAGTATAAACTAGACCAACATAGACAAGACAGATTTAAAAATTGCAAGTGAACAAACACAGTGATGACCAGAACCCAAGTACCCGCAGAGACCGTTATCCTGGAACCGAGCTGAGAGAGAAAGGCATGAGCCGGTGCGTGCGTTGGAGGATCAGTCGTCGCAAAGACTCTTATCTTCCACGATATAGCACCATCCCTTACCTTCAGGGACTCCATCCCACATGGCGGTCCATGGATCCCTTGCAGTACTCTAAGGTTCCGGTGCCTGAGGATGCGAGGGTGCGTGCATAATCTCCTTCCCTAAGGTGCCCACCTCATTTGGTGGCTGCATAACAGGGCTTTCCTCCCCTGTGCCCACTGGAGGTGGTTCCGCTGATCCTGGAGGCTTCCCACCATCATTCCTTTCAGGAACTTTAGTAAAAAGAATTGAAATATGAGCATTGATACCTGCAGTGTCCTGTGAGCTTCCCAGGGTGAACACAACCGAGCCAAACACTGGAAGAACTGGCTCCCCTTCACTTGAGCTACCAACCTCCACGAATTTCCCAGCTCGAATTGGTGTGGCTCTTGCCCACCTGTAGCAGTAGCAGCAGCAGCAGTGATGGTGCTCATCCGCTGCCGGCTGTTGAGAGGACGAACCTCGCCTAGGTCCTCTTCTACTTGGTTGCCGTTCCCGTAGCTTTGCCATGGACACCCCTCTGTCTTCCTCGTGAACCTGAGGCGGATTGTAAGACCAAACACAAGGTGGATCTCGCCCCAAGTCCCCCTCAGGCGTGTCAACCTCTGAGCAATCTTTGCCTGAGGGAGGAAATTCACTCCTTGTAACCAGTTTGCCTTGCAAGCTCTTGAATTGCTGCTCCCATCGAAGGCATATACCTGAATTGCAACGACTGAAGACCAAGACTACTTGCCGAGGTGGTAGGATAACCGCCCACCCATAATTCTCCCGTGTCTGTGTCTCCCCAGCCTCACTATGCCAATGCGCTCGTAGCATCTCTTCTGCACCTTGATATCCTGTCTCATTCCCTCACTGTGGGCGAGCAATAACTGCATACTGCAACTCCATCTATTCACTCTGCACGGCATTGAATGCCCAGAGCTCGGGTTGTGGAATTTTGATCTTTGGCGGTGTATTCCCATTAACTATAACTATTAGCACGGGGCGGCACATGCTGGGCATGTGGCTCGACCCCCTGTGACGTGCTAGCACCCGCATCCGGGGATTCAGTGTCTCTCTGGAGAAGAATCTCACATTCCTGAGTCTGTTGATTGCTAGGGATGATGTCCAAGTTTCCTGCTTGGAAAGGTTGGTTACCTTCTACCCCAATATTGGCTAGGAAATCAGCAACCTTATTACCTTCTCTTCTGGTGTGATGCAAGGAGAGGGCTCTGTGGTTGCGTAGCTCATGAGCGATGTTGGTTAGCCTTGCTTCAAGTCTCCAACTGTCAGCTACTTTTCTAGCTTGAGAGCCATTCTGAATGCGAATTGCCATGTTGATGATGATCTGGGAGTCGCCTTCCACTATCAACGGTTGAAGATTTAGTCGCTTGGCAACTAAGAGCCCTTGCCAGAGTCCCTCCAACTCCGCGGAGTTATTGGTGTCCCACCCTATATTGCCGAAGTAGATCTGCATGGGGGAACCATTGTGATTGCGTATGATACCTCCAAATCCTGCTGGCCCAGGGTTGCCTTTGGAGGCTCCATCGAAGTTGAGTTTGTATGAGTTGGTGGGTGGGGCAATCCAATTTCTGACTTCCTTGATATTGCATTTCATTGTCTGATGAGTGGCATGTTCTTGTGGCAGCTCCAGCTTCCAGTTGTCCAGGATGTTTTTCTCATTATCTGTGGTAGGGAGATCTTCTTTAGTCCATGATTTCAGAAGCATGGTTTCTCTGAGATTGCCATGCAGTCTGCTCCATATTTCCTCCATGGGCGAGCTTTGGTTTTTGAATATGCGCCTATTCCTTTCCTTCCAGATGTTCCATAATACTGTACCTGGGATTATGTTCCACATATAGTTGAGGATCGCACAGTCATAGGGGCTTTTTGGCCACTGACGGATGGTATCTATGATGTCGCCTGGTCCTTTGCATCTTTTTTGACACCTGAAACCAACCTTCTCCCATAGCTGATTGGCGATTGGGCATGTATCCAGAAGATGCTGCAAGGTTTCCTCATTTTTAAAACAGTTGTGGCATATTGAAGGCCCTTGGAAATTGCGTCTCCTCAGCTTATCCCAGGTGAGAATCTTTTTGTGCCCTACCATCCAGAGGAAATGGGATATTTTGGGCCAAGCTTTGAAGCCCCATATTCGCCCCCATAGAGGGTCCGGCCTGGTGGTGGAGTCGCCTATAAGATTATATGCTTCGGAAGTGGAGTATGATCCTTTGGGGAGGTAGCCCCATCTGAGGATATCCTCGCTGTTCTCATACCGTATGCTTCTCTTCTTTAGCTCGTTTTCAAGTGCTGCAACTTCCTGAGTGTTTGTGATACTGGTGATCTGATTGCTCGGTCGCCACTTCCTGAATCCATTGACCGCTTCCTGTTCCCAGAATTGATGGACGGTTGCATGCTGCTGCTCCTGTCTGTTCAGAATGCTCATTGAAGGAAGAACACTTGAGAGTTTGGGCAGTTGGTTCCAAGCGTCATTCCAAAATCTAGCACTGTGACCATTCCGTGTTTCCCAAAAACTGTGTTTCTGGATGAGCTGATGATGCTGTTTGGCGGCATTCCAAATAAGTGACCCACTGATTGTTGGCTTGAATCTTATGAGCTCTGCTAGGGGCATGTTGTTGGTGTATTTGGCGGTCCATATTTTGGCCCATAACTTGTCTGGATTAGTTATCCATTGCCACCATATTTTGGCATTCATGATGGTATTGCTGTATTCTGGATCTCTAAGTCCGATGCCGCCTTTGATTTTGGGCCTGCATACAGTGTCCCATTTCACTAGTGCCCATTTGCGATTAGTGGCTGAGCTTCCCCACAAAAAGTCACGCTGCAGGTTTCTCAATCTTTTTAATACCCACTTTGGTGCCGCAAGGATAGAAAAAAGATAGAGAGGCATGGCTTGGAGGATGGACTTAATAAGCACAACCCGACTAGCTAGATTGAGGGAGCGATGAGTCCATAGGTTGAGTTTTGAATCGAGCTTCTCAAGGAGAGTTCGCCAGGCAGGCTGCTTTATGGCCGAGGCAGTGAGGGGAGCTCCAAGGTATGTGGAAGGGAGAGAGGCGATTTGGAAGCCCAGGATACGGGAGACGACAGATTTAACTGATGGAGGGGTGTGGAAGAAGAAGATTTGTGATTTGGAATTATTGACATGAGTGCCAGAGGCTTCAGAGAAGTCGTTGAGTAGGGATTTCAAGCAAGAGGCTTCCTGAGCAGAGGGGTAACCATAAAGCATGGTGTCGTCAACAAATTGCTTATGAGAGGAGGCTGGGGTATTATGGATGGAGATTCCTTTGAGCTGATTAGACTGGAGGGCCTGCTTGATGTGTCTGCCAAGACCCTCCGCCATTATCACAAATAGGAAGGGGGAGAGGGGGTCCCCTTGTCTTATGCCTCTGGAAGGTTTGAAAGGGCGGGAAGGAAAACCATTGACAAGGAGGGAGAAATGGGAGGAGGTGATAAGGCTCATGATCCAACGAACCCAGGTGGAACAAAAGCCAAAAGCTTTCAACATTTGTTGGATGTAAGACCAGCTGAGCTTGTCGAAAGCTTTGGAGAGGTCGAGTTTGAGTAACATACCAGCTTGCTTGGATTGCTTGAGCGAATGGATAATCTCATGTGTGAGGATAATGCCATCCAATATCTGTCTGCCTTCGACATAACCCGATTGCTCCGGAGAGATGAGCATGGGTAGAAGAGGTTTTAATCTATTAGCAATGACTTTGGAAATGACTTTATAAAGGACATTACAGAGAGCAATGGGCCTAAATTTATCAGGAGTTATGGAGTTCTCCTCTTTGGGGATGAGAGTGATGAAAGTGGAGTTGAGGGAGGGGAGAAGCCAGCGTAGAGCTCTGGATTCCTCAACTACTTGCCAAACCTCCACTTTAATCAAATCCCAGAAAACATGAAAAAACGTGGTAGTGAAACCATCTGGTCCTGGGGCCTTACCTTCTTTTAGCTGCGCCATCGCCTCGTCTACCTCCTGGGTTTGAATTGGGCGCATGAGTAACTCGTTGTGCTCCTCTGTGACCAGCTTGGGGATGTTGCTGGTGATTTTTCCAATCGCCCTCTGCCGATCCACCGCCTGCTCCTGGTGTACTTGCTGAAAGTGATTGAGGAGGATGTCTTCTATTTTCTCATGCTCCTCAACTTTTACCCCTTCTTGGTTTTGGATGAAAGGAATCTTATTGTGCATCCTTCTCTGTACTGTAGTTCGATGGAAGAACTTGGTGTTGCGCTCCCCTTCTTTTAGCCACCTGACCCTTGATTTTTGCCTCCAGTAGATTTCTTCCTGCTTCCTTCTTTCTTCAAGCTGGTTGTGTAGGTACCGTTCTTTGTCCAAGGTAACCTCTGTGTGCCCTGCATTTATTACTTGCTGATGGAGATCCTGCAGCTCCTTATTGAGCTCCTGTTGCGCCTCAAAAATATTCCCGAAGGTCTCCCGATTCCAGCGTTTTAGGTGACTTTTTAGAAATCGCAGTTTCTGCTGTAGCTGGAACATTTTTGAGCCTTCTGGTGGGATGAAGGAGGCCCATATGGTTCTGACGAAGTCCTTGAATGCTGGATGTGTTAGCCAAAATCCCTCAAACCGGAAAGGTCTCTTGGTTCTATCCCCTGGTCGCTGCCATTGCAAAGCTATTGGCCAGTGATCCGACCCGGAGTGGGCCAAGATTGCAGCGGTGAGATCACCTCCCAGATGCACCGCGTTATCCGAGATCAGGAAGCGGTCTAGTTTAGAAGCAATCTGATGCTTGCCACTTCTGCGATTGCTCCAGGTAAATGTGCCATTGCAGAATGGCATGTCTATGAGAGAGGCGTTTTGGATGAAGTCCTTGAAGCGCTCTACTTCAGGTTCCAATCTGGATCTTCCTCCTATCTTGTCCTCTGTTTTAGTTATCATGTTGAAATCTCCTGCAGCAATCCAAAGTGGATGCTGCCTATTTGTGCTTAGCGCTTCAATGGTGTCGAGGAGCACTCTTTTACTCCTAGAGTCTTGCGGAAAGTAGACGTTGGATAAGTTCCCATGTATGTTGGTGCCTAGAATGTGAAAGGCAGCTTGAATGAGGTGATGGGATGCGTGGAAATCAGTGAGCGTTACAGCCTGGGTGTTCCATGCTATAGCTAGCCCACCAGAGGCTCCCGTGGCATCCACCGCCACAGATCGGCATCCTGGCCAGGCCTTTGAGAGTATGCGACCCAGCGTGGTACTATTGCATTTGGTTTCTTGGAGGAAACACATCTGTGGATTTTCCATCTTGATCATGTTTTTTAGCATTCTATATTTTCCTGGGCTATTAAGCCCTCTTAAATTCCATGATACGAGCTTCATAGTTTAACTAGTTTGGGCAGGGCTGTAGTACTTTGTCAGCTTCGCGTATCTACCGGAATCTACCAGGATTTTTCCGACCTCTATTGTTCTTTGGAGATCTGTCTTCCTACCCCTTTTTTTGGAGTCCTTTGGTCGTGGGCTGCCATCCCAAGTGCTGCCAGGTTGTATGCCCAGTTGGTGTTGGTGGAACGCTCTGGAGATGACCACTTCCAACTTATCTATATCCGATTCAGAGATTTTTTCGTATGCCTTTTTCTTGGCACATAGCTCCAGTTCAATAATATCCAGGCCGTGTAGATCTATGCTTTCTGGTTCTTCCTCCATATTTTGCACTTGACTGGTTTCCTCTTGATGGGTGTTTGAATCCTGAGGGGGGATCAGCTTCCCATCCACCTCCATTTCCTTAAGGATCTCCTCTGAGTTTTCCTGATGCCTGCTTAGTATGGTCGGGATGATAATGGGAGATTTGGACTTGGGAGGGGGGCTGGAAGGAGGGGGGTGGGTGGACGAGGAGGGGCGTGCCGGGATGCGTTCAGTATCAAGGGGCTGATCCTCTGAGAGATCGCCTAGGGACTCAAAGCTGTTCTTGGTAGCAGGATTTTGGGGTTTGGAAGGCTGGGGTTTGGACCCATTCTGAGGCCTTTTGTACGAGCGCTTTCTATTTGAAACTTTGGTAAAGCCATCCTGAGGTGGGGATTCAGAAGAATCAGGAGAGCTGGCTTTGACATTGAGAGGGCAATCCCGAAACAGGTGCCCTAGTGCATGGCATCTCCTGCACCTGAAAGGCACATGCTCATAATCGAGAGGCTGGATCCACTCCTCGTCGCGATGGTTGAGGGTAACTGATTCAGGAAGAGCTTCATTCAGTCGAATAAATACACATATTCTTGCATAGGAAATATACTTACGGGCTTTTGTTTCTTCTGATGCTCTTATGTATTTTCCCACCCCATTTCCTATGCCCATTAGACAGTCTTCTTCCCAGTATTCATCCGGGAGTGAGTATAGTCTGATCCAGACAGGTGCCCAAGTGAGATCTTCCTTGTCAGGGTTAAATCTGGGCATCCAGTCTCTGATGTAGAGACCTGCCGAGTTGAAGAAATACGGACCTCCTCCCAGGATCCTGTATTTGTCTTCCAGACAGAAGAAGATGGCAGTGAAGAATCCCTTCGGCCCTAGCTGGAGAGTGACATCTCCATTAGGCTTCCACTTTGCTGCAATCGAGCCATTTAAGGCCCATTCTGTTGGCCAGAACCCTATGAATTTTCCAATGATTGCATGGTCTTTCATAAACTCGATCTGGCTGTCAATTTTATCTCTGGGCAGTTCTATTCGCGGCCTTTCCTTAGCTACCGGTCGACAGGTAGATGAGGTTACCTTCGGTCTATTCGCCTGAGTCTCTTGTTCTTCTGGTGGATCATTGTCATTTCCCTGTTGCTTCTTCCCTTTGCTGAGAATGTCCGGATCAACTGACCCAAAGATGACCTCAGGTCCTGGGCTGTGCCGTGAGGGGGAGGGCGTTGACGCCCCCCCCTGAGGCGGAACCATTGTCCTTCTCTGATCCCCTTCAGCGCTGTCACGCTGCAGAGATTCTTGAGCAGAGCCTGCACCCGATCCGCTGTACTGTCTGCGCCGTCGAGGGTTTCGTCCTCAGAACCCTAGCTCAACCGCGCACCTTCCTGTTCTTTTGAGCATGGTCAATGTTGGATATGTATGGGACAAGCTTTTCCTTTATTCCTTCTACCATTATATTCATCGCCACTAATTCTAATTCTTTGATCTTCACTTTACCAGCATCACTGGAGTCTAGTACCTTGTTCTTTTCAAGAATGAGGTTAATCCTCTTCTTCCAAGACTTGTAGTTTGAGGCTCCTTAGAGTTTTTTATCTCCCTTGATCGAGTTAGAAATTTTCCTTGAAGATAGTACACTTCTTCCCTTGAATAATATTTTTCAATGATTCCTTGATCAAGTACTTTAGACTACCTTTTTCTTATTTCTTCCCCAAATCTCTGATACCATGTTAGAAAGTCACAAAGGAAGAAAACTTTCTTATATTTGGTAGTTACTTGTGATGTTTTTGATTTCTTATTATATTTCCTTTATATCTTCTTACCTTTCAGTTCATCAAACAATTACCAAAACAATAACATACAAATCAATGGACACTATATATAGGCACACAACTTGGGAAAAACCCCTCTCTAGGGGAAAACACAGACATTAATTCTTCCTTCAATACTTTTCCTGAGATAATGCAAGACCCTAGACCTTGACATAAAATTTCGTCCACACCAAGTCATCCTTCTTCTTCCTTTGCAGATGATCCTTTTTGACATGGAAGCAACAATAGTAATAACAACACTATGCAACACTTCCTTGGACATAATAACTACGACCTTGCTTTGGAGACTTCAATCTTGGTGAAAATACTTTGATATTTACTTAGGAACTTCGATCTTAACTCAATACAACTTCTTGTGGCAGCAACACCCAACAACAACAACTTCGACCTATACTTGTTCTAGTAGCAGGAACATGTAGCAACTTGAAGCGAAATTAACAAGAGAACTTTGATATTCCAATCTAGGGCACAAGCGAGAGAGAGATATGCACCAATATTTTGATTTTCCTTTCTTCTTTCACCTTGACCAATCTCACACTTATTTAGCCCTCTTCCTTTACTCCGCACTTTTTCTAGCTTCTAGAGAGATATCAAACTTGCTTGAGATGTTCTCCTCCAAATGAATTTGAATTGCTTCTTTTATAGCCTTTAAGTGAGGTCTAATAGCCCTCCTTGAGGCCAGATTGATCTTAAGGCCGAATTGGTGTGGACGAAACAGATTTCATTTTTGAGTCAATACTAAACCTTTTTAAATGATTCAAAAGCCCAAGAAGGGTCTTTTTAAAAGTACAATGACTCTATTAACTCAGAATAAATCCTAGAATGCCTAAATGGGGACTTTAAACTAAAACATGATGACCCAAACATGAAACCCATTCTTTAATAATTCATAATAATAATAATAATAATAATAATTCTTTTCTTTATTCTTTTTAAAAGTACATTACTTGATGACTCAAATACATTAATGAAAACCGAATCTAGTTATATTTTCCAATAATAAGCACGATCCCCAACCTCCACACTTACCATATCCAAAATCTCCCTACAAAACTTTAGAGGTACTAAATTGAAGGCAGTGGCTACCGAGTAATAAGAAAAGGGGTGCAACCTTTTTTCCCTACATAGCCTCCACCCCCTCGTCAACTAGCCATCCGCTGCCTTGGGTATATAAGCACTAGGACAACCAATAGACATATCATGACCTATGAAAGACAATGAAGACCCAAATGGAATGCATTGAAGACCTAACCTATAAACAACAAGTTCATCCATGTAAAACCATTCCATATGACCTAGACCCAACATATTATGAAATTCACAACACACCCAATGCAAAACCAAATGAATCCACCATATACACTCAACACAAACAGAATTGCATATCAATAAAAGAGAGTTTGGAGGCAGATGATCTAAGCTTTGTAATATATCGGTGAAAAAAGAAAGGAAAGATAACAATTGATTTCCTTTATGTCAATCAAACAATTGATTTCTTTTACATCAATCAAATTTCCAAAATATTCAAGAATCTTAAAATAATCTTTTATGATAGTGTAACGGATCTTCTGCGTGAATTTTCAGCGTTAACTAACTTGTCTTCAGATCATCTGATATTCTACCGAATCTTCTAGCTTCTTCGGTGTTCAAATCTTCAGATCTTAAGATAGAGCTTGATCCCTTCCCTCCTCATGAGTTCACGGTGTTAACTATTCTGCATTGGATGCCAATAGAACAACGAACAGGACTATGGTCTATCCTTTGTGCAAGCGGTCGGGCATAAAATTATTTTCTGTGATCGACAGCCACGACATCCTTTCTGTTGCATTCTGAATTTTGACCATAATTCCGATAGGGCTTCCTGGGCTTTAGGTCTTCAATGGTCTAGCTTCTGCAATCTTCAGATGAAATTTAGTAGCTCAACTATCAAAATCTTCTAGCTTCTATGGTCTTCGGATCTTCTAATCTTCTGATCTTCTATGGTCTTTAATGGTCTAGCTTCTGTGGTCTTCGGATCTTTTGATCTTTTTCGGTCTTCAGATCATCTGATCTTTTGCCAGATCTTCTAGCTTCTGCGATCTTCGGATCTTCGGATCTTCTGCGGTTAGGTATCTTCTGCCTCAAATGGCTCCTAGCTTCGCGAAAATAATTGTTGGCTCAATTCCGTTTGCTTTTGGGGCCAAGCTCCTGCCCATATCGTCAGTGAAGCCCCAGCTCCCACTGTCCAAGTGGTCCAGGCTTCACTAAATGAGGCTTTGAAGTTTTCTGAAAGTGCCCTAATCTGCCAGTTCAATGGTTTTTGTCGCGGCTGACAGCTCTCCATAGTTGGATCTCGGAGGTATGGAATCATGTCATTTCTGATGCAATTAATATCTACCCCTCTACTAGGGGCTTCTTTATAATAGATTTTGAAAACCCTAAAAGTAGACAATGCATTCTAGATTCTGGCCCTTGGTTTTGGGAAAAATTAGGCCTATTCATGAAGCCATGGAACCCATCATTCGATCCCTCAACAACAGTCATAACCTCAGCACTAGTTTGGGTGAGATTGCCAAACCTACCCTTGCATCTCTAGAATTTCTCCTCACTAAAAGCCATTGGAAATGCAATTGGGAAATTTTACTGCAGATGCCCAGAAACAGAGGAATATGCCAGAACCACCTATGCACGCATCTGTGTGGAAATGGACTTCGGTGCCGAATTCCCAGTTGAAAAAAACCTAACAAGTAAAGACTATGTGTGGAACCAGAAACTCGATTATGAAAGTGTCCTCTTCAGATGTCGATCCTGCTTTGAGACAGGTCATCTAGCCAAAAATTGCCCAAAAGCCTCCCAGAAAAATGCTAGAAAAAATCACCACAGATCTACATGGTGGGAAGGAGCAGAAAAAGAACACTACACTGTCATCAAAGAAGAATACTCTCGAGAAAACTCTGAATCACAAGAAATCGGGCAAGAAAGAAACAACTCTCAAAACAAGCAGGGAGAAAGCCCCACCCAACTCGACAACCCCTCAAGCATCAACAGTTATGAGGATTCAAATACCGCACAAAATAAATCTTCATTTAACAGCAAAGTAGATCTCCTAGACCAAACTTGTTCTTTGACTATCTTCAAAAGTACAAACACAACAGATCGCAAAGCTAAGAGACCAATGTCCCAAGAACTAGAAGAGATGGAGGATATGCAAGATAAAGGAAGTTGGAAGACCGTAGAGAAAAAAAAGAAAGCTACAGCACCAATTTCACCAAGAAAGACGACGAGCCAGACAATTAAAAACTAAGAAAATTATAGGCCCGATAGACCAATTTGGTCTCAGTGGACGTTAACCACCATCATCATCATCATTATCATCAATATAAATATTTTAATTTTTTATTTTAATTATTTTCTAATATTTTTTTTGTTAGACATTATATTAGAAATGGTTGAAATAATAATTTTAAATACTTAAATTTGTATAAATTTAATGTTTTGGGTTTTCCAATTTTTAAGTCTTTATATATTCAACAAGTGTAATATGGAGGCTACCTCTTATGCAAAGAGTAGAGAGCCCTTATAGGGTGAATGTGATCATATAACTTAGTTATACTAAGTGCGTGATTTAAGCACCACAAACTTGGTGGAGGGGTAATCAAATTGCTAATATTTTATTGGTACATGATAACATAGTTTTATGAAAAAATGGTCGGCAACAATTAAATAATTAAACAATAAAAATTATTGTGAGTAATAAAAGGCATAGTCTAACTTATAGACCAAATATTCATTTTCACATGAATTCACCAAAATACCACAATACAATTTCAAGATTTTTTGTTGTTAAAAATATGTTTTTGAATGCATAAATGGATTCAACACCCTAAAAACCCCACAGGGCACTCAAATTATGAGATTAGATCATTTAAACTCAATTTTTTCACAATCTCTCACATATTTTGATTAAAATTAACTAGAAAAAATGTCGTGAGTAAGGCCATTTCATCTATACGTTAGAGTATGCTTTAATAAAATATATTGATGGAAAAAGGTGAAAAAACATTGTTATTAGAAAAAAATATTGTTGTTAGAAAGAATACACCAATTAATACAAAGCAAGCAAGGAATGGTTCTAGGTGATTATAGGTTACTAAATATTTATTGTTAAAAATAAGTAAGATAATGAATGGAAAGAAAATATTGATTATGAAAAATCCATATATTTAGAGTTTTTTTGGAAAAGAAAATATTAATTATGGAAAAATACATATATTTGATTTTTTTTATAATTAATTTATGAGGACATTTGAAGCATAATAAAATTGATTGCTTGTTGGCTTGAATGTTAAAATACACAGAAGTATTTGTAATAATAATTATTAGATATAAAATTGTACAAGTGATGAATGTCACAATGAGGACCTGCATATATATAGATATAAGCAGGTGTCCTTTCGTGACTGGGAATGTCTTGTAGACATGCCTTTTCACCTAACTTAATGACTATTTAACATAATAAATATTTGATTATTTAATATTTACATTTATTATATTTATTTACTTGTTATGATTTATATTCATAACATAGCCCCTTCCCTCAAAAGCTTTGTCCTCAAAGCTTATTGTCGGCAGTTTCCTTCAGTTTGCATTTGTTATCTTGACATATGTAACTTGATGCAATTGGCACCTCTACCTTGAATAATTTTCTTGGTAACACTGTCTTGTATCCAGGGTTATCGATTTTTTTATTTTAGATATCATTTTTGGGATTCAACTGCGTTAAGTAAGTCATTCAAACGTATGACCATTTCCATGAGAGGTAGTCGTAACTGACTAATTTCTCATGATTTTTGAATAGTTCACTTAGCACTCATTGCATCGGGTGATGCTCACAGGGGTGAAGAAGTGGGATTGAAACTAGTGAAATGTGGAGAACGAAATTTTTTTATTTTATTTTTTTAAATAACTCTATTTTTTTTAATAACCCTAATTTTATCTATTTTTGTTTTTATTTATTTATTTTATATGTGTGTGTGTGTGTGTGTGTGTGTGTGTGTGTGTTGTATTTTTTTTAATTAAATTTATACAAAAATAATAATTACAATTATATAATTAAATTAATTGCAATTATATAATTATATAATTCAATTAAATTTCAATTATATAATTATATAACTTTATGATATAAAAATTATATAGTTATATAATTTAAAATTTAATTGAATCAACAATTATAGTCATGACCCTCTAGTCACGTTGTTTGACTGTGGTTGTTGTTTGACAGTGGCTCCTTCATTTGTCGGGTGCTAAATCGATATGGGTGGAGTTTTCAGTGGAGAAAAAGTGTATCGATAAGGTGACAACGGTGGAGGGGTGACAATGTGGGATGACAACGTGGAGTAAGGACAGTGACGAATGGACAGATGGATAGGGACAAGGGATAGGGAGTGTCGATGAGAATGGCGTGGTTCAAATTTCGAATGGAGAGAAATGGTGTAGTGTGAGAGATAGGATCCAAGAGGGTATCGATGCGGGAGAGGTAAGAATGTGAAGGGTGGAGGATTGAATGGAAAGCAGAGTGATGTAATAGGAGGAACAAGGTTGATAGGATGACTGTGTGAATGGGGTGCGGCGACAGGAAGACAGGGTCATTGGGACGAGATGTGAAAGAATATGTCGGTTTGTGTAGTAAAGCAATTGAAAAATTGTAACATAAGTTATATAACTATTGATGGCCTGTACAACGTAATGAACAGTGAAACGATGCATCATTTGACTAGAGGTTTGGTCGATAAACCCTCCATCGAATGGATTTACCACTTGACTGAGTGGCATGGTGAAACATATGAACAAACTCCTTCACTATATATTTCGCCACATCTGGAGCAACCTCTTTGACATCCTTTCCTGCTATGATTTTAACAATCACTTTCCTGAAACACTTAATTCCTTCCAGAGACATGACTGATTTTGTGTTTTGAAAATCATACTCACAAAATAAGTGTATTAAATTCATTATCTTCCATATTTTCTCCCATTTCTTTTTAGTAATTGGTTCCACTTCAACAGATTTACATAACTTCCATAAATGTTGTTTCATCTTGCCTTCGCTCAAAATTTCTGAGTACTTGGCAATTACAATGTTGGGAGGAAATCCATGAAGTATAATAAAATTCTTGATTTCTTTTCTCATTTCTCTTTGTGAAATAATGCTTTTAATGTCAAACCATTGTCTAGTAAGTGGGTTCTTAGCTTGGTGTTCACCCCAAATGGCCTGTAGAGTTTTTCTGTCATAGGGGAGCTGGGTGGGATCTTGTATGAGGTTCATGTAATCATACCATAAAGGAAACTCATGTACTCCCCGCTCATATAATGGCTCAATGCTTGACACATCTTCAAAACTGATAATCAAGCAAGCTTCATCCTTTGTCGACTCCTGCCACAACGCAGGGTTCAGAGGAAACATTGCTCTCAATGCTTCTCTTGCTTTTCGAAGCTTCTCCACATGGCCGTATTTTTTAGGAGCTTGAATGTACTCTACATGAGTATCATAATTAAGAGGATTTTATGCAACTGCAACTTCCAGGGACATAACATGAGCATATTGAATGCCTTCATCTTCTGGGTCCGAATCTGACTCTGAATTTGACTCTGCATCGTCCGACATTTCTTTGGAATTGTCATCTTTAATAGGAGATAGAATTTCATGGTCTTCAACTCCGATTTCATCAATGTTAATTTTAGGAGTCTCTTAATCAATCCCAGGTTCATTCAGATCCTTGTAATTTTCTTTTTCATCCTCCCTTGTCTGTTGCAAATAAACGGTATTAGAATTTGACTTCACTAGATCAGAACCCACAATTTCCTGGCTTGCAACATTAGTTTTTTGATCTCCTTCAATATTCTTATCTATGTCACCTTGAGGAACATGTTCAACAACATTTCTTTGGTTCGAACATTCTTTAATGTTAGTCCCTTTCATGTCAATGTATTCTTCCTTTCTTTTCTCGTGGAATTCCTTGTGAAATGGATTTACCTTTGGAATTCCTTGCTTTTATTCTAACACAACGTTCTTGCAAGAAACATGTTCAACATGCTTCTTGTTTTTTGTACTCTATAATGGATCTGGCATGTATTGGATTTTCTCTGGCAGATTTGTTGCTATTTGCCCCATATTTCACTTCGATAGTTGCAACCTCTTTGAATTTATCCTTGGTAGTTTTATCATAAAATCCATATTCATCCTTAGTCTTATCTATATCTATAATAGGAGTACTAGAATTTTGTTCAAAAATGTTGCTCTTTTGGTCTCCCCCTACTGTTCCACCTGCTACATATCTGTAATTTCTTTTTGTTTTTGTTGCCTCTGATGATACCCATGCTCCAACCTACTCTATCATGCTCATGGAATTTTTTTTTATAACATTCAATCTCTCTTTTAAGAATTTATGTTATAATATTCACATACCTTTTTCAAGTTCCAATTCGATTATTCACAAACGCCCATGTTCACCCTTTATTTTTTCTTGTGAGATTCCTATTAGATTCCTCAATTTTTTAGTTAAAATCTTCAATTTTTTGAAATACTTCTGTGAATTTTCTCTTGTTGATTCGAAATCATTTTTCAAATAAACACTTCAAGATGCTAGGAAAACCAACTCTTACACCATTGTAATACTCCTTTATAATTTATTTGGTAAATTTTCCAAAAACGTTTTGCAAAAATTATGTCATTAAAATTTACTAGAAAACACCATAAACTTGCTTGATAAAAGTTGCTAGCACTTAAATAAATATTGAAATTCATACATAGAAAATTGAAGAGTAAGTTATACAAAATCCAACTAATTTTATTAATAAATATTGGGAGGAGATTACATCAAAATTTGGGGAAACCTGTTAATGAATTAACTAGAAATTCTTGGTTTTTGGATCCCTTATTTCTTCAACTTGACTCCTCCAATCAACTAGCAATGTGCTTCGTCCCTTCTAAGTAAACCAATTCAACCTTTCAGGATTATCATAATTCAACCTCAAATAATCAATTCAACCTCACAAGTAAAGAAAAAAATCAGCTAGGATGCCTTTACAACCACAAAAACCAACCAACACCAACTACAATATATATTTCAACAATGAAAACATGAAATATTGAGGGTTTCTCCCTCACACTATAAGCTACTAGAGCTCTTGGAATAATTATCAAATTATCAATACTCAATGACAACCCAAATGAACTATCTTCTTTCTTTTTACAATTTTTCCCATCTAAATAACATGGGTTGAATGCCATGGGTCACCAAAATACCATGGTCAATACCACAGGTCATAAAATATTATGTATTTTCTCTTATTTATTTTCAATAATATAAAGTGATTGTATTAAAACTTCTTATTTTTCTCAATAGTTTTTAGACATAAGTTGTCATTGATGGCAAAAGGCAAAGGTGGTTGGAAGCGGATTGAACAGAGAGAGAATTTCAAGCCATTTCTAGTTCATAATATTAGCTCAAGTACACTTGACAGCTTATTATCAATATATATCTTGGAAAAAGGTTTCTAAAAATATATTGAAGTCTGCAAAATACCTCCTAGAGCAAACGATATGGCTATTCAAAGTCATGAAGGTAAAATTCAAAGTTTGGTTTATGCCAAGTGCCCCTCAACATAGTTAGTGTATAAGTGGAAGCCACACAAGCACACATGTGGGCCAATAAAAAACTTAGGAGGGATAACAGTGGTCCCCATGGAGTCCACATAACCTTGGCAGATGTTCCCTTGAAGTTACAAAGGTAGGTGCAAGGCGAATTCCTAGGATTCCATGGCGCCAGGAGGACTTTGAGAAATATGTCAGTAGGTGGAACGAGTGGTGATTAGTTAAAAACATAGTAGGGAGGTCCCCATAACCACATCATCCTAGAAGGTTGACCCTGGAAGATCCAAAAGGATTACAAGGCCAAATTTCTAGGGATAGAAAGGTGGGAGAATGTGACTGAGTGACAAGGTTGAGTAGTAAGAATTGATTGGTAGAAGTTTTTAATGCATCATCAGACATATTACCCTTAAAGTATTTCCTTGGGAGTTCTAAAGGCAAGTGTAAGTAAAAGTCTCAGGGATAGGGGAGTTTGGATTAGGTGGTGCAAATAGGTGGAGAAATAAGAGAGCGTCACACAAGGTGGTCCAATGAAAAGCTTAAGAGGTAGAGTGGGGGATCCCATGTGACACATCACCCCAGAGGTTTGTGCCTAGAAGTTTCGAAGGGATTTGATGTCAAAAGTTCTAGGGAGACAAATATGAGGTAATAGGAAATATGCCCATTAGTTGCAATATTTTTTTATTCTATTCATTTTAAAATATCAAATAAATTCAATGAAAAACATAGGCATGGGACCACTCGCCTTCGTACTCTTGACAACATGGACTGATCAGAAAATGACATGTGGAAAATGGTTATTATCTCATAGAGGTAGCATGGAGCCACATTGGAGACGTAATAGCATGATGATATTACCATGACAACAGCATGATGTGGCACCAATGAGGGCATGACATGTGGAATGAAAATTTGGCATTTTTGGGTGGCCATGTCGGTCGAAAATGAGTGACATGTTGCACCGCTCAATAAGTGACATGTGGCATCATTGCAGAGGTGGCATTGTCGTGGTAAACACATCATCCCGAAAGAATGACCCCACAATATTTGGAGGGAACACATGTTAAAACACTTGAAGAGATAGTTCTAGGACATGGTGGCAAAGACACATCACCCCAATAGTTCTCAAGTTGGTCCATGTGTGCAATGTGATGTCCCATAGTGACACATCATCCCAGACCCTGGAAGTCTAGGCACCCCGATGGTTTCTAAGAAAGTTACAAGGATTTTCCTTTGGGATGACTTAGCTTTGTGACATGGTGGAAAATGAGGTGGCATACAAAAGGAGTGGCATACCAAACAATGGCATGGAATTGGTTGATGCGTGGATCCACTCGGACATGTAATCCTAGAATATTTACCCAAAAGAATACAAAGGAACACCATTAATTTTAGCTGGTGATAAGTCAAGGGCCATGGAAAAGCTCTAGGACATGGTTTTGTGCATGTTAAGTGATCAAGAGCACAAAAGGTTTACAGTGATGATTAAGCACTTAGGGCTATAGTACAAAAGGTGCAATGAAGGTTAGATGAAATGGTTTCAAATTGTTTCATGACTAAGGGGCATAAACGATCTATAGTCTTAAATTTATCAAATGGATTATGCCCTTTAGGCCTATAAAAATTACATAAGGCATAAAGGGGTCGAAAACGTTTGTTGTTTGGACCATATTTGGTGACTTGTCACCAAAGAGGAAGTGCACTAAACTTAGGATAACATGGTATGAATGACTTGGTAGTAGAATTAGTGGCATGGATAGAGTTAGAGGCAAATTTGGAAGTTCACCAAGTTTTGAAAGAAACACTTAATCCCTGATATTTTCCAAAATTGCAAATTTTGGTAGTTTAGCTCATTTTTTCTCAAAGAGATAGAAGATCAGAATTTGAAGACTAATTGAACACATATAGAATATTTAACAAAAGTGGGATATGAGTTGAAAATTATATTTTATGCATGAATAAAAACTTAAGATAACTAAAGTATTTGGATCTAGGTATATCAATCCTTATTCTATATAAGAAGAAATGAACTTGCAAGAAAGGAGATGTTAATGGGCTATTGGTATTGATGTTATCCATGTTGATCAGATATTAGAGGATGTTGAAGGTGATTTTGATGGTGTATGGGGTGTGTGATTAATGATGAATTTATTTGTTTTATTAAAGGAAGTGGACTTCAAGATTTAAGTTTGAAAATTAAATGAAAGATGAATCAAGGAGGTCAAGCAAGTGGAAACTTACAAATTAGGGGTTGTAGCCCCTTCCAGTAGTGGCTAGAAAAAAATAGGTGTAGGATCTCCTTTCAGTAACAACTCATAAATTAGGTGTTGTATCTACTTTCATTAGTAGATGATAAATTAGGGAGTAATAACTTCCTTCTAGTTGTAGCCAAAAAAATTTCTAACAACAAGTAGAAGATTTCCTTTGTAAAAGAAATTAATTTTCTTTTTGAAGAATCTATGTGTCGAATATGTGATTCTTGTGATGCCTATATGAATGATTGTTGAAGTTTTTATTGGTGTGATAGTATTCTTTACTTATGAAATAAATTTTTAAAATTCTCACAATATTGATTCACCCTCCCTCTCAATATTGTCCTCATTTATAAAAACTGGTATCAGAGAAACTAGGTTATTTCATGATCAATTTAACAATTGGAAAAAATATCAGGGACCATGGAAAACCAATAAGGGGAATACACCAATAGGGAATTCATGTTCAATGGAACAAACTATGTGTTTTGGAAGGTAAGAATGAAAACCTATATTTAACCACTTTGCACTGATGTATGGGATGAAATGGAAGAATAATATAAAAATCCTCAAGCCTTGATTACTAGAGATCAGAAGATGGAATTTACCTACAATGCTAAAGATATGAATGCTCTACTCACTAGCCTACCTGAATAAAAGCTAGTCAAGGTCATGGATTGCACTACTAGAAAATCTATTTGGGACAAGATGAGTAGTTGCTATGAAGGTGATAGCAAGGTAAGAAAAGCCAAATTTCAAGGTTTTAGAATGCAATTTGAGTCTTTGAATATGTACGATGATGAAGATATTGCTAAATACTTTCATGGAATTGATGAGGTGGTGAACATTATAAGAGGTCTTGATGAAGAGTTAAAATAGCTAGTAGTATTCCAAAAGGTGTTGATATCTCTCCTTGAGATATTTAATATTATATTTGTGGCCATTGAGGATATAATAGTCCTAAAAACTCCCACTTTGGGAAAAATACTTGGCACTTTTACTACCTATAATATGAGAATTTTTAAATGAAAGCTAAAAAAAAGGAGTAGGACTTCAAAGTAGATAATAAGCCAAAAGAAGAAAATAATGATTCATGTTTTGAATTAGATGAAGAGTAAGCTAAGTTAGCGAGGATGCTTAAGGGAGGCCCAGGAAAGTAAAAAGATAATCTACCTCTCAAGTGCTTTAACTAAGGTAAGGTAGGTCACTATGCTTGCAAGTGTCAAGAAAAGAAAAAGAATGAATATGACCTTAAAGAGAAGTCTAGAAAAGTGAAAAAGGGATAAAAAGAAGTCTAAGAAGAAAATAGCTTATACCCAAGATTCTAGCTCCTTTGAAGGTGAAGGTAGCCAATCCTCAAATAAGGTTAGAACCTATGAAATCTTAAAGGAATTTATGCTCATGGATATAAGAAAATATGGAAGTAGGAGTTGTTGACTCTGATGGAGAAGAGGCTAAAGTTGACCTAGAAGGAGAGAGGGTCAGTGCTCTCGAATAAATTTAGAGGCTAAGGAAGAAAATAAAACACAAAAGGAATTGTTGATCAAGCTCAAAGATAAATCTAATGAACCTCTACTCCTGCAAATTGAAGAAGATAAAAAGACACAAGAAACTCTAAATAAATAGCTGAAGGAAAAAAATAAAGAATGTTTAAGGCTTGAAGGAAAAATTATCTTTCTAAGGAAAAGAGATTGGACAAACTAAAACCTAGCTAGGCTTTAATGAGAAATCTGGAAAAGGAACTGAAAGTTTAAATCAAATTCTTGAAACTCAAAGAGTCTCAAGTAATAGATAAGGTCTTGGATTTGAGGTTGAGTCAAGCTCAATAGCTGATGTGAAGGGAGATAAAGCCATTAATTTTATGCAATTTGGAAAAATTGGAGACAACATAATATCGAGAGATGAAACAACACATCAAGAAAGAAAAAAGGGAGCACTCAGTCTAATATTCAGCCAAATGAAAAACAATTGTTGAAAAATAGAAGGAGGATTTTGACTCAGAAAAACTAAAATAATGTAAGAGACACAAATAGAATTTCATAGAGAAAAACTTAGTCAATCTTAAGACATTGATTTTCTTCCAGGTTTGAAGACATCTTCCTAGTTTATTGTTTACTTGTAAAAATTATGGGCACAATGCAATGAATTGTAGGATGAATTTTTCATTTAGATAGCTTAGGCCATGAAGAAGAAATTATCATTCAAATAACCAATTTGTCAGGAAAAGGATCAACATACCCAGGTACAACAACTCATTCTCACATTTGAGCAATTTGATTCAATGTTATGTCTACCAAAATTTTGGCCATAGAGTAGTTGAATGCAGACTTAGAAACAAAAGGCCTCATCCAAAAGTCAAGAAAACAAGCTAGCAACCCAATGTATGGAATGAAAAGGAAATCATAGAGAAGTGTAATGTGGTTTTGTATGCTTAGAGTGAGGGAAGCCATTGGTATGTTGACAGTGGTTGTTCCTAGCACATGTCAAGAGTTAAAAATAATTTTTGTTATGGAATCTAGTGACCAACAAGGTATTGTACCATTTGGAAATGATGCACCTGGTAAGATTGTGGGTAAAATGAATTTTTAGCGAAGAAAATGACAAAGGTAAAGCCAAGAATGTGTTGCTTTTTGATGGGATGAAGCATAATTTACTCAATGTGTCTCAGATGTGTGACCAAATATATGATGTGTTGCTTAAAGCTAGAAATTATCAAATTAAGTCTACAAACACAAGGAACATAGTAACTGAAGTTGTTAGAACAAAAAATAATGTATATGTTCTAAAAGAGGAAACAAAGAGGTGTTGTTTGTCAAGGATTGATGAGAGATATATGTGGCATCGAAGGTTAGGACACCTGAATTTTGATTAAATTGTCAAATTGGGAAAGAAGAATGTTGTTAGAGATCTTCCAAAGCTTTCAAAGCTAGAGAAAGTTATTTGAAAGTGCTCTCAAATTGGAAAACAAGTTCAAGTACCATTCAAGTCCAACGATAATTCATCAACCATTCCATTACAATTGATACATAGAAACTTATGTGGTCATCCAATAACTCAAACACCTTCAGGTAAACTATATTTCATGTTTATCATTGATGATTTCATTAGAATGATGTTGGGTCCCTATAATACTAGTGATTACCCCTTATTTATATTGTTGTTCCCCTATTACCTCCATATTGTTATTTCTGTGCCCCATAGAATCCCTCTATTGTCATTTTTGTGGCTTTATATTATTATTGTTAGGTCGGCTGGATTATATTGTGACTCCTTAGACTCCTATATATAGAAAGGAGGTTTTGTCATTTGTATCATCCAAGAATTGTTCATTTATGTAATGTAAAGGAGGTTGCCCCCTCGAAGAGGCTGAATTCTAAGGCGTGGATCTCTCTTTTCTATCTTTTTGTGAGCTGGTTTCATAACATTTGGTATTAGAGCTTTGGATTCTAGGGTTTCGCTGCTCCAAACAGGTCATCGTGGCATTTTCGCTATAACTTTTTTTCTGTGACGTTTCAAAAGTTGCAAAAAAAAACCATTTGAGAAGAATTGGCATTGAACCTCGGGTCCGAATTTCAGAGCTTTTCGAGCAATATTTACGGAGATATGATCTGAGGAAGTTGGCCTTTTTGCAGACTCCTGAATTACATTCAAAACAGGTGACCTGGGGAAAATCGTCATAACTCTCTCTCTGAGGATCGGATTGAAATTTCGTAAAACGGTACAGAAAGAAAACGAACTGTAGTTTCTTGTATGTGTGTTTCAGATTCAAAGGTTGAAACAGTGACTCGTGGCACGTCGTACAAGTTCGATCTACTGAACCAGTCTAAAAGCAAGTCACTGTGGGAGATTTCACATAACTCTTCCTTGGAGAATCCAATTTGGCTCAGACATGTGGCATTGGAAAGAGGACGCAGAAGGCTACTACAGGTAGCAATTTTAGAACTGGATGATCTGAAATTACAGATATACGTCAGGTTCAATATCAGGCTTCTATAAAGTGAAAAAAGGTGTGTAGTTTTTTTTTTAAATTTTTGTGTAAGCTTGGTTTAACGGAATTCAAAGGGCATAGTAAAGCATTATTATTGGTAACTGATGCCCCGAGGAAATAAAATGCAAACACCTAGTAAGGAACCTGAAAGCTCTAGCATGACTCATGAAGAAGAAGAAGAAATGCTACATGATATATCAAAATTACAAGAACAAGTGCAACAAATGTCACGCTCACAAAAGCTAACAGAAGCTAAGATAAGTGGCGTGGAATCTAAGATAAAGGGCATGGAAGCTAAGATGGATGATTCGAAGATAGATTTGAAGAGAGATATGGCAGATTTGAAGACAGATTTGAAGACAGACATGGCAGATTTGAAGAGAGATTTGACAAATTTTCTACAAGAAATACTTACTAATGGTGAAAAGGTTGTAAAGGAAACTCATGATGTGAACAAAAGTAATGTTAATCATGATTCCATAGATGCTAATGTTTGATCGAAGACCCACCATATTCCAAAAATCGATATGAGGAAGTTTGATTGCAAGGATCCCGCCACATGGATATTACAGATGGAGCAGTTCTTCGATCTCAATAATGTGCAAAACACACAAAAGGTACGTATGGCAACTGTATATTTGGAACCAAATCAGTTTGTATGGTATCAATGGCTTTTCTCTCGTAAAAAATTTATCACTTGGGTAATTTTTACAGAAGAATTGATAGCACATTATGAAGATACAAAAAGCAACACTTTTTTTAGCCAATTGATAAGTCTCAAACAAAAGGGTTCAGTAATGGAGCACATTGAGGAGTTCCAAAAATTGAACATAAGGGTAAAAGATATTCCAGAGGAGCATAGGATTGATGTGTTCATAGGGTCTTTAAAGGATAATATCCAACATGATGTTCACCTTTGGGAACCTGATTCATTAGAGAAGGCATTCAGGTTAGCAAGAAAAATGGAAAGAAAAATTATGGCAACTAGGAAGCATACCATTCACAACTATAAAGACGGAAGTGTTGTTTCCCATAGTCTTCCACAACCTACAAGGTTGACACCACAAAAATTGGAAGAAAAAAGAGAAAAAGGGCTTTGTTACGATTGTGATAGCAAATACACAAAAGGTCATAAGTGTGCTGAGAAGAAATTATTCTACATAGATTGTGAAGAGGAAGAAGAAAAGGAGCAAGAAAGGTCAAAAGAAGAGGATATACTCCAGGAACAAAGCCTAGATGAAGAACAAATAAATCCGACCATATCTTGTAATGCATTGGCGGGAATTACCACTCCTCAAACCATCAAGATAGAAGGACAAATCAAGAAGAAAAAGGTAATAGTGTTGATTGATTCAGGAAGCACCCACAATTTTATTCATTGTAGGGTAGCAAAAGAATTGAATTGCTTCCTATATCCAGCACCAGAGTGTCAAGTGATGATTGCAAATGGAGGAACAATAAATTGCTCTGTAAGTTGCATAATATCAAGCTATCCATGGGAGAATATGTATTGACTAGCCCAATGCTTTCCATTCCAATGGGAGGTGTTAATGTTGTACTAGGAGTCCAATGGCTACAATCCTTGGGTACAATAGCTTTTAATTTTCAAGAACTTTTCATGAAATTTTCTGTGGAAGGAAAGGAAGTTGAATTAAGGGGTATTGTAGGGAAACCAGGAAAGATAATCAGCTCTAATGGCATGACAAAGCTTCTAAAAAAGGAGCAAAGAGGTGTAATTGCACAATTATGTTCACTAGATTTTTCCACATTAGAATCATCTATTTCTCCAGATCTCCAAAAAGTCCTAGACAATCATTCCAAGGTATTTGAGACTCCCAAAGGTCTCCCACCTATGCGTGATCATGATCATGCTATTCATCTGATTCCAGGAAGTGTTCCTCCAAACATCAGGCCGTACAGATATCCCTATGTCCAAAAAAGTGAAATTGAACATATGGTTGCAGAAATTTAGAGGCTGGTATAATTCAACCGAGTCAAAGTTTTTTCTCAGCTCCAGTAGTATTGGTGCATAAGAAGGATGGATCATGGCGCATGTGTCCAAATTATAGGGAGCTCAACAAGCTCACTATTAAAGATAAGTTCCCCATTCCTGTCATTGATGAATTACTGGATGAATTGCATGGATCAATTTACTTCACCAAGTTGGATCTTCGTTCGGGATATCATCAAATCAGAATGAAGATTGAAGACATTCCGAAAACGGCATTTAGAACTCATGAGGGTCATTATGAATTTTTGGTCATGCCTTTTGGCCTTACCAATGCACCTTCAACATTTCAAGGTTTGATGAATTCAATTTTCAAACCATTCCTTAGAAAATTTGTGTTAGTATTTTTTGATGATATACTAATCTACAGCAAGTCTTGGAAGGATCATGTTGAACATGTTGACAGGGTGCTACAACTATTGGAGGAGAAACAATTATATGCAAAAAGATCCAAATGTTTCTTTGGAGTCCAGGAGGTGGAATATTTGGGTCATATTGTATCTCATGAAGGAGTTAAGGTAGACCCTAGCAAAATTAAAGCCATTAAGGAATGGAAAATCCCCACATCCATAAAGCATCTGCGAGGATTTCTTGGGTTGACAGGGTATTATCGCAAGTTTGTTAAGAATTATGGGAGAATAGCAGCACCTCTAACAACATTATTGAAGAAAGATTCATTTTCATGGACTCCGGAAGCAACAAAGGCCTTTGAACATCTTAAAGAGGCAATGTGCCAAGCACCGGTCTTAGCTACACCAGACTTCACAAAAACCTTTATTGTGGAATGTGATGCTTCAGGAAATGGAATTGGTGCTGTTCTAATGCAAGATGAAAGACCCATTGCTTTTGAAAGTCGTCCAATCAAGGGAAAGTTTTTAAGCAAAGCTATTTATGAGAAGGAAATGTTGGCAATACTCCATGCACTTAAGAAATGGCGACCCTACCTAATGGGAAGACACTTCAAGGTAAAAACGGATCATGATAGCCTTAAATACTTTTTAGAACAAAGATTATCCTCTGAAGAGCAAAAAAAGTGGGTCACAAAGATGTTGGGTTATGACTTTGAAATCATCTACAAAAAAGGGAAGCAAAATGTGGTGGCAGATGCACTCTCAAGAAAGGATGAGGATGTGGAAGCATTGTTGTGTGCCATTTCTATTATCCAACCAGATTGGATAAACGAAGCAAGGGAGGAATGGAAGAATGACAAAGAAGTGTGGGCACTTATTCGAAAGCTACAACAAGATTCCAGTACTTCTGATACATTTAGCTGGAAAAATGATTCGTTATGGTACAAAGATCGCTTATACCTCTGTAAGAATTCCCAGCTAAAACAAAAGATTCTTATGGAATTGCACACTTCTCCCTTAGGAGGGCACTCAGGATTTTTAAAAACTTACCACAGGGTTAAGAAGGAATTTTTTTGGGATGGCCTTAAATCAGATATTCAAAAGTTTGTGGCGAAATGTTTGGTTTGCCAACAAAATAAAGTTGAAACAATTAAGACACCAGGTCTATTACAACCTTTATCCATTCCAAGCCAATGTTGGGAGGAGGTTTCAATGGATTTTATCACAGGTTTACCCAAGTCTGAGGGAAAGAGTGTCATCATGGTGGTAGTTGACAGACTTACCAAGTATGCACACTTTTGTGCATTATCACATCCATTTAAAGCCAGTACAGTTTCTACTGCATTTATGGAAACAGTTCAAAAGCTACATGGAAACCCAAAGATTATTGTAAGTGACAGAGATCCCATTTTCACTGGAAATTTTTGGACAGAATTATTTTCTTGTCTTGGTACTCAGTTAGCTCATAGCTCATCTTATCATCCTCAATCTGATGGGCAAACTGAGATAGTAAACAAATGTTTGGAAGGATATCTTCGTTGCTTTGTATCTGATAAACAGACACAATGGGTCAAATGGTTGCCTCTGGCTGAATGGTGGTATAACACTTCCTTCCATACAGCAACAAAAATGACCCCATTTATGGCACTTTATGGGTATCAACCACCATCCATCACATCATATTTAAGAGAAAATTCTAAGGTTCAGGCAGTGGAACATCACATCGAACATCAACAACAAGTCCTCCAACTCTTAAAGGATAACCTCGTGTTGGCACAAAATAGAATGAAACAACAGGCAGATCAACATCGCAGTGAAAGAAGTTTTGATGTAGGTGATTGGGTATTCCTACGGCTACAACCATATAAGCAAATGTCCCTAAAGCAAGCTAAGAAGGATAATAAATTATCACCAAAGTATTATGGTCCATACAAGGTGTTGCAAAAGATTGGTACTATGGCATACAAATTGGAGCTTCCTGCAGCTTCTCGATTGCACCCAGTTTTCCATGTTTCATGTTTAAAGAAGGTTATAGGTGACAAGCTCCCAGTTCAAACAATATTGCCAGAACTTGACGAGGAAGGAAAAATTATATTGGAACCGGAAGCAGTCACAGAAACAAGAACTCGACAGCTACGAAATCGATCATTTTCAGAGTATCTTATCAAGTGGAAGAACTTATCCGCTGAAGATTCCACATGGGAGGATGAGAATTTTATGCAGAAGTATCCAGAACTACTCAAGCGTTGAGGACAACACTTTTTTGAAGGAGAGGGGCATGTTGGGTCCCTATAATACTAGTGATTACCCCATTACTATTGTAGTTATACCCCTTATTTATATTGTTGTGCCCCTATTACCCCCATATTGTTATTTCTGTGCCCCATAGAATCCCTCTATTGTCATTTTTGTGGCTTTATATTATTATTGTTAGGTCGGCTGGATTATATTGTGACTCCTTAGACTCCTATATATAGAAAGGAGGTTTTGTCATTTGTATCATCCAAGAATTGTTCATTTATGTAATGTAAAGGAGGTTGCCCCCTCGAAGAGGATAAATTCTAAGGCGTGGATCTCTCTTTTCTATCTTTTTGTGAGCTGGTTTCATAACAAATGATGTGGGTAGCATTTCTTAGAGAAAAATAAGAGCCCTTAGAGTGATGGAAAATAATTCACTACTGAGAGGAGGGGGGGGGTTGCATTAGTAGTGATGAAATTTATACCAATTTTAAATCTTTTTCACAACCTCAAATATCCATGCACATTCACAACATTAGCTCATCCAAAACATGTAAGTAAAAGTAAACTAAAAATATGATAACCATGAGAAATATAAACACAATCATTCAAACATAAGAACACAAGTATTTTTGGTGGAAACCATTTTAGAAGAAAACCACCCTGCTACTGTTGTGTTGCTCAGTTATTATATTGACCTGCTAAAAAAATTGTACATATATTAGCTTACACCCATAAGCCGGAAGACTTGGCTTCCTCTACAATATGCTGGCATCTATCAATTTAGAATTCTGTTTCTCTCACGGATCTATGGAAACCTATCCGCTGGAATCTGCCATGACCAACAATCCCTGCCCAACTACCATTGGATTGTACAACTACTATTGGATGGAGAAATCTCCTCCTACCGCTGAATTCTCCAAATCACTATCTATTATGAAGCCTCCACGTCTTCACTTCCTCCATACCAACCACTTTTCATAAATGTTTCATACTGGGTTATTAATTCACTCAACCTGAGCAGCCCAACAACACCATCATTCTGCACATAAAATTTGAACAAAAATATGACCCAGAGGACGGAAATTCTTTTCTTCTTCTCACACCAAAAATATCATCTCAAACACACCATACGCTGCCAATTATTTGTCACAAACAACACATAAACTTTGAATCTTCTTCTCAAGTCTATCTCTCAGTTCTACACACAATACTCTTATATAACTCTACAAAACAATGTGAGCATATGTTGCAATATATACTCACTCTCAAGGCCCTCATAATGGCATACACACTCACTCTCACAACAACCAACCAAATAGACTCAAAGCCTTCCTATATTTATCATTTTTCTATGTTGGATCACTTAGTAAATGTTATAGGTTATGGATCACTCAACAATTATTTTCACATGCTTCAGATTTGGTTGAGATAGGCTTTTTGACCAAATCAGCCACTAACTCCACTAGCCCTTTAATGTCTTCAACCTTGATCAACTTCTAGAGGCCCCACAAAATTTTCAACCATATGCCAAAAAAATTCGATCAAGAACATTGCCATAACACCAAAATTAGTTGAGTAATGCAAGGAATGTAGAGAAATTCTTGTGAAAAACCTTAGTCACTCCCACAACACAGCCTCCATGTGATTGGAAGTCCTCAATCACTCCTGTAGGCTTGCCTGCTAGCAACTAGAGCTTTTTAGTCACTCCCATGATTCAACATCCATGTGACTGGGGTAGAGGATGAAGGAAAACCTCTTTCCTTAGCTCAGAAACTGCTCCACCTTCTTCCAAAGCTTTACAAGCCTCTGTAGGACCTTTGGAAGTTACTGGCACCTCTACAAAACTTCACCAAATCACTGTCACATCGCTATCATCATTATCAATCAACCAAAAACCATATGAAACATCTGGGCCATCAAACTTCTCTAAAACATCTTTGCCATCAGTATGCAGCTCTGGTACCTATCAAACATCCTCCAACACCTATACACCCATATCAAGCATAAAATGACACATGTAGATCCTCTCCAATCCTAGAGTATAACATCACCAACATGGGAAACCTAATCTAGGACATGTAGAACTATATACAAGGCTCCTCAACCCAAACTTCTATAGCAACAACCAAATTCTGTATGCGGAAACATGATAATGAGGATCATGACATTCTCCGATCACACTCTAATCACTGCTCCATCCTCAATATCCATTCTAGTAGACATGCTAAGGACCATCTACACATCATCCATACACAAGCCACCTACAACCACACATGCACATGCATAACCAACTCACTTTCAACCCAAGAAACCAGGTTGACATCAATGCCAACCAAAAACATATTTGCAACATTGCAACACATATCAATGCCAACAATCTCCCCCTTTGGCATTAATGACAACCTCATATGAAAGAAACCATCTAAAAATAGATCTTCATCCTCACACTCTCCCCATTTGACATAAATGGAAAACGGTTAAATATGTCAAGGAAAAAATGGTATAACTCCTCTAAAGAAATGGGCTCCATCAACAAACGAAAAACCACTCAAAAACCATATGAAGGTTATGAATAATGGAGTGCAAAACTTAAATATATCAACAACACTCCCCACCCACCTGAAAAATATGTGCAATAAACGCCCCCTAAACACAAGATATGCCCAAAAAAAACACAAAGGTGCAACAACGTATATCTCCCATGGAAATATGATAATAAACAACAACAACAATAACTAGAATACATGCTCTCTCACCTGAAGCAACTGCAGCATAATCCATGTCATAATAATGGTAGTAGAACAAATCACTAACATGTAGTAGAAACAATGTAATATGACCAACTAGTAGCAACAACTCTGATCAAATCTATAGTAGCAACAACATATATCTGACCAAATATGAAGAAATAACATCATATACGTCCTCTCCACAATGTAATATCTAGCAACAAAATAACTCATATCAACAACAACAATGATTGTCTAGACGCAACAACTCTCGGAAGTAGACATGGTAATCACAGACCCACGATGACATGTCACAACAGTATGACCAACCATACTCCACTAAAAACAAGCATCTCCATGGCTGAATGTAAATTGATGTATATAGCTAGTAATGCCTCACTATATGCAAGAGGCTACTCCACATGGATCAATGACTATGACCAAATGATATACAACAAAGTATAGGGCTTCATAGGCCTATTACATGGCTTCTAAAATGATAAAACATGATTGTACAATTACATCAATAAGCCCATATATGGTTGAACCATGACTCACATGACTCTCTCTCAATGCATACATGACTCAAGAATGTCCCACCATGATAAGTATGAGAGTGTACATGAATGATACATGAAATTCATAGCTAAAGAAACACTACTAACATCCCATACATAGTTAGACTAACTCATGACTAATTATTCAACATATTCCAAACATGGGTCTCAACAATATGCATGAAAGGTACAAGAATGAGATCCTCTCGTACATGGATATCATAAAAATCCTCTCATAAATGCATGTCTAATACAATGTCATAATGAAGTACATAGAGGATATGATCAAAAACATGTCCACTTTATGGAAGCAAGATAATATCTATATAAATCACATAAGAGACATGTATCATCCTCTCCAAATTATCAACCATAGAATCATATATCAGCAACAGTAATTACAAAGCAATGTATAGCGGCCCAACAACAGTATGCATCATGAAATAGAAATATAGCATACCAAACAACCCAATATATCAACCCTCTATATTTATACATGGTAGCAACAATAACCATCATATAGAGCATGATCCTTTACAAGATACTCAAAAATTGATAGCAACAAATACACATATAATGATGTAATGACAGTAACAACATCACATTAGTAACCATACTAAAAAACATAAACATCATTATATGTAGCAACAACATCAATATGAAACACATCCATCATAAATATAAGCATCATGAACCATCATCGTACTAATCTCCATGGCACCACCACATGCATAAAATCATCAAACCAAAATGCATGATACAAGCCAACTACATATATAGTAAATTATCCATGCATAGCAAATATGAAAGCTCCTGCAATAATGATATATCAAATAAGTGTATAACATCGAACACATAGCCAAATCCTCCAAGGAACCATGGTGCCATCAAAAACATCAAAATTTTTGAAGCATATAAGTGCTCCGCCTTGTTACAAATCTATTTGGGCACATGAACCCCAACTTATAGATCAATATTATTAGGATCCACCAAACCCTAATTCAGTTGTTACATGCCCTAAAGAAGTCAACCATCAGAATGCCAAGCTTCCCAAGAAGTTTCATGACGAAAATCATACAAAAACTACCTCTAAGAAGAGCAACGCAGGTAGGAATTCATTAGGGTGCGCTGCAATGCAAACCATACACTGATAGGGTGCTATGCAGCACACTTGGTCCCTCTTTGGCCTATGCTGGGAAAATTTGAGTGAATTTCCATGAGGGTTTGAAAGATTCCTTATCCATTGGGTGCCTCTAGAAGTTTCTCAAGGCTATACACTCCTTTGGGTTCGTATTTGGATGAGGAAGGGAGTTAAGGAACATCAATCCCTTATCCCTTCCTCCATGGAACCAAATTCTAAGTTCGGGAGGGCATTAATTATCACCATTTATGGCATAACTTCCTTCATTCACCTATAAAAAGACCACTCATCTAAGTGATCAGAGGCTGGAAATTATTGAATTATAGGGAGATGCTGTTAGTATGAGACTTGAGTTTATTTCAAGTATTGTAATGATGTCAAAATATCTTGCCTGTTATGAGGAGAGGATGGGATTGAACTAGAGGAGTGATGTTGAATCAAGCAATGGGTTGTAACTCTTCCTTTTACTAATAAAGTGTTCAAAGCTTTTTCCATATGCTTGTGTTATTCATTTATTCTTTCATATGTGTATCATGTACTTGATTCCTTGTTATGTTTAATCAATAGGTTATTATCATATGCTTAGATTGGTTGTTGTCTTCTGTCAGTGTGCATGTACTCTTCAAGCAGATTAAGTACGAAGAAGAGCGACATAATCAGTGAAGGGAGATAAGAAGCAAGCGAAGGCTACAGGTAGCCTTCTTTTCCTCTTATTTAATCTATTGATCATAGGAAAAGTAGAGAACTGTTTAAACTATTGTCCTAGAATTAGCTACTAGTTTAGGGGTTTAAGCATTTATCCGTAGACACTAAAAATTTGCAAAACAAATTGGCAACTCTGCTAGGGAAGATCACCTTTCCTAGTAGCTTATCCACCTCCTTAGACACCCTGACATACTTTACTTGTTGTAATTCAGCCTCTTGCATTGAATTTTGGTTAAAATTTGAGGTTAGATGACTCTTGAGTGGCCTAACAGGAATCAACGCAGGCTAGCCTTAGAGACAATGCTCTGCAGCGCAGTTAGGCCTTCTTTAACCTACACTGATTAAACTTGAAATATTTCAAATAGTGCAGTTGGGCTCTCTTTGACTTGCGCTGATCAGTGAAGATATGGCCTCTTTGACCTGCGTTGATCAATCTTGAAATCATTGAAATAAACGCAGGCTTTAGTGAGAGACAGTGCTCTATAGTTCAGTTAGCCCCTGTTTGACCTATGCTGATCAACCTTAGGTCAAATTCCCACCTTTGAATTGATTTTTTGCCAAAATTTTTCTAATTTCTTGCTTTCTGAATGCCAATGATGTCATGTCTCAGAAAATAAGTTTTCATCTCCTTAGCCAGCCCTACTTTGATTGGATTGATTAATGTTTCTTTAATGTTTTCTTTGTCATTATTATTTTATAGTCAAAGTTAGTTTTTGGTCGATTGATCTTTGTCAAAAGTGTCGTAAAGTCATCTTTTTTGTTGAAAATTGAATTGTCGTAAATTCTTCATTCGTAAAAGATTGATTGACTGATGTGTGCATATGATTAATCTTTGTTTGAAAGAAAGTGTCGTAAAGTCGTTTTTTCATTCAGAAACTCAATTGTTGTAAAGTCTTCATTCATAAAATATCGATTGATTTATATGTGCATATGGTTTATCTTTTCGTCAAAATTGTCGTAATTCCTCGTTTCTTTGAGATCAAAAGTGTCATAAATTCTTCCTTTCCTTCAAATGAAATTGTAGCAAAATCGTCATTGTTATGAAAAGAGATTTTTGATCGATTGTGCATATTTCCTTTTTGTTCATCATAACATTAAGGGATTTGTAAAGAAAAACTTACATCATTCATATTGTAGTTTGTGAATTCTTGAAAGGAATAGCTAGGGAAATTGCATTAGATGTGTTCTTTGCTCTTTGTCAAAGATATGATTGCTCTACCCCTACTAGCTAAGGATTTTCATTATTAAATTGAATGGAAAGAATGCTTATCATGATAGTTGCTTTTTAGAAATTGCAAACATACATCACGTGGTGAACCTTGAAAGGAAAATTCTAAAGAAGATCAACTTAAAATTTATCTGAATTTACCTAATGGAGCATTGTCACCTAACGAAAAACATTTAGAGGTCTAGGCTAGAGACATGTTCTGGCATCATAGAACAGAGCAGCTATCACTAACTTGTCTGCAGTACATCCCGAGTGTGATACATCCTTCAACGTACGTGAGTATATCGTAACTCTTCCATGTACCTTCGGGTATATAGGGTGGTGTTACAGTACGTAAAGTATATCGGAATGCTCTCACTATGTGGTTTTGCATTAGACAACGCGTATACGGATTGGGCCTCCATGTACTTTCGGGTACATATGGGAGGACAACACTAGGTTGCTATCCATCCTTAGGTAACCGAGTCGGCCGCCTTGTACACTGTGCTACACTGGACACATCATTCGGGGAGATTGCCTGCCTGTACTTCTTGGTTCGCCAAGAGGTATTATGCAGTTAACAGTTGCTTGGTAAACCTTTTGCCTAGATTATCCATACTTTTTTTTGTTATGTTACTTTTATTAAAATAAAATTAATTCACCACGGATAACATCCTCCTCGCTCACTTCTTAGTTTATCTTAGGTTGAAACATATGGCGACAAATCCAGAGTCCACCGATGAAGGAATTCCTTTTGATGGGAATCCTAGTCCTTTTCCTCCTTTTGGAAATATTGGTGCTCCTTATATGGCTACATTGTCCCTTCCAGGATTTACCATTGGCTTGCCAATATTGTTCTTTTCAACCTCCTTGGTTCAAAATGTCGTGATTTCCCTGTAATCAAGTACACCTCCAGCTAGACAAAATCAACCTCCAATTGATCCTAAAGTTGACCCTTTGCCTTCTTCCTCATTTGTTTCTTCCTCCCCTTCTTCCTCTTTGCCTGGTGAAAGAATTGGTACTAGAAACCAAGTGGCTAAGAAGAAGAAGAAAGGGAAGAAGAAGAAAAAGAAGAAAATTTAGTAAAGGGGTAACCAAGCAACCATTGCTTTGAATGCAACATCTAATGAGAAACCATTCGTGAAGCCTCACAAAGTTCGATATCCATGCAAACTTTTTGCAGGAGACCATATTCTTAAAAATTGTCTTGATATTCCTCAGATTTAGAAGAATGGTCTTCTCGTTCACATCATCCTATGTCATCAACTCCCTTTCATCATGTTGGTGACACACCATCAACTAGTGGTATTAAAGTTCAAGGAAATAAGGGTAAAGTTAAGTTTCCTTGTAGGTTATGTGAAGGGAATCATCCCATTCACCTTTGTCCCTATTTGGATAAAGCCAAAAAAGTGTTGTACAACCGTCCTGCTTCACCATAGCGATTTCTGTCTCATTACAGGAGACTATCCCTTGATCCTTCACTCCTTGATGAATTGATTGACCAAAATCAACAGTCAATCAAAACCACTCTCTCTGAAAGTGAATCCTATGAGTCTATACCCAACCCAAATCAATAGGTTGAGGTAACAGTTGACACGATTTCACCTTCAGTAAATCGTACCTTTCCCGAAGAGAGTGAATATGATACCACTCAAGTTCTTTTTGTTTCTTGAGATTCCAATTAGCTTGGGGGAAATCCTCATGTTCCATCAAGACAGGAGGAAAATCCTCCCACTCTCGTAACTAAATGGGTTAATTCTCCCATTCTTATGGTACCCCCTCCAAGTAGTCTAGTCACTTACTTTGATTGGAACCGACTGGCAGGATTCCGTTTTCCTTCTTATGTGCCTTTCCAGATCATAGTACAAGTTTGTAATATGATTGTATCTAGCACTATTATAGATGAAGGTGCATCTGTGAGTATCCTTTCCTCAACTACTTGGCAAGTTCTCAATTCGTCACCACTTGTGCCTGTTACCCAGAATATGTTGGCTTTTAGTAGAGGAACCAATCGACCATTAGGGATCCTCCCTCATTTACCTATTACTTTTGGAGGAAAAATCATTTATCTAAACGTGATGGTAGTCCCAGGCCCATTAGATTACAATTTAGTTCTTGGGCATGACTATGTTTATGACATGGGAGCTATTGTTTCAACACTCTTTCGAGTGATTTGTTTCCCGCATGAAGGAAAAATTTTCACCGTTGACCAGCTTTCATTTCCCGGTTCAAATATGGCTTCCACTCAACCATCATCCCTAAATGGTCCTTTTGTACCAATGGTATCATCCCTGCCATGGGTTAATTATGTGGTAACCAGTTCTATACCTACATCAACTGACGATCAATTCAATGATGCTATACATTGTGTACTGGGGGTATTGGAACCAGATCTCTCCTTCATGACAGCTTCTGAGTTGTGAATGGAATAGGTCCATGAGGATAGTTCTTGGTCTTGTGTCAACCTCGTTAAAAAATGAAACAAAAAACATGAGAATAGTTCCTTGTATTCTGTCAACCGCATTAAAAATGAAACCAGAGGAATGAGGATAGTTCCTTGTCTTAGGTTTACCTCGTTAAAAAATGAAACAAGGAGTATGAGGATAGTTCTTTTACTGTGTCAACCTCGTTAAAAAATGAAGCAACTCCCATGAGGATGGTTCTTTTACTATGTCAACCTCATTAAAAAATGAAACAACTCCTATGGGGATAGTTCATGGTCTTGTGTCAACCTCATTAAAAAATGAAACAAGGGTATATGAGGATGGTTCTTTGTCTTGTGTCAACCTCGTTAAAAAATGAAACCAAGGATGGAGGATAGTCCTTTTACTATGTCAACCTCATTAAAAAATGAAACAGGTCCATGAGGAGAGTTCCTTGTCTTGTGCCAACCTCGTTAAAAAATGAAACTAAGGGTATGAGCAGAGTTCCTTGTCTTGTGTCAAGCTCATTAAAAAATGAAACAAGGACCCCTGGAGAAAATTTCCAATTCGAGTCTTCGATTAGATCTCATAAAATCCTAGTCAAGTATTTCACTTGATCTCATAAATGAACCTTCATTCCATCCACCTAATAGCCATGAGTAGTCTACTTAGATGAATGTAATGAAGTTTGGGGGGGATGCACCTAGTGGTAAATTTATGTTTCCCTATAGGTTATGTGAAGGGAATCACCCCATTCACCTTTGTCCCTATCTGGAGAAAGCCAAAAAGTTGTTGGATAACCATCCTGCTTCACCATAACGACTTCCATCTAGTTACAGAAGACTCTCCCTTTCATCATGCTGGGGGAATGTAAAGCAATCTCAAGCATAGTTTTTCATTCCAAGCTTGCGTAAACATGAAACTGAATCTAAGCTTAGTTTTTCATTTTGAGCTTGTGTAAACATGAAACTAAATCCAAGCATAGTTCCCTATGGTTCAAGCTTGTGTAAAAATGAACCCATTTCCATTTTTAACCCTCGTGATTTCCATTCTATCAGCTTCTTCCATCAGATGAGCCTTGTTTCTTCCTCCCTCCATCGTCACTATCTGCTTGGCCGATCATATTCTTTCACTTGGTTGTTTTACCCTTCTTGAGGAACAGTTGCAATGAGTGGTATTATTAGCCAACCTATTCACATAAATCAACATGTTTTGAGAAGTTCCAACATCACAGAAACCAGTTGCTACCCTAGACACCACTCCTTCCTCAAAATGTAGTCCTCTTTAAGCTCTTTTTAGACTCTCTAAATATGAAAAGATTGTCGAGTGCTTGTCCTTTCCAACTCGTTAACGGATTGGAAACAATATCTCTCTTGTATTATTTTACGCTTTTTCAGACTTGAGATATTAACTTACGAAAAAGAACTTGTGGAGTTTCCTTTTCATCCCTTTTCAAACTCCTTAAACATGAAAATAACTGAGTTATCTTTGTCGTTAAACTCGCTAAAAACATCAAATAGAGACAAACTTTTCCATCTAGACAAGACCAAGTTTCACCTTCGCTAAACTCGTTAAAGCATCAAATAGCGATGGATTCACTCGAAGGGTGAAATTATACAACAAGCATATGTTATCCTCCTCAAGCTTGATAAAAATAAAGAGGTACTGGTCAACAATTACTGGGGAAATGGGAAAAAGCTGAGACAACTTTATGGTAGCAAGTCGCTCTTAAACATGACACTTCCACCTCATCACTATGACTATGTGGGTTGGGTCATTCATCTTGCTGGTTATCACACTGTTGGTCTATCATACCATCCATTACTTTGTTGTGGGTCAAAGCTACCAATCCATCTTAGTGTAACCGACATGTTCAAGAGAAGTCATTCAATTCAAATTTCATCCTTCACAATACCATTAACCTTCATTTTCATGACTGCCATTCCTGAACCTTGTGTCATCAGTTGATTTTTCATCTCCAAAATTATTTACCTCGTTTCATGTTGTTGATGTGGGATACATCAAGGTCCTCCTGTGATGAGTATCCTCTTGTCGACGTCAGCACATCATCCAAGAAGTTGACCTAGAAACACCCCTTTAGTACCTTGAGGCTTGCATACCTCAATGGCAGGTTTCTCGCTTCCCGCGATAGGTTGAAATCACTAGCCTTCAACCGAAAGACTTTTTATGGTGTTCGACATCAAATCATTTATTCACACCATGTGAAATGTACTGTAGTACCTTGAGGGTCATCATCATTATCAGTGATTCCTCTCATATCTGCTAACGTCTTACATCATTGGCTGGTAATCAGATGATGTCTTCCCATGTTCGACTTTAGAACATCCATTCACATGGTTAGACTTGTACTTGAGCTAAATATTGAACAAGATTGAAGACCACGGATCTACTTTCATCCATCCGGGCTGTGATATATTTAGGAGTACTAAATTAAATGTACAATGGCCTTACATTCATGGTCATCCATTCATGGGTCTATATCTGTAGATGACTATATTTTCACATGTAATGAAAGTTTATAAGCTGAGAATGGGTATGCCTTCCCTCAGCAAGTTCATGAGAAAAATCAAATTATCATGATATATGTATTGTAATTGATGTAGGTCACCTTCCGCCTTGAAACCTCATCTCCACATGATAAAGCATTTCACTCAACATACATATTTACGACTTCATGCTTTAGGGGGAAAATGTTACAGATCCATTTGGGCATATCAACCCCTACTTACATATTAGTATTATTAGGGTCCATCAAACCCTAATTCAGTTGTTACATGCCCTAAAGAGGTCAACCATTAGAATGCCTAGCTTCCCAAGAAGTTTCATGACCAAAATCATCCAAAAACTGCCTCTAAGAAGATCAATGTAGGTAGGCCTTCATTAGGGTGTGCTGAAATGCAAACCATGCACTGATAGGGTGCTATGTAGTGCACTTGGTCCCTCTTTAGCCTACGTTGGGTGAATTTGAGTGAAATTCCATCAGGGTTTGAAAGATTCCTTATCCATTGGGTGCCTCTAGAAGTTTCTCAAGGCTATCCACTCCTTTGGGTTTGTATTTGGATGAGGAAGGGAGTTAAGGAACATCAATCCGTTATCCCTTCCCCCATGGAACCAAATTCTAAGTTTGGGAGGGAATTCATTATCACCATTTATGGCATAACTTCCTTCATTCACCTATAAAAAGACAACTCATCTAAGTTATCAAGGGATGGAAATTATTGAATTATAGGGAGATGTTGTTATTATGAGACTTGACTTGATTTCAAGTATTGTAATGATGTCAAAATGTCTTGCTTGTTATGAGGAGAGGATGGGATTGAACTAGAGGAGTGATGCTCAATCAAGCAATGGTTTGTAACTCTTCCTTTTACTAATAAAGTGTTCAAATCTTTTTCCATATTCTTGCGTTATTCATTTATGCTTTCATATGTGTATCATGTACCTGATTTCATGCTATGTTTAATCAATAGATCATTATCATATGGTTTGATTGGTTGTTGTCTTCTATTTTTGTGTAGGTACTCTTCAAGTAGATTAAGTATGGAGGGGAGAGATAGAATTGGTCAAGGGAGATAAGGAGCAAGCGAAGGATACAAGTAGGCTTCTTTGCCTCTTATTTAATCTATTGATCATAGTGAAAGTAGAGAACTCTTTAGACTATTGTTCTAGACTTAGCTACTAGTCTAGGGGTTTAAATATTTATCCGTAGACACTAAAACTTCCCAAAACACCCTTGAACATGTGCCATCTCTCTTCTTGATCACACCTTAGCAAAGACAACATCAGTAGCAAAAAATCACCATCAAGGAATCATAATCAAATAAATAAGAATCAATAACATCACATCTAATTGCATGCAAAAACAAGATGCACCATATATTCCCCCTGAGCCTATGAAGGCTTCATATCCATTTTGCAGTCTAAAATATCTATCATGCAAGAGTAGACTGCAATATGTGATGATTTATTATACTCTAAAAATGATGTAGAAGAGTACTTTCTTGGTCTCTTCTCAATTTTTACTCTTCCATTTAAAATATATACATTATCTAGTGTCTTGAATCCTCTTGTGATCACTCTATTTGATCCTTATTTCTTGATGAAACAACCTTTGGAGTTGAAGACCAATTCCTTACCTCCATCAACCATTTGGCTCACACTAAGAATATTTTCCTTTAGTCCCTGAATGATCCATACATCTTCAACATTGGTCCTTTTTTAACCAAGTATGGGCTTTCCACTTTCCAAAACTCTTGCTTGTTCACATCCTTCAAAAACAACATGACCACTTTTGATTTTCTTCAAGAAGTGAAATTTTCTCTTACCTCTTGATGTGTGATGCGGACATCAACTATCAATATACCATTTATCATCCTCATCATGTGAATAATGAGAAATACCACACTTTCCCAACTGTTCCTCCCTTTTCTTCCACATAGCTCTTGGTTGGTTCCTTGGTTGTGCATGCTTATTTGGTTGTTGCTATTATATTGAAGGTATCATGGATCTAGGAATCTAGAAATCCTTGGCCATGTGTCCATAGTTGTGACACATATAACATTCTACATGACCAAGATAAGAAACCAAGTGTTTCAATCTTTTGTTCCTCATACCATATTTCCAACTTCACGTACTAGACCTGCAATCAATGGCCTTATGGCCAAAAAGATTACAAGAATAAAATAAATAATTAAAAAAATTTGTATACCTGAAAGAGGATCACATTCTTTGTTTTCCAAAATATACATAGATGTATCCAATTTTGCTCCTACAATAGGTTGCCACATGTCCAAAATTCTGACAATTGAAACAATCAATCTCATTCATCAAGGGAGAAAATGAATTTTGATTTCTCTGTTGAACTCTACTACTATCAACTCTAAGAGTGCATGATCTTCTTGGCATAGGATCTCCTTTCAAATTTTATATTTTGCTACTAATGAATTTCCTACCTCTTTTCTCTACCATTGTCATGACTCTTCACAATTTTTTTTGTAGGCTTCTTTCCTACATCTGAACTTGCATCTCCTCTTTAAAGGTTAGAGATAGATTTTCTTTCTTCTTTGTTGCACTTAATTTTTTCAAGATGTTGGTATTTTTGTTCTATTTTCTTTCTCAATTTGTCTATGACATTTTTGAGTGCTTCAACATAATCTTTCTTTTATTTTTTCTCGTTGCACATTACTTCTTCATTTCTCTTTTAATCCTCCAACTCGGTTCTCAAGGTAGTGAGCTCCTCCTTGAGATTTTTCTCCTTCTCATCACAAATCTCCAACAATTTCTTATGATCTCTACATATAGCTATTGGTTTATCCACTTGTGAAACTAATTCTTTGATCAAAACCATTGTTGATTCATATTCAGCCTTAATGATAGAAATATCCTTCTCATCATCACTACCAAACTCAATAGAATCATCATAATTATAATTAAAAAAATTCTCTCAACATATTACCTTGTGATACATCTGATTTGGGTGAGATTTTGGAATTTGCAGCTTATTTTTCAATGGATTGATTTTTTTCCTTCTTCAAATTCTTTTCCTTTTGAGACACCCTCTTCTCTCTTTTGTCCATGATCCACAATCTACTGTGCAAGCGGTCAAGCTTCAATAAAGAGCACCAACTCTAATACCAATTGATGGAAACTAGATCACTAGTGAGAGTGGGGGGTGAATCACTAGTGATGACCTTTATACCAATTTTAAATCTTTTTCATAACCTAAAATATCCAATCACGTTCACAACATTATCTCATCTAAAGTATGTAAGAAAAAATAAACTCAAAATATAATAACCGTGATAAATATCAACACAAGCATGCACACATAAGAGCACAAGTATTTCTGGTGGTGCCATTCAATTCTTATATTAATATGATAAACAAATTGTACATGGATTAACTTTCACCCATAAGCTATAAAACTTGGCTTCCTATACAGTATGCTCGCATCTATCAATTCAGATTTTTTTCTCTCTCACAGATCTACGGAAATATATCCTCTAGAAGGTCCCATGACCAACAATCCTTGCCAAAATACCATTAGACTCTCCAACTCCCATTGGTTTGATAAGTCTCTTCCTACTACTGAATCTTCCAAATCATTGTCTATTCTGAATCCTCCACACCCTCACTTTCTCCATGCAAACGAGTTTTCATAAATGTTTCATACTAGGCTTTCAATTCTCTGAACATGAGCAACCCAACAACACCATCATTCTGTACATAAAATCTGAGCACAAATCTTACCCGGAGGAGGGAAATTCCTATCTTCTTCTCACTCTAAAACACTGCTCTCAAAAACACCATAAGATGCCAAGTTTTGTCACAAACAACATATAAACTTTGAATCTTCTTCTCAATTCTATCTCTAATTTCTACACACAATACTTTGATATAACTCTGCAAAAGAATGTGAGCAGGTGCTACAATATATACTCACTCTTAATGTCCTCGCAATGTCATACAAACTCACTCTCACCAGAACGAAACAAATAGTCTCAAATCCTTCCTCTATTTATCATCTCTCTGTGTTGAGTCGCTCAGTAAATGCTATAGTTAATGGATCACTCAACAATTCTTTTCAAACACTTCATATTTTGCTGAGATAGGATTTTTGACCATATCAGCCACTAACTCCACTAGACATTTGATATCTTCAACCTTGATCAACTTATAGAGGCCTCACAAACTTTTTGACCATTTGCTGAATTTTTTTTTATCAAGAACGTCACCACAACACCGAAATTAGTTGAGCAGTGCGAGGAATGTAGAGAAATTCTTGTGAAAAACCTCAGTCACTCCCACAACACAGGCTCCATGTGAATAGAGATCCTCAGTCACTCCCACATGCGTTCCTACCAACAAATATAGTCTTTTAGCTATGCACATGACTCAGCATCCATGTGAATCGGGCGGAGGATGAAGGAAAAGATCTTTCCTTAGCTTAGAAACTACTCCATCTTGTTCCATAGCTTGAAAATCCTTTGCAGGAACTGTGGAAGTCACTAGAACCTATGTAACATTTCACCAAATCACTTCCACATCACTATCATCATCATCATTCAATCAAAAACCATACTAAACATCTTGGCCATCAAAATTCTATACAACATCTATGCCATCAGTATGTAACTTTGGTACATGTCATACATCCTCCAACAACTATACAACTATCTCAGTTATTCATTAACACATGTAGATCCTCTCCAAGCCCATAGTATAACATCATCAACATGGGAAATCTAATCCAATACATGGATATCTAATCAACAAGGATCATCAACTCAAACTACTATAGCAACCACCAAATCCAGTATGTAACAACATGATCATGAGGACCATGATGTCCTCTAATCACGCTCTAATCACTACTCCATCCTCAATCTCCATGCCAATATACATTCCAAGGACTATATATACATCATCCATACACAATCCACCTATAGCCACACATACACATGCATAGCCAAGTCACCTGTAACCCAAGAAACTAGGTTTACATGAATTCCAACCAACAACATATCTACAACACTGCAACACACATCAATGACGACATTGAGAAGTTTAAAAACTTTAAGGCCATGGCTTAAAAAGATATAGACAACAAAGTAAAGTGCATAATATCTGATAATGGAGGTGTGTTTACTTCAAAAGAGTTTGATCATTTCTGCAATCTACATGGCATCAAAAGTCAGTTTACCATAATAGAGACTCAACAGTAGAATGGTGTAGCAGAGAGATCCAATAGATTAGTTTAGTATTTGTCTAGAGCCATGATGGGATAAATAAATATACACCAAATATTTTGGGCTGAAACCATTGGCACAATAGTGGTGATTCTAAACAAGGCACACTTTAGACCAAACAATAATAAAACTCCATATGAGATATGGTATGGTAGAAATTCTATAGTCAAATATTTTAGAATGTTTGGAAGAAAGTGTTATATGAAGAAGAATGATGAAAATCATGGAAAGTTTGATGCAAGATATGATGAAGGAATGTTTCATAGGTACTCTCAAAATAACAAAGGTTGTAGATTCTACAGTAAAAATACAAGGATAATACTAGATTTTAATGATGTTAAATTTGATGACCACATTGAGATTGAAGACATTCAACTAGTAAAAATTAACTTTAATGATCTAGTCAACAATGACGAGAAGGATGATGAGCCATTTTTAGATGAAGATATTAAAGAACCCCTTAGTACAAAATCAAAATATTTTTCAGGGTATGTTAAAAAACACCACCCAACTGACCAAATTTTTGGTGATTTGAGTGCAGGTGTTCAAACAAGAAGAAAATTAATAAATCATCCTACTCTATTGAATGTAGCTTTTTTTTCTATGATGGAATCATGATTTTTCTCAGGAAAACTAGGTTGATAATTGGTTGAAGGCCATAAATGAAGAGCTTGATCAAATCGAGAAAAATCATACCTGGGAGCTTATTCCAAGACCGATAGATAGGAATGTTATTAGCACAAAATGGGTCTTCACAAACAAATTGAATGAACATGTTGAAGTGGTAAGAAACAAAGCAATGTTAGTTTGCAAGGGCTATGAAAAAATTTAAGATTTGGAATTTGATGAAACCTTTGCTCCTATCGCTTGATTAGAAGCAATTCAATTGTTTTTGGAATTTTTTTAGTTTCAAGAAATTCAAGATATATAAGATGAATGTTAAATATTCCTTTTTAAATGGAGAATTGAAGGAAGAATTATACATTGGCCATATTGATGGTTTTTAGCTTTTAGATAAGCCTAATTATGTTTACAGGATGAAAAAGGCCTTGTATGGTCTTAAGCAATCCCCAAGGACTTGGAATTCAAAGTTGGATAGTTATTTTCTCAAGTTTCATTCTAAAAGAGGGACACCTATTAGTAACTTGTATGTGGAATCTAATGATGGAAAATTGTTAGTGGTGGTTTTCTATGTTGATGATATTATTTTCCTAGTGATTGAGATAATCTAATATGGTAGTTTCTAGCCAAGATGAAGGAAAAAATTGAGATGTATATTCTTGGAGAACTTTATTATTTCCTTGGTTTGAAAATTACGGTCTCCCAGAGGAACCTTTATATCACACAACAAGTATCTCAAGGAAGTTTGAAGAAATTTGGCATGGAGGAATGTTATTTCGTAAGAACTTCAATGGTTATAGGATGAAAACTCAGTAAGACCAATGAATCACTAGAGGTGCATCAAAATTTATATAGATATATTATTTGTAGCCTCTTATATTTGATATCCTCAAGACCAAACATAATGCAGGAAGTTGATATTATTGGAATATTTCAAGTAGCCCATAGACATATTCATCTCCTAGTAGAAAAGAGGATTCTTAGATATCTAAGAGCCATAATGGATTATGGAATTTGGTGTCCTAGACGTAAATATTTTTCACTAACTATTTTTACTAATATTGATTAGGAAGGTGATGTAGATGACCATAAGAAAACTAGTGGTGGCGATTTCTTTCTTGGTTCATGTCTTGTTTCATGGTTGAGTAGGAAGAAAGCCTTAATTTCTCTCTCTACTATTGAAGAAGAATATGTAGTAGTAGCTTCTTGTTGCACTCAGTTCTTATGGATGAAGCAGTCTTTACAAGATATGAAAGTGATATATGATCAAATTATTCCAATCATCTTTTCCAATAAAAGTGCAATTAACATGTTCAACAACATTATTTTCCAAGTCATCTTGTTAAGTTGGAGTATGTACTTACAAAAGAGCAGGTAGTTGATATATTCCCCAAACCTCTCCCATGAGATGAATTTGAGCACATAAGGAAAATATTGGGAGTAGTTCCTCTTACATCCCTCCAATATATGTTCCTCAAGTGGAAGAAAGGCAATCAATAAGAATTCAACATACTAAAAGGAAGCTTCTAGGTCCACAGGATCAACAAGACAGGGGGAGCTAAGTTATAGGGGGAATATTATTTTCTTTACCATTTATGTCAAAAGGGGGCAAGTACATCAAAGGGGAGGATTACCATAAGGAGTATAAGTGAGAGAAATACACTTTTATTTGATGATTTTCTTTTGGTGTTTCCTTAAATGCCAAAGTGGGATAATGTTAGACACAAGTTGTCGTTGGTGGCAACGAAAAAGGTGATTGTAAGCAGATTGAACAAAGAGAAGATACTTTGGAGCCATTTATAATTCAAAAGATCAAATCATGTGTACTTGGAAACTACTAAGATGGATAAAGCTCAGAAATATCTTTCCACTGGTACATTGAAGTCCACAAAAGACCTATTGGATTGAAAGATATGGCCAGTCAAAGTTATGAAGGTAAAAGTTAAAGTTTAGTTTAGGCTAAGTGTCCGTCAACATAGTAACCATACATGTGGCATCCATGTAGGCACGTTAATTGACCAATAAAAATCTCAGGAGGGACAAAAATGGTACCCATGAAGTCCACATAACCCTGATATATGTTCCCTGGAAGTTACAAAGCTAAGCACAAGGCAAAGTCCCGGGGTGACATGGAACTAGGAGGACATGGAGACAAATTTCAGTAGGTGGAACGAGTCATTATTGGTGCATGATAGAGTAGGGAGGTCCCTACATGCACATCAACTTGGAATATTGACCTTGGAAGATCCAAAAGGAGCTCTGTCTTTGGAATTTTCAAAGGGAGGTGATGTGAAAATTTATGGGGAGATGGATATGGAGTAATGAGCAATATCGCTGTTAGTTATAGAAAAATTTTTGTTCCATACCTTTTAAAATATCAAATAAATTCAATGAAAAACACAATCTCGGGACCCCTCACCTCTATATCCTTAACAACATGGACGAACAAGAAAAGGACACATGGTGACAGGTGATTGGATCACAAAGGTGATGTGGAGCCATGATGGAGATACAATGGCACGGTGATGTTAGCATGACATGTAACTAATGAGGGTGTGACATGTGGCATGTAGATTTTGTGTTTTTGGGTGGCCAAGTGAGCTAAAAATGATTGACATGTGGCACCACTTGCGTGTGACACATATCATACTTAAAGGGGTGGCATCACCATGGTAGTCACATCATCCCTAAAGAATGACCCTAGAATAATTAGAAGGTGCGTAGGTTGAAACACCTGGGGAGAAAGTTTTGGGACATAATGGAAGCAACATATCACCTCGATAGTTTCCCTATTATTTTATGTGTGTCGCGTGAGGCCCGACAGGGACATGTCATCATGGAACTTGGAAGGCCAGACACATCGATTATTCTTAAGCGAGTTACAATGATTTTTCTCTAGTTTGATGCAACTCTAGGACATAGTGGTAAATGAGGTGACATATAGATGGAGTGGCAAACCAATCAATGGCGCACATTTGGTTGGGGTGTCATCCCACTAGGACATGTAACCCTAAAATATTTACCTTGTAAGAATACAAAGGAACACCATTGATTTTAGTTGGGGATAATAGGCCAGGGGCTAAGGAAGAGCTCTAGGACATGGTTATGTGTGTGTTAAGTGACCAAGGGCACGAAAGGTTTGTAGTGATGGTAAAGCCCTTAGGGCTATAGTATAAAAGGTGTAGAAGAGGTTAGATGCAATGGTTTCATAATGTTTCATGAACAAGGGCCATGCCCGATCTACAATCTTGATTTTATCAAAGGGTTTAACACCTTTAGGCCTATATCAAAGGGTTTAAGACCTTTAGGCCTATAACAAAGACCTAAGGCATAAACCTTGATATTTTTTAGAATTACAAATTTGCGCAGTTTTGTAACCCCTAGAGAAAACCCCTAGGATGAAAAGAGGTTAGTGCCTTGGAGATCCACCCAAATATTTTGAATAATTATACATTCTTCTCAATGTAAACAAATATTTATACATTTTCATTGTTAGTTTTTCTTAGAGACAAACCCTTCGACTAAAATGAAATTTGACTCCTAGGAGAGTTGATAAGGAACTTCAACTACCCTACATATCTATGGTTACAACCTTTAATTAATAATTTCAGATAATACAAGATGAGATGTACATGGCTAAATAGAATTGTATACACCAAATCTCTAACAAAAAACATGGAATGGAAGAGAACAGAATGATGAAGCCATGGAGTATTTCATTAAGGCTTCTTTGATAAAAATTTACAGGTACCTTTAGATACTTATACAAAATTGATAATTTTTTTTATAAAAATAAACCAACAACTACATTACACAAGTTTCGTAAGAAGAATTACACAATGCAAAATTGCAGAGAAAGAGAACACATACTACAACCATCAAACACTCGAAATCACTTGAATATTGTTTATTAATATTTGAAAAGGGATATGCACATTACATAGAAAAATTGTTAAGAACCAGTCTTTGAGACAAAAACTTCAAACCCCCTAAATGATTTCTTCTATCCCCTTTTAAAGAAAACATCATCCTTAAGAACAATTACAAGTAAATATTAGAATATACAATTGTCTAATTACCCAATTGTTTAATTATCTAATTGTATTAGCTGACTAACTATTCTCTAAATAAAACTAGCACATCATTAAAAAAAAAAAGTCCACATGCTTAAATATTCACATGGGTAGTGGGCCTTGGCCCCTAGGGCCTAGCACTAGGATCGTTAGCTTCCACTGCTTCTTGTCGAAGTAGACTTTCACATATTTCCTAAAGAGATTTTTCTAGGTTTAGACATTGAACCATCCTTCAAAACGCAACCTATAACTTTAACAACATGTTATAATCATGTGTTGATTCAAATAAGGTCTTCATCAGTCACAACAACTAGAAGTCCCTTTCTAGGAAATTGACCACAGTCTTTCTTTTTAGCACTAAAATATTTTCCAAAGATGAATCTAACCTGCATTTTGTAGTTGCCAGTTCTTTTTAATATTCTTCCCATGGAATCAAGTTTCCATCCATGTTCCAACATCCTGGTAACCCAACTCTCTGTGTCTAGTTAAACCTGGAGTCAAAGGAAACAACATAATTTATGATTGCTTCTATCTTTCTTTCAGTTTGAATACACAATTTATTTTTCTCAATGCTTCTAGTGATTTCCATAATAACCACAGTCCTATCAACAATATGTATTTCTTTTAGTTCTTCCAGTTTATTTCTCATTTAGAAATTTGATTATCTTCCAATCTCTCTGTGCCTCTTTCTACATTTCCTTCTTGTGTGAACTCACACCCCCAACAAAAATGGCGATTACAACCCTCTCTTCAATAACAACTTGAAAATACCCCTAGGTGGAATGAATCTATTGTGTTAAATAATACCAAATGACATGTATGGCTTCGATTAAGGACATGTTAGCATTCAATATACTCCTCAACTCCTTTATCTCTTCTTGACTTGTTTTTTATTTTTGAGAGGTTTTCCCATTTTCTTTCTTGGAAAAATTCAACTCTTCTTCTCTATTACTTAATTCTACTTGAGATAATGTTAACTGATCTTTGACCTTTTTCGTTTCTACCTAAGAAATCATGAGATCATTCACTACCTTAGCTAACTTTTCTAAGGGATCATCTGACTCATTAGGAATTACAATAGTAAAAATATGGCTTTTAATAGTATGGTCGAATTATTGAACCTTTTCCTTTTAAGGATGTGATTTCCTTATTCCTATCAATCCACTAGAGCATTAGTTGTTATTTTTCTTTCTCCATAAAGGCTACTTCAACAGCTTGTATAGGCTCTTCTAAAGGCATATTTATATTCTTCTTCAATGACTAAACTTCCACTTATGTTCCTTGTCTTAAGGCCTTAATTTCCTCCCTATCTTTTGGGTCAATTCCCAAGTTGATGAAACTCTTTGAAGATTTCATTTTGTAAATGTAGAGCCCTAGAATATGACTTATCCTTCTTGATTATGTTAGAGGCCTTTTCCATAAGCTTCTCTATTTTTATAATTGATAATGAGTTTATGCTTAAATCATGATATATCATCTCACCAATATGCCTATGCAAATTGATCTTGTCAGGCAGAGGGATATCAACAGTGTTGAGAGACAAGTTCGTCATCTTAAATTAAGCTCTTGTGGGGAGTAACTGGGTAGTAGGATGCAATAGTGAGAGTTTAAGTTGATTCTTCTCAAGGTCCATTTCTAAAAGAAACCTTGTTTGTGAATAATTTATGCTTCTATGCTTTTATGGTTTGAGAATAATTTATGAGCTTATGCTTAAATCATGATATATCATCTCACCAATCTGACTATGCAAAATGATCTTGTCAGGTAGAGGGAAATCAACAGTGTTGAGATACAAGTCCGTCATCTTAATTTAATCTCTCATGGCGAGTAACTGGGTAGTAGGATGCGATAGGGAGAGTTTAAGTTGATTCTTCTCGAGGTCCATTTCTAAAAGAATCCTAGATCTAAGATAGGAGGAATTTATTCAAATGTAGACACCTTCAAGTCTATAGATCTAGAAGGCACAATATGTTTGGGATTTTTCAGGCTCATCTGAAAGCATGGTTTATCAAAGGTGCTTTTTGTTAACTTCACTTGCATTTATTCCTCAAGTCTCAAGCTCTATTTTATAATTTTTTTATCATTGTGCCTCCTCCACATCTATATCCATTGCTTCAGGAATGTTTCTCTTCAAATTCCTTTCTTTGGCTGAGGGTGTCTCAATCTCCAGTTTTGAACTAATGGGCCAAGCCTCTTGATTTTCCTTCCACTCAGTCTCAAGCATGCTCTCATGGGAGTATGAAGTTCATTTCACACTTTGTATTCTTTCAGTGATGATATGTTGGGGATAATATTGCCACCTCTCTCCGAATTCAAAATGAAACTCATTCACCTTTTCTTCAACATAAGTGAGAGCTTGTATAGAATTTATAATGAATGGGCCCACAATATTTTCCAGTTTAAACATGTAACCTCTACATCTGGGAATAAAGTGGACTTGGTCCACATGCAAGCTCTATCTGATAAATTCCAAAGAGAAAATTCTCATAGTAATGAAAATTGGCAATCTATAGGGTTTTTCCTCATATCCATACAATCTAATCTTTGTAAAATATTCAAAAAAATACCAATCCCTGAACCTGGTATCCTTACTAAGTTGTATCAACTTCTTTTGTTGTGGAAGGATCCGTGGAGGTGGTGTGCCATTTAGGATAGCATAGGCAGTTTCCATGTATGTAGATAGGAACTGGGAAAACCCTTGATCTTTATGATTTCTTTTGACTATATTCGTCCATTCAACCACTAACTTCCTCTAGTCCTTAGAGTCAAATGTACTCAGATCCATATACTCAAAATTTTCCAAGTGGGTGTATAAAAAGAGATAGACTAGGATGGAAGGGTATATGAAGAGATTGGTAATATGAAAGTTCTCAAGCTGGAAATTAATGGATTTAGCTAGGTATGTAGCTATATCTAAATTCATTATGTGATCCAACATGTGACTTAGAAACCTAACACTAATTTATTTACATTTCTTGTGTAATCTTTCCCAAGTAGTACTAAGATTGACGCTAAAAATTTCTGAGAATATTGAGAAAAGAGATACATAGGATATCTTTAACTTGATCGAGGAGTTAATGCCTTGGAGGTGAAGTCATTGAAAACATGGCTATTTTATTTTTCTCTAATAATTGAGTAAAATCTTAAATACAATGAATCTTGATTGAATGAATTTGGGTCTCGACCATCAGGGAAACATAAAGCCTTGCAGATGAGGTTGTTTGTAACCTCAAGGATGATTTATCCTATGGAAGATGCAACACAATTTCTCTGAGAAACATATGCAGAGTATTGCTAGGTTATGAATTCAATGAAATATTAGGTAGATGGGGCTATCACGTAGTCCAAACTGGTATTCACAATGCTAAATTAGTCTTGTTTGTTTAGGAAACTACCCCAATAGTCAAAATAGAATTGGTCAAAGTCCAAAGGACACAATGAGCTTTGAATTTCAATCTCAGTGTCCATTAGAGGTTCTTTAGTAGAGGGATTGGATATTGCAGGTTTTGGGGTGGGTTTCTGAGGTTTACTAAGCTTCAAAAAAAAAAAAATGGTTTAGTTCAATGTGTAAATTTCTGGAATTGAAGAGAAGCATTGTAAACTGAGTTGTACTAGTTGTAGTTTGGCCTAGAAACTAGTTAAAAAACTATTCGAGACTTGAAAATGATGGGAAAATAGCCAAAAAACCCCCTTTTTAACCTTTCTATTCAAGCGACAAAATGGAATTTACTACGATACAAGGGTAGGTGAATGATGTGATGGGTGGATGACGTGGGAGGTGAAGTGGTTGGATGAGGTGGTAGGGAGAGATAACAGACAAACCTAGTTGACCCACTCACTTGACATGCAAAGAGGCCACATGTTGGGAGTCAGGGTTGTTTTACAAAACTATTTATCGCCTAGTGCTACCCCCCACTGATGATTTCTAAGAAATGAGTCAGGGGTGGTGCAGTCAATCATGGCCATTGATTAGTTAATTGGTAGGATTTCAATCACACTTTGCGCCACCCCCAACCTTTTTTTAAAACCCATGCATGCAGGTGTGGCTATGTTACATATGATGTAGCTACCAATCGGACAAAACAAGATCCGCTATTGAAGTTGCATGGTGTTTAGTTTGTGGTTTTGATTGTTGATGGCCCACTTTCTTTTAACAATGCACCAAGCGTTGAAAAGGTTAGATCAAATAATAATAACAATACATTGGATTATAACCTTAGCATAAAACTTTGTTTCCCCCCTTTTTTGTTTTCATTTTTTCTTTTTCTTATTTTTTCTCCATATATATCTTTGATTTTTTGAACATTTGGGAAAAATAACAAGAAGAGCTACAAAACTGGCTCCATCTAGGGAAAATATTCTTGAAAAAATGCTAAGAATTGCATATCAATGCTTTATTCATTGGGCATTGTATCAGACTATAAATGAAACTGAAAACAAAATAAAAATCAATGGTATTTACAATGGGCTCACTGGTATTTACAATGGAATGAGTTTGTGAGTTTAGTGTTGAAAATAATGCTTCAGATGCTTTAGAAAGTTGTAATGTTTCCCTTTGTATTCTTGCCTAACATCCCATATAAGTACAAGGTCTCCTTGCAAGAACACTCTGTCTTTAGCCTTTTTTTCAAACACTAATTTCATATTCTCTTGGTTTTTTATCATATTTATGCTACCTGTTCCCTGCTGTCGTTTATTTCCAATAGTTGATTCATTCTTCTAGCCAATGGGTTTGGCTCCTCCTCTATATCTTGGATTAATTTAGCCATGGCAATAACTAATAATCTAGAAAACAAATTTCTAGTCCCGTATACCAGTTCAAAATGATATTTTCTTGTCAATCTTTTGGTTGTCACTATATTCTCCTAAAGGAAACTTTTTTGTTGAGAATCTGAGTTCTTTTTTTCTGTTAAATAACCTTTTTTAGAACTCTAACCAAACTCTTATTAGAAGAATCAACCAATCAATTCCCTTATGGGTAATATGTAGTTAAATGATTGAGTGTATATTATGTGTGTAACACACTCCTCCCACATCTACCCAAGCAACCAGATAGCCAGGGTAAACATGCAACGAGAGGCCATTATGAGATGATTAGACCTCCTAAGTCACATTAAGGAAGTGGAACCAACGCAATCACGCCATACAGTGAAACACTTTAGATAGATTTCCCTTTGGTACCACTGAGATTTTGGACAACTTAAGCCTTAGTCACTCTCATGTTATAAGCATGAAAGCGTCCAAAAACCTAGATACGATCTCACAAGCTTGCCTTCCAGTGTTGAAAGACTCATTTAGTTAGTGCTATGATAGTGCCCCTAAGATTTCAGCCACTTTTTCAGGCCCAGAGCCCAGGTCATTTCCCAGAATTGAACCATCTCTTCAGAATAGTAAAATAACATGGAAATGACAGTACTAAAGAAAATACTTGTTTAAGACCTTGACTGGACCCCTACTAGCCATGACAGGTATTTCGTCAAACATATCACGAATATGTAAATTATAGGTGTAAATAACAATTCTAAGCATAGGGGTCTCATACTTATCTAAGATTCACCATGAAGCATTGATGTCTCAACACATTAACTACCATTCCATCCATTAGGTCATAGATACATTGCTCATTCATATACAAGTAAAAACATGATGAGATCCATACATAGTTACTACAATAAAACATATACATAAACAACATAATCGGGAAAAAAATACAAATGAACTCGCCGCCATATAAACCTCATATAATCTAGTATAATACTTATAAAAATACAAGGAGAAATAACCTCTTATTAATGATGCAAAATTCAACCCTGTATGGGACTTCCACGTTCTACTCGACTGTATAATGGTTGAGCCAAATCTATCTTCAACCATTCACCCCTGTGCCATTTTCCAAGCATGAATGTGGGAATTAAACTAAAAGAACCAATAAGGGCATACCGAGGCTAAACCACCTCACCCTAATCAATAGAAACTAGGCTTTACCGTAATCCATCCTAGATCACTAGGCCAACAAAATGGATGCATCATAACAGGATTTACCATGATCTCCACCCGATCACTAGGCAAAACAAGCATGGATGCCACTAGATTTCTCCACCTACACCGTGAGGAATTTTCTTGTCTCCTAGTCTCTCAAGGTTTACCGTAATCCAAAATCGGATCATTAGGCCCTAAACTGAGACCCACTCTCTAGGCTTTACCGCATATCCAAAACTCGGGATCACTAGGCCCAAAAAAAGGAAAACCACCTCTTGGATTTACTGTATATCCTGTCATTCACTGACAAGGATTCCTAGGCCCACTAAGGCAACACGATCCTGGCTTTACCATAACCCATAGTCTGGCTTAGGGGTCACTAGGCCAATTGTTTTACCTTGATCCACAGTCTAATTCACGACCACTAGGCCATGTGCTCTATCATTCGAAGATCCACCCCACTCACCTTTCAATCCATCTGACAATCCAACTCAACCAAACATGAGAACCCCATCACACAATGGCTATCTGGAAATGGAAAGGCTAGGCTAAAAACAATTATACACCTGGAAAAACCCATGCCACAACAGTGAAAGAACCACATGCAATACCATGCATGCCAAATCTAGCAAGGAAAATACACATGAAAATTGATAATTGCAATGAATCTTGTTGTAGCTTCTTGATCCTACCTTTCCCTACTTGATTTTTGCTTCCTCTTGCATTCTTTGCCTTTCTTGATCCAATGCCAAAAATGTTCCAAGAAAACTCTAAGTGTCCAGGAGTGAGTGAGAGAGAGAGAATAATGAGAGAGTAATCTAGGTTGATATTCCTATCAACCTCCCTATTCCACTTGGACCCCCAACACTATCTTTTTCTATTTTTTAGTTTCCTTAATTGTAGCACAATTTACTATTTTTGGTATTTTTTTCAGCCTTGAACTTCCGGAGCCATTATGAGAACCTGAACGATGTTTTTAGGGAAAATGGAGAGACCGAAAACGTCCCAATCTAGCTTGCATGCTTGTTTTTGGCCTTGTCTTTGAGATCTTTGAAACGAGGTGTTATGATAGACAAACAGAGATTGTATGCCAAAGTTACGACCCTGGGAAGTTGATGTATCAATTTACCCAAACAAGGCCCACAGTTTTGGCGCTTCATCTCCTAGGGTCAGGTTTTTGGATGTTTAGGGCTTTCCATTGTTTCTCAATAATAAATAGGCCTTTGAGCCTCATTGTAACACAGTTCAGAGGCATGTATCCACCACATCTATCCTCAAAGATAAGCTACCATCGCTCGAGGTATCTTATTTCCATTCTGTTTGTAAGCATAGTTCAATATTTTTCCATTAATGAAATGAAGTGTTTTTCTGTGTGTTTATGATTATATATGTAACTTGTTGCGTTTCTGTTTAAGTTTAGATCAGTAGTATCAGAGCGATCTTCTTTTTCTCTATTTTTCTTTGCATGTCCCCAATGAGGTCAGGGTATAAGGAATTAAGGCTCGATCTGGTTGACCCATTGTAGGATCAACCTCGAAAAACCTGATAACCTCTCGTGGCAGAATAAAAGAAAGACGAGGGGCAGGAGATCCTTTCAAAATATTTCTTGAAGAAGCTTTCGAGTGATAGAGGGACACGATGATGGATAACTTTTCCCAGATCCTTTGACGGCTACCCATAGGTGATTAATCTTCATCCATTAGCCACTCTAGAGGCACCACTCCTTTTAAGGTATAGGTTCACTTCGATATCCCTCTATTTGAAAGCCTGATAGATGAAAACATCATAGATAAATGGTTAAATCTATTGGAAGGATATTTTTTAGTTCATGACTTTTCCAATCGGTAAAAGATTACATTTTCACTTCTCAAAGCTGCCCCACACGTCAAGGACTGGTGAGAAACCTACTGTGAACAAAAGGATGAGAGTGAACCCTTGCTGTTTTGAGCTGCACCCAATTGGAATTATTTCTAAGACCCCATCAATGAACAATATTACCCTGTTGGGAGCTATGAAGATAAATACATAAAGTGGACCACGCTATGACAGGGAAGGGACCAAGATGTGTCGGAGTTCAAAAATACTTTCTATACCCTTCGCAGGAAGTTGGGTATCAAGTGCACTAAGCGGAATTTTGGGCTCAAGTACCACGGTTGTCTACACAAGTACATTAAGGGTGAGATGGAGTTCTTGGAAATTTCCTCGCTTGGCACAGCGTATTGGTACATTGTAAAGATCGAGCAAAAGTTTAAATAGAAGAAGTGGGACTTTGGAGCTACGAATCCATAGCAAGGAAAAGGCATCCCCAAAACACCAAACAAGGGATGAAGCCAAGTCGAGGCTACCAAGGACAGCCCACCAATGCAAGCAAAGAACAACACCATGAAGACAAAGAAGGACACGGGAAAATGGTGTGAGTTCGATAATAGCTCCACTCAAAATAAAAGTGAGTGTTGGGCCAAGTAGTCACAGGTGGCTGAGCTGAAGGATTTTGAATCAAATGCAGGTTTCGACTCTGAATCAGAACCCGATAAGGGGACTAACAAAGGGAAGTAGATCATTGATGCAGAGCCCAGTGACACCGTGGCCACCACAAAGATCCAGGAAATTGAGCATGAAGACCTAGAGGAGGGGGAACGCCTCCTCTAGTCATAGATGTGGGCAAAGGGTTCTCCGCTATGGTTCATTGTCGACAACGGGAGCCAAAATAACCTCATTTTAGCAAAATTCATGAAGCTGTGGGGCCTAAATACTACAACAGATCCACAGTCATACACCATTGGGTGGCTTTACCAAGGAGGACATCTTCGCATCAACCAACAATTCTGCCTTCCCTATGGCTTCAAGCCCTTCACGGATGAGGTATTGTGTGAAGTTGCTCCTCTTGAAGTTTTTAATGTATTGTTAGGACAACCATACTTGTGGAAGTGACATGTTGTATATGAGCCTAGAACTTGCTCTGTGATTATTACTATTACTAATAAGTTGTACAAAATATTGGAGGTAGCCCCACCTACTGCCATCTCTTTGATGACTGCAAAGCAATGTAGTAAGATCATTTCTCAGACCAAGAAATTCATTTTCCTTATGATTCGCCCCTAAGGCAAGAAGAAGGTTGTGGCCACGACTTCCAAGCAGGGCTCCTCTGCATAACAGCAATAGACAGATAAGGTCATGGAGGAGTACAAGGACATTTTCACCTCACCCACAGGGGTACCTATGCACTATCAGGTCAAGCACTCCATTAATCTGACCCTAGGTGCACCACTACCCAATGGACCGATCTATCAATGCTCTATTATGAAGAATGATGAGATCAGGAGGCAAATTTAGGAACTACTGCAGAAAGGGCACATCAAACCAAGCTCATCACCCTGTGGGAGCCTGATTTTATTAGTATAGAAGAAGGATGGGACCTGGAGACTCGACATTGACTATCGGGTGTTGAACAAGATCATTGTCTGAAATAGGTACCCAATCCTGTAGATTGATGACCTTTTGGACCAGCTCAAGGCGGCCAAATATTTCAGAAATATTGAATTGAAGTCAAGTTATCACTAAGTGCCTATCGAACCCTTCGATGTGTGGAATATTGCCTTCAAATCCAAGGAGGGCCTTTTCGAATGGTTGGTCATGCCGTTCGGATTGACAAACACCCCTACAACCTTCATGAGACTGATAGATGACAACTTATGGCCCTTCACCAATGAATTCATGGTGGTGTATCTAGATGACATCTTGATATTTAGCCAGAGTTGGGAAGAACACCTCCACCATATTCGATAGGTCCTTCAAGCCCTTCGACAGCACAATTTGTGTCCTAATTTGGAGAAATGCACCTTTGGCTTGACCTAGGTTCAATATCTGGGGTACATCATTGATGAGCAGGGTGTACATGTGGACCCATTCAAGATACAAGTCATTCAATATTGGCCAGCCCCAACCACTCTAACAGAGCTCCGCAGCTTTTTGGGTCTTTCCAATTTCTACCACAAGTTGGTGTTGGGGTTCTCTCATATCGCTTGGCCTTTAATTGAAGTCATCAAGGGCCAAGCGAAATCAAATTTATTTTCGTTGGAAACCCAACGGTGAGCATTCTCCGAGTTGAAGAATCGCCTATGTTCTACACCAGTGCTCACATTACCAAAACTGCAACAATCATTTGAGATTGAGACAGATGCCTCCAACTATGCTATTAGGGCAGTTCTTACTCAACATGGGCATTCAATGGCTTACCGTAGTGAGACACTTTCAAAAATAGTTCGAAAGTACCCCACTTATGACAAAGAAATGTATTCCAATGTGTATGCCTATTGTCAATGGAAGCATTACATTTTGGGGAAGGATACGGTCATCCACACAGACCTCCAGGCCTCTACAGTTCATACAAACACAAGGGAAGTTGTAGAACGATCGCCATCAGAAATAGTCCACCTATCTACAATAGTTCCATTTGAACATTAAGTATAAGAAGGGAAGCACCAATAATGTCAATGATTGCCTCAATAGACTAGAGGTCATGGCACTGATCACTGTGCTCGACTCCTATTGGCACGAGACATTAGGGTGGTCACATGTTTACAAGAGCAATCCAGAATTCAACATCATATACCAGACACTTCTAGAAGGGAAGAAAGTTCCAAAATTTCACCTTTAGGATGCACTGTTGTGCCACTTGGGATGCATATGTGTTCCTTCAAGTGAGCATGCAAGATGATTTGGTAGGCGCACTACAGTCAAGTCATTGGACATTTCGGAGTATAGAAAATAGTGGTGGTATTGTAGAACTATTTTTATTGGCCAAAATTTTTTTGGGATATTGGGAAGTACATTAGATCCTGTACCACCTGTGCCATTGCCAGACCAACCATCAAGAAGCAAGGCCTGTATACACCTCTACCTACTCCTATTTGGCCTTGGGAATCCACCTCCATGGATTTCATTTCGGTCCTTCCTTCTACTAAGCATGACAATGATTGCGTTCATGTGGTCGCCAACAGATTCTCTGAGATGGCCATCATGGCAGCCCTGCAAGAAGAGTATCTTAGCAGAGGCCACTGCTAAGCTATTCTTTGAGAGAGTGTGGGTACACTTTGGGATCCCAGAGTCCATTATTTTAGATCAGGACAGCAGATTCCTGAGTGCATTTTGGTCTAGTCTCTAGTCGATGCTAGATACAAAACTCACTATGTCCATGGCTTTCCAACCCCAAACTGATGGCCAAATAGAGGTTGTCAACAGAATGATCCTAGACATTCTGTGCATGTACAACTCAAAGCATCCACGCACATGAGATGAAATTCTCCCCTATGTCAAACAAAGCTACAACAGAGCTCTCCACAGCTCAATAGGCCACAACCCATTTCAGGTAGGGTTGGGATTTCAACCATTATGCCCCATTGATGTGGCCATACCATTTAAAACCACTCAAGTAGATTTGGCTCATGTGTAGTCTGAAGCTGAAAGGGCTAACATATTCATTGAACGCATTCAACACATATACCAATAGGTCCATGATGTGTTGGGTAGATCCAATGTTAAGTACAAGCAGCGCCATGGTCAACATCGAGTACCGCATAAATTCCAAGTGCGCAAAAACGTTTGGCTTCATTTGCAAAAAAACTACCTTTTTGGGCCCCACTGCAAGCTTCGCCCACTCAGATATGGGTGATAATGCCTTCGAGCTCAACATCCCACCATTCCTTGGTCTGCACCCAGTGTTCAATGTAGATCGCCTTTGGCCATACTTCCCACAATTGTTGAACACATCTGACATTGCAGAACAACTCACACCAATAGAGCTAAACCCAGACTGCATGGAACAGGCCACCACTGATTGGATCATGGAAACACAGATCAAGAGCACTCGCCAGTCGAAGATCCAACTCCTTCACCAAGGCAAGTGGCTCACTAGGGACCAAGTTCAACAGAAGTTTCCCTATCTCATGGAGGCACTCAACACAATGGGGACCATTGCTTCCTAAGGGGGGAGGAATGATCCAGGTGGATATTTGTAGCCACCTACCTATTCCACTTGGACCCCAAATGTTACCTATTTTAGTTTTTCAATTCCCTTAATTGTATAACATTTTACTATTTTTGGTTTTTTTTTGGGTCCTTAACTTCTGGAGTCGTTTTGAGGCCCTAAACGACATTTTTAGGGAAAACAGAGAGAACAAATATGTCTCAAATTGGACTGCCTATTTGATTTTGGCCTTCTCTTCGACATATTCGAAACAAGGTATTATGATAGCCAAACAGAGATCGTATTCCAAAGTTATGACCCCGATAAGTTTATGTACCAATTTAACCAAACAGGGCCCACAGTTTTTTTGCTTCTTCTCCTAGGGTTAGGTTTTACGATGTTTAGGGTTTTCCATTGTTTCTCAATAATAAATAGGCCTTTGAGCCTCATTTTACCAAGTTTAGAGGCATGTAGCCCCCACATCTCTCCTCAGAGATAAGCTACCATCGCCAGAGGTATCTTATTTCCATTCTGTTTGTAGGCATAATTCACTATTTTTCCATTAATGAAATGAATTGTGTTTTTGCCGCATCTCTATGTTTATGATTATATCTATAAATTGTTGCATTCTTGTTTAAGTTCAGATCATATGCTCCAAAACTGAGCTGACAAAATGTTACCAATTGATCCTCATAAGCCTTTTTATGAATGAGGCCTTTATTTTCTTCATTTTCCATTATTTTTCTTCAATTTACTCCTCACTTGAAACCTGTGACCTTTCACCTTCCTTTTCTCATAATTTCCATTATTTTCATAAATAAATGTGCCAAAAATTCCATTTTCCTTTCCAAAGCCTTAGCCATTTCCTCTGTCAATTTCCTTAACAATAAAAAACCAAATGAACACCCCCCTAGGATGTCTTGCCCAATATTAAGCTTGTAATAACTGTCCCATCAACTATGGTTATTATTTTTAACTTTTATTACATGGAATTTTCACCATGCTTGTTACAAAACCCTACTCTTGGGGAACAACATCCTCAGTGTTAAAACACACCAAGACCTCAACAAGATCGTTGAAAAGAAAACATAGTGCCCATGGAGCTTTATAACTTAGCTCGTTGTAGTATTTATAATGAATGACCACTACTGAAACATGAAAATCATACAGTTTTCTAGATATTTATAACACTTCTCATTACGATATTTAGAATAACTACATATACACATACACATTTGCTTCACTAAAAAAAAACCTATTGCCTGTGAGGCTTTATAAATCCAACTCAATACACTATTTACAATAGTAAACACATATACACATATGCACATTTTCTCAACCACGAAGTAAAATGATTTAATGACTGCATCCACAACATGGGAATCCAAAAGCTCACACACCCACCCTCAAAGTAATACCAGTATTCACCTCCTTCCTAGGAAGTCTAAAATCCACTACGAAAGTCAAACTGCATCCAATGTCTAGTGCTACAATCCTGCACCACTTGTCCTCTCAGTGAACAGTCAATGACTCATTGTTCCAGGGCATACTCCCAATGTGCACCTAATTCCATCTGCTAATGCTAATGACCAAAACAAACATATACACAACCTTCCCTTCTCTACTACACAGTCCCTCGGGAAATCTGGTCAACCCCTTTCATGCAGTCACTCACCTTCCAAGTTCCCGGTCATCCCCTATCTCGGGCGATCCATCCCTTGACAAGGCTTCCTCGCATCAGAAGTTCAAACAAACAAGACATATACCTGCCTCATAACCATCATGCTAGTCATAGCATGCACATGGAAATCAATGGACATTATTGGGTACCAGTGTCCCACAATGACCTTGCTCTTAAAGTACTATACCAGCATATTGCTGCATGTTCCAATTTCTTTCACTTTTGCTACTAGTTCTTGTAGTCAATTTCAACCCCCTTACTCGACATTTCCAGGTTTCCTATACCAAACACATAACTTCCATTAGATTCAAAATAAATTGAAATAGCTTCAAATCATACCTCATCGATAGCTCATTGATAAGGTACACTTGAAATCTTGTTTACTTCTTGTCAAAACAAGTCAAACTAACTATTTGATCAAATCATCATGTGTAAACACATCACATCAGGTTAGCTTGAAACACAACCATCATAGATCAAAATCATAAAGTATCATAAATCATAATCGTAGATCACACGTAATCATCATAGACCATAATCATAAACCACATGCATAATTAAACTGAAACAAAATATTGATACTTATCCGTTAATCAATCCTTGGCTTCCCCATTTGTCCTTATTTTGTACACACATTGGATCAATTTCCACACCAGACAACACCCATTGCCTTCTCCTCAACCATGTGCACATACACATAGTGTGCATCACACACATACAACTACATACATCATACAACACCATGCAATACATGCATTTACACCAGTACCATATGTACTACATGTACATAGTACCACCTCTAGACTACAACCACCTGCACAACATGTGCAAAAAATCACATGTACATGAGATCACCTCCACAACGTGTACACAATGCCACATGTAAACTGTACCATTGTACATGTACACAATACTACATGTACACAATACCATACGCATGACATGTACATGATGCCATATGCACACATTTTTATGTGCACGACATGTACACGACACCACCTGCACATAACACCACTTGTACAACATTTACACAACACCACATGCACACAACACCACTTGTACAATCATGCACACAACACCATGTGTACATAGCTCCACATGTACACAATGCACGTACACCACTTGTACATAACACTTCTTATCCAACATTTACATAGCATCATCTATACACAACACTACATATGCAATATCCACACAATACTACATGCACATAACATCACATATGCAACATGTGCACAACAATATTACCACACATCCAAAACCACACTATCTTTACCAAGTAACCTGGCTTCTAGTGTCTTATCCATGCTTGTCCCAACATGTCTTAGATCATATTGCTTCCATTTCGCTATTGTACCCATCGATATAACCTGTCCATAACATAGACATAATATAATCACATAATATCAACTCATGACCATATGATACTGACCTTATATATTTTTCATTACTACTCTTCTCCATTGATTCCTTGTAAGACCAAGAACCTATTCATGCCATTCACTTACATAAGAAATCATTCCTCCACAAGGATGATTCCTGATGGCCCTATCAGAAAGTGACATAGATACATAGATACATACATATATAATCATTAGAATAGAACAATCATCATTCTGTCAGACAATGAAATACATACATACATGTATACATATATGAACATCAGCATAATCATGATCATAACATAATTACCAGATAACATAAGGTCTAGGTTAAGAGAACTTCATTTATTCATGCACAACATGAACAAAATTGAGAGCAATATTTCCTAACATAGCCATGGCATCAGACACCTAAGATCCCTTTACTTTACCTTTTTTAGTTACCTTTCACTTGTTTGTGCTGCCACCATTTGTTTACCACTATGAACCAACCACTCCAACCGACTGTCATAGTTTTACCTTCCACTATGCTTACTCATGCACAGAGCTTCATCTGAGTTTTATATTACCTATTGGGTACCACACAACTCTCCCCCAACTCCATTAACTTTCCTTTTACCCAAACAATTCCCAAGACTCAAAATATAAAAGGAAATACCAAGAAACAACTAAGAAGAAAACCATGAAAACCAATAACAACATGACACCACAATAAAGTGGCATAGCGATGCAACAGACACACACAAAATCGCAAATCAAGTGCAACAACCACACAAGACAAAAAAACACAAGACTAACCACAGACACCATGACTCAATCCCCATGGTTCCCAAGGAAATCTCAAAAAGAGCCTTTTTTAAGATTCATGGAAATATCTCTTGCCATGCAACTCCTTGCATCATACTGCCATAAACATATAATGTCAGTGCATAACTAAACATAAAAATATACTAGTTGCCTTACCTTGTTGTGCCAAACAGGTTGCCTTGTAGCTAAACCTGTCTATGCCATCTCTTAAGTGACTCAAATTCCCTTGATAAATCCACTTGTAACTAGAGACTAGCTAATATACCTGTCAATTACATGTCCATGAATATAACACATATCCACATAATTTCAAACAAATCAAGGTTAATAAAACTTCCTGTCTACAAATTACTCATTCATTTGGAATTATGGTTTCCAAACATAACCAAGGAATTCTTGCCCAATTCCTTTCCTTTGCCTTTTTACCTTGTTATAATTGAGGCTTACTATGTACTGTCACATCACCCAATGATTAGTTATATAAACACATCAACTATTACCCTTTCATGCTAATACAAAGCATGTTTCCTGCAACTATTCACACATGTCAACCACATGTTCCAAATATCAAGACAATCATATCTATAATTTTGAAATCATCTTTTACAAATAATCATGTCTTAACCCTTAGACAACTCATAGTCATTAGACATAATGCTACAACTATCAACTACATTCAAGCACATATCAACTCTCTCACCACATATGTGTTACTACAATCATCTTAAAGCAAGATCATTGGAACACATAATCATATTATGAAATTCATCAAACATTCAACCAACTTGCAAACATACCATGTTAAATAAATCAACTAAACAACATAATCAAACAATCAAGTACCAAATATAGGACATAGGAAAACTCATACCTTAATGTATCTCAAGGGAGGTGATCTTGTTTGCACAATCAATCCAGGTTAGCACGATATAACTTCACAACATATCAACTCAAACATATAATCACAATATCCATAACATTAGCTAACTAACATGTTCACATCATAAGCTCATAAGAATTGGTCATTCACGCATAAAAATCACATGTGTAAGATTAATCAAGATTAGTACGACACCATATCACAAATATGTAAGCTCATACCTGAATATTGCAACCATAATCATCTGCATAGGTCAAACTAGGTTAACACAATACATATAACATCAAGATCTTTGACTCAATGAACATAACCATCACGCATATGACTAATCCAAATTACAACATCAAGATCTCAATGAAATAACCCTAATTATCAAGTTAATAACATATAACAAAAATATGCTATATATAATTCTCATCAACAACATATAACCTAATAATCAAGTTATCTAACATAAAACAACAATAGAAATGCATACAACCATAGGTTACCATCATTCTTGACTATTTGACTCATGTGCATATAACTACACTAATCAACTAACATCCATCATGAATGTAACCATAACATCAAAAGACATGTACATAAACCTAATGTATATAAACCTAATTCATATAACAATATTTGACTTACACACTTGCATGTGAAACATAAAATACCTATATTATGATCTACTCTTACCCAAAATTCTAATGCTACAATCTCATCATGATGATCTTCATCACCTGCTCTATCTCAACCAACACATTAGCATCATAACAACCAATATCACCCTGATGACCTAAATTGCATACCATGGCTTCACAACACATGTTTGATATACTATTCATGCATAACTATAAACAATACCATTCATGCATGATAACTACATATAGACATATAACACATGAGTACCAAACCATATAAACATCATTCTGGTTAGAGTCCAGTCATCAATGCATGACCATATAAACTACACAAACCATGAACTCATTCATGACAACAAAAATTGCTCCATTGTACACATTGCCACATGCAACCATCAACATGCATAAGAAATTCCTAATCAACTACACATACGCATAAATGAAGGTAGTTGAGCATAAGCGATCAATTCTTGTAACCAAACCTACAAGACTGATACATGTAATCAAACATACAATAAGGTAATCAATCGACATATAATAACATGTAAGTGACATATAACAATATTTAGGTGACATATAACAATATGTATCCACTCATACACTCATGACGATGCATTCCATAAAATAAATGTCAAATTCCACATGATGACATCACTACATCCATGATCAACATTATGCAAATGTTACAGGAACATGGAATGCAATTGAAAGAGACACACATGCAACTGACATGCATGCATGATCAACACATAGCCCATCCAGTCCGAGGGGTGAACCATGCTCTGATACCACTCTGTAACACCCTCCTCCCACATCTACCAAGAAACTAGCCAGTCAGGATAAATATGCAATGAGAGGCCACTATGATATGATTTGACCTCCTAAGTCACGTAAAGGAAGTGGAACCAAAAGAAACACACCATACAAACATTCAACATCAGCTTCAGGACCCTCAGGAACCAATCCAACACTTTATACATCTTGCCCTTGGCTCCCACTAATCTTTTCGACAACTTAAGCCTCATTCACTCTCATGATATAGGCATGTAAACGTCAACAAACCCATAGTCACTCTCATAAGCTTGCCTTCCAACGTCCAGAGACTAATTTAGTCAGTGCTATGCCAATGTCCCCTAGATTTGAGCCACTTTTTCAAGCCCTGAGCCCAGGTCACTACCTAGAATTGAACCATATCTTCAGAATAATAAAATAACATTGAAATGATAGTACTAAATAAAATACTTTTTTAAGACCTTGAATAGACCCCTACTAGCCATGTCAGGCATTTCGTCAAACATAACTCAAATATGTAAGCTACAGGTGTAAATAATAGTTCTGAGCATAGAGGTCTCATACTTATCTGAGATTGAGCATGAAGCATTGATGCCTCAACACATTAACTGCCATTGCATCCATCAGGTCATAGGTACATTGTTCATTCATATACAAGTAAAAACATAATGAGATCCATACATAGATGTTTTCATAAAACATATACATAACCAACATAATAGGGACATAAATACCAATGAACTCACTACCATATAAACCTCATATAATCTAGTATAATGCTCATATAAATACAAGGAGAAAAAACCTATTATTGATGATTAAATATCCAACCTGAGATGGGACTTCCACATTCCACTCGACCATAGAATGGCTGAGCCAAATATCTCTTCAGCCATTCACCCCCATGCCGTATTCCAAGCATGAATGTGGGACTCAAACCAAAAGAACCAACCAGGGCATACTGAGGCTAAACCACCTCAACCTCATGAATAGAAACCAGGCTTTATTGTTATCCATCACAGATCATTAGGCCAACACAATGAACACATCATAGCATGATTTACTGTGATCTCCACCCAATTACTAGGCCAAACAAGCATGGATTCCACTGGATTTCTCCACCTACACTGTGAGGAATTTTTATGTCTCCTAGTCTCTCTAAATTTATTGTAATCCAAACTTGGATCAATAGGACCTAAACTAATACCGACTCTCCAGGCTTTAGCACATATCTAAAACCCAGTATTATTAGGTCCAATGGAGAGCAAACCACCTCTTGAATTTATCATATATCCTGTCATTCACTAGCAAGTATTCCTAGGACCATTGAGGCAACATAATCCTAGCATTACCACAACCCAAAGTCTGGCTCAAGGGTCACTACGACAATGGATTTATCGTGATCCATAGTCTGGTCCATGGACCACTAGGCCATGTGATCTTTCTTTTAGATATCCACCCCTCTCAACTTCAAATCCATCTGACAATCCAGCTCAACTAAACATGAGAACCCCATCACATCATGGCTATCTAGAAATAGAAAAGCTAGGCTAAAAACACCATTACCCTAGAAAAAATCATGCCACAACAACAAAAGAACCACATGCAATACAATGCATGAAAAATCTAGCAAGGAAAATACACATGCAAATTGATACCTACAATGAATCGTGCTGTAGCTGCTTGATCCCGCCTTTCCCTGCTTGATCTTTTCTTCCTCTTTCCTTCTTCGCCTTTCTTGATCCAATGCCAAAAATGCTCCAAGAAAACTCTAAGTGTACAAGAGTGAGAGAGAGTGTGTGAATAAAGAGAGAGATCCAAAACTGAACTAACAAAAGGTTACCAATTGATCCTTAGAAGCCTTTTCATTAATGAGGCCTCTATTTTCTTCATTTTCCATTATTTTCCTTCAATTTTCTCCTCACATGCCACTTGTGTCCTTTCACCTTCCTTTTCTCCTAATTTCCATTATTTTCATCAATAAATGTGCCAAAAATTCCATTTTTCCTTTCCAAATCCTTAATCATTGCCTTTGCCAATTTCCTTAGCCATAAACAACCAAATGAACACCCCCTAGGTTGTCTTTCCCAACATTAATCTTGGTATAAGTTTCCCATCAATCGTGGTTATTATTTTTAACTCTTATTACATGGAATTTGCACCATAGGTATTACAATACATTTGGAAAAAATTGATAAGTTTGGCATACTTAAACACCTTGGAATTATCAATTACTATTTTCCTTGGACAACCAAACCTTGCTAGAATGTTTTCTTCAATAAATATGATCACCACTAAGTCAGTTATTATATAAGTAGGGATGGCTTTCACCCATTTTGAAAAATACTCTGTAGTAGTTAAAATCCACTTGTGTTGTCCATTGGATGGTGGGTCTATTTCACCTATGAAATACAATCCCCCCTATTTGAATGACTACTCTACAAATACGAGAATTAATCTTAAAGGTGTAAATTTCTTCTTTTCAACAAATATTTGGCACACCTTAGAAACATTCGCCAATTTATATACATCAGAGAATGAGTTACTGCGTTCTAACTGTAGTATCCAACACAAGAACATGCATGAAATTAATTAATAATTTTAGAGATCTCCTCCTCTGTCAAACACAACAACAACACCCTAATAGGTTCCTTCCACTACAATTTACTGTTAGAAATGAAAAAATTTTGAGCTTTCAATCTTAAGGCCTTATACCTTGTTTTTTGTAAACTTGGTGGACAACTAAGAAACCATAGGCAATGGAAAATGTATTTGTACCATTTTGAACACGAGTTTTCATATGCAATATTGTCATTCCCTTTTTTAGATTTATATTTTTCAACTTCTGCATTTAGCTCAGAATTATCAGCCAACAAACTAATACCCAATGCTTGATAATTCACCTCTGACAAGTTTTTGTCCAGTCCTTGCCCTTTTATTACATTTGTTGGCTTTATATCCATGTCATATTCTTGTATCTTTTCAATCCATTTCCATATTTTACCTTTACTATCTCCCTATGTAAAAACATCCTCGACTCTTGCTATGGGAACATAAGCTCTTATTCTTGATTGCAACACATATGTCCTGAATGATTTTAATGTTTGACAAGAGAATATGCTTGTTTCTGCAAAATTTTATAATTCAGTTCAACATCTCTTAGAACCTAATTGATGAATGAAATAGGCTTCTCTTTCTCATCATTGTTTTATGTAGTAACACAACTACAATAGTGGTGGGTGATGCAAAATAAAATATCATAAAAGGATTCTCATAATATGGACTAACTAGGATATGAGATTCTCCAAAATCCTTATTAATTCTTGAAAATGAATCTCTAGCTTTAGGAGTCCATTTTACCTATTTATGCTTTCTTAACATATCTATGATTTCATTTACAATTTCTACATAATTAAGATAAAATCTTCTCAATAAATTGATTCTCCAAAGAAAACCTGAATCTCCTTTATTCTTGTAAATGAAATATTACTGATAGTATCTACTCTCTTAGGGTCAATTTTTACTGCTTATTTTGAAACTACTTGTCCCAACAACTTACCTTCCCTAACAGAAAGCTATAATTTCTTTGGATTTAAGGACAAGCCATACTTTCTACACTTTTCAAAGGTTAGTTGTAAATTCTCTAAATGTTCATCGTCGAATTTTGAAAAAAAAAGTTTTGTCATCAAGGTAAATCACTACAAATTTTTCTTTCTCTCCAACGGAGGCTATGTCTATCTCTCTCTGAAATGTGGCACCTACATTCATGAGGCCAAATGACATCTTAACATACATGAACATGCCCCATGGTGTAGTGAAAGCTATCTTTTTTTAATTTTCTAGATGGAATGCAATATGTTTGTAACCATAAAACCCATATATCATTGACAATATTTAGGACCCTATTACCTTCTACAAAATATATCCATCTTAGGTAAGGGATAGTTGTCATTCATAGATGCTCTGTTTAGGTTCTTGAAATCTATGCACAATATCATTTCTCCATTCCTTTTTCTCACTAAGACGAGGTTTTCCACCCAATCAGAGTACCTTAATGAGACAATAATCTTAACTTGAAGTGACTTATTAACTTCTTTTGATATCAAAGGATGTAATAGAGAATTCATTTTCCTAAGTTTCTATTTATAAGGTTTCACGTCTGTTTTCAATGGAATTTTATGTTGAATAATATCTATATTATAGGTCTTCAAGTTCCCATATGTCCCATGCAAATATATCATAATATTTTTAAAATAAATTTGCATGCCCTTGATTATAATCTTCAGGAATCCCTTTTACTAATTTATCAGTCTGGGTTGATTCTTTGTACCAATGTTACAGTCTTCAATTTTCTCCCCCCAACTTTATTTTCTTACATTGGAAAGACCATCATTTGAATCAAACAACCTTTCTAGTGGTACAAGTCCTCTTGGAATTATATTTCCTTTCAATTGTAGAATATTTTGATCTTCCATAGAATCCTTCCAAGGAAACACCTCTTCAACTGCTTCTTATTCACTTATACCCTCTTCTTCTTGATCAATTTGGGAAGCTGAGAATTCCCCAACCACCTCTATAAAATGTTTGATTTGTTCTTCATCCTCAAACACTTGCCAATGTTTCACATTATCAAGTACTGAAGTCCTATACCTGATTTCAACTTCATATCTCAAGTTAGGATTTTGTGTGGGTTTAAATGTACTAGCTACCACTACTAAGGAGTCTGCCAGTCTATTCTTTTCCCTTGGAACAAAACTTATATTGAAAGCAAAGAAGAATTTTTCAATCAAATCCCAAGATTCATTTCTATATGAACTCTACCTTGGATGTTTGGTTTGACATTGGTCTTTTATCTCTCTAATGACCAATTCAGAATCACCAAACACTGAAAAACACTCTATTTTTAGGTTATTTGTAGCTTGTAATCCCATAATTAATGCCTCATATTCTATGATATTATTTGTTGAATCAAAACCCAATTTATAAGAGAGAGAGGGACTACTTCACCTTTAAGAGGCACCAACAAGACCTCTACATCATTACCTTCCCTAGAGTAATCTCCTTTAAAATGCAACTTCCAAATGGAGTTCTACATTGCTTCTAGTTTTTCCATAGTAATTGGAACTTCAACCTGAACATGTTCAACCATAGTATCATCTACTTCTAATAGAAAACAAGATAAATACTTCTCCTATCCATACATTAGGAAGATTTTTGGGTTACCTTCTTTGGTAATAGTTTTGGTAAACTTTGATTTTTTGTACAACCTTCGTTCTTCCCCACAAAAAACTAGAATTCTTGCATATGTGATATCCAATTTAATAGATCCTCCTAGTTTCATCACCTAAGATGTTGAAAGAAACATTTGTTAAGATTAGGTATGTTCTATGCTAGAGAAATTTATTTAAATTTTCATAGTTAGCAATCACATCAGCATTACAATAAACTGCTGATAGAACATAAATATAAAATGCAGAAGACAAGCCAAGACAAGAGGACACAAGATATGGCGCGAGCCAGGGACAAACCCCACAACGTGTGGGGAAACCCTTGATCAATTCTTCTTTTGTCTTCAAAGTTCAGCAGAGAAGGAGAGAGAGAGAGAGAGAGAGAGATAATACATTTACAACAGAAGTCAACACTTTGACCTATCTGTATCTGAGCATAGATCATTTTCTATAATGATGAGATCAGTTGAAGACATTCTGCTTCAACTGAATCTCCTAGGTGATGACTTCACCTATCCATTTCGTTCCTCTACTGCACCTTAACGTGAAGCACCATCATGCAACATCATGTTCATGATCTTATCCATCCTCATGCTTCATGCTGCTCATGCTGCTCATGATCTCATCATGCTTCATGCTGCTCATACTGCCCATGATCTCATCATTAACACACTGCCCTTTATGACAGCAACTTCTAGCCTGAAGGTTGTCTTATGTGCCACGCTGTCACCTACAATGCTCAGAGGTTTACATGCTCTCCATCTAGACTACCTCACGTTGTCAACAGGCTTGTGACAATTTTTGAGAGACTCACCCTTAACGAGATCAGGATAGCATCTTCTAGTTCTGATATTATAACCAAGAATTACTACTGAGGATATATGAGCTTGCAGGGGCTCAGATCAATACACAAATATATACTGAACTATACGTATGCCAAAATATACTTTGGCACAGAGTGTAGGAGAGTTCTAGCTGCATCTATTGACAATGTATATGGTGCTCTCCATGCGTATGTCACTATTACAGGACTGCATTCTTCATTAGAGGACTCCGTTCAAATGACATGACAGTGTAACTTCATGTTATGCGTATATCATGATTGTCTTCCTTTACTGCAGTACTACAACATGTATATTACTGTGTATATATATATATATATATTGCCATTTGCTGCGTATATGCACCTCGGTTATATTACCAATTACTGCATATATGTACCTCGGTTATATTACCAATTGTTGTGTATATGTATCCCTATTGCCTTGCGTATACATAGTCATGAACCCATACTACGTATACATCGTTCTGAACCTATACTGCATATACATAGTTCTGAACCTATACTGCATATACAGTCATCGCCAGCATATATATGAACCCATACACAGCGTATTGAACAGCATATCCCTGTCCCATTGACCTGTGTATGTTTTATTGGACAGTGGATTCCATTTACAGCGAAATGTCCTCATGATGAACAACATGAATTTTCTCTTCATGAACTGTGATGATAACCCAGTGTATATGATGACATATACATACATATATATATATATATATATATATATATATATATATATATATATATATATATATATATATATATATATATATATATATATACATACTGCATATACAGTCATCGCCAGCATATATATGAACCCATACACAGCGTATTGAACAGCATATCCCTGTCCCATTGACCTGTGTATGTTTTATTGGACAGTGGATTCCATTTACAGCGGAATGTCCTCATGATGAACAACATGAATTTTCTCTTCATGAACTGTGATGATAACCCAGTGTATATGATGACATATACATACATACATACATATATATATATATATATATATATATATATATATATATATATATATATATATATATATATATATATATATATATATATATATATATATATATATATATATATATATATATATATATATATATATATATATATATATATATATATGCCACGACTTGTACATTAGAGTTGTGACCAGCGCATTCGCTCCTTATATCAATGACAACGTATTGACTGCGTGTAATCCTCTTCAGTATTTCTATATACCTGACTGCGGCTGGCCTGCGTGGTATCTTATATTGTCATGACTGTGTGTAGGGTTTCCAGTGTACAAGTCTTCATCGTATAGGCGCTGTGCATTGTATGAACTGCGTTCCACCCATGCCATCGTATGAATATCTGTGTATATTGCTAGGGCTGTGTATAATCAACATGCACAGCGTGATCCAATGGCTACATGAAACCAGCGTATAACATCCATAGCGTATCCAATGTGAACAGCGTATATGATGAACAAATGTTTTCATAAACAACGTATGGACCAGCGTACTCCTTTTGTGATTCTCCTTCCAAAAACCCAAGACGTGGAGAGGAGATCACACCAAGAAAATGAGTGTATAAATGATATCAAATCCTCATTTATTTATACCACAACGAAGATGATGAGTAGACACGTCGGTTGGGCTTCTAGAGCCTACATAAGAGCTGGTCGGCTTGATAATAATTATATAAACAAAATAATTTCATATCTCCATAAATACTTATCAGAATCGGATGATCTTTGGATCAATCCTACACCTCTCGATGAGAGGGATCCAATAAAAATATCAGCTGCCATAAATAAGCCGACCCACACGGAGTTTGGCCCTGGTTTCCAATTTAACACTCCCTCTCAACTAGGGAGAACTCCATCTGGTGATCCATATGTCCAACAATACTATCTCGGCCACTAGTGCCTTGCACTGCTCTGCCTAGCTCTGCTCTGCTCTGTTGGGTCTGCTCTACTCTGCTCAGCTCTGCTGGCTTTGCTCTGCTCTGCTCAGCTCAGCTCAGCTAGCTCTGCTCTGCTGGCTCTGCTCAGCTCAGCTCTGCTAGCTCTGCTCTGCTCTGCTCAGCTCAGCTCTGCTAGCTCAGCTCTGCTGGCTCAGCTCAGCTCTGCTCATCTCCGCTCTGCTAGCTCTGCTCAGCTCAGCTCTGCTAGCTCTGCTCTGCTCTGCTCCGCTGAACTATGAAGAAGAAGAATTGGTCGAGAATGTCTCATACCATTCTCCACTGACCCAAAGTCAGACTCAGAGTGCGTACCACTAGTCCCATACCAGTCTTAACTGACCCAAACTCATCGTCATAGTAGGTGCCACTCCTGGTCCCAGACCAGTATCGCAGTCTCAGAGAGTGTACCACTAGTCCCAGACCAGTCTCAGCGGACCCGAAGTCAGCGTCATAGTATGTACGACTCTCACTGGTCCCAGACCAGTACTGCACTGACATGAAGTCAGTCTCGGAGTATGTACCACTGGTCCTAGACCAGTCTCAGCCGACCTAAGGTCAGCGTCATAGTATGTACAACTCCTACCACTGGTCCCAGACCAGTATCATTGATCCCAGATCAATGGAGGACATCCTAGCGTAGGGAGTACGGTAGATACAAGGATGCGTCCATCGGTACTACTATGGTCCCTAACTTCATTTCCCTGCTCATTAATCAGATGAGAGGTACTTCCCATGAGTCCCAGACTGCATGGGTAGGATGCCACGACAGGAGAACTTAATCAATCCTATCCTCACAGGAGAACACATCAATCCATGCCTCACAGGAGAACTAATCATCCTGCTACAGAAGAGAGCGAATCATCTTGTCCCACAAGAGAGCGAATCATCTTGTTCCAGTGCGTACCACCAGGGGAGGGTGAGTCACCCTGTGGTCGAATGTTGCTCCAATAGAACTACAAGCCCCCAAAGCTCCCAGAGCTCAATGTATGCAACATGCAGGACCCTTTTACAAAGATCTCTCGACGACTCCAAGTCGTTCGGGAAAATCACAAATTTGATCTTTCCTCAGGGCTCTGTCTTGTACATCATCTCAGTGCGATGGAGCCTCCTTGATCATCGACTTACCATATCCCAGATAAGGCAGTATTTGATGTCTATCTGCTGGAGCAATTGCCGAATATGAGATTCCTCAATAATCGAATCCCACCTCTAGTTGTCACAGAGAATCACAGTGGTATTCATCATGTGTACAAAAAACTCACTCAAGAGTTTCAAAAACTAGACTACCTCACAGAAGGCCATGCTATCAGCAATGTATTCTGCTCAGAGTCACCGACTTCTGCTTCCTGCTCATCCAGGATATCGAGGCAGATTCCAAAGAGAAACAACACTGAGAAGTGCTCTAGTGATCCTCCATACTGCCTGCCCACTCATCATTCGAATAATCATGTGGTTTCATATTTCCAGCAGTGTATCTCAATTCATGAGAGATTGTGCCCTGAAGATATCTTAGAAGATTCTTGGCACCAATCTAGTGAGGCTCAACCAAATATGAGCTCACCATGCTAACTACAACACAGATGTCTAGACGGAGGTTCTCCAAGAACATCAATGCGAATGAGTTTATGAAACTCAGAGGCATTTCCCAAATCTGGTCCAACATCATTACCATATAACTGCTGAAAGTTAAGATCCTCGAGGCAGTCACAAGCTTGCAGCTTATCTTCTCACATTCAGAATCCAACTCCCTCTGTCTCCTATAAATGAGAGGGTCTGCACATGTCAGACATAGGTGCCGGTACGAGAGGTTTATCATCCACAACCTTCGAGTAATGGTTTGGATCGGTTTCACTCCTAGTGAATCTCAATTGCATTAGATAGCAATCAATCCTCTCATACTATGCCCAAGGTGTTTTCCTTCAAGCCATAGAGGGCTTTCTTCCACCTGCATACATGAGATTCCTTGATCATGATTCTCAAACTCCTCGGGTTGTTCCAAACCTGTGAACCTGCTGCATGAGGGGAATGGTCCCCTTATAATATTTTCCTTCGGTACATTTCAGACATGTACCTTCATGCTTCTTTTTGAATTCAGGCATCCTAGTCACCATCTGACTCACAGACCTCCGGTGCTGAGTCAATGGACATGGTCGCCAGTGGACTTCCTGCAACTTGATAAAACCCTGAACTCAAAAGTATCTTTAAAAGATCTACGTACCTTTCCATCGATAAGTGCCACCCTGTAACCTTTGAATTCCATTTCCGAGATGGACATCAGGTTCGATCAGGTACATGAAAGAGATTTTGGGGTTCCTCGCTTTTGTGGAAGAGTCGATCATTTCCTTGATGACCTGCATTACCAGTCATTATTTTGATCATTGAAGATGTCCCAGGAATGATTATTATCTTCATCAAGAGGTGTGTCTTTGCCATTCAGACACTCCTTCACATAACGGCCGAACTTATTTCAACAAGGCATCCGCCTTTCCTTCCACCCTTAGATCTGAACTTCCCAATGAAGTGATCTTAAGATGGACCATCAGAATCTTCCGCTGCGCCATTCTGATAACATTCTCTGCTTTGACTTCACCCTAGGTGAATTATGAGGAACCCATTGATCCTTCTGTCTTGTCCCAACTGTCTTCGGTGATTGCTCTTTCACTCTTGCTTGGGCATTGTCTTCACCTCAGCTCTGATACCATGTTAAGATTAGGTATGTTCTATGCTAGAGCAATTTATTTAAATTTTCGCAGTTAGCAATCACATCACCATTACGATAGACTGCAGATAGAACATAAATATAAAACGTAGAAGACAAGCCAAGACAAGAGGACACAAGATATGGCGCGAGCCAGGGACAAACCCCACAACGTGTGGGGAAACCCTTCATCAATTCTTCTTTTATCTTCAAAGTTCAGCAGAGAAGGAGAGAGAGAGAGAGAGAGATAATACATTTACAACAGAAGTCAACATTTTGACCTATCTAGATCTGAGCATAGATCATTTTCTATAATGATGAGATCAGTTGAAGACATTCTGCTTCAACTGAATCTCTTAGGTGATGACTTCACCTATCCATTTCGTTCCTCTACTACACCTTACCATGTAGCACCATCATGCAACATCATGTTCATGATCTTATCCATCCTCATGCTTCATGCTGCTCATGCTGCTCATGATCTCATCATGCTTCATGCTGCTCATACTGCCCATGATCTCATCATTAACACACTGCCCTTTATGACAGCAACTTCCAGCCTGAAGGCTGTCTTATGCGCCACGCTGTCACCTACAATGCTCAGAGGTTTACATGCTGTCCATCTAGACTACCTCACGTTGTCAACAGGCTTGTGACAATTTTTGAGAGACTCATCCTTAACGAGATCAGGATAGCATCTTATAGTTCTGATATTATAACCAAGAATTACTACTGAGGGTATATGAGCTAGCAGGGGCTCAGATCAATACACAAATATATACTGAACTATACGTATGCCAAAATATACTTTGGCCCAGAACGTAGGAGAGTTCTAGCTGCATCTATTGACAATGTATATGGTGCTCTCCATGTGTATGTCACTATTACAGGACTGCGTTCTTCATTAGAGGACTCCGTTCAAATGACATGACAGTGTAACTTCATGCTATGCGTATATCATGACTGTCTTCCTTTACTGCAGTACTACAGCATGTGTATTACTGTGTATATATATATATCTATATATATATATATATATATATATATATATATATATATATATATATATATATTGCCATTTGCTGCGTATATGCACCTCGGTTATATTACCAATTGCTGCGTATATGTACCTCGGTTATATTACCAATTGCTGCGTATATGTATCCCTATTTCCTTGCGTATACATAGTCATGAACCCATACTGCGTATACATAATTCTGAACCTATACTGCATATACATTGTTCTGAACCTATACTGCGTATACAGTCATCGCCAGCATATATATGAACCCATACACAGCGTATTGAACAGCATATCCCTGTCCCATTGACCTGTGTATGTTTTATTGGACAGTGGATTCCATTTACAGCGGAATGTCCTCATGATGAACAACATGAATTTTCTCTTCATGAACTGTGATGATAACCCAGCGTATATGATGACATATATATGCCACGACTTGTACATTAGAGTTGTGACCAACGCATTCGCTCCTTATATCAATGATAGCGTATTGACTGCGTGTAATCCTCTTCAGTATTTCTATATACCTGACTGCGGTTGGCCTGCGTGGTATCTTATATTGTCATGACTGCGTGTAGGGTTTCCAGCGTACAAGTTCTCATCGTATAGGCATTGTGCATTGTATGAACTGCGTTCCACCCATGCCATCGTATGAATATCTGTGTATATTGCTAGGGCTGTGTATAATCAACATGTACAGCGTGATCCCATGACTACATGAAACCAACGTATAGCATCCACAGCGTATCCAATGTGAACAGCGTATATGATGAACAGATGTTTTCATAAACAGCGTATGGACCAGCGTACTCCTTTTGTGATTCTCCTTCCAAAAACCCAAGACGTGGAGAGGAGATCACATCAAGAATGAGTGTGTAAATGATATCAAATCCTCATTTATTTATACCACAACGAAGATGATGAGTAGACACGTCGGTTGGGCTTCTAGAGACTACATAAGAGCTAGTCGGCTTGATAATAATTATATAAACAAAATAAATTCATATCTCCATAAATAATTATCAGAATTGGATGATCTCTGGATCAATCCTACACCTCTCGATGAGAGGGATCCAATAAAAATATCAGCTGCCATAAATAAGCCGACCCACATGGAGTTTGGCCCTAGTTCCCAATTTAACAACATGCCAAATTATGTTGTAATATTAGCAACTACAATATCCATCACTATACTTCTGACATGAATTTGTGTCGTAGTGACCACCAAGTCTTCTATGACACCAAGACATTTTATTCTTTTTTAGTCAAAAGATTACAAATCCTTATATGGTTTAGTGATTTGTAAACCAAGCTTCTCCATAATAGTAATAGGCATAAGATTAAGAGAGGCACCTGAATCAAGCATACAATTATGCAACATGAAATCATGAATTAACAAGGTGATATAAAAACAAGGAGTGGTGGAGTATTTCCATTCTACATGTGATCCAAACATCACAACAAGTTTTAATTCCTGCAAATTCACACTTCCTTGAGTTGTAGTTACTGGTGTGAAATTCATGAAATCAATAATATGATTTTTGTAAGCAGGTTATCTTTCCAACTCTGCTAATGGGACAAATATCTTTTCTTTCTCTAACTCCTTTCCAAGACAAGAAGTGTGTATGCCTTTCTCTATATTTATTTTTCCACCTACCTCCTTATTATCTTGATTCTCATGGTTTGAATATGTATGTTGTTTTTATTGATTTGTTTGTCTTGGCTTAACTTGTTGAGAGTGTGATGACTCTCCCTTGGTTAATGGAATGGCCTGAATAGGCTCCTTCCCCTTATTGTTACTCCTCAGTGTATTTTGTTGGGATTGATCATCGTTTTGGTCCTGAAACCTAGACCTCTTCCTGGATCTGAGATCATATCTTTTACATCATTCAACTTGCATATAATACGAAAACTTCTTACGATAAGCATCAATTTATTATTCATCTAAGGGGGCATCCAAATCCATGCCTTCTTCCTATTCTTCTACTTCTTGTTCTTCTTCTTCCTTTGATGATGTGGAATATTGATTCTCCTGAAACTTGAGTGCTTGTTCTAAATTATCCTCTGGTTCATCTTGTATGTGCAAAGGTGGTTGAATTTGGTCTTGTTGATCTTTCCTCTCTCTGTGTGAGATATTCAAAGGAGGCCTCTTGAGTTGGGGATTGAAATTCATGTTTGGGACTTGCTGGATTTGTCTATGAGGGTTTTCATTTTTCAGATCTAACTTCACCAATTTATTTCAAATATTTCTGATTAATTTAGTGATTTCATCCAAAAAAAATTCTTGCATGTCCTTCTAGTGGCCTAAAGGGCCAGATTCTTCTTTTGCCTTCCTTCTATACGTATTTTTGACCTTCTACATAAATTACCTGCAAAAAAATTCTTAGAAAACAAAAAATATACAATGGAAAGAAACATAAAAAAAATACATAGAGATTTTTCCCTGGATCCCAAAACCGGGACTACCATATTTATTTTTCATTACATTCCTTTCAATGTTACAATACATATATATGCACGCTGAAGAATTCATAAACCTCAATCCATTAACATTGGATTAAAACATAACCATAGTTCCCTTGACCGGATCTAAGAGATACCATGGGAAGAAAACCATGATGCCCACAACCATGTGCGAAACCCATGCACAAAACCATAGGTAAGTCTGACCACCTAATATAGGGTTGATTTTTGTCCTTCTCGGGGTGCTTCCCCAAACCCTGTGCACATTGGGCTAGTCATGGAAAGAATATAACACACATCCAACATTCTCCCACTTGTTGTTTTTGTTTCCACACAGGGGATCAAAGGAGAGCTTAGTCATTAGTCTAGCCTTGCAATTCCAATTATTTCTCTATATCAAGAAAAAAAGAAAATTTTAAGGATGGAAATTTATCTTGAAGTTTAATAACATTGGTGAATATCACTAGTCCCTAATATGTAAAATATAAAATCTTTAGTGATGTATTTGTAAAATTATTCAAATTTATAATGATTTTATATATACTCTCTATATAATGTTGGTGATTCTTAAGGTCAAATAATTTTACATTTAAAATTTGGGTGAATTATTTTTATAAAAAATGGAAATTGGTGAATTTTTTGTTTTTGGAAAAATCATGGAAAATTGGCCCACCTACGAATATTAGCCCTTAAAATTTTCCATGTCAAGGAAACTTCTCAGTGCTCATAGACTTTGACAATGCATTTTCATCATTCTTCAAAATGTTCACCTTTACTAGCAACACCTTTTTGTCCTCAACCATATCCCTCACAAAGTGATATTGAGCATCAATGTTCTTTGTCTTTCAATGATAAGAAGGGTTCTTTGCCAAGAGAATTTCACTTTGGCTATCATAGTCTATCCTTATAAATTGTTGTACTAACCCCATACTTGAACACAATATTTTCAACCACACTGCTTCCTTCCTTACATGAGTGGCTGCCATATATTCCACCGGTGTAGTTGAAAGTGTCACTACATACTATCTCTTGCCCATCCAACTGACTGCACCTTCAAATACGTTAAAAACATACCCACTTATAGATATTCTCTTATCCTAATCTCTATCCTAGTCTACATCAACAAATACATGGATGTCCAAAACTCTATCCAATCCTGACCTTCCTTGTAGCACAAACCATAATCACTAGTGCCATACAAATACTTGAAAACCCACTTCGCTGTTGTCCAATGGTTCTTCGCTATTTTTTACATGAACCTGCTCCATACTCCCACTGCATGTGCGATGTCTAGTCTAGTACAAACCATTGCATACATTAGGCTACTGATTGCACTTGCGTATGGAACATGAGACATGCCCTCTTCCTCTTCTTGTGTCTTCGAACACTGTTCAACAGATAAATTTACACCTATACAAATAGGAACCTTCATTGGATTAGTGTCCTACAGATTAAAGTTCTACAATATTTTCTCAACATACCTCCTTTGGTTTAACCAGAGCTTCCTCTCTTCCGATCTCGTTTAACTTCCATGCCCAAAATATAGTGTTCAGCACCAATATCCTTCATCTCGAATTTGGAGAACAATTGGGTCTTCAAATCCTGGATAATTTATTTTTAATTTCTAGTCAACAACATATTATCCACATACAAGACCAAATAAATAACATGGTCACCAATTAATTTAAATACACACAATGATCTTCTTTTCTTCTGGAGAAGCCAAGTCCCTATATATATGTATCAAATTTATGATACCACATCCTTGGTGACTATTTTAACCCATATAGATACGTTTTTAACCTACATACTAGTTCTTTCTTACTCTTCATTGCAAAGCCTTTATGTTGCTTCATGTAGAACTCTTCTTCCAGATCCGCATGAAGAAATGTTATCTTCACATCCATCTGTTCCACCTCAAAATAAGAAGCAACAAAAACAGATAAAAGTAATCTAATAGAAGCTACCTTGGCAACAAGAGAAATTTTTTTACGAAAATCAACTCTCGGCACCTAGGAATAACCTTTTGCTACAAACCGAGCTTTTTATTTCTCCACCTTTCCTTCTGAATTCATCTTCTTCTTAAAATCCTTCCAGCCATCAACTCCACCAGATCCCAAGCATCATTTTTTTTCCAAAGATTCCATTTCATCAACCATGACCTCTTTCCATAGTTTTCCATCCTCTGAATCTATTGCCCCCCTGGCAGTTCTAGGATAATCATCAATAATAGATAAAGAAAAATTTGAACAAAAAATAAGATGGACTATACCTTTCTCATTACTTTCTTTCTCGAACTGATATTCTCATAGCCAGAGTTTGTGGCTCTTCATCTTCTGATTCTTGTTCTCCTATAGAGTCTGATTCTTCCTCCTTTAGCTCAAACTCTATCTTCTCAGGTTCCATTATTAGGACTTCATATTTAATAACATATTTCACCTCTCTCAACGGCACATCTCGGTTGTACACAACCTTCCTTGTTTTTGTGTTCCAAAGCTTTTAACCTTTTAAACCATCCTTATACCCAATAAAGATGCACCTTTCAGATTTAATATCCAACTTGGTCTTTTCTCCTTTGGAATATGTACATATGCATCACAACCAAATACCTTCAAATGTGAAAGATATGGTTTCTTATCACTCCATACTGCATGTGGAGTATTATCCTCCAACGCTGATGAAGGTGATCTATTGACCAGGTAATATGTAGTCTCCACTACCTCTACCCATAATTCTTGTCGTGACCTGGTATCACCAAGCATGCTTCTTTCCTTTTCCATCAACATCCTATTCATTCTTTATGCAAATCCATTTTATTGGAGTGTGTATGGAGTAGTATTCTGTCATGCTATACCAAACATCTTATAAAACTCTTCAAATTCCTTCTTGTAGAACTCTCCACCATTATCTGTCATTGTCGGGATGGGGTCCCTAGGGGTAGAATTGAACTAATTTAGTAATTTTTTGTAAAGAGTTTTGTAAAGAAAGTAAAGTCTCCAAAAAATATGTAAGCGGAGCTAGTCAAGAGTCATAGGGGCCTTAGCCCCTTGTTGGGGTAAGTGATAGGTAGTTTTGAAGACTCACCCATGAGTCAAGGCCATGGTATTGTATTAGAAAATCTATAAATAGTTGAGTCATAGCGAGTCATAGAGATAAATTTTGATAGATAATGAGAAGTATGAATGAATGAATGATGTTGTAAGGGTTTGATAGATAGGAAGGTCTACTCTTGTTAGTAGCGAAGGAAAGGCTCCACAGTTGAGTGTGCAGAGGCCTATAAGAGTCCAAAGCTAAGTGCGTATGGTAGTTGAAGTCTGTACTAGACAATTATGATTAATAAAAACTGATTTTGGGTAAGAAATACTTTCATATGTGATTTATCCATTTATCTATTTATCTGACTCTGAATATTGTTTAATTGAATTAATGTATCTTATCTGCGTGAATTGGGTTAATTGAATATGTTTATGATTAATAATATGATTGAATGATGTAGGCAAAGTTCTAGATCTAAAATAAGTTAGTTTCAGATAAGGAAGATAGGCTTGCGCGATGACAAATCTAGATCCCAGAAACCCTAGAAGACCTGTCTATGTGCACGAAAGTAGCGGTTCTATGCTCTTAGGGTCTGAATAATGCAATTGATTGGTTTCATGAAGGATTGAAGGTACTTAGGGATGAGTTTAGGATTTAAGCTCTGTTGGAAGGTTAGATCTACAAGGAAATAGATCTAAGGCACTGAAAGACATCACACTAGTCTCTCGATATAGAAACTTGGTTCTTGCATCCCCCAATATTGCTTTGGGTGAAACTGTGACCTGTGCTACGCAGGTTGCTGGGCCAGTAGTGTAGGGTTTTTTGGTTGGCGCAACTAACTGTGAACTTGGGTCAGGACCCCATAAGCCAACAAATGGTTCCATTGTTGGGACCAGGATCTACTTAAGAGATGTGTGATGTCGCATCATTGGAATCCGACTAAGAAAGACATTGAAAAGTGGTTAGATTGGAAGATCCACAAGTTTGGGGCCCATTAAAATATTAATCCACACTTATCAAAGGATGATTGGTTGAATAGATATGTGTATACAGAGATACACAAAAATTTCTTTTTCAATTTTCCATGCGAATTATATGAGTGGTTAGAAAATTGGAAGATGATCAAGGAAGGTGGAAGCTTGATAGTCCAATAGTGTGGAGTCTAGAATTGGTGTGACGACTAGAGGCATCTAAAAACAAGATAGTGCAGTCTGTCGATCATTGGCTTGATCGAATTCTTGGAGGATTTGTTATTGAATTTTCAGTTCACACCTTAGTTAGCTATAGAGAAGATTCTTTAAGTGACTGTGAGGCAAGTACTTGAGGTAATTAAATACTTGGATTAAAATGTTATTATGTGAAAAGCGGGTAATTCCATTACCTTAATTTTCGGAGCTATGTGAAGTGGTAGATTCTTTAGATGTAACAAATCAGGTCTACAGTACAGTCCATTAATGTTGGGTTTTGTTATATTCTTTCCACAATTAGCCCACGTAGTTAATTGGGGGGTTATAAGGGGGGCGGAGCCCCCCTTCGTTGCACCTATGGCATAGTGGGGGGAGTCATAGGGGGTTTGAGGGGTTTTGGACCCTATGTTAGGCTGGGTGGACCTACCTATGGTTTTGTGCATGGTTTTTCACACATGGTTTTAGATGCGATGGTTTTCGGTCCATGGTTTTGGACACAATGGTTTTCGGTCCATGGTATTGGATTCTTCGGCATGTATAAATATGTATTATAACATTGAAAGGAACATAATGAAAAATCAAGCTAGTAGTCTCGATTTTGGGATCCAAGGGAAAATCTCTGTGTACATCTGTTTTATGTGTTATGCTCTCACATTGTTTATTTTCCATGTTTTAGAATTCATATGAAGGTAATTTCTGTACGAGGTTAAAACCTACATTTGGTATCAGATTTGTTTTGGATTCAAGTCGACGCCTTTGTTGCTGAGGTTTTTCACTTGGGCCTATGGTAGACCCTGTTTAGTGGGACATATGTGAGATTGATTCTGGTGGTGAAAGAAGATGGTGAGCAGTGGAAAGATAGAGATCGAGAAATTTAATGGTCGTAGTTTTGAGTTGTGGAAACTCGATATGGAGGATCTGTTGGTGGATAAATATCAGTGGATCGCGGTAGATCTGGGTACTAAACCAACGGGAGTGTCTGATAAAGAATGGAAGAAGTTAGAACAAAAGGCAAATATCACAATACGATTGTGTGTCTCAGATTTAGTATTGATAAATGTATTAGGGGAAGCTACCATGAAGGCTTTGTGGGACAAGTTAGGGACTTTGTACCAATCTAAGTCTCTAGTGAATAAACTGTTCCTACGGAAAAAGTTGTATAACCTGAGGATGAAAGATGGAGACTCGGTGATAGAGCATCTGGATGCATTTAATATTGTGGTAAGTCAGTTATCGTCTATTGATATTAAAATTTCAGACGAAGATAAGTGCATCAGTTTGTTGTGTTCTCTACCAGATTCGTGGGATAGTCTGGTTATTGCAATAGGTAGCAATGCAACTGCCTTGTAGTTTGATGAAATAATCTCATCCTTGTTGACAAAGGAAATGAGAGGGAAAAATATGGAGAGCCAGAATGGTGATGCCTTATTTTTATGAGGATGGTCCCAGAATAGAAACAAAAATAAGTCATCGAGTGGGAGGTCTAAATCTAGAGGGAGATCTAAATCTCCAAGAAAACCTTTAAAGGTGGTGTGCTATAAATGCAGAAACGAAGGGCACTACAAAAGGGACCGTAAATATAAAGCTCTTGATAAAGGAAAGGGATCTAATGATGCTCCTTCTATAGAGTCAAAAACCACCTCAGATGAAGGTGGGGATGTGTACTTGGCTTCTTCAAGTACACATGTATATCACGAGGTATGGTTGATTGACTTAGGTTCATCCTTTCACTTCACTCCCCATAGAGAGTGGTTCTGCGAGTATGAGAAATATGATGGTGGTGATGTCTTCTTGGGGGATGACAAGAAGGCTAGAATCATTGATCACGGAAAAGTAAAGTTGAAGTTGCAAGGTGGAAGGGTCAAAACACTTCCAAGTGTTCTGCATATTCCTACATTAGTTGGAAATCTGATTTCTATAAGCACGCTGGATGATGCAGGTGTAAAAACAATGTTCAAGAAGGATACCTGCAAGATGGTTCAGGGGGCACTAATATTGATGCCGGGAGTTCAAATTGGAACTCTGTACAAGCTATAAGGTAGCACTATTGTTGATGGGTGCAATAGTTTTGTGGTACCTGAAAATGGAGTAGAAAATCTAGCGGTCTCTGGAGAGAAGACCATGTTGTGGCATTAAAGGCTTGGAGATATTGGAGAGAAGGGCCTTCGAATACTTCATGGTAAAGGTATGGTAGAAGGTATGAGTAATAGCTCTCTAGATTTCGATTTCTATGAAAATTGTGTATATGGGAAGAAGAATTAGGTGATTTTCCCCTCTGGTGGTAAGAGGGCGAAATAGGTATTAGAGCTTGTGCACAGTGATGTGTTTGGACCTGTGAAGGTTCCATCAGTATGTAAGTCTATGTACTATGTATCCTTTATAGATGACTTCTCAAGCAATAAATGGATATATTTCCTTAAGAATAAATCTGAAGTCTTTGATAGGTTTAAAGAATTTAAGGCTCTAGTGGAAAACTAGGCAGAGAGGAAGATAAAGGTTTTGAGGACAGATAACGGTGGAGAGTTTTGTAGTAAGGAATTTGAAGAATTATGTAAGAAGTGTGGTATAGCATGGCATAAGACTACTCCATACACACCTGAGAAAAATGGAGTTGCAAAAAGAATGAACAAGACATTGATGGAAAGGGCAAGAAGCATGCTCAGTGATGCTGGGTTAGGACAAGAATTCTAGGAAGAGGTGGTGGAGACAGCATGTTACCTGGTCAATAGATCACCTTCATCAGCGTTGGAGGATAAGACTCCACAAGAGGTATGGACTGGTAAGAAACCCTCTATTTCACATCTGAGGGTATTTGGATGTGATGCATATGTACATGTTCCAAAGGAAAAATGAACCAAGTTGGATAGTAAATCTGAAAAGTGCATCTTTATTGGGTATAAGGATGGTTTAAAGGGTTATAAGCGTTGGAATCCAGTAACAAGGAAGGTTGTGTACAGCTGAAATGTGGTGTTCAGAGAGGTAAAAGATGGTATTAAACATGAAGTCCAACCAAAGGAACCTGAGAAGATAGAATTTGATCTAAAGGAGGAAAATTCAAACTCTACATAGAGGAGGAATCAGAAGATGAAGAGCCACAAACTTCAGGTGTGAGAAGATCAATTCGAGAAAGAAAGGAACTAGAAAGGTATAGTCCATCTGATTTCTATTCAAATTTTTCTTTATCTATTACTGATGATGATCCAAGAGTTGTGAAGGAAGCAATAGATTCAGAGGATGGAAAGCTCTGGAAAGAGGCCATGGTTGATGAAATGGCATCTTTCACAAAAATGAGGCTTGGGATCTGGTGGAGTTTCCGGCTGGAAGGAAACCCATTGGCAGCAAATGGGTGTTCAAGAAGAAGACAAATGTAGAAGGAAAGGTGGAGAAATACAAAGCTTGGCTGGTAGCAAAGGTTATTCCCATGTGCCAGGAATTTATTTTGGTGATATTTTTTCTCCTATTGCTAAGGTAACTTCTATTAGATTTCTTTTATCTGTTGTTGTTGCTTTTGATTTTGAGGTAGATCAGATGGATGTGAAGATATAATTTCTTCATGGGTGGAAGAGGAGATCTACATGAAGCAAACTAAAGTCTTTGCAATGAAGCGTAAGAAAGAACTAGTATTCAAGTTAAAGAAGTCTTTGTATGGGTTAAAAAAGTCACCAAGGATGTGGTATCAGAAATTTGATACATTTATACGGGGACTTGGCTTCACCAGAAGCAAAGAAGATCACTATGTGTATTTTAAATTAATTGGTGACCATGCTATTTATCTCATCTTGTATGTGGATGATATGTTGCTAGTTGGAAATGGCAAAGAAATTATCCAAGATTCAAAGACCCATTTGTCCTCCAAATTTGACATGAAAGATCTTGGTGCTGCAAACTATATTTTGGGTATCGAAATTAAAAGAAATCAGACAAAGAGGAAGCTCTGGTTAAACCAGAGGAAGTACATCAAGACAATATTGCAGAGGTTTAATATGCAGGATAGTAAACCGGTGAAGGTTCCTATTCCTGCAGGTGTAAAGTTATCTGCTGACTAGTGTCCCAAGACACAAGAAGAGGAAGAGGACATGTCCCATGTTCCGTATGCAAGTGTAGTCTGTAGCCTGATGTATCAATGGCCTATACTAGAATAGACATTGCACATGCAGTGGGAGTATTTAACTGGTTTATGTCAAAACTAGGGAAGGAGCACTGGACAACAGTGAAGTGGGTTTTCAGAGATTTGCATGGCACTAGTGATTATGGATTGTGCTACTAGGGAAGACCAAGATTGGACAGAGTGTTGGATATTCATGGCTTTGTTGATGCAGATTGGGCTGGAGATCTTGGTTAGAGAAGATCTACAAGTGGGTATGTTTTAAACCTATTTGGAGGTGCAGTTAGTTGGATGAGTAAGAAACAATCTGTAGTGGCACTATCAACTACAGAGGAAAAATGCATGGCAGCCACTCATGCAAGCAAGGAATAAATTTGGTTGCAGAGATTGTGTTCAAGTATGGGCTTAGTATAGGGAGCTATAAGGATAGACTGTGATAGCCAAAGTGCAATTTTCTTGGCAAATAAACCTACATATCATTCAAAGACAGAGCACATGGATGTTTAGTATCACTTTGTGAGGGATATGATAGAAGACAAAAAGGTGTTGCTGGTAAAGGTAGACACTTTGAAGAATACTATAGATGCATTGACAAATTATGTGAGCTCTGACAAGCTCTCTTAGTGTAGAGAAACAATGGGCATTGCAGGGCTGGATAAATGACTAAGCTCTCTTGTGGCCCCCTGTGGAAAGAAAACAACAAGTGGGAGAATGTTGGGTTGTGTCATATTCTTTCCATGACTAGCCCACATAGTTAACTGGGGGGTTAGAAGGGGGCAGAACCCCCCTTTCATTGCACCTGATGTGTAGTGGGGGGAGCCACAGGGGGTTTGAGGGGTGCAGGTAACCCCACTTTATGGGGTCTAGGGTAGTGCCCTGGAAAATTTTGGTTTTGGACCCTATGTTAGGTTGGGCAGACCTACCTATGGTTTTGTGCATGGTTTTTCGCACATGGTTTTGGATGTGATGGTTTTCGGTCCATGGTTTTGGATGCAATGGTTTTCAGTCCATGGTATTGGATGACAGACATGTATAAATATGTATTGTAACATTGAAAGGAACATAATGAAAAATCAAGCTAGTAGTCCTAGTTTTGGGATCCAGGGGAAAATCTCTGTGTATATGTGTTTTATTTGTTATGCTCTCACATTGTTTATTTTTTGTGTTTTAGAATTCCTATGCAGGTAATTTCTGTACAGGGTTAAAACCTACAATTAATTGGACCTCCTTCAAGCAATGACGAAGGGGCAGTACTGACTACACTACGAAGCGTTGTTCAATTAATAAATTAGGGTAATTCAAGGATATCTCATCCATCTAGTCCACCTCCACCTCCACCTCCACCGCATACACCTCCACCTACACCTCCGCATCCACCTACATCATTCATCATGGAAAATGCAATGAAGATGTCGATATTCAAAGGAATAGGAAGTAAAGATCCAAATAAATTATGGTTTGTTGCGAACGCTATATGGACAACGAAAAAAATCACCAATGATAATATAAAGAAGGCACGACTGATTACCGCCTTGCAGGATCGCGTGCTAACCTGGTACATTAAGTATTGCACTGGTAATCCTTAGGCATCATTAGTAGAGACTCAGAGAACTTTGAACAAAGAATTTCGTAAGCCTAAATCTGAGGTGCAGTTAGTAATTGAATTTAAGGAGATCCGAATGAGAATTGATGAGATACCTTGGGACTTTGATCAGAGGTTGAAGTTCTAGATCAGGCCGGCTAACATGCAAATATTAGATACCCAACATCACGATTGGTTTATAGCATCGATTTTGCCCCACTTAAGAATACCTCTGTCATAGCAGAAGATAGCAACGTAAGTAGAAGCCTTAGAGATCATGATGATGCTGCATGCATCACCTATTCAGGATACAAACCTGGGGGGAAAACAAATACACTTGCAGTTAGAGAGCCTACACCTAGAATTACAGATTCTAAAGAAAGAGAAGGAGACTAAGCTAGAAGGGCACGGTAAAGATCATTGTCTAGTATAGACGAATTATCTTATAGTGGGGCTACCTCCCTGAAGCAAGAAGCCCCAACTGGGCGAAGCACGAGATCTGTGCTATGGGGCACCATTTGTCAAGTTACTGAGAAACATGCAACGGATAACTACCACTTACTTCAGAAGTTCATCCAGCCACCCCAACAACTGTTTTGAAACTTTTGTAAATATGTGTGCCATGACGAGCATCATTGTTGAAGTTGTCAGCTAATGATGGAAAGAACCCCTACTTACCATATGCAAGCCAAAACTCAGTCTCCAGATCAAGGAGCAGGAGGCGTGCGCAGTGATTCTCAAGGTTGAGGATGAGGATGAGGAGGAGGACCTGGTAGAGGTTGTGGTTAGGTTATTTGCTACAACTGCGGACAGCCAGGGCACTTTTCATGAGATCTCCCAAATCCTACACAACCTCTGTGTCAATATTATAGACAATTCAACCATGCCATAGAAGATTGTCCAGTGCTAAGAGCTAAAATGCAAGAAAAGAAAACACAGCCTTAGTTTCCTATGCATAATTTACAAATGATGATGGCTGAGCCCTATGAGGAAAATCAGAGCATTAATATTGTACGAAGAAGTTGAATGATGACTGGCGCAGATAAAGGAAAGCAGCCGGAGGAAGATGGATGGGTCTGCAAAGCCCCTGAAAAATAATCTGCCTTTGACCTTAATCATGTTAAGGAAACATTCATGGAATCAAATAAGAGCTTTCCTGAGGCCTCTACATCGGGAAGCCAGGAAAAGACACCAGAGACTAGTGCGATGCAAGAGGTTCATCCTTCCATATTCACTACCTTTTTGGAGACCTGCATGAAGTTATTGCGCGATAGAAAGGCTATGGAAGGACTGCAAGAATTAATAGATAAATACGCCAATGAAGAAAATATACCTGATGAGAAACGTGTAAGCATAAGGCATGAATAGGATGCGAGATGCAGTTAACAGCACAGATAGGAAATTATGAAATGGACCAGGTAATTTTGGATCTGGGGTCCGATGTGAATGTTCTGCCGAAATAGACATGGGAAAGGATGGGGAGACCAATGCTGCAGTGGTCTCTGATTCAGCTCTAAATGGCAAATCAACATAAAATCATCCCCATGGGATGATTGTATGGAGTGATGGTTGATATTGAAGGTGCGAGTGCATTAGCAAACTTTGAAGTTATAGAAATTATCGATGACAGTAATACCTATCCCACACTCCTAGGAATCAATTGGGCTATTGATATGAATGAGGTCATCAATTTGAAGAAAAGTAAAATCACCTTTGAAAATAAGCCACTTATGGTCATAGTGCCACTGGATCATGCGGAAAGAGAGTGCTATACTGAACCCGTCCGCGATTATGTAGAAAGTGACAATGAGCTAGATAAAATATACAAGATAACAATGCAAGATCAGGATTGGATCAATCCAATGGTGGATGGATAGATCACATGGGATCGAGAGAGTTGATGTACTTCTAACTCAGATGAGGAATTAGAGCATTGGTAGAACTGCTTACATGCAATATCTACATTGTGATGCAATATGATGACAAAGTCATAGCGCTTTGTTTCATTGGAGGTAAGGACGCTACCTTATTATGATGGTCTGACTGATGTAGATATGTTTTTAGATGAATTTGAGCATGAAGTCCCTGAAGACCACAATTTTCAAGCATTGGAGTTAGCGCTGCATGCTAGACTTGCACGATGGTGGGTAAGCACAAGGAATTGTTTGCTGGATGGAGGGATTACATGCAAATGATGAAGTTACGATTTGGGCATGCTAATACAAGAATGACTAAGTAGTACAATGGTAAGGATGATCCATGTGATCACCTAGCAAAGTGTTCTAAGGCATGGGCGACGGAACCATAGCCAGAATGGGAACATATATTTTATCATACCTTGGATACAATTCCCATGAACTGGTAGCCTGAGACAGAGCTCTGCCATGACACTGCGGAATGGGATGTATTGAGAGAAAGTTTCTTACTGACTTTGATCTTCAAGGACGGGTTTTCAAGCATTGATGAAGCACTTCAAGAGATTAAAGTGGTTATCTTCAAGATGCGAAACTAAGGTTATCTTCAAGATGCGAAACTAACCTATGGAATGGACCCAAACTAATTGGAGAACCTAGTTGTGCCACACAATAGAATGCTATAATGTGACCACTAAAAAGGAGGAAGACCTGAGGAATATCAATATTCCAGAAATAGAAGGGCATCACATAATAGAAGGACCAAAAGTAGAGGACCCAGACATCTTCACACCTTTGAAAACAAGACAAGTAAACATTGGCACTGAGGAACCACCAAAGTTCGCGAAGATTGGAGATTATTGGGATGATGCTACAATAGACAAAGTTGCTGAATTAATTTGCGAATACCAGGATCTCTTCCCCACTAAGTTTCCATATTTAAAGGGCATGCTTGGCGATTTGGGTGTTATGCGGATCACATTGAAACCGGATGCAAAGCCAGTCAAATAGAGGCCTTCTCGCCTTAATCCTAAATATAAGGAGAAGGTTCACTAAGATATGGATATAATGCTAGATGTAGGCATTATATAACCTGTTGAAGAGTCTGATTGGGTGAGCCCAATGGTAGTCCAAGAGAAGAAACAAAAGGGTGAAATAAGGATCTGTGTAGATCTGTGGAAGTTGAATGATGCATGTGTTCATGATCCATTTCCAACATCATTTACATATTAAGTGTTAGACAATCTAGGAGGGTAGGAGGCCTTTCCTTTACTGATGGCTTTTGTTGGGCTAATTTATTAACATAAATTAACACAAGTATTTAATTATCAATCCGAGTTTGTAAAACTTGGAGGCAAATCCACAGTATATGGACATCAGATATAATCAAGTTTAGAAGATAAATTCTGAAGATTTAAAGAAATATGTATTACAAATATAAACCTATTTTAACAATTTATAATTCATTTATGTAATATATGAGGGAAGAGGCTCCTAACTTAGGAGAACCAAGTTGTCCTTCCCTACAATACTACTTTCATGAAGATAAATCTAAGTGCACTAATTAACAATGGTTTATGATGCAGAAGATGTAAAAGAAGAGGCTCCTAACTAAGGAGGTCCACATTGTCCTTCTTTAGAATCCTACTATATCACAATCACCATTGCTTCAAACCAAAAATGCAGAAATAACTTCAAATAAGAAATGGAGAATGAAATTCAGTTTTGGTTCAAGATCAAATAGAAGGGGAATTTAACATAAATTCCTATGTGTCCCTTCATATGTAGATTAGAACTAAACCAATATTCATTCAGCAATCAACACACATCTAAATACATTTGAAACAAGAACTAATCTATGAAAACTATGAAAATTGAACCAAGAAGTGCACTTAGCTTGGTGTGGGGCCCTCCACCCCTTGCCTTGCACACTTGAAGAAATAGCAGCTACATAAACTTCAGTAAATCAACCAGGCATGAACAAAAAATTGAAATGAAACAAGTTCTTCAAATTAGCTTCCAACTCCAAAGTGTCTCAACATAAAATTATACAAAAGTTACACAAAAATTACATTCACAAGCCATCAAAGTCTTGGCTTCAAATAGAGGCTTTGTGAAACAAACTGATCTATAATATTTCTAAAAATCATATCTACTCATATCTACCCATCTAGGTTGAACTCATCCAATTCATCCCAAGAAATATGGTCAATCTCATAAAATCTCAAAACTGCCCTATTTCCTAGGGATTTTCTTGTGACTAGTCATGTTTGACTAGCCTTGACCAGGCCTAATAAAGCTTGTTTTGACCGAACCAAGTGGAGTTAGCTTAGTCCTAGTTCCCAAGCTTTCCATTCATGCATCTAGCTCGAGCCCAAGTGTCCTGCAAATATGTCATCCACATAGCTATTATGGGAATTTCTGATTCAGTCCAAAATTGCACTTGAAACTCAATTTTCATAAAAACTTCTAGAAATTGCAAAATTAAAATTAAACACCTGAATATGCATAAAATACATAAAAATGAGATGGATGTGATGGAAAATGGATGGAAAATATAAATATTAATTAAGTTTCCTTAAGCAAAAATAGACCAAAACCGAGGGCCAACATCTCTCCCTTGCTGATCTTCAAGCATGTCCTCATGCTTGTTTCTTCCTTTTGACTTTTTACTTCTCTATGCTGACTGATCTGCTGATGTACCTGTGGCTCTATCCCTTGAATATGAAGCTTTCTCTTGAGCTACCTGTAAAAGGATATCTATGCTTTCATGTACTTCTTCTCTTTTCTTGTAGATGACATTCTTTACCTATCAATGGAAAAATTATGGCTTGGGCTATGTATTCTGGAGTGATGGGAACAAGAATGTCTCCGATGTGTGGTGAGGTTTCACCATCAACATACAAATTCAAAAACATTACACTATTCCTCCTCTGATGATAAAATGCCAATATTTCATTTTGGATGAGCAGCTTCAGAGAAGACAACAAATAAAACTTGAATTTTGCAATACATTTTGACACAGGATTCATGTCCCTCTCAAATTAGCAATAACAACAATTTTACTTAAAGGAACCAATATCCAGTTGCCCTTACATCTCACTAAAAGAAGCAATCTTTTTTTATGTCTAGGCATTCACTTCCAATTTAGCCACTCGTTTGCCCACGCAATCTGCAAAATATGGGTTGAAAGAACCATAAAAATATCCCAAATAAAAATGAATTTGAGAAAAATGTCTACTTGGAGCCTAATTAGGCTTGTTATGAAGAAAACCCATGTTTTCGTTTTTCAAATTTCATTTTCATTTGGCCAGAAAAAGAAATGAAAAATAGTAGCTTCTTAAAATTGAAATGCATTTCTGAGATTGAATGATCATTTAATTTGAAATCAATTTTTCTCTTCAAATGCTTCTCCAGTATCCTGCTTACCTCTTTTCTAATGCCCTTGACAAAGAGATGAAACCAATCCTCAAAAATATGAACTTACTCCTTTCGTAAACACAAAATTTTGATATAGAAAGATTATAAAAACATAATAAACATGTTTTTCTTAATCTTTTTCTTACATTTTATCCTTTGTTTCATCAAAATTTAAAAAACTCCTTTGTCTCTGTCTTTGCAGCAATATTGTCCCTGTTTATCAACACTCTACTCTGTTCATGCAAACCAAATATCCATCTTTATACACATTTCTGTAAGAATGAAATTGAACTCTGTTTTGGAAAAGAAATATACAAAAAACGAAATCATATCATAATTCCTCCTTTCGATTTTCGTTTTTCTAAACATATTCCTATGACATCAAACTAGAGTCGCTTCTTCATTTTCTGATTGTTGAATTGAAGCCATTGTATGTGCACACATACCTTATTGTTTATACAATCATGCAGTAACCAATATACAACACTTCACTGCTTATAATTAATGAATTGCTTTTCACATTATAAACCCTGTACATGTTGGAAATAATACTGAGAGGGGGGGTGAATCAGTATTATCAGATTAATAATACTTTTTCAATACTCAGAAACATATACACTACTTCAGTTAAGTGAACCAGCGTGTACACGCTACTGTGTCTAAAGCAACCAGCGTATAACCAGAAATCTTATGATTCAGTTAGTTTATCTTCAGTAAATGCATCATGAAATTATTAACCATATTAAAAGTAAGCAGGTGCAGTATAACAGAACAGATCATCACACAAAAGCCACACACATGAACACCATGATATAAGGTGGAAACCCAATGTGGGTGAAAACCACTTGCTACAAGTCGTCTCTATCTTTCTTTAATAAGAAACTTCAGTTTACAATCTTTTGTACCGGTGCAGCCTTATACCAGTACGCAGGCTACAACCTGCAGAAGGCTACAACCTTCTCTCGTTTTCCAAACTCTCCTGGAAGGGAGCTCCAACCCCCTTTGCTCTTGTACTAGCTAAGATACTAGTACATAGGTGCTGGCCTACAATCTTCTTTCCTTTAGGTACCACTTTTCATCAATTTTCAGACTGGATACTCCTGAAGCACAACATTTCAATCTGAAGACCACGATTCATTCACTTTTCATAGCAAATCATAGAAGCACAAAACAACCAATACTAGCATCATCAAACTTTGAATCACTGAACCACTGAAACCCTGTCAACACCCAGTCACCAGAACACAGAGCAGACTACAGAACCCTGCAATAACAGACAGACCCAATTGCAACCCAAAAATTAAGCTTCAAAAGATATACGCTACTTCAATGAAACAAACCCGCGTATACACGCGCTTTTACCGAAGCCAACCTGTGTACAGATCTAAAAATAATTTCTCATAACTTGCAACTGTACCAGTCATCAGTCATACTCAGAACACAACATTGCGTCAGTATGCAGATCTAAAAATATGCGTAATCAACCATATACCGATAGTTCATTTCAAACAATTTGATCCCGATCTATCCTTCCATCAACCGATGTGATCTCTCCTTAGCTCAGATCAAGCAATGTATCATCAACCCAGAACCTGCATACTAGATCTCTTTCTTCATTAGATATTCAAGACTTTTTCAATACACTAGCCTAATGATCTTCTTCTCCTTATATAGCATTAGGCCCTCCTCAATACCACGGGCCAAAACCATAGTAATACAATACCATCAACTTCAAAACTCGGGATCAACATGACTGTCGAGATACCTTGGTCCAAAAACATAGGCTCAAGTACCGAGGAATAACTACCACGGACCAAAGGGAAGCTTCTCGACATGTACGCTCTTTTCTGTTCATGAAACTGCATGTATACACGACTTCGTATATAGCAAGCCTGCGTATCCGCGACTTAGTATATAGCGTACCACCGTGTATACGCATCTTGGGCTTAATGAACCTGCATATATGAAATTTCTCTTTATTCTTGTAGTCTGGACTGAGATCTGTCATCAAAGGGAGTTGTCATCAAGGACAACACCTGTACCGAGCGCCACACCTGTGCCAAAATGCCAACAATCTCCCCCTTTGGACTTGATGGCAACCCCAAGATCATTCTCCCCCTTTGTCATCAAGGGCAAATGGCTGTGCTGCCCCTGTGAATGTGCTGATATCTCTGCTCTGCTGTGCTGAACATGCTCCCCCTGACTGTAGGCAAGATCTACAAAAGATGTTCTTCAAAAAGAACCAAGACTTATACATCATAAAGGACCTTCCTATCACCAAAAGACTCAATACATACATCCATATTCCCAACCAAGAGGCGATACATCAGAAATTTACGTATAACAACCAATTACATTACATCATTCATCCCAGGCATAGTGGGGAAACCAACATAGGCCGTTACATGACCTTGACACCATAGAAGAGATATCACAAAAGGGGTACATGAAATAGAGACGAAAGAACTAGACCAAGACTTATGAAAGTCACCAGCAGCATCTGATAATCATCTTTTTAGATCAGCAACCAAGATTTCCTTCTGTGCTCCTTCTTCAACAATAGTTGTGAACTAGGACCAAAAGCATCTAAATGCCAACAATGCTTTATTAGACTTTAAGCTGCTCCCCCTGAAACTGTGCCTGAAGGACTCTGTCATACCCATCTCAGACCTTGTCCAATCAGAATCTTCCCTTGCTGTTCAGAACTCCATATACGCGACTTCACCTGCAAAAATCAGCGTATGTACGCGGATATCCCTTATACAACATGCGTACACCAACTTTTCTTTAGAACAGATAAGATTCAACAGCAGGATGAAGCATCAACTACTCCCAGCTTCTGTCTGAGATATTCAAAAGTCTCCCTGGGCAGTGGTTTTGTGAGAATATCAACAACTTGTTCTTTAGAAGGAACATACTCCAACTTGACCTTTTGTTCAAGCACTTGTTCCCGGAGGAAGTGATACTTGGTTGGTATGTGCTTGGTCTTTGAATGCATGACTGGATTCTTTGAAATGCTGATTGCACTTGTATTATCACATAAGATAGAGACAAGTGGAGTGCAAGTGATTTGAAAATCCTGCAAGGTCTGCATCATCCAAAGAAGTTGTGTGCAACAAGATGCCATGGCCACATATTCTGCTTCAGCTGTAGATAAAGCAATCGAACTCTGTTTCTTGCTGAACCAAGATACTAATCTGGAACCCATGAAGAATGCACCACCACTTGTGCTTTTCCTGTCATCCACACTTCCGGCCCAATCTGCATCTGTGTAAGCATGAAGAGTGAGATCTGTATCTCTAGGATACCATAGGCCATAGCTTTGAGTCCCTTGAAGATACTTGAAGATTCTTTTGACTGCCTGAAGATGAGTTTCCTTTGGGTTGGCTTGAAATCTTCCAACAATTCCTACTGCATGCATAATGTCTGGTCGGGTACCTGTCAAATAATGCAAACTCCCAATCATGGATCTATAAGTTGGTTGATGAACTGCTGCTGATTCATCATTTGTACTGAGGCTGCATCCTGTAACCATGGGGGTACATAATGGTTTTGAATCTTCCATGCCATACTTCTTCAAGATCTGCTTGAGGTACTTGGTTTGAGACAAGAAAATACCTCCTTCATTTTGTTGGATTTGCAATCCAAGAAAGTATGTCAATTCTCCAAGTAATGACATTTCAAATTCTTTCTGCATAACCAAGGCAAAGTTTTGACTCATAGCCTCTTCATTGCTGCCAAAGATAATATCATCTACATACACAACAAGTATTAGCAATTTGTTATTTTCAACTTTCATATAGATATTGCTATCTGCTGATCCTTTTGAAAAGCCTTGTTGGTGAAGATATTTGTCCAACCGTTAGTACCAAGCCCTTGGAGCTTGTTTGAGACCATAGAGAGCCTTTTTCAATCTGCATACAAGGTTTGGATCATTCCCAAGAATGAAACCATCTGGCTGCTCAATGTATACTTCTTCTTCTAAGTCTCCATTCAGAAAGGCTGATTTCACGTCCATTTGAAATACCTTGAAGTTTTGAAAACTTGAGAGAGCAAGGAACATTCGGATGGCCTCAAGTCTTGCAACAGGAGCAAAGGTCTCTTCAAAATCTATTCCTTCTTGCTGTGCATACCCTTTACAAACAAGTCTGGCCTTGTTTCTAATTACTTCTCCATTTTCATTCAATTTATTTTTGAAGACACATTTTGTCCCTATTACATTTTTATCTTTTGGTCTAGGAACCAATTCCCAAGTGTTGTTCTTTTCGATCTGCTCAAGTTCTTCATCCATTGCTTTGACCCAACATTCATCTTTGCATGCCTCTTTCACATTTTGTGGTTCAGTGGAAGAGAGTAATTCCAAATAGCTTGAAGCTTCTGCAATTGTTCTTCTTGTTTGTACTCCTGCTTCTTTCTGTCCCACAATCTGAGATTCTGGATGATTTTTCTGGACATATCTGGATGGAGTCTTCTCTTCTATTCTTGTCTGCTCCTCTGGTTCTTCTTGAGGTTCTTCTTCATCATTCTGTCTTTGAGGGTAGCCTTCATCTTCTTCGATGTCTTCATGATGAACTTGCCTAGGAATGTATCCCTTCTCATCAACCACAACATCAATGTTGTCAACAATTCTGCCAAGTCTTTTATTGTAGCACTTGTATGCTTTGCTATGTGGAGAATAACCAAGAAGAATGCCTTCGTCTGCTCTTGGTTCAAGTTTGCCAAGTTGCTCATCAGTATTCTTAATATAACATTTGCTCCCAAATATTTTGAAGTGCTTCACCGAAGGAGTCTTACCATACCAGAGCTCATGAGGAGTTTGAGTGCTGTTTACTCGGACATTTGTTTTGTTGAGAATAATAACTACAGCATGTGCAGCTTCACCCCAGAAAGTTGTGGGAGTACATGATTCATCAAGCATAGCGCGAGCCATTTGTTGGATTGTTTTGTTTGTTCTTTCCACAACTCCATTTTGCTGAGGAGTTCTAGCTGTAGAGAATTCTCTTCTTATCCCATGTTCTTCACAGAAATCTAAAAATTCATTTGAGGTAAACTCCCCACCTCTGTCAGATCTGAGGCACTTAATCTTGCGTCTTGATTCATTTTCAGCCAAGGCTTTGAAGGATTTGAATTTTTTGAATGCTTCATCTTTGTGCTTCATAAGTCCTAACCAGAGAAACCTGGAGAAATCGTCAATGAATAATATCAAATATTCTTCTCCTCGAGGTGTTATTTTTCTGAATGGACCACATGTATCTGTATGTACTAGCTCAAGAGGCATGCTAGCTGATCCTTCCTTCTCAGGAAAATTAGTTCTGGTTTGCTTTCCAAACTGACATGATTTGCAAATGGTGTTGTCTGGAATTTTGATATCTGGAAGATCACGAACTGCCTGATATTTGCATGCTTTCCTTATTTGTGGAAAGCTTAGATGCCCCAACCTCCGATGCCATAGCCAGTGTTCATCATTCTTGCTCAAATAACATTGTTGTTGTCTTTCTTCAAATATGTATAGATTATTTGGAGTCCTTCTTCCTTTGATCACTGTTTCACCTGTATCAAGATCACGAACACAACATCCATTTGATCTAAATATTACCTTTGTTCCTTGATCGCACATCTGACTCACACTCAGAAGATTATGCTTCAATCCATCAACATACAGAACATTTCCAGCTTTGACCTTCTCTTTCAACGGAGCAACGCCTTTTCCTTTTATGGCTACAGAGATATCGTTTCCAAAAGAAACTTTCTTTCCCTTTTCTAATGCAGTATATGATTCAAGTTTTTCTTTGTCCCCTGTCATATGCTTCGAACATCCGCTGTCAATGTACCATAGACTTTCTTGACCTTCTGCATAAAAGGCTATCCCACATCTTTCTGGTTGCGGTTCCTTTATTCTCCATGTTCTAACATTTGAGGTTTGTTCCTTCTGAGTTGTCTTCCAGAACCTGCTCCTACATTCAGAGTCTTCATGACCAAAGTTATTACAAATAGAGCATTCAACTTCATTTTCAAGAACCGAAAAGTTGTTATAAGTCCTTTTCATGGTTCCAGTCATACTTCTTTGCTTTTGAGCTTCTCTAGTCATGATTTTCTTGTAGGCAACACATTGAGCTGCTTTGTGACCGAAGTTATGGCAAGAAAGGCATTGGCCATTAAATAAATTTCTCTGATAATCAGATCTATCATCCAACCGATTGTAGCTTCTATTGACATCCATTCTTGGGGCAAATTGGGAAGATTTTACCTGTGGCTGATTGTAGCTTCTGTTTGTCCTTAAGGCCGCTTGTCCCCGAATTTCTTGATAGTCTTTATTTGTTCTTGAGGTAAACTGTCCCTGATTCACCTGATGACTTTTATTTGGTCTTTGTTCGCTCCTCCTTGCTGCATCAAGATAACTTTTAGAGGTAGAAGCTTGAGATGTTTCTCCATTATATCCCAGACCTGTCTTGATCAAAGGAGAACGCTGCACATTGATAATCTCATCCAAGGTTTCAGATCCTTTAACAAATTTAAGATTAATTGCTTTTGTTTTCTCAATCTCCTTTCTAAGACAAACAATCTCACATTCCAATTTTTCAAGATGTTTTTCCTTTTCTGCCAGTTGACATTGTAGAGAATCAATAATAGCACTTTTCTCTTCTAAGCAAACTTTGAGATTATTCATTTCTTCATAAAAGCCTTCTACATCTATAGCATCCATGTAGTCACAATCTTCAAAAGCCATTAAAAGTTTATATCTATAACCCTGTTCATCTTCGTCACTATTTGAAAGACCATCACTATCTTCATGAGTGTAATAGCTTTTCTTCTTTTCATTCTGTTTCTTGTTCTATTTAACAGGTTCCTTTCCCTTGTCATTCTTATCTTTGTGAGGACATTTGGCAGCATAATGACCTACTCTTCCACAAGCAAAGCATTTAAAAGGTAACTTACCTCTGAACCTTCCAGAACCCCTTTGAAGATTTCTGACAAAATTTGATTCTTCTTCTTCATCTTCTGGCACGTGACTTGCTTCATAATAATCTTCTTTGCTTGAAGCCTTGAAAGCAGCTTCTCTTCTATTTGATGGACCTCCTTTTCTCATTTCATAAGCAGTTAGAATTCCGTGAAGCCGAGACATAGTAAGAATTCGTAGATTTTCTTTTTCTTCTATTGCAGACACTTTAGATTCAAATTTGGGGGACAATGATCTTAGAACCTTTTCAACCACAATAGCCTCTTTTATTTCTTCACCCAAGTTTTTCATGCAATTAACAATCTCATCTACCCTAAGGAAATAGTTAGCCACACTTTCATCATTATACATTCTGAGAGTCTCATACTTAATCCTGAGAGTTTGAAGTTTAGCACGCTTTACCTGTTCGTCTCCTTCATAGCTCGTGACAATTTTGTCCCATATTTCTTTTGCGGATTTATAGTGCATTACCTTCATGAATTCCGATTGGGATATACATCCTAATAGGGTACTGACTGTTTTCACATTTGTTTCATACTTCTTTTTCTCGGCTGCATCTGTAGGAGTAGCTGAAGGAAAAGTGTAGCCTGTCTCTACGATGTCCCAAACTTCTGTACCAAGAGATTGAAGATAGGCAGTAACTCTTACCTTCCAATAATTGAAGTTTGTCCCATCAAAAACCGGTGGCCTGATTGATACTTCTCTCTCGTAGTTGCTCATGATGAACGATCTACCTTCAAGCGATCAAGCTTCTCTGAAGGACCTGCTCTGATACCAATTGTTGGGAATAATACTGAGAGGGGGGGTGAATCAGTATTATCAGATTAATAATACTTTTTCAACACTCAGAAACATATACGCTACTTCAGTTAAGTGAACCAGCATGTACACGCTACTGTGTCTAAAGAAACCAACGTATAACCAGAAATCTTATGATTCAGTTAGTTTATCTTCAGTAAATGCATCATGACATTATTAACCATATTAAAAGTAAACAGGTGCAGTATAACAGAACAGATCATCACACAAAAGCCACACACATGAACACCATGATATAAGGTGGAAACCCAATGTGGGTGAAAACCACCTACTGCAAGTCGTCTCTATCTCTCTTTAATAAGAAACTTCAGTTTACAATCTTTTTTAATGGTGCAGCCTTATACCAGTACGCAGGCTACAACCTGCAGAAGGCTACAACCTTCTCTCATTTTCCAAACTCTCCTGGAAGGGAGCTCCAACCCCCTTTGCTCTTGTACTAGCTAAGATACTAGTACGTAGGTGTTGGCCTACAATCTTCTTTCCTTTAGGTACCACTTTTCATCAATTTTCAGATTGGATACTCCTTAAGCACAACATTTCAATCTGAAGACCACGATTCATTCACTTTTCATAGCAAATCATAGAAGCACAAAACAACCAATACTAGCATCATCAAACTTTGAATCACTGAACCACTGAAACCCTGTCAACACCCAGTCACCAGAACACAGAGCAGACTACAGAACCCTGCAATAACAGACAGACCCAACTGCAACCCAAAAATTAAGCTTCAAAAGATATACGCTACTTCAATGAAACAAACCCGCGTATACACGCGCTTTTACCGAAGCCAACCTGTGTACAGATCTAAAAATAATTTCTCACAACTTGCAGCTGTACCAGTCATCAGTCATACTCAGAACATAACATTGCGTCAGTATGTAGATCTAAAAATATGCGTAATCAACCATATACCGATAGTTCATTTCAAACAATTTGATCCCGATCTATCCTTCCATCAACCGATGTGATCTCTCCTTAGCTCAGATCAAGCAATGTATCATCAACCCAGAACCTGCATACTAGATCTCTTTCTTCATTAGATATTCAAGACTTTTTTAATACACTAGCCTAATGATCTTCTTCTCCTTATATAGCATTAGGCCCTCCTCAATACCACGGGCCAAAACCATAGTAATACAATACCATCAACTTCAAAACTCGGGATCAACATGACTGTCGAGATACCTTGGTCCAAAAACATAGGCTCAAGTACTGAGGACTAACTACCACGGACCAAAGGGAAGCTTCTCGACATGTACGCTCTTTTCTGTTCATGAACTTGCGTGTATACGCGACTTCGTATATAGCAAGCCTGCGTATCCGCGACTTAGTATATAGCGTACCAGCGTGTATACGCATCTTGGGCTTAATGAACCTACGTATATGAAATTTCTCTTCATTCTTGTAGTTTGGACTGAGATCTGTCATCAAAGAGAGTTGCCATCAAGGACAACACCTGTACCGTAGCGCCACACCTATGCCAAAATGCCAACAATACACTGTTTTTGTTGATCATTTTCATTATGAAATCAAACTGAAACTTGGTCTTTTATCACATTGTATGATAAAAATGCATGGACAGGTGTAGTTTTCAACTAAGCAAACGACATGTTTTCAAAAATTCACTCAAACTTTTCATTCATTACTTGGGCATATAGTTAAAATATAATAAAAAATTTGTTTCACGGAGAACCGAGATCTGTCAGTGATGATTTATTTTGATTTCCTCCATCTCTAAGTTAACAACCCATTCATTAATGTGAAGCTAGTTCCTAGTGCATTATTTGTGCAAGCAAACTCACTGTGCAATTAATCTGAAGCCATGTCATCATGCAAACAATCAATTTCAATATGCAAATACTACGTTTTAGATGAAAACTTGGCGATTTTATAAAATATACCTGATTGCTGTTAAGGAAGTGGTGTGATTCCCTTGTTTCTTAGCCCCATTATCCTACGTGGCATATCATTTTCCACCGTTAAATATTCTTATTCGCTGACTGGTGGCATAAACAGAGATATTAACAATTAAATGACAGGCAGTTCTGGCAAAAATTTGGTGATTGTAATCTCGACTCATCTTTGTAAGCAAATCGAATCTCGTTTTTACCTGAACTTTCTCGAGATTCTGGGCAACCAACTGGCGCTATTTACCTACTTATCTCTACACGGACTCAGCTATTTTTATCCTCTAAATTTATTCAAAACTCAGCAAAATCTAGAATTAATCCTTACCTAATTCTCCTGCGCAATCCATGGGATTCATCTCAGCGTTAAATCTTATGTATAACTGCCTTATTTCTCCACAATTTCCACCTTTATTCCTATGCTGGCTTGCTTAGCTTTGCATTTCTCTCTGTGTTTTTTATGGCTCCAGCTTCTTTTCACACGGTGAAAGGCTCAATCACTGAGCTGGGTTTGCATTTTAATTGTGGAAAATAACATTACAGAGCTTTTTTAAATGTAGTTTGACTTTTTTTTTTACCTCTCCAAGTCATCTTCTGTTCTGTGTACCTGAAGCTGCCATGGTTGCATCCTTCCTGTGGCCATGTTCTCTGGATCCACGGTGTACAGGCCTTTTTACGGCTTCAATAGCTGAGAGAGTGTGTTATGGTTCTGCATAGCTGTAGCTCTGTTAAAACGCACAGGGTTTTTTTCAAAACGTTTTTACCATTTTACTATCCTATTGACTGTAGCTGTAGCTCTGTTAAAACGCACAGGGTTTTTTACCAAAACGTTTTTCAAAACGTTTTTTGCTGTCCTATTGACTGTATACTGTGCATAGAACCTTTGACTTTTTTGTATTAAATAGCATCAAACGTTCATTGCATTATAACTCGGGTTGATTCATGATGTTGTTGCTGATATACCTTATGATTCATGGCTGTTTCCTCCAATACGTTGTAGCTGTCTTGCAACCAACCCGCAATACTATCGTGGCTTATCCTTTGACTATCATATGTTTTGTTTGTTTTGATTTCCATGTTGTTTCATGAAGCATGGTTTTATTTTGCTCTTTCACCATTACCTACGATTGTTTACATTCATCATTAAATCATTTTGATTTAATGGCTTCAATAATGTGCATGTTTGATATAACCTTACCCTTTGTCATATTACCATATACTTGCCATGTAGTTCATAATAGCATTTCTTCTTATGCACTTATGATAAGGTTAATCATTTCGATTTGCACTTATTCCATATGTATTGCAATGTATTTCCTTAATTTTAAAATGACCATTTTTTTAGGTCATGTTTAAAATTGTTTCCATTTGTTTGTGCAGGTTCATCTATTTGCATTCTTTTAATCTCTTTTTGCTTGAAGGAAAATTACTTAAAGTTGTGTACTTAGGGTTAGGGTTATGAAATGAATATAGGATGTACATAGGTAAATGTAAAATGATTTTAAGGTTATGGAATGTTAGGGTTATGGAATGAATAGAATATAAATATAGGATTAGGTCTAAGATAATGGGTATAGGATGAGGAAAATGTAATGAATATAAAATATGCATTTAGGTATTAACTCAATTTTAACAAAGTCTAAAAATTTCTACAAAAATTTGAATTTACAAGAGCAAGAGAACTTACTATACTTGTACTTCCCTGATAGTATTGGATGAATGCTGCTGTTCTTTAACAATATTGGATGAAATTGTCTTGTTCGAATATTGTAGATAGATAGAAACATAGAGCTTATTTCTACCTTCTGTTCTAGCATCCTTCATTGATTTTGGTCCATTGATTGTTGATGTCGGTTAGGTCCCTTTGCAATTGATTCATAATAAATCAGGTCCCTTCTGTCATGTACATTTTTATGCAATATATACATGTGTGTTTGCTAACATTTCAGGTCCCTCTGCAATTGATTTCAAAAATATTTCAGGTCCCAACTACCAACAATACAAGTTCCGTCGTCAATTCAGCTACACAACTAAGTTTCTTTTCGTGAATCTTCTCCCCTTGTTGATGGGAAGAATTGTCCCCAAGTCTTGTTATTTTGGAGGATGATTCCTGCAAACTCAAATTGAAGAAATGGTAAAACAAAATAGAGAATTAATATTGGCCAAACAAGTTGGTTTTTCTATGTGAATTTGAGTTTGTATTGTGCCACTTTCGTGGATTTTCACAACCAAACTCCTTTATTATTTTTGATCTTTTTCTATTTTTTCTTTTCTTTTCTAGATGGAGGTGGGGTGTAATGAAGTAGGGAAGTATGAAAAGCTTATGAAAATAGGTTATATTGAAGTCATGATTTAGTAGTAAATGGATAGATAATAAGTCTGGACTTCAACATGCATGGTCGTGGAGCTTAACATACAATATGGATGATGGATGAAATCATGAACAATATGGCTTATGAAAGGCTTCATTTTGACTTGACATGGTATATAACTTGACTTCTTCTTTTGATGATTATCTTCATGACTTTTTTCCTCGATCTCGATCATGTTGTAGGGTTTGTTGATGTTGTTGGTCAGCATCTAAGAGCAAGCTTCAAGAGTTTGAGCGTCATTGAATGAATTCAACATCAAGTGAATTTTCACTTTTCTTTGACTTGAACATTTGTATTCATATTCTGAGATATGAATTTGACTTTGAAAATTACTTCATCCATGGAGTTCACTCCTTCATTCTTCCTATGACCTGCAAAAACATAGCCCTTGCCTGCAATACAACATTAGATGATGGAGGAAGAGAGGTGTACAGTATCTCTTCTTCCAATAAGCATGTAAATCATTACAGGCATTGCTTATAAAACAAGTCCAAATATGATAGACAAACATAATGCATTTATTTACCCCTTGAGGAATGGTGGCCAGCCTAGACCTCCTAACGGTATTTTGTTTATAAAATATTTGTTTTATATCCAATTAGAGTGATTAAAAAGCCAAGTTGAAGTGAATTAATATGGCTACGTCCTGTATAAATAGGTTTTCAAAATGATTTAAAATTATATGGTAAAAATTATAAGGAGTGCCATGTTTGATAGAGCTTCTTGTTAATTTTTAACTAGACCAACAGTCACTATTTGAAGTGTAACTTCTTCAATAAAAATCAAATCATTTTGATTCCACTTGGAGATTAAATTAGATTCATTTTTGTACTCCCAGTAGAAACAGGCTTTAAAAATCCTTAGGCTTCATATCACAAAACTGGTGATGAACAGACCTAGGAGGCAGAGTTTTACTATACTGTTTTGAAGACATGTAGTCACTAAATGTGGCATAAATTTTTCATTTCACCTCCAAATGGGATGATTCAAATTGTGTCTTAAACTAGACATGAATATATATCTCCCATATAAATAGGTTTTGAAAAGAATATTATTTGGTATGTAAAATATGCCAATGAACAGTCAAGACCTAGAATTGTCACCATGTAGATTTTTCGACAAGCAGTTAGTATTTCAAGAATAACCTTTTCATATGATACCTGATTGAAGTGATTCAAATTGATTTGGAAACTATATTCCAAGGGCTATCTTCCCTATGAATTTTAGATAAAAATGTTTCCATTAGACACCTCAAATATAGGTTGTACTAACTCTGTCCTCAATGTTTCACTTGAGAACTAGTTTTGGTTTTGATCACATTTTTATTTGTGATATAAATTGAGAACTTCAAAATGGATTCCAAAACTAGATTTCAAGAGATATGTAAAAAAACATGATTTTAGAATGATCCTATATGGTTACCGAAAATAGGATTGTTCTTACTGCATTTTTCCATGTAGTCCTTTCAAATGAATATTGAACAATGATTTGAAGTAATATTCATGAAACAAAATTATTACGGAAGTCTTATTGTGAATTCATTTAACCTGTTTATTTATTCTATTCTATCCTATTCTATTTTAAAAAAATAATTCATTATGTTGGGTCCCTATAATACTAGTGATTACCCCATCACTATTATAGTTATACTCCTTATTTATATTGTTGTGCCCCCATTGCCCCCATATTTTTATTAATGTGCCATAGAATCCCTCTATTGTTATTTTTGTGGCTTTATATTATTATTGTTAGGTTGGCTGGATTATATTGTGACTCCTTAGACTCCTATTTATAGAAAGGAGGTTTTGTCATTTGAATCATCGAAGAATTGTTCATTTATGTAATGTAAAGGAGGTTTCCCCCTCGAAGAGGCTGAATTCTAAGGTGTTGATCTATCTTTTCTATCTTTTCTTGAGATGGTTTCATAACATTTGGTATCAGAGCTTTGGATTCTAGGGTTTCGCTGCTCCAAACAGGTCATCGTGGAATTTTCGCTATAACTTTTTTTTCTATGACATTTCAAAAGTCGCAAAAGAAACCCATTTGAGAAGAAATCATGCTAAACCTTGGGTCCAAATTTCAGATCTTTTCACCTGATATTTTTGGAGATATGATCTGAGGAAGTTGGTCTTTTTGCAGACTCCTGAATTACATTCAAAACAGGTGACCTGGGGAAAATCTTCATAAATTTCTCTCTGAGGATCGGATTGAAATTTTGTAAGAAGGTACAGAAAGAGGACGGACTGTAGTTTCTTATATGCATCTTTTAGATCCATAGGTCGAAACAATGACTCGTGGCACGTCGTACAAGTTTTCTCTACTGAACTAGTCTATAAGAAAGTCACTGTGGGAGATTTCGTATAACGCTTCCTTGGAGAAACCAATTTGCGTTAGACTTGTGGCATTGGAAAGAGGACTCAGAAGGCTAATACAGGTAAAAATTTCAGAACTGGATGATCCGAAATTACAAAGATACATCAGATTCAATATCAGGCTTCTACAAAGTGAAAAAAGGTGTGTAGTTTTTTTTTTAATTTTTGCATAAGCTTGGTTTGAAGGAATTCAAAGGGCATAGTAAAGCATTATTATCAGTAACTGATGCCCCGAGGAAAGAAAATGCAAACACCTAGTAAGGAACTTGAAAGCTCTAGCATGACTCATGAAGAAGAGGAAGAAATGCTACATGATATATCAAAATTACAAGAACAAGTGCAACAAATGTCACGCTCACAAAAGCTAACAGAAGCTAAGATAAATGGCGTGGAATCTAAGATAAAGGGAATGGAAGCTAATATGGATGATTTGAAGACAAATTTGAGGACAGATTTGAAGACAGATTTGACAAATTTTCTACAAGAAATACTTACTAATGGTGAAAAGGTTGTAAAGGAAACTCATGATGTGAACAAAAGAAATGTTAATCATGATTCCATAGACTCTAATGTTGGATCGAAGACCCACCATATTCCAAAAATCCATATGAGGAAGTTTGATGGCAAGGATCCCGCCACATGGATATTACAGATGGAGCAGTTCTTCGGTCTCAATAATGTGCAAAACACACAAAAGGTACGTATGGCAACTTTATATTTGGAACCAAATCAGTTTGTATGGTATCAATGGCTTTGCTCTTGTAAACAATTTATCACTTGGGCAATTTTTACCGAAGAATTGATAGCACATTATGAGGATACAAAAAGCAAAACTTTTTTTAGCCAATTGATAAGTCTCAAACAAAAGGGTTCAATAATGGAGGACATTGAGGAGTTCCAAAAATTGAACATAAGGGTAAAAGATATTCCAGAGGAGCATAGGGTTGATGTGTTCATAGGGTCTTTAAATGATAATATCCAACATGATGTTCGCCTTTGGAAACCTGATTCATTAGAGAAGGCATTCAGGTTAGCAAGAAAAATGGAAACCAAAATTATGGCAACCAGGAAGCATAGCACTCACAACTATAAAGACGGAAGTGTAGTTTCCCCTAATCTTCCACAACCTATAAGGTTGACACCACAACAATTGGAAGAAAAAGGAGCAAAAGGGCTTTGTTATAGTTGTGATAGCAAATACACTAAAGGTCATAAGTGTGCTGAGAAGAAATTATTCTACATAGATTGTGAAGAGGAAGAAGAAAAGGAGCAAGAAAGGTCAAGAGAAGAGGATATGCTCCAGGAACAAAGCCTAGATGAAGAACAAATAAATCCGACCATATCTTGTAATGCATTGGCGGGAATTACCACTCCTCAAACCATCAAGATAGAAGGACAAATCAAGAAGAAAAAGGTAATAGTGTTGATTGATTCAGGAAGCACCCACAATTTTATTCACTGTAGGGTAGCAAAAGAATTGAATTGCTTCCTATATCCAGCATCAGAGTGTCAAGTGATGATTGCAAATGGAGGAACAATAAATTTCTCTGGAAAGTGCCATAATATCAAGCTATCCATGGGAGAATATGTATTGACTAGCCCAATTCTTTCCATTCCAATGGGAGGTGCTGATGTTGTACTAGGAGTCCAATGGCTACAATCCTTGGGTACAATAGCTTTTAATTTTCAAAAAAATTTCATCAAATTTTCTACGGAAGGAAAGGAAGTTGAATTAAGGGGTATTGCATGGAAACCAGGAAAGGTAATCAACTCTAATGGTATGACAAAGCTTCTAAAAAAGGAGCAAAGGGGTGTAATTGCACAATTATGTTCACTAGATGTTTCCACATTAGAATCATCTATTTCTCCAGATCTCCAAAAAGTCCTGGACAATCATTCCAAGGTATTTGAGACTCCCAAAGGTCTCCCACCTATGCGTGACCATGATCATGCTATTCATCTGATTCCAGGAAGTGTTCCTCCAAACATCAGGCCGTACAGATATCCCTATGTCCAAAAAGGTGAAATTGAACATATGGTTGCAGAAATGCTAGAGGCTGGTATAATTCAACCGAGTCAAAGTTCTTTTTCTGCTCCAGTAGTATTGGTGCACAAGAAGGATGGATCATGGTGCATGTGTCCGGATTATAGGGAGCTCAACAAGCTCACTATTAAAGATAAGTTCCCCATTCCTGTCATTGATGAATTACTGGATGAATTGCATGGATCAATTTACTTCACCAAGTTGGATCTTTGTTCAAGATATCATCAAATCAGAATGAAGATTGAAGACATTCCGAAAACGGCATTTAGAACTCATGAGGGTCATTATGAATTTTTGGTCATGCCTTTTGGCCTTATCAATGCACCTTCAACATTTCAAGGTTTGATGAATTCAATTTTCAAACCATTCCTTAGAAAATTTGTGTTAGTATTTTTTGATGATATACTTATCTACAGCAAGTCTTGGAAGGATCATGTTGAACATGTTGAAAGGGTGCTACAACTATTGGAGGAGAAACAATTATATGCAAAAGGATCCAAATGTTTCTTTGGAGTCTAGGAGGTGGAATATTTGGGTCATATTGTATCTCATGAAGGAGTTAAGGTAGACCCTAGCAAAATTAAAGCCATTAAGGAATGGAAAATCCCCACATCCATAAAGCATCTGCGTGGATTTCTTGGGTTGACAGGGTATTATCGCAAGTTTGTTAAGAATTATGGGAGAATAGCAGCACCTCTAATGACATTATTGAAGAAAGATGCATTTTAATGGACTTCGGAAGCAACAAAGGCCTTTGAACATCTTAAAGAGGCAATGTGCCAAGCACTGGTCTTAGCTACACCGGACTTCACAAAAACCTTTATTGTGGAATGTGATGCTTCAGGAAATGGAATTGGTGCTGTTCTAATGCAAGATGAAAGACCCATTGCTTTTGAAAGTCGTCCAATCAAGGGAAAGTTTTTAAGCAAAGCTATTTATGAGAAGGAAATGTTGGCAATACTCCATGCACTTAAGAAATGGCGACCCTACCTAATGGGAAGACACTTCGAGGTAAAAACGGATCATGATAACCTTAAATACTTTTTAGAACAAATATTATCCTCTGAAGAGCAACAAAAGTGGGTCACAAAGATGCTGGGTTATGACTTTGAAATCATCTACAAAAAAGGGAAGCAAAATGTGGTGGTAGATGCACTGTCAAGAAAGGATGAGGATGTGGAAGCATTGTTGTGTGCTATTTCTATCATCCAACCAGATTGGATAAATGAAGCAAGGGAGGAATGGAAGAATGACGAAGAAGTGTGGGCACTTATTCGAAAGCTACAAAAAGATTCCAGTACATCTGATACATTTAGCTGGCAAAATGATTCGTTATGGTACAAAGATCGCTTATACCTATGTAAGAATTCCCAACTAAAACAAAAGATTCTTATGGAATTGCACACTTCTCCCTTAGGAGGGAACTCAGGATTTTTAAAAACTTACCACAGGGTTAAGAAGGAATTTTTTTGGGATGGCCTTAAATCAGATATTCAAAAGTTTGTGGCAGAATGTTTGGTTTGCCAACAAAATAAAGTTGAAAGAATTAAGACAGTAGGTCTATTACAACCTTTATCCGTTCCAAGCCAACGTTGGGAGGAGGTATCAATGGATTTTATCACAGGTTTACCCAATTCTGAGGGAAAGAGTGTCATCATGGGGGTAGTTGACAGACTTACCAAGTATGCACACTTTTGTGCATTATCACATCCATTTAAAGCCAGTACAGTTTCTACTACATTTATGGAAACAATTCAAAAGCTACATGGAAACCCAAAGATTATTGTAAGTGACAGAGATCCCATTTTCACTCGAAATTTTTGGACATAATTATTTTCTTGTCTTGGTACTCAGTTAGCTCATAGCTCATCTTATCATCCTCAATCTGATGGGCAAACTGAGATAGTAAACAAATGTTTGGAAGGATATCTTCATCGCTTTGCATCTGATAAATAGACACAATGGGTCAAATGGTTGCCTCTGGCTGAATGGTGGTATAACACTTCCTTTCATACAGCAACAAAAATGACCCCATTTATGGCACTTTATGGGTATCAACCACCATCCATCACATCATATTTAAGAGAAAATTCTAAGGTTCAGGCAGTGGTACATCACATCGAACATCAACAACAAGTCCTCCAACTCTTAAAGGATAACCTCGTGTTGGCACAAAATAGAATGAAACAACAGGCAGATCAATGTCGTAGTGAAAGAAGTTTTGATGTAGGTGATTGGGTATTCCTACGGCTACAACCATATAAGGAAATGTCCCTCAAGCAAGCTAAGAAGGATAATAAATTATCACCAAAGTATTATGGTCCGTACAAGGTGTTGCAAAAGATTGGTACTATGGCATACAAATTGGAGCTTCCTGCAGCTTCTCGATTGCACCCAGTTTTCCATGTTTCATGCTTAAAGAAGGTTATAGGCGACAAGCTCCCAGTTCAAACAATATTGCCAGAACTTGACGAGGAAGGAAAAATTATATTGGAACCGGAAGCAGTTATAGAAACAAGAACTTGACAGCTACAAAATCGATCAATTTCAAAGTACCTTATCAAGTGGAAGAACTTAGCCGCTGAAGATTCCACATAGGAGGATGAGAATTTTATGCAGAAGTATCTAGAACTACTCAAGCATTGAGGACAACACTTTTTTGAAGGCGAGGGGCATGTTGGGTACCTATAATACTAGTGATTACCCCATTACTATTGTAGTTATACCCCTTATTTATATTGTTGTGCCCCCATTGCCCCCATATTGTTATTAATGTGCCCATAGAATCCCTCTATTGTTATTTTTGTGGCTTTATATTATTATTGTTAGGTCGGCTGGATTATATTGTGACTCCTTAGACTCCCATATATAGAAAGGAGGTTTCGTCATTTGAATCATCGAAGAATTGTTCATTTATGTAATGTAAAGGAGGTTGCCCCCTCGAAGAGGCTGAATTCTAAGGCGTTGATGTATCTTTTCTATTTTTTCTTGAGCTGGTTTCATAACACATTCTCTCAAGTATAAGAGAATTTCCAGTGCATCCATTTTCGTCACAAGATCATAAGTAAAATCATATCCAAATTTGAAAAATATACTTTAGTCAATGTTTGGACATGAAAATTTATCTGATCATAAAGATTTGATGAGAAAGAATGTTGAATAATGGAGTAGTGTTGTAGCCTATTTTTTAACATCATTTTTTAGATCTTGTCTTGCAAATGGATTTGGTAGTTATTTTTATTTTATTTTTTTAATGTTTTTGTTGGGAGATTTTGCTTTGGAAACCTAATTTTAGGATCTCTATTTCTAGGCATAAAGAAAATTAACTAAGAGAAATGTATACTAGCTAAATTTTTAGTGTTTTTTTTTATCTTCTATTTGACTATGCTGATAATTACCTTAGTGGCAATGGTGCCAAAATGTTGGGCTAATTTATTAACATAAATTAACACAAGTATTTAATTATCAATCCGGGTTTGTAAAACTTGGAGGCAAATCCACAATATATGGACATCAGATATAATCAAGTTTAGAAGATAAAATTTGAAGATTTAAAGAAGTACATATTACAAATATAAACCTATTTTAACAATTTCTAATTCATTTATGTAATATATGAGGGAAGAGGCTCCTAACTTAGGAGAACCAGGTTGTCCTTCCCTACAATACTACTTTCATGAAGATAAATCTAAGAGCACTAATTAACAATGGTTTATGATGCAGAAGATGTAAAAGAAGAGGCTCCTAACTAAGGAGGTCCAGATTGTCCTTCTTCACAATCCTACTATATCACAATCACCATTGCTTCAAACCAAAAATGCAGAAATAACTTCAAATAAGAAATGGAGAATGAAATTCAGTTTTAGTTCAAGATCAAATAGAAGGGGAATTTAACTTAAATTCCTATGTGTCCCTTCATATGTAGATTAGAATTAAACCAATATTCATTTAGCAATCAACACACATCTAAATACATTTGAAACAAGAACTAATCTATGAAAACTATGAAAATTGAACCAAGAAGTGCACTTAGCTTGGTGTGGGGGCCCTCCACCCCTTGCCTTGCACACTTGAAGAAATCTCAGCTACGGCAACTTCAGTAAATCAACCAAGAATGAACAACAAATTGAAATGAAATAGGTTCTTCAAATTAGCTTCCAACTCCAAAGTGTCTCAGCATAAAATTATACGAAAGTTACACAAAAATTACATTCACAAGCCATCACAGTCTTGGCTATAAATAGAGGTTTTGTGAAACAAACTGATCTATAATCTTTCTAACAATCATATCTACTCATATCCACCTATCTAGGTCAAACTCATCCAATTCATCCCAAGAAATATGGTGAATCCCATAAAATCTCAAAACTGTCATATTTCCTAGGGATTTTCTTGTGACTAGTCATGTTTGACCAGCCTTGACCGGGCCTAACAAAGCTTGTTTTGACCAAACCAAGTGGAGTTATCTCAGTCCTAGTTCCCAAGCTTTCCATTCATGCATCCAACTTGATTCCAAGTGTCCTGCAAATATGTCATCCACATAGCTATTACGGGAATTTCTGATTCAGTCCAAAATTGCACTTGAAACTTAATTTTCATAAAAAGTTCTAGAAATTGCAAAATTAAAATTAAACACCTGAATATGAATAAAATACATAAAAATGAGATGGATGTGATGGAAAATTGATGGAAAATATAAATATTAAGTAAGTTTCCTTAAGCAAAAATAGACCAAAACTGAGGGCCAATAGCTTTTCCAGTTATCATGAAATTAAGATTGCACCAACAGATCAAAGAAAAATCACCTTATGCCTTTTGGGTTAAAGAACGAGCCTGTAATATTTTCCCGCATAGTCAGAGCAACATTCAAAGAATTCATTCACAAGTTTCTAGAAGTATACTTCGATGACTGGACCATGTTTGAATTGGTAAAAGACGATGTAGCAAGTCCGCGCCTTATGTTGGATACATGTCAAAGATACAAGATAGTGCTGAATTTGAAAAAATGTATATTCTATGTTCCTTTTGGGATCTTGCTGGGTCATGTCATGTGTAAGCCATGATTGATGGTGGGCCCTGCAAAGATCGATGTGATTGTGAATTTGGAGGCCCCTAGGAATGTCAAGCAGTTGCGCATGTCATTGGGACACACTAGATACTATAGAAAATTCATTAAAGCCTATGCTCAAGTTACCACGCCCATGGAAAAAACTATGGAGAAGGATGCGACACTATGTTGGGATGAGGAATGTCAGCACAACTTAGATGTGTTGAAAGAAAATATGGTGGATGCACCAATCATGCTATTTCCCGATTGGAAGAAAGAGTTTCATGTACATGTGGATGCTTCTTGAATTGTGCTAGGTGCAGTAGTAACACAGGAAGGAGAAGGGGAATTAGACCATCCTATAGCCTTCACAAGTAGGAAGTTATGAAAGGATGAAAAAAATTATTCAAAGACAAAGTGTGAGGGATTGGCTATGGTCTACACACTATAGAAATTCAGGCATTATCTGTTAGGGGGACATTTCAAAATGTATACAGATCATTCTGCCTTGAAGTACCTGGTAAACAATCCTATGTTGGGAGGATTATTTGCAGGTGGCTGTTATTATTTCAGGAATATGATTTTGAATTTATTGTGAAGCCCAGTTGGTTGAATGTCTGACCGGACAATCTTTCAAGGATTGAAATAGGCGAAGAACTCAGTAATTTGGAGGAAGGGTTGCCGGATGTGCATCTCTTTACGGTACATGTAGCAAATGACCATTTTGCTGAAATTATTCAATTCTTAACCACAGGGATGGCACCTAAAGGATATACAATTCAATAGAGGAAAGAACTAGTAGTTCACACAACATATTTTTGGTCATTGTGGGACATTTGTACAAAATGGGGGTAGACGAAATATTACAAAGATATGTGGTGGAATTTGAACGTGATAGTATCCTTGCTAAAGCTCATGGGGGATCTGTAGGAGGCCACTGTGCAAGAAAAGGAAACGCGGAGAAGATTTTCTGCCCAGGGTTATTGTGGCCAACATTGCACAAGGATTCAAAAGCATACTATAAGGCATGCGATGCATGTCAATGGACTGGCAGACCGTCGCAAAGGTACAAACTACTACTACATACTCAGGTATCTTTACAAGCATTTGAGAAGTGGGTGATCTATTTTATCAGGCCAATTTAGCCACATGGAAAGAAAACAGGCACATGCTACATTATCACTGCGATGGAATATTCAACCCACTGGGTGTAAGCACAACCGGTGAAGGATTATATTGTGGCTACTACAACAAAGTTCTTATTTGAATATGTCTTAACGCAGTTTGGATTCCAAAAATTATTAATGAGTGATAGGGTAACAAACCTTTTGAATGAAACAATTAGTGCGATGACAGATGAATTTCAAGTTTACCATCAGAAGAGCACAACATATCACCCACAGGAAAATGGGATAGTTGGAGCTTTTAACAAAACTTTGGAGAATGCGTTGACAAAGTATGTAACATACAACAAAATGACTAGGATGTGTGTGTTCCTCCAGTACTATGGGCGTATAGGACAACTTGTAAAAAGCTGACAGGGAAAACGTCATTTAGATTGGTCTATGGTGTCAAAGTGGTGATGCCTATGGAGTACATTGTCCATAGTCTATGGATTACAAATTTGAAAAATATGGCGGATCGTGAGGCCTTGGAGGAATGGATCGCATAACTAATGGAGTTAGAGGAGGACCAATTACTAGTGGGATTACACCAACAAGTACAAAAGGAATGAAAAAAAGTATGCCACAATCCCATATCAAGATTTGCACTTTCAAAATAAATGATCTTGTGTTGTTATACAATAACAAGTTCACCAAATTTCCGGGTAAATTCTAGATGAATTGGTTAGGACAGTATATTGTCAAGGAAATTATAGAGGGTGGTGCAGTCCAGCTTGCAAAGCTAAATGGTGAACCTTTTCCAGGAAAAGTGAATGGGAGTCGGCTAAAGCTATATACAAGGGATCATTCCCCTATGCATTGACTATATGAATGCAGGACAGCCTTAGTGCTCCAAGAAGTTGCAAGGGGGCATGGGACTATAAACTACACTACCCAATTTGGAGGACATGGTAGCAAGAAGGCTGCGGGAAGATTGACGAGGGTACACCAGATGCAGCTATGCTCAGGACGCTACAAGGAGGTAGGTGCCACGCAACCCATGCCAAAAATAACTGTTGGAGTCACTGTAGCTGATTGGATTGAGAAAATCCCATTAGGAGGAGTGGGCAAGTGGCAATTAAGGTAAAAATATTTGAAAATCTGTCGCCAAAGGTGCGTTTATGAAAAATTTATGGAGGGAATGGTCAGATTTGAATATGAAAACCACTATAATTATGTCCTATTGGTTTGCAAAGAAACACTTTGTTGTCTAGGAATTTCTTGCATGCACCATGAAGATTGGGAGGTTTTCTTAAGCACTTAGGGCTCGCTCATTATTTTGATACATTGTGCCGAGTTTCTTTGGAGAGAATATTTGAGCCTATGAGTTTTGAGGCCACGGTGTTTGGGGCCCCAGCTCTAGAAGTTATGGGCATAGAAGCTACACCAGCAGTACCTATGGCGGCAAGGTTGCCTAGGCCAAGGCAGCCTGCATCTAAGCCAAGGAAAAAGAAGTTGCTTGTCGAGCCAGTGTGCCACTCACCAAAAAAGCATCTACAAGAGATGCAGAAGAAGGGAAAAATGGACAAGCAAAAGAAACCTTTTGTGCCCGTAGATGTAGATGAAGAGGAACTCTGCTAGGGGATTAAGGAGTTGGATGCCAAGGACACTGAACCAATCACTATGCTTTTGACATATGTGGCTCTACTAAGAGGATAGAAGAAGGTAACAAATGACCCCGATTCTAGAAAATTTTCAATTGCTATGCCACTGCTCCTAGCTAAAGTTCAATTTGAGGATATGAACTTAGCACATACCAATGTTAAATATGGAAGACTAGTACCTCGCTGACCAGGCGAAATTCCCGCATTTAGCGATAAATCATTTTATGTCCCGCATGTACTATGAAGATACATGGGTCATGAAGTTGGAACCCATGAAATGGGTCAGAGGAGTTTAACTGGTGGGATTGTTACACATGCTATTAGTACCCCATTTTCACCACTCCAACATCAATATGGCGTGTGTGCGACAGTTGTTAACATTAGTGCATGATGGGTGTTTACAGCTAGGTGAGCTTATCCCCATCATGGATATGTTAATCCATAGGATTACTAATCTTCCCTATAAAGGAGCAGACCCAACAAAAGAGTTTGTCGTCAAAACCAAGGAAAAACAACTCGCAGACCGCATGAAGATCGAGTTCAGGCTTGTAAAGGGAAAGTGCGGATATTCTATCCGCTCCATAATAGATCAGGCGGTATATTTTGCAATGTAGATCCTAGAAGGAAAGATAATGCAGAAGTGTCACGTGGATGAAGTGCCTACGCTGGTCATTTCATTAACAACGCAGTGTGTGAATGAGGTCCAGTATAACTGGGCCTAGTATCTGTGTAGAGAATTTTTGGCGAACTAGCGTGATGCAGAATAGAAGAGCCAGCTGTTCCACTATGATTAGTTCTTATTTCTCATCGTTTTGGTGGCATTGAGACTTCCAGAGGATAGTCTATTCCTTCTGTTGAATGAGACCCTCCCAGAGGTAGCGACGTTCTCTTCACTGTGGCAGACAAAAGATGTGGCATGAAGTACAAAACCCATGGTTTTTTGGGTATTCATGGAGATGGACATCTGAATGGCTATAAACTAGAGGCTAAGGTTATATGCCACTTTATTCGAGTAGTTGAGGACCTTCACAAATTTTAAGGCAGACTTTCACAATGTCTAGATCTGCATGAAGAAAGACCCTCAAGAGGTATGGCACAAGTTGTCATACTTAGTGGCCAACAGAGATGTACAGGAGGTTGTGGGTGGATGGCCAGTAGAGTGGCGCAAGCCTACCCAATTGGATGTGGGGACAAGAAAAGCAGGAGAAATATCCTTCGCGTAGACCTCTGCTGCGAAACAGAAGAAAGAAAAAGAATAGGCAGTCGCACAAAAGAAGGCTGCCCAACAGAAGAAAAAAGAAGATGTTGGTAAGGAAGATCTGGAGGAAGAGTAGGTTGTGAAGGAGCACATTGCTAAAGAGCAGCTTGAGAATGAAAAACAAGATACCGAAGCAAGAAACAAATCAACTTCTTAGTGCACTGATGAGAAGGAGATATCTGGCCAAGGCAGTGATGGGCACGAGGAGATGTCCACCCCATTTAAATTCCATAAGTACACCAAGGAGATAGCAACAAGTCCACAGAAGAAGTAGAAATCAGATAAACAATCACAAGTGGACCCTCTTATGCTAACAGAGGGCGACTTAGATGATATCTGCGACAACGTTCGTGATACCACATCCGAGCTATGGTCGCACTTTGAGAAGTAGTATATGCAGACACTAGGGAGTGTCTAGAAGGATCCGCGCGGGCTATAGATTCAGGCTAGCTAGATCCAAGCAAGTGTTGGGCAAGTGAGTGCGATGGAGTGACCTTGACTCAGGTGAGCATGAGTGTTCCAAAAGTGGAGCGAACAATGGACCTAAGGATCATTCCTTTACTAGAAGGATAATTACGAGCATATAACTAGGCAGACCATAGCACGCTAGGGAAGATCAAGGATATTTGGATTAATGTGGCCATGCTGCTTCTCCAAGCCCTCCATGCATTGCATTAGGGGGTCTCAGATGAGTTGCAGATTTGGGAGTAGTGCTCCCTTACGGTCCTTAGTGAGTGTAAAGTCAAAAATGCGCAGATGTATGAGGAGAAGATGTAGATGCTAAAGGAGAAAGAGGAAATGCAAGTTCGAAGCACAAAACTCGAGTCAGTAATCGAACAAGCCTGTCAAATAGTTTTAGAATTGCATATCCCAGACAATACACAGGTCGAGATGAAAGTCATAAAATTAGCTGTTGTGGTGAGCGATGCCAAAGATTAGGTTGGGCACATCACTTTCGAGTTCCAAATGAAGATAGCCAAACTCCAGCTTAAGATTCAACCAGCTACACCACCAGAAGTTCAGGAACAAAGAGGTGTAGCTATAAAAGAATCCATGGGTCAACTTGATGTCACAGTCCACAGTTGCGACCAACTATTCAATTAGGCAATGGGCCTATGGGATACATTGCAAGAGGACCCTAAGCTACAAAATTTGAACACAAAAATCAGGGAAGCGTAGAAAAGATATGATGAAATCAGTACGACTACACAGACATTGGCGCTAGCCCAGTGCTTAATGCGCTTGCAGGAAGGCAAGGTGATTTAGACATAGACCTAGGTGTTACAGAAAAAGCAATCCCCGCTAAGAGACCGACTTCAGCATTGGAAAGAGGATGCCAACCAACATTCACAGAATATTCATGAAAAGCTGAAGGCCATGTAGCAGACCAAACAAACTACGCAACTCGCAGTAGAGGTGCCAACTACAGATAAATTGGTCTAGGAGGTACAACAAGCAACATAACTGAGTACCATGGAGCTTCCAACATTGACCAAGGCATTCAGCGAACTCCATAAGGAAGTGGAACAACCAGCTGAGTGACTCCAGGGTGAGTCACAATCTTTGTTCTGGGGGCCTGTTGGGATGGGGTCCCTAGGAGTAGAATTGAATTAATTTAGTCATCCTTTGTAAATAATTTTGTAAAGAATGTAAACTCTCTGCAAAATATGGATGTAGAGCACGTAGCTAGTTAAGAGTCACAGGGGCCTTTGCCCTTGTTGGGGTAAGTGATAGGAAGTTTTGAAGACTCACCCATGAGTCAGGGGCCATCATATTGTATTAGAAAAGCTATAAATAGTTGAGTTATAACAAGTCTTAGAGATAAATTTTGATATATAATGAGAAGTATGAAGGAATGAATGATGTTGTAAGGGTTTAATAGATAGGAAGGTTTGTTCCTATCAATAACGAAGGAAAGGCTCTGCAGCTGAGTGCGTGGACACCTGCAGTTGAGTGTGCAGGGTAGTTGAAGTACATAGTGAATGATTCTAATTAATAAAGACTGATTTTGGGTTGGAAATACTTGCATTTGTGCAACTCGCTCTGAATACTTTTTAATTGAATTAGTATGTCTTATCTGCATGAATTGGGTTAATTTAATATGTTTATTCTTAATAATATGATTGAATGATGTACATGAAGTTCTAGTTCTAAACTGAGTTAGTTTCGGATAAGGAAGATAGGTTTGTGTGACAGCAGATATAGATCCCAACAACCTTAGAAGACCTATCTATGTGCACGAAAGTAGTGGTTTTATGCTCTTAGGGTCTAAATCAGGTAAGTGATTTGTTTCATGATGGATTGAAGATAATTAGGGTTGAGTTCAAGTTTTGAGCTCTATTGGAAGTTTAGAACTGAAAGACATCACAGTAGTCTTTGGATGCAAAAACATGGTTCTTGCATCCCCCAATACTGCTTTGAGTGAGACTGTGGCCTGCGCTGTGCAGGTTGTTGTCGAAAGGGCCAGCAGTGTAGGGTTTTGTTGGTTGGTGCAACTAACTCTGAACCTGGGTCAAGACACCATAAGCCAACAATCATCAACACCTTTACCTTCTTCTCTATCTAGTTTTCCACTAAAGCTTTATTTATTTAAACATGTCAAAGAATTCAAATTTCTTCCTAAGGAAATATATCCATGTATTCCTTGAAGTCATCTACAATTGATAGATAGTACACAAAATTACCTAGTGATGGAATCAACATAGGTCCAAACACATCACTGTGCATAAGCTCTAATATCCCTTTCACCCTCTTAGCACCAAAGGGGAAACTAATCCGATTTTGCTTCCCATATACACAATGTTAATAAAAGTCAAAATCTAGAGAGAAATTAGACATACTTTCTACCATATCATTACCATGAAGTATCAAAGGCTCTTCCCTTCAATCTATCCAAGCCTTTGATGCCATAGAATTGTCTTTCCCTAGATACCACTAGATTTTCTTCTCCACTTTCAGGAACCACAAAATTATTGCACCCATCAATAACATTACTACCTAGAAGCTTGTATAGAATTCCAATCTCAACTCCTCTCACAAATACTAGTGCTCCCTTAACCATATTGCAGGTATCTTTCTCTAACACTGTGTTTACACTTTTGTCATCCATCTTTCTTACAAAAATCAAATTTATGGCCAATGAAGGAATATCTAGAACACCCATAAGTGTTATAATCCTTCCACCTTGCAACTTCAACTTGAATTTTCCATGTCTAAAGATTCTAGCCTTCCTATCATCCCCTAAGAATACATCACCACCATCATATTTCTCATACTCGCAAAAGCACTCCCTATGAGGAGTGAAGTGAACGGATGCACCTACTTCAATCAACCATGCCTCATAATCTACATGTGTACTTGGGGAAGAACCCAAGTACACATCCCCACATTCATTTGAGGTGTTTTTCTCCTCTATAGAAGGAGCATCATCAGATCCCTTTCCTTTCTTAGGAGCTTTAGATCTATAGTACTTTTTGTAGTGTCCTTCCTTTCTGCATTTCCAACATACCTTTAGAGTTTTTCCTGGAGATTTAGATCCCCCTCTAGAGTTAGATCTCCCACTCAAGGACTTATTTTTGTTTCTCTTCTGGGATCGTCCTCATACAGACAAGGCATATCTATTCTGGGTCTCCATATTTTTCTATCTCATCTCTGACAACAAGAATGAGACTATTTCATCAAACTTCAAGGTATTTGTATTGCTACCTATTGTAACAACAAGACTATCCCATGAATCTAGGAGAGAACACAGCAAACTGATGCACTTATCTTCACTAAAAATTTTACATCAACAAATAACAACTAGCTTACAACAATATTAAAGGCGTTTAGATGCTCTGTCACTGAGTCTCCATCCTTCATCCTCAGGTTATGCATCCTTTTTCATAGGAACAATTTGTTTGCCATAGAATTACTTTGGTACAAAGTCCCTAACTTGACCCATAAATCCTTCACGTAGCTTCCCCTGATACATTCAACAATACTGAATTTGAGATACACAACTATATTGTGCTCTTTTCCTTCCCATCCAACTTCACTCATTATTTTGTTGATATTATCATTGGTTTATTACCCAGATCTATTGCGATTCAGTGACCTTTATCGCCTAGCAGATCCTCCATCTTAAGCTTCCACAACTCAAAACTCTGACCATTAAATTTATCGATCTATATCCTTCCACTGCTCACCATCTTCTTTCACCTCAAGAATTAATCCCATAGATCTCCCACTAAACAAGGTCTACCACAAGCCCAAGCAAAACCCCTCAAAAACAAAGGTGTCCTCTTAAAGCCTAAACAAATTTGCTACCAATTGTAGGTTTTAACCCTATACATAAATTACCTACAAATGAATTATTAAAAAACAAAAAATATACAATGGCAAGAAACGCAAAAAAAATACAGAGAGATTTTCCCCTGGATCCCAAAATTGGGACTACCAAATTGATTTTTCATTTATTCCTTTCAATGTTACAATAAATATATATACATGTCGAAGCATTCATAAGCCCCAATCCATTAACCCTAGATTAGAACATAACAATAGTTCCCTTTACTGTATCTATAGGATACCATGGGAAAAAACCATGATGCCCAAAACCATCTACGAAACCCATGCAAAAAACCATGATTCCCAAAATCATGTACGAAACTCATGAAAAAAACCATATGTAGGTCTGCTCACCTAATATAGGGTCCAAAAAAAAATTTCTCGGGGCACTGCCTTGGACCCCATGTGCGTGGGGCTAGTCGTGGAAAGAATATAACACACACCCAACACTATCAACATGTTTTGCATTTTGCTTTTCCATTTTCCAACTACTTATAAATTTGCTTCCACCTCTAAAGCATCGATCTAAATATGATGAAAAGTATCTGACTTTCTTTCTCTCAGGGTAAAACCAAAATCAAAATCAAAATCCATTGCAAATACCACCTTTGAATTCACTGCTGGAAGCTTAATTTCTGGTGGCAGACTGTTGTAAAGCTTGTTAAATATTTTTATAAATTTAGCAACATATTCATCACCCCTCTTCTTTAAACCACTAAACTTTGTCAAGAAATACCCATGATCTTTCTTCTCTCCCCATTTCTGCATAAAAACATTTTCTAATTCCTCCCATGTGTTGATTGAGTTGGAAGGTAGGGTTTTAAACCATTTTCTTGCTTCCCCATCTAAATATTGTACAAACAACCTCACTACCACATCCAGATTATGGAAAATTTTAAGGGCTAATATTTGCAGGTGGGCTAATTTTCCATGTTTTTTCCAAAACAAAATTTGCCAATTTCCATTTTTTTCTAAAAAAGATTCGCCCAAATTTGATACTATAAAATTAGTTTACCTTGAATATTGCCAAAATTCTACAAACGCAATATAAAATCATTATAAATTTGAATATTTTTACAAACGTATCTTCAAACATTTTATACTTTGCATGTTAGCGACTTATAATATTTGTCAAGGTTTCTAAACTTTAAAATAAATTTGTATCCTTAAAATTTTCCCTAATCAAGATATTCCACATTAATGTTATTAGAGAATGCAAAAAATGTTTCCACATGTTTTTGGGTTGTTATGTCATCTTATATTGTAAAAAGAGTCAAAATATTCAAATAATCCTATGGCATGGAGTTCATTAGTTGTGGCGGATTTATAGGGGCATATCTATTAAGAAAAAACCATGATATTGCCATGTTTCGGTGTGGAGACGGAGGAAGATTTATAGTTTGAGATGCATATGAAGAATGAGGAGTTGTAGTTGTTAGAACAGGTTGTGAGATAAATGTAAGAGCTTGAGCTGTTACTGGTTTGAGAATAACTTTAATCTCTTCTACTCTTGGGAAAAATAGAAAAGAGAAAGAACAAGACTCGGAAGAATTCCATTCTAATTTGGGTTCAGAGAAAATAAAATTGGAAGAAGGAATTGCTCCTTCTGAAAAGTCTAAATTCTTTGATGCAATATCAGGGATATCTATTTCAACCTTTTGAGAACTAGAAGTTGAAACATCTGGAGTAGATATGGTATGACTAGGAGTTTTTGGAGACTTTTCTATCCAAATTATTTTCGACATAAGGTTCTTTGGAACAGATACAAATGAAAATTGTTGTTGGGAGGTATTAGAACAAGTATGAGCTCTCCTAAAATATAGGATTATAAATATTTAACTCCCTCTAGTGAGTGATCTCAATCCATGCTTTTGTTTCCGACCAATTCAAATAAATTCTTAGAATGAAACCCAAGAAAAAATATTCAAATCCATTCCCTGACAATGGTGCAAAAATATGTTGTAACCCCTACATACAACACCTAGGAAAAAAATATGTCAGTTCCTAGGATAGCCACATAATTATTTCAAATGTTTATCAATTTTTGCTCAATTTAAACAAATATTTATATATTTTTCTTGTTACTTTTGCTTAAAGACAAAACCTTTGAGTGAAATGTGATTTGAATCCTAGGAGAATTGATAATGAACTTCGACTGACCTGCATATCTATCGTAACAAACTTTAATTAATGTTGTATTATGGTGAGAATAATTGCAGATTATGCAAGATGAGATGTACATGGGTAAATAGAATCATATACATCAAATCCTTAGTAGAAAACATGGAATAGAAGAGAACAAAATGATGAAACCATGGAGTGTTTCATTAAGGCTTCTTAGATAAAAATTTATAGGTATATTTAGCTATTGACACAACATTGATAAATCTTTTTATAAAAATAATCCAACAACTACATTACACGAGTTTCATGGGAGAAGATTTACACAATGAAAAATTGTAGAGAAAGAGAACACATACTGCAACCATCAAACACTCGGAATCACTTGAATATTCTTCATTAATATTCCGAAAGAGATATGCACATTACATAGAAAAATTTCTAAGAACCAACCTTTGAGACAAAAACTTCAAACCCCCTAAATGATTTCTTCTATTTTATTTTAAAGAAAACATCATCCTTAAGGAAAATTACACGTAAGTGTCAGAATGTACAACTATATAATTACCTAGTTGTTTTATTATCCAATTGTCCTAGTTGACTAACTATTCTCTAACTAAAAATATAACATCATTACAACATAAAAGGGCCACATGATTAAATATTCCCATGGGCAGTGGAACTTGGGCCCTAGGGCCCAGCGCTAAGATCTTGAACTTCAATTGTTGCCAACTGAAGTAGACTTTCACATATTTCCTAAATAATTTGTATGTGGTTGGAAATTGAAACATCCCTTGCAATGTAACCTACATCTCTGACCACCTGGTATAATTAGGTGTTGATTCAAATAAGGTCTTCATCAGCCAGAATAACTAGAAGTCCCTTTGTAGGAAATTGACCTCGGTCTTTCCTTTTAGCACTAAAACCTTTTATGAGGATGAATGTAACCTGCATTTTGTAGTTGCCAGCTCTTTTTCATATGATTCTCATGGCATCAAGATTCCATCCATGTTCCAATATCCTGGTAACCCAACTCTCTGTCTCTGGTCAAACTTGGAGTCAAAGGAAGCAACAAAATTTCTAAATGGTTCTAATTTGCTTTCAGTTTGAATACATGGGTTTTTTTTTTTCTCATTTATTGCTTCTATTGATTTCCATAATAACCAAAACCCTATCAGCAATATGTATTGTTTTCAATTTTTCTATTGATTTCTCATTTAGAAATTTGATGATCTTCCTAGCTCTCTATGCCTCTTTTTGCATTTCCCTCTTGCATGAACTCACATCTTCAACAACAATGGTAATTGCAACACTTCTTTGGTAACAACTTGAAAATACCCCAGGGTGGAATATAGTTGTTTTATTATATAATCCAAAATGGCCTGTTTGGACTTGATTAAGGACACGTTTCCCTTCAATATGCTCCTCAACTCCTTTATCTCTTCTCAAACTTTTTTTTTTAGTTTTTAGAAGTTTTCTCATTTTCTATCTTGGCATACCTCAATTTTGTTTCTTTATTACTAAATTATTCTCGATACAGTGTCAACTGATCCTAGATATTTTTTGTTTCTACCTCAGAAAGCATGAGCTCAGTCACTACCTTTTCTAAGTTTTATGAGGGATTATTTGACTCACTAGGAATTACAACAGTACAAATGTGCCTTTTAATAGTATGGTCCAATTCTCTAACCTCTTCCTTTAATGACATGCTTTCCTTATTCTTATCAATTAGCTAGATCATTGGTTTTTCTTTTTATTTCTTGACAAAGGCTATTTCAACATCATGTATAGGTTCTGCTGAAGGCATATTTAGCTTCTCCTTTTGTGAATGTACTTTCGCTTATGTTCCTTGTATTAAGGCCTTAATTGCCTCCCTGTCTTTTGGGTCAATTCCCAACTTGATCATCAACTCTTTGAAGCCTTCATTCTATTAATACAAAGCCCTAGAATATGCCTTTTTCTACTTTATTATGTTAGATGCCTTTTACCAAAGCTTATCTACTTTACTAACTAATAATGAAGGTCTGCTTAAATCATGGTATATCATTTCACTAGTTTACCTATGCAAATTGATCTTGTTAACGATAGGGATATCAACAATGTTGAGAGACAAGTCCACAGTCTTAAATTTAGCTCCTTTGGGGAGTAACTACGAAGTAGGATGTAATAGGGAGAGTTTAAGTTGATTCTTCTTAAGGTCCATTGTTGAAATCAACCTAGTCTAAGAAGAAGATGAGGTATGTTTGATCAGTTGGGACATCATCTCTCCTTTCACATTTTGATTATTTTCTTCAATTATTTGATAATCCCTTAATGTTACATCTAAGATAGAAGGTCTTTCTTCAACTGTAGACACTTTGAAACCTGTAGAGATGGAAGACAAAATATGCTCATGATTTTTTAGGCTAATCTAAAAGCCTCATTTATCAAAGGTGCTTTCTATTAACTTCACTTGAATTTCTTCCTCACTCTTAGGATGTATTTTATCCTTTTTGATGATTACACCTCCTCTACATCTATATCCATTTCTTTTGGATTTTTTCTCTTCAAAGTCCTTTCTTTGGCTGAGGGTGTCTCAATATTAGGTTTTGAACTAATGGGGCGAGCCTCTTGATTTTCCTTCCACTCAATTTCAGGCCTTCTCTCATGGGCGTACAAAGCTGAGTTCACACTCTATCTTTTATCAGAGATGATATGGTGGGGATCATATTTCCATATCTCTCCAAATTAAAAATGAAAGTCCTTAATCTATTCTTCAACATGACTAAGAGATTTTGGAATTTACAATGAATGGGTCGACAACATTTCCCAGTTTAAAAATGAACCCTCTACGTCTTGGAAGAACGTGGTCCTAGTCCACAAGAAGTCTTTTGTTGTTCATTCCTATATAAATCCAGATCAGTTAGGATCCTTGGAGGTGGTTCACAATTTAGTATAGTAGAGGAAGTTTCCATGTTTGGACATGAACTAGGAAAACCCTTGATTTTCATGCTTTTTTATTTCTATATTTATCCATTCAACCATTGAATTCCTCTGGTTTTTAGATATAAACATACTCGAACCCAACTACTCAAATTTTTCCATGTGGATGTATCAAATGAGATATACTAGGATGAAAGGGTATCTGAAGAGATTAGCAATGTGAAATTTCTCAAGCTGGAAATTAATGGATTTAGCTAGGTATGCAAGTATATCTAAATTCACAGTCTCATCCAACATGTGACTTAAAAATCCTAAGGCTGATTTAGTTACATTTCTTGTGTCATATTTACCAAGTAGTACTAATATTGAGGCTAAAACTTTATGAGCATATTGAGAAAAGAGACACATAGAATTTTTTTTAGCTTGTTGAGGAGTTGGTTCCCCTCGAGGTGAATTCATTCAAAACAAGGATTGTTTGCGTTTCTCTGATAATTGAGTGAAATCTAAATACAATGTGTCTTAATTGAACGAACTTAGGTCTTGAACATCAAGGAAACATAAATCCTTTCAGATGAGGTCAATCGTAACTTGAAGGATGATTTCTCCTGTGGAAGATGCAACACAATTTCTCTAAGAAACTTATGTATGGGCTAGCTAGGTTGTGAATTTAGGGAAGCTGTAGGTAGTTGGGGCTATCACATAGTACATATTAGAAATCAAAATTTTAAAATAGTTTTTTTTGTTCAAGAAACTTCCACAACAATCGAAACAGAATTAGTTAAAGTCCAGAGGACACCATGGGTCATGAATTTCAATCTCAATGTCCATTAAATGTTCTTGAGTAGAGGGATTAGATGTTGCATATTTTGGGGTGGGTTTCTGAGGTTTATTAAACTTCAACATAATGAAATTTGCGGTTTAGTTCAACGTGTAAATACCTGGAATTGAAGAGAAGTAGTGTAAACTAATTTGCACTAGTTGCAGGCTGACATAGACATGGGTTGTAAAATTTTCTGAGACTTGAAACTGATGGGAAAACAACCAAATAAAACCCCTTTTCAACCTTTTTGTTCGAGTAGGAAAACCGAATTTACTGCGGTACATGTGTGAATGATGTGACTGGAAGATGGTGTGGGAAGTGAGGTAGCCAGATAAGGTGGCAAGGAGAGATAATAGACAAACCCATTTGACCCTCCTACTTAATAGGTGGAGAGGCTATGTATTGGGTGTTAGTACAGTTTACAAAACCGTTTACGACTCTACAGTACCCCGTGCTATTGGTTTCTGAAAAATGAGTTAGGGGTGGCACAATTAATAGTGGTCGTTGATCGACAGGATTTCAATGCCACTTTGTACCACCCCCACATTTTTTGAAACTTGTTCATGTTGGTGCAATGTAGTTACATATGATATGGATGCCAATCAGATCAAACTTGATCCACTATTGAAGTTGCATGGTGTTTAGCTTACAAGTTCGATTGTTGCGGGCCCACTTTCTTTGAACTATGCATGAAGCCCTGAAAATATTAGGAAAAATAATAATAACAATACATTGGATTCTAACCTTAGAAAAAAACTTTGCATTCCCCCCATTTTTGTTTTCATTTTTTCATTTTTCTCTTTTTTAAAATTTGTTTGCATATATATCTTTGATTTTTTGAAATTTTGAGAAAAATAATAATAAGAGCTACAACATATAGTTTAGCTCATTTTTTCTCATATAAACAAAAGATCATAGTTTGAAGACTAATTGAACATATCTAGAAGAATTAATAGAAGTGGTAGATGAGTAGAAAAAAAGCATTTATTCATGAATCAGAACTGAATATAACTAAAGTATTTAGATTCAATAATATCAATCCTTATTCTATATAAGAAGAATTTAATTTGCAAGAAATAATATGTGAATGGACTATTGGTGTTGGTGTTAGTGTTGTGCATGATAATAAGAGATAATAGGATGATGAAGGTGAATTTCATGGTGTTTTGTGTGTGTGATTAAGCAGGAATTTATTTGTTTTATAAAAGGAGGTGTCCTTCATGATTTGAGTTTGAAAATGGAATGGAAGATGAATCAAGGAGGTCAAGAAAGTATTGCTGGTAAACAATCACGGGTAGGAGTTGCTTTCCGTAGTAGCTCATAAATCATATGTGGTAGCTCCTTTTAGTAGTATCCAATAAAATAGGGGTAGTTTCTTCTTTCAATAGTAGCAGATTAATTGGGGAGTAGTAGCTTCCTTCTATTTGTAGCCAGAGAACTTTGTAACAAGTAGAATCTTTCCTTTGTGAAAGTAAATGAAGAGAAGTTTGAAGAATCTATTTGTGAAATATTTGATTCATGTGTTGATTCTAATGGCGCCTATATGAATGATTTATAAAGTATTTATTGATGTCCTAGTATTCTTCACTTCTGAAATAAAGTTTTAAAATCCTCACAATATTGATTCACTCCCCATCTCGATATTTTCCTAGTTTCTAACAATGGTCACTTTTTAATTTAATTCTTCATAGTCACTTCTGCCTACTCCCCTATTTTTCTTGTGTGTAATGTGAACCTTTGGAAAAAGGGACATTACATATAGGCATTGATGATTCTTTATATTAATAATGCAATGGGAATCCTATCTTCATTATCATTTATAAGAGGTTTTATCACTGGGTAATAAACTTAAGAACACTTTGCTTCTGTAAGTATGACAAGATTCATAAAGGTTGTCTTTAAGTCTCATATTCAACAAACATTTCCTCTACAAATTACAACAATCTAAGAAGAAATGATAATCTAGAGGAATTGTACACAACTGTGCCTATTGTAGAGTATTCACATGTAATAACCCTTTAAAATAGCTTCTCATCTTTAGACATCAAACATTGCATGAAAATTTACAATGCACTTCAGTTTCCTTTATTGGGAAAGATTATTAGTCTACTAATGCAATAAGAAACCTAAACTATTGTGACCATTGGGCATTCTGTGCAAGGCCCTTCAATCATTTATTGTGGTCTTTCATACTCAGAAAATGAGTGTATTTTCATAGTCACAAAAGGTTGCAACACATCGGTATTAACCTTCATCGATTAGTTTCACTCTTGCAAACTTGAAGGAAATATGAAAGAGAGCATAAAGAATTAGGAATTTAGAATAACATAAGGATACCATACCATACACAACACTGCCAACACTAGAAAAAAAAATATGTTCATATAGCATAAATATGTAGATATTCAAAGAAAGTCAATAACAAATTCATAAAGTAAGGATTGTTGTATATATTAAAATGTGTCATATTTCAACCAAATATTTGTTATGAAAAAGATAGTATATCAATGTATTATACACTAAATATCCTCACCACAGAGTGGATCTACATATCATACATAAAATATAGACACTACAAAACAAATCCTTGGATTATATGTTAAATATGATCAACTCAAAAATTATATATGTATCAAGGAGCTGATATCACAAAGAAAACCTACACATGATGGAACAAAACCACATATATGCTATAAAATAAGATCGAATAAGGTAGTAAAAAACCCTTACATACAGAACATAGATGACCCACTCTAAAATCCCTAGTGAAAATTCCATGTAATAAAAGTTAAAAATAATAAACACGGTTGATGGGACATGTATTCCAAGATGAATGGTGGGAAAGACATCCTAGTGTGGGTGTTCATTTCGTTGTTTTTGGCTAAGCCAATTGGAAAAGGAAATGGCTAAGGCTTTGGAAAGGAAAATGGCATTTTTGGCACATTTATTTATGAAAATAATGGAAATTAGGAGAAAAGGAAGCTGAACGGTCACAGCTTGAATGTGAGGAGGAAATTTAAGAAAAATGATGGAAAATGAAGAAAAAAGAGGCCTCATTGATAAAAAGGCTTATGAGGATCAATTGGAAATCTTGATCAGTTCAATTTTGGAGATCTCTCATTATTTTCTCTCTCTCTCACACTCTTGGACACTTAGAGTTTTCTTGGAGAACTTTGGCAATGGAGCAAGAAAGGCAAAGAAGGTAAGAGGAAGCAAAGATCAAGTAAGGAAAGGTAGGATCAAGCAACTACAGGAAGGTTCATTGCAGGTATCTATTTTCATGTGTATTTTCCTTGCTAGATTTGGCATGCATGGTATTGCATGTGGTTCTCTTCTATCATGGCATGGGTTTTGCTAGGTGTGACAATGTTTTTAGCCTAGCCTTGCTATTTCCAGATAGCCATGGTGTGATGGGGTTCTCATGTTTTGGTTGGGCTGGATTTCCAAATGGACTCGAAGTTGAGTGAGGTGGATCTCCGAAATGATAGAAAACATGGCCGAGTAACCCCTGAATCATACTATGGGTTGCAATAAATCCAAATTTTGTGTTGCCTCATATGGCCTAGGAATACTTATCTGTGAATGACAAGATAAAGAGTAAAACCAAGAGGTGTTTTTCTCTCCATTGGGCCTAGTAATCCTGGGTTTGGGATATGTAGTAAATCCTGGAGAGTGGGTCTCGGTTTAGGGCCTAGTGATTCAAGTTTGGATTGTGGTAAATCCTGAGAGACTAGGAGGCAAGAAAATTCCTCACAATGTAGGTGGAGAAATCTGGTGGCATCCATGATTGTTTAGCGTAGTGATTGGGTGGAGATAAATGTAAAGCCTGTTATGATTTGTTCATTGTCCTCGCCTAGTGATTATGGATGGATTAGGGTAAATCTTGGCCTCTATTAATGAGGGTGAGGTGGTTTAGCCTCAATATGCCCGGGTTGGTTCTTTTGGTTTGAGTCCCACATTCATGCTTGGAATATGGCACAAGGGTGAATGTATGAAGAGATATTTGGCTTAGACATTCTATGGTTGGGTGGAATGTGGAAGTCCCATCCCGAGTTTGTTTTTTGCATCATTAATGAAAGGTTATTTCTCCTTGTATTTCTCTGTGTATTTTGATGGATTATATGTGGTCTATATGGTTGTACTTTCATGAGTATTTCTATTGTTATTATGCTAGTTATATGTGTGTTTTATGACAACATCTATGTATGGCATCCAACATGTTTTTACTTGTAAATGAATGGATAATGTATCTATGGTCTAATAGATGGTAATGCAACAAATGAAATGAGGGAACAATGGTTCTTGTGATTCTAAGATAAGTACAAGATCCCTATCCTTAAGTCTGTTGGTTACAACTCCATATTACATGTTTGTGACATGTTTGAAGAAATGCATGTCATGGCTAGTATGGGTCTGATCGAGGTCTTGTTTAACTTATTTCGTTTTCATAATCGTTTCCTTGTTCTTTCACTGCTCCTAAGTTATCATTCCATTCTAGGATGTGACCTGGGCTTTGGGCCTTAAAAAGTGGCTCAAATCTCAGGGATGCTAGCACAAAACTGGAAAAATAAGTCTCCAGACACTGACAGGAAAGCATGTGAGAGTGACTCAAGGTTTTTGGATGTTTTCATGCCTATAGCATGAGAGTGAATGGGTCTTAAGTTGGTCAAAACTTCAGTAGGATTGTTGGCTTGATGGGGCCTGACCCATGTTTAGCATTAATTAGCCAAACAAATCCCTACACTACTGGCCCTTTCAACATCATCTCGTGGAGCACGGACTGACGTCTCACCCGCAGCAGTATAGGGGTATGCTGGAACCAAGTTTCCACACCCTTCAGATGGTTGTGATGTCAGTTTGTTCTAGCTATACCTGCCTTCGTGTAGGTGGCTTAACCCTTTGTTCCACCCTTCAATACCTTCGCGAAAGGTTAGAATCAGTTTCCACGCAACCCTAACCAGGGGCTAAAGTCCCTTCACGCTACTAGGGAAGGGAACTGCAATATCTTCCTAACTAGGCTAAGTGTCTTTCTTATCTTATTAACAAATCTTAGTTATCTTGGCATAAACAGATGTGCTTACTTGCAATCACTTATCCAACTCAATTATATATATTCGCGCATCATATAAGCATTATACGTAAAATTCATACCCAATATAACAAGATACATACATAGGAACTAATGATGCAGAAATTATAGAATACTTCTCTTTATTGATAATTCTGAACAATTACAGACTCGACCCACCCTACGCACTCAGCTGCAGACTTCTAGGCCTCTGTGCACTCAACTGTAGAGCCTCTACCTATGCTACGAACCAAGACTTAGACTTCTACTTCAAAGCTATCCCTCATACATCATATATTTCTTGATTGATCTAGTGATTCTTCTAACTACTTAGAGCTTATCTCTATTTATAAAATCCCATGGTCTGCGGACCATGGTTAGATATTTTACAGCTGAAATTAAATTTTCAAGATAAGGGTGGAAAACCCTATGACTCTTTAACATCTACGTGCTCCGCGACCACAAAATGCGGAGTCTTTACACTTGGATTACAAAATTATGACCAAAATATGGGCTTTTAGCCCCAAAACATCCTTTGGGGGATCCTGTGCCCAACAGGCCCCCAACAAAAGCATCGTGACTTGTCCTCGAGTCACTCTGCAGATGCAGAGATCTTAGCGCAAAGACCTCCCAACTCCGTTTGGAACACCGCAATGTCGGCAGTGCACTAAGCAGCGGCCTGTTGGACTTATTCCACTCATTGTTTGGTGACTGCTGCTACACTGTTGCCCTGAATCTTCTGCTCAGCTTTCTGCAGTTTCACGAGCTTTCCTTCAATGGAAGTTGTGATTGCATAAGCCTCATCTATCCATGGCTGTACGCGCACTTTTAAGACCACTTATTTATGCCAAGTGGCATCCACTTATCACTTGAGCGCCTTTGCCTCCTGGTTCTGTACAAGCCTCTGCATAAGGGCAATCGTGTACACGGTCCTTTTTACCTCGTCACATTCTATTGTAGCTCACACACCTCTATCTCTAGGTGCTATACATTTGGGTCTTCCTACATGGTGGTTAGGACCCTGAATGACTGTTTGGAAAGTTGCATGCAGTCTGCCACTGCACTATCAACCGCCACTATTGCTGTTGTAACAGTGGTGGTACGTTGTTCCTTGAATTCTAGCAGAGTTGAAGGATGGGCTCTCAACTACAATTATTTGATCTGGAGATTTGGCTCTAGCTGAACCCTGGCCATATCTACTCTAGCATTGCACACCCCTGTGGCCAACTTGCGAACACGTACCTCCACTGGTTCTTATGCTTGAATGTCCAACTCCGGGACCATTCGGTAGGCTTCCTCCACTACCTACATTATTTTCGTGTTCTTCTCCACTGCCTCATTACGTTATAGGCCCAACTGCTCGATGTTGATGTGCTCCTCACTCATGACCTAAAGAGTGCGACTCTCCCAGGCCCTGAGTTCAACAATGACTCCATCTTGCAAGAGGTAGAGTGTCTCTCGAGGGAGTGCAGCCATGTTCAATCCTACTCCTTTCAAAATGCTAACTGTGGGCCTATCAATCTCATTCTCTATAGTGACTTCCCCATCTGGTAACACTATTGCGTTGGTCACCCTTATGTGCAACATCTCCTCGGAAGCTGAAGTGTCGATCGCAAGGCTAGTGTACACTATGCTATCCTATGGAGTGTGAACCTACAACTCCTGTAGCTCTATCTAAAGAGCCCCCAATAATAATTGTTTCTACCCTTAGAGGGCCTCCATGGTGACATCCCTCACCATTTCTCTAATATCATGCAAATCACCCTCTGTGAGGGTGATTGGGTCAAAGGATGTCTTTGATGCCTTTGTTTTCTTTAGTGGCACTTCCTACACTTGTTGTCACGGATGCTGGAGTTGGGTGGACGTCATCTATAGGTCCACGCCACCTTGTTCTGTCTCTCTTTCTGCCTTAGTTTCGTGCAAAGGTGACTTCTGTCCTTCATGCTCTTCCCCTCGTGTCCTCTATTGTTCAGCCAATTTCGCAGCGTCGGGCACTACCTAGGACTTAGCCTCTACTTCCTCATTTTTACGCTTCTCCACCTGCTGCGCCATTCGGAAATTGGTTTCTTCCTTTTTATGCTGTGTGGTGGACTTGTTCATTTCCAACGTGAAGCCTACTGTAGCGTGACACTCTAATGGCCAAGACTCAAGGACTGTGAAAATTACATCATCAGTTGCCTGATATGGTAGGTTATGCCATGTCTTCATATGGTCCTTCTACACCCTGATAAAGACATGGTGTAAATCCACTTTGAATTCTGCAAAGCTCTACAAAATGGCGTATATTGTGGGTGACAACCATAGCTTGCAATTGATCGCCATTCAGATATTCATCTCCATCAAGATCCAAAAGATCTTGCTTTCTTTTATACGTTATGCATCCTTGGTCGCCCATAATGAAGCGTAATTTGCTGCCTCTAGAAGGTCTGTCACAATCGAAGGGAATTGGTTGTCTTCAGGCATCTCCCATGCCACCGGTACGATCAATAACAGGAGCCACGAATAGTGAAACGTTTTTCCCTGCTCCTATGCCTCATTATAGTTCGTAACGAACTCGCCACATAGATAATTTTCCTAGTTGAATTGGACTCCTTCCGTGCATTGTGCTGCCAGTGCAATTACAGGCACAAGCACTTCATCCGTGTGGCACTTCCGCATTACTTTCCCCAGTAAAATTTTTGTTGTGACCTTGACTACAAGGTTGTTAATGCTGGAGATGGCATATCCCTACTTCTTGTTCTCCAACTTGAAATTCTTCTTCATTGCTTTCGCAAGGGCTAACTCGTCACCTTTTCCCTATGATATGTTGGCTGGAACCTTCCCTGAGTAAGGTAGCCATGTGATTAGATGAATCAAGTGATCTGTGATGGGAATGGGCTCCTCCAACCATAAACATCCATCATAAACCAAGCAAAGCAACTGCCTCATGATGAAGACGGTCATTGGGGCGCAGTGGTAATGCGGCACTTAGAGCAGGTTTAGCAACCTGGCTTTCTCTACACCCTTGAGCCATTTGCATGGCTCCAATTCAATCATTCCAGCCTTCGTGTCAATCCATCGTTGCATTAGATGCTTAGTCGCTAAATGCAAGAATTTGTCATGACTTGCGAGGTCCCCAATCCTCGAATTTTAGTACAGGAGCTCACCAGAAGTGTGGTCCCTCAAAAACAATATCGTCTGGGAGTAATGGAGTTTGAAGGGAGCTCTTGCTCTTGTCTATGTCCTTCGGCACTTTGGCTTTGCCCTTGCATAGAGGAACATATTCTAGCAGCCTGGTAATAGGGTCCACACCCTAGGTTTCAACTTCCATCTCTACGTCCTCCTCATCCACCAGGATTTCTTCATATTCTTCCTCTTCTACCTCTAGATTAATGGCCTTCCCTTTTTCCTGCAAGGTGAGCTTGGTTCTGTATGGGTTTCTTGGTGAGATGCACACCAGGATCATATTCCACTTATCTTTCTTAGGTCTCGGTGTTTTGGTGGATTTAGGGACTTCAACTATTGCTCTAGCGCTCTTTGGGGCTTATACTACAATAATTTCCTGCACGGCTTCCTTGGGTGTCGACATCATTCTAGTCAGGAGGTCTTGCGTCTCTTTCGACAATGTTTCAAACACTAAACTTGATCTCAAACCCTCAAAGTTCGAAAGGTCCATACACACCTGATAGCGCAACAACTAAATTTTCAAAATGCCAAGTGTTTTTCGCTAGACAACCACTTGTAATTTATAGGGCCTTTTGAATTCAAATTCGACCATTCCCCCCAAATTCATCTCATTAATGCTAGATTGGTGCTAGTGCAACTATCTTCGCTATGTCATGGACCTTGTGACACTTTGCTACTTCGCGTAGTCCTGCAATTGCGTAGCTCCCCAACTTGGGCAGTGTAGTTTACAGTCCCGCGCCTCCTTTTAGTTGCCTAGAGTGTTAAGACTATGCTTCTGTCATATTTTCAGATGGTCGAGCCACCTGTGTATGGCTTCAATTGACTGCCATTCACCTTTCCTAGGAAGGGATCACCATTCAACTTAACTAGCTGGATTGTGCCACTGTCGATAATCTCCTTAACAACATAGGGCCCCAGCCAATGCATTCTCAATTTCCCTGGAAATTTATCAAACTTAGTATCATGCAGTAGCACCAAGTCATTCACTTTAAAGGTGCACAACTTAATATGTTGGTCTTACCATGCTTTTTCACGTTGCTTTTGAACCTGTTGATGAAATCCAGCCAAAAATCTCTCTTCTTCAAGCTTCTCCAACTGCGCAAGCCTCTCTTCTAGGTCTCCGTGATTTGTCATACCTTTAAGCGCTGCTATTTGCATACTAGGCATGATGTATTCCATAGGAATCACCACTTCAACACCATATACCAGCCTAAAGGGTGTCTGTCCCATTAACTTCTTGCACGTCGTCCAATAAGCCCATAACACTGCAAGTATGTGTAGGTCCCAATCATTTCACTAAGCATTGCAAACCTTGGTCAGTGTGTTTTCAAGCACTTTGTTAAATGCCTCCACTGTCTCATTAGCCTGTGAGTGATAAGGTGTGTTTTTTTGGTGATACATTTGAAATTCCTCCGTTAGAGCGTTGATCATCTCATTTAGGAAGTGCGTACCATGATCACTCATCAAGATCTTTGGGCATCCAAATTGTGTCAGTACATGTTCAAATAGAAACTTCACAGTCGTCATGCCCATCCAATCCTTCATCGGCTGCACTTCTATCGAATGAGTCAAGTACTACGTCACGGTGATAATGTACCTCACGTATGTCTTTTCTTGAGGCTAAATAGGTCCTACAAAATCTATTGCCCACTTCTTGAAAGGTTGCAACGTCATTTGTGGATTCAAAGGAATTTCATCCCTCTGCGACGGCCTACCTATTCTTTGACATACATAACACACCTTGCAATATGCTTTTGAATCCTGGTGAAGGGTTGGCCACCATAACCCTCCGTGTAGAATCTTCTGCACAATTTCTCTCCCTCCATAATGTCCTCCCGCTGTGCCCCCATGCACGTCCGCAAGAATGCTGCTTCATTCAAACTCAGGTACATACCTTTGCAATATCTTATCAGTCCCCATATTGTATAAATTCCCAGCAATGACAGAGAAATATGTTGCGCGCACCACTAATTCCTTCTTTTGCTGGACAGAGTATCCTTCTAGTGCAGTTCCCGTTGTTAGGAAGTGTATTATATCCTCAAAATTTCCATCCACGATGCACACAACAAAGAGCTGCACATCAGGTAATCCTTCCTCCAAAGTAGTGGGTTCCTCCCCTGTCTCAATGCGTGATAGGTGATCTTGTCCCACGTTCAATTGTCTAGGCTTCACGAAAACTTCAAAATCATAGTCTTGGAACAGTAATAACCATCTGCAGATGTGCCCCCCCCAACACAGGCTTATTGACCAAGTACTTCAACGTAGAGTACAGGTGCACCTACTCAAGTTGGGGCTTTTATCCATAGGCCTACATCCATTTGGCCAAATGCATGCATGAATCATTTTTCCCATCGTACTTGTCTGTCGTTCACATCTTAGGTTTCCCAAATCATGATCTCATCATTCTCCTACATTCGCTCCAATCATCAAAACTTTCCTTGTGTGCACCTCACCATCTTGCAGGCGTAGCGTGTAGTGCCTAGTCCAAGGCCTGGAAGCGTTGTTTTTCTGGCATCTCCCTTTCAAAGGCATCCAGAAAGTTATCTACCTCATTTAGAACATCATAAATAGGAATATTTCTGACCTCTGACAACACACAGCGTAGCGACCACGTCATCATGTTTCAATTTAGCTTAGTTACTTCGTGTAACCGATTCTGCCAACTTTCTATCTCTTCATTGAAGTCCAAACTGCAGGAACTCTCACACTCCCATGTAATCTGTCCATCCGTGGTGGTATTCACCCAGTATTGGTCTCGCGCTATTATCTTATAGATGCAGTCTAGATCATCATCACTCTCATAGTCATGGATTGGTTCTGTGTAGTGCGATCCTTCAATAGGATCCAAGGGTATTATTACGTGTAGTAATTTCTTCTCAATGATCATCTTTCACTTCTTCAGATTGATTACCCTGTTCATATCAGTAGCCCAGTTAATTCTCAAGAGCATAGGATAGGGATTGTTGTCATCAACAATCTCTATCACTTCAAAATCTACCAGCGCGCTCACTCCTTCAATATCCATGATCACTCCCTGCAGCCACCCCATGGATATGATTTTTTTCTGATTTTCCATCCTCAGCTGACTCGGATGCCATTGCAGCATAGCTCTCCCCATTCTTTCCCATGTTTGTTTCGGTATAACATTCACATATGATCCTAAATCTAGAATGACTTGATCCATTTCATATTCTCTGATCTACGTGGTTAGTCTCATTTCACAACCCATCCTTGTATTATGCTTTCTGATATTGCGAACTACATGTGGTTCACCTATTGTGGTCCCAACACATTTATTGATAAGTTCTTGTAACCCTTTCATAGCATTACTATTGTAGTAACTTCATATAGGTTTCTAGGAAAGTTGCGAGCATAGAGGGGTCCATCTCTAGCTCTAGTTTATCCTTGCTTCCGGAAGTGGAGGCCTCAGCGAAGCTCTTCTTAGCTTCCATGAATACTTCACGAGCATGATCCAAATCAAGCTTAGCCTCTTTTTTTGGGGCTTTGTGAACCCATGTACTATCTTCCAGTTGTTTCCCCTTATCATCTCTCGTCGTGATTCCACTTCGGAGCACTATATTTACATTCGGATCTTCCTCGTGTGGCTCAGACCTCATCATATGTGGGTTCTAAGTTGGGGGAGGTGGTAGTGCCCCTTTGTCACATATCCTAGCTATCAATGTAGGGCAATATTCTGTTTCATGATCAAATAATGTACAATACTTGCATGACAGGCACGTTGGATTTGTGCAATTGTGGGCATAGTGTCCTGGCCCTCCACAATTGTATCAAATCAACTGTCCTCGACCTCTACTAGGTCCTCCTCTACCTCAGCCTCGTCCATGACCCTGAAATCCTGTCCGCGCCATCCTTGTATTCTGGTCAAGGGACCGTATTTTGGCCTAAACCCTTTAAGCAAGAGTTATATCCATCATCAATTCTTAGCTCCTACAAGTATGTTCATCGTGTCCTACTGATATGAAAAATTTGCAGAACAACTGTTGTGAAATTTGTACATACTTCTGAAGCAAGTGACAATTATCCATGGCATGTTTTCTCGCTACCTGACAGATAACGCACCATAAAGCAGGCATTGCACTAGGTCCGGCTTGAGCTTGTAACCTTAAAATCATTGGTCCTCCTCCTACAAGGTAATTTGTAAAGATCGGGAAGTTTTCTTTGTCATGACCCTAACGCTTACATTTCAAACACCATACCTCTTCGTGTACCTCTGGCCAAACTGTCCTATCCTGCTTCAAGCTTTGCATCTCAAGGCACAAATTCTTTCGCTAGGCATGGATCCATTGAACTCCTAGATTAGGATCTTGCATCGGGGTTTCATGTAGTCTCATGGAAATCTCTAAGGCCTCTACCTGAGTTGTCATCTTTTGTTGCGACATCGCACTCCTTAAGTGTGGTAGTAGCGAAGCCACAAACCACTCATGATGTTGTCCATCTATCAAATTCATGTTAGCTTCATGGATCATACATTTTAGCCTCTGATCTAGTTCCCAAGGCGTCTTGCTCAGTAGCATTGTGATCTATTTGAATCCCACAATCGACTACGCTTCAGATTTAGCCCTGCTAAATTCCCTATTCAGTGCTGCTTAGGTGTCTGCTACTCTAGCATTTAGGTTATCACTAGAGTACTTAATATACTAGGTTAGCACGCAATCTTGCAGAGCATTAACTAGTGTTGCCTTCTCTATATGGTCATCTCTAACACCTTGAGCTTCCCATACAGCCCTTACAATGAACCAGAATTGGCTCAGGTCCTTATTTCCCAAGCCTTTGAGCAAAGGAAACTTCATTGTTTTTTCCATACTGAATCGCGGTGGAGGTGGTACGGGTGAAGTTGGAGGTGATGGCAGTGAAGACAGAGGTGCTGTGGGTGGAGGTGTTATTCATGGAAATCCTTATCTTATCAACTAAATAACACTTTGTGGAGAGACCTTCGCTATCCCTTCCTCGTCCCCTTGCGGAGGTGAAATCAAGGGACTATACTCCGGACCCTTATTTCCTTTGTTTCTGTAATTTTTTCTGCTTCACATAGTCCCAAACATCAAGTTAGCTGCATAACCCATTTTTCACACAACAACATTTTAATCCTAGTATTTAAAGAGTTTACGTACTTACCTTGTGGTCCCTTAAAAAATCATCGCTCTGCCTCGCTATAGTTGACTAAGATGTCGACCACGAATTTAGTAACAAATACTCCTATGATGTGATCGAGCCAATGGTCGACAACATGCACGATCTTATCCCCTAATGCTTCCAACCTTTGCACTAACTCTGGGGTTCACACAATAGGACCGTCAAGTTTCCACCTTCCTTGACTATCTTCTAGCTTTGCGATCCACTTGTATAGCTCAGTAGGAAAAGAGGCGAAAAATATTTTGTGGATCTCCGTATACAGGTATCGGTCCAACCACTACTCTTTTGACAGTCACGGGTTTCTGTTTTTTGTGCTACGATCTCAGGAATATTTCAGTTCAACCAACCTTTGATTTCTTTCTTAGTTGGATTTCAATGATATGAAATCACATCCCTTATGCAGATTTTGGTCCCGGCAACGAAACCATTTGTTGGCTTGACAAGGCTTTAACCAAGTTCAGCGTTAACTAGCCAAACAAATCCCTACACTACTAGCCCTTTCGACATCAGCCTATGGAACACAGGTTGAAGTCTCACCCGAAGCACTATGGGGGATGCTGGAACCAAGTTTTTGCACCCTTGAGATGGTTTTGATGTCAGTTTATTCCAGCTATACCTATCTTCATGCAGGTTGCTTAACCCTCTGTTCCACCCTTCAGTACCTTCGTGAAAGGGTACAATAGGCTTCCACGCAACCCAAACCAGGGGCTGAAGTCACTTTGCGCTGCTAGGGCAGCGAACTATGATATCTTCCTAACCAGACTAAGTTTCTTTCTTATCATATTAACAGATCTTAGTTATCTTCACTTAAATAAATGTCCTTACTTGCGGTCACTTATCCAACACAATTATATATATTCGTGCATCATATAAGCATTATAGGTAAATTTAATACCCAATATAACAAGATGCATAAACAGGAACTAATGACACAGAAATTGTAGAATACTTCTCTTTATTGATAATGCCAAAAAATTACAGACTCGACCTGCCATGCACACTCCACTGTAGGGGTCCACGCACTTAGCTGGAGAGTTCTAGGCCTCTATGCACTCAGCTACAGAGTCTCTACCTACTCTACGACCCAAGACTTAGACTTCTACTTCAGATCTATCCCTCATACATCATATCTTGCTTGATTGATCTATTGATTCTTCTAACTATTTAGAGCTTAGCTTTATTTATACAAACCCATGGTCTGTGGACCGTGGGTAGATATTTTACAACTGACATTACATTTTCAAAATAAGGCCAGACAATCCTATGACTCTTTAACATCTACATGCTTCACAACCACAAAATGCGGAGTCTTTACACTTGGATTACAAAATTATGACCAAAATATGGGCTTTTAGCCCCAAAACTTCCCTTGGGGGATCCTGCGGCCAACAAGGACACAAGGGAAAGCTGTCTGAAGTTTTGGATTGGTTCTTGAAAGTCCTGAAGCTGATGTTGAATGTATGTGTTATGTTTCCATCGATTCCACTTCTTCAAGGTCACATAGGAGGTTGAATCCAATCATAGTAGCATATCGTAACATGTTTACCCCAGTTGGCTGGTTGTTTGGGTAGATGTGGGAGGATGGTGTTACAGAGTGGTGTCAGAGCGTGGTTGTGCTCTCCTTAGGTGAATGTGTTGGTCATGCATGCATGTTAGTTACATGTATGTTTCTTACACTTGCATTCCATGTGCTTGTTTCATTGCATGATGTTGATCATGGTTGTAGTAAGGTTGTCATAAGGAAGTTGATGTTTTTATTGTGGAATGTATTATCATGAGTATGTGACTGGTTACATGTTGTTATATGTCATTTTATTACGTCCTTGTATGTCATTTTGCATTCTTGTATGTTTGATTACATGTATCACTCTTGTAGGTTGGTTACAAAAATTGATCGCTTATGCTCGACTACATGCGTTCATGCAAATCTGTAGTTGATTAGGCATTGCTTATCTATGTTGATGGTTGCATGTGGAAATGTGTACAATGGAGTAATGGTTGTTGTCATGCATGAGGTCATGGTTTGTGTAGTTTATATGGTTATGCACTAATGACTAGATTCTAGCTAGAATGATGTGTATATGGTTTGGTACTCGTGTTATATGTCTATATGTAATTGTTATGCATGTATGGTCTTGGTCATAGTTATGCATGAATAGTAGGCCAGACATGCCTTGTGAAGTCATTGTATGAAATTTAGGTCATCATGATGCTATTGGTATGTTAGGATGCTAATGTGTTGGCTGAGATAGAGTAGGAGATGCAGAACATCATAATGAGGTTGCGGCATTGGACTTTGGGGTAAGAGAAGATCATCATATAGGTATTGTATGTTTGGCATGCGGGTATGAATGTCAAGGATTGTTATATGAATTAGGTTTATGTACATGTCTTTTGATGTTATGGCTACATACATGATAGATGATAGTTGCTTAGTATATTCATATGCACATGTGTCAAATAGTCAAGAATGATAGTAACATGTGGTTGTTTGCATTTCCATTGTTGTTTTATGTTAGATAACTTGATGATTAGGTTATATGTTGTTGATGAGAATGATATATAGCTTGTTGCAGTTATATGATAGTAACTTGATGATTAGGGTCATTACATTAAGATATTGATGTTATATGTATCATGCTAAATTGGATTGGCCTATGCATATGGTTAGGTTTATGACATTCAGGTATGAGTCAACTTATTGTGACATTGTGTTGTACTAATCTAGAGTGATTGTACATATGCGATTTTTATGCATGAACGAGAAATGTTTACAAGCTTATGATGTGAACATTTTAGATAGTGACTATTATGTATATCATGATCTTATTTATGTTTGAGTTGATATGTTGTGAAGTTATATCATGCTAACTATATTGATCGTGCAAACAAGATAGCCTTCCTTGAGATACATTAAGGTATGGGTTCTCTTATGTCATATATTTGGTGCTTGATTGTTTGATTATGTCATCTATTTGGCGTTTGAGTGTTTGGTGTCTATTACGTCATCTAGTTTATTTATTTAACATGGTATGTTTGCAAGTTGGTTGAATGTTTAATGAATTGAATAATATGAGTATGTGTTCAAATGATATTGTTTTAAGATGATTGTACTAACACATATGTGTTGAGACAGTTGATATGTAATTGAGTGTAAGTAAGTGACAATTGTAACATTATGTATAATGACTATGAGTTGACTATGGTTTATTACATGACTGTTAGTCTTGGTAAGGGTTGATTTCAAATTGATAGGTATGATTGTCTTGATATTAGGAACATGTGGTTGACATGTGTAGAAATTACAAGAAAAATGCTTGGTATTAGCGTGACAAGGTAATAGTTGATGTGTTTATATAACTAATAGTGGGGTGATGTGATAGTACATAGTAAGCCTTCAAAAGGAAAGGAAATAGGAAAGGATTCCTTTGGCTATGTTTGTAAACCCTAATTCCAAATGAATGATTGATTTGCATATAGGAAGTATCCTTAACCCTAATTTGTTTGAAATTATGTGGATATGTGTTACGTTTATGGACATGTGCTTGATAGGTATATTAGCTAGTCTCTAGCTACAGGTAGATCTGTCGAGGGGATTGGAGTCCCTTGAGGGATGGCATGGATTTGTTCAGCTGCAAGAAACATTCTTGGCACAACAATGTAACGTAACTGGTGTATTTTTATGTTTATTTATGCACTAACAATTATGTGGTGATGGTAGTATGATGCAGGTAGTTGCATGCCAAGAGAAGTTGCCATGAAATCTTGAAGAAGGCTCAGGCTGATATTTCCTAGGAACCATGGGGATTGAGTCACGGTGGGTGTTGATTGATTTTTGTATTTTGGTGATTCTTCGTGCTTAACTATGGTTTTGTTGTGTTTTGGGCATGGCCATGCCACTTTGTTTGCAATGTCATATTGTTGTGGACTTCCATTGTTTTATTCTTGTTTGTTTCCTAGCTTACCTTTTAAGTTTTGAGTCTTGGGAATTAATTTGGAAAGAGGAAAGTTAATGTATCTTAGGAAAATTTGTTTGGTACCCAATAGATGATGTAAGACCCAGATGGAGCTCAGTGCATGAGTAAGCGCAACAAAAGGTAAGATTATGAAACTTGACTGGATTGGTTGGGTCCATTATTGTAAATGGATGGTGGCAGTATAGACATGAGAAAGGTAACCAAAAAAGGTAAATTAAATGGATCTAAGGTGTCAAATGCCTTGGCTAAGTTAAGAATTTTTATTCTCAATGTTGTGTATGCTATGAACTAATAATGGGCATTCTCTTAACCTTGACCTTATGATACTTGGTAATTATGTTGTAATCATGATTGTGTTGATGTTTATATATGTATACATGTATGTATGTTATGTTTGAAAGCATAATCATGGATAATGATTGTTCAATGATAATATTCATATGGGTATATATGCATGTATGTATCTATTTTACTATCTGACAGGGTTGTCAGGAATTATCCTTGTAGAGGAATGATAACTTACGGAGGTGAATGACATGAAGAGGTTCCTGATCTTATGAGGAATCAATTGAGAAGAGTAGTCATGACAAATATACAAGGTCATTATCATATGGTTATGAGTTGATATTATTTGATTATGTTATGTATATGTTATGGACATGTTATACCGAGGAATACATCAATGAAATGAAAGGAATGTGGTCTACAACATGCTGGGACAAGCATGGATAATACACTGGAAGCAAAGTTGTTTGGTAAAGGAAATATGGTTTTATATGTGTGGTACTATCATTGTGCATATGTTGTATATGTTGTACATGTTGCATATGTGTTGTTGTGTGCATGCAGTGTTGTGCGTATATAGTGTGCGTACATGTTTAAGCAATGTTGTGTATAAGATGGTATAGATATTTTGTGTGAATATTGCATATGATGTGCTGGGTATAGATGGTGTTATGTATAGGTTGTATATGTAGTGATGCATACAGATGATGCTATGTGCATGTTGGATATGCAGTTTTGTGTACAGAAGATGCTATATACATGTTAGATATGCAGTTCTATGTACATGTGGTGTTGCATGCATGTTGTACATATGGTTTTGTGTGCATGATTGTACAAGTGGTTTTGTTTACATGTTTTAGAAGTGGAGTTGTGTGCAGTTGGTGATGTGTACATGTCGTGCATGTAGAAATGTGTACATGTGGTGTTGCGTACATCTCATACATGTGGTACTTTTTACATGTGGTATTGTGTGCACGTTGGATAGTCATGTAGTGTACATATGACATTATGTACACATTTTGTAGGTGGTGCGATGTACATGTGAAGTTGTGCACACATTGTGAAGGTGATGCCTTGCACATATGGTACTGGTGTATGTGTGGCATTGTGCGCATGTCATACATGCTATGTTGAAGGAATATGGTACTAGGTGCATGTATTGCATGGTGTTGTATTTCATGTGTAGTTGTATGTATGTGAAGCACATTATGTGTATGTGTACATGGGTAAGGAGAAGGCACTGGGCATTTGTTGGTGTGGTAAACGATCCGAAGTGTGTACAGAATAAAGACAAAGGTGGAAGCCAATGATTGATTAAAGGATAAGTATGAATATTTTATTCCAGTTTTATTAGGCATCTGATTTATGATTCTGGTCTATGATGATTACATGTGATCTATGATTCTAGTTTATGATGGTTACATTTGATTTATGATGTTGATCTATGATGGTTGTGTTTTGAGATAAGCTGATGTGATATGTTTATACATGATGATTTGGTCAAAGATGTTAGTTTGATTTGTTATGACAGGAAGAGAACAAGATTGCAAGTATACCTTATTGATGACCTACCAATGAGGTATGATTTGAGGTTATTTCAATTTATTTGAATCGAATGGAAATTATGTGCTTGGAATAGGAATGCATGAACATGCCTGGTTGGGTGGTCGAAATCGACTGCAAGGATTAGTAGCAACAATGAAAGAAATTGGAACATGCAACAGAATGTTGGTAAAGCACTTCAGGAGGAGGGCCATTGTAGGACATTGGTACCCAATAGTGTCCATTGATTTCCATGAGCATGATATGACTAATATGATGGTTTTGATCTAGGTATATGCCTTGGTTTTGTATCTTCTGATGCGAGGAAGCCTTGCTAAGGGATAGATCGCCCGAGATAGGGGATGTTGGGGAACTTTGAAGGTGAGTGACTGCACGGAAGGGGTGACAAGATTTCCAAAGAGAGTATGTAACAGAGAAGGGAAGGTGATGGATATATTGGTTTTATTCATTAGTATTTCCAAATGGAATCAGATCCACACTAGTAGCATGCCCTGGAACAATGAGCTGGTAATTGTTCACTGAGGGGACAAGTGGCACAGGATTATAATGCTAGACATTGGATGCAGCTTTGACTGTGGCAGTGGAATTTGGACATCCTAGGAAGGAGGTGAATCTTGGTATTACTTTTGAGGGTGGAGGTGTGATCCTATGAATTCCCTTGTTGATTGATATGAGCATCGTATCCTTTTATTTGCTGGTTTAGCAAATGTACATATGTGTATACGTGGTTATTGTAAGTACATAACAAGTTGTGTTATAAAGCTCCATGGGTAGTATGTTTTATTTTCAACAGTCTTGTGGTTATAGGTGTTGTTTAACATCGAGGATGGTGTCACCCAAGGGGGAGGGTTATGTAATAGGCCTAGTGAAAATTCCATGTAACAAAATATAAAAATAATAACCATGGTTAATGAGACATGTATTCCAAGATGAATGGTGGGAAAGACATCCTAGTGTGGGTGTTCATTTGGTTGTTTATGGCTAAGGCAATGGCTAAGGCTTTAGAAAGGAAAAATGGCATTTTTGGCACATTTATTTATGACAATAATGGAAATTAGGAGAAAAGGAAGGTGAAATGTCACAGGTTGCATGTGAGGAGGAAATTGAAAGAAAATGATGCAAACTGAAGAAAATAGAGGCCTCATTGATAAAAATGTTTCTAAGGATCAACTAGCAATATTGATTAGTTAAGTTTTGGAGCTCTCTCATTATTTTGTCTCTCTCTCTCTCTCTCACTCTTGGACACTTCGAGTTTTCTTGGAGCACTTTGGCATTGGAGAAAGAAAGGCAAAGAAGGAAAGAGGAAGCAAAGATCAAGTAGGTAATGGCAGGACCATGTAGCTACAACACGATTCATTGTAGGTATCAATTTCCGTGTGTAATTTCCTTGCTAGATTTCACATGCATGGTATTGCATGTGGTTCATTTCTATCATGGCATGGGTTTTGCCAGGTGTAAGAGTGTTTTCAGCCTAACCTTTCCATTTCTAGATATCTATGATGTGACGAGGTTCTCATGTTTTGGTTGAGCTAGATTACTGGATGGATTCAAAGCTGAGGGAGGTGGATCTGTGAAATGATAGAACACATGGAATAATAACCCCTGAACCAGACTATGGGTTGCGGTAAATCCATATTTTATGTTGCCTCAGATGGCTTAGGAATCCTTGCTGGTGAATGATAGGATATATAGTAAAGCCAAGAGGTGGTTTTATCTCAGTTGGGTTTAGTAACCCTGGGTTTGGGATATGTAGTAAATCCTAGAGAGTGCGCCTTGATTTAGTTCCTAGTGATCTAGGTTTGGATTGTGATAAAGCAAGAGATACTAGGAGGTAGGAAAATTCCTCACAGTGTAGGTGGATAAATCCAGTGGCATCCATGCTTGTTTGGCCTAATGATCGGGTGGAGATCATGGTAAAGCCTATTATGATGTGTTCATTGTGTTGGCCTAGTAATTCAAGATGGATTATGGTAAGGCCTAGTTTCTATTGATGACGATGAGATGGTTTAGCCTCAGTACGCTTGTAGGTTTTAACCCTGTACATAAATTACCTGCATATGAATTCTAAAAACAAAAAATAAATAATGGTGAGAGAATAACACATAAAACAAATATACACGGAGATTTTTCCTTGAATTCCAAAACCAGGACTACCAGATTGATTTTTCATTATATTCCTTTCAATGTTACAATACATATATATACATGTTGAAGCATCCATAAAACCCAATACGTTAACCCTGGATTAGAACATAACTGTAGTTCCCTTGACCGGATCTACAAGATACCATGGACCAAAAACCATCGTGCCCAAAACCATGTGCGAAATCTATGCACAAAACCATAGGTAGGTCCGGCCACCTAATATAGGGTCCAAAAAACATTTCCCAAGGTCCTACACCCAATACAATTAAGGGGGTGTTGGCCACCCTCTATTAGGGCTAGTCGTGGAAAGAATATAACACAACCCAAAAATTCCCTGGTTGGTTCGTTTGGTTCAAGTCACACATTCATGCTTGAAATATGGCATGGGAATGAATGGCTGAAGAGATATTTTGCCCAACCATTATATGATCAGGTGGAAAATGGAAGGCCCATCTCGGGTTTGGTTTTTTGCATCATTAATGAAAGGTTATTTCTCCTTATATTTCTATGGCTATTTTGATGGATTATATGTGGTCTATATGGTTGTACTTTCATGAGTATTTATGTTATTGTTATGTTGGTTCTATGTGTTTTTTATGACAACAACTATGTATGGCTGCCATCATGTTTTTACTTTTAAATGAATGGATAATGTATCTATGGTCTAATAGATGGTAATGAATGTTGGACACAGATTGTCATTGATGTCAATATGGAAATATTCAAGAGGAGGAGACAGAGCATATCAGAGCCAAGAGGAGCAGACCAAGCCAGAGGAGCCATATTGGAGCAGAGAAGAGCCATATCAGAGGAGCTATCAGAGCAAACAGAGCCAAGAGGTGCAGACTAAGCAAGAGGAACCACATATGTATATGTCATATCGGAGCCAAAGAGGAGGAGCTACAGGAGCAAACAGAGTGGACCGAGAGGAGTAGATAGAGCAAGAGGAGCCAAGAGGAGACAGATATATATTACAAGCAAATAGGGCCATCGAGTCATCGGGGAACCATATCAGAGCAAGAGGAACGTTGCTTGTAATATATGCCAAAAACAGAGCTATCAGAGTGATAGAGGAAGCAGAACTCATATACAGCCACAGATAACACCTATCAGGAGTGGAGGCAAAGCTGGGTTAACTAAAGTCCGAGAGCAGAGAAGCTATTAACATAGAGAATCGACACCAAAAACCCTTAGCGGAGCACTGGCGGACTTGAAACCATATTAAATTTGCCTGTGGAGCTTATCGGGTTCGATAATACCATCGCATCAGGATATCGGTGATATCGCAGCGATATCGTATCGGAACCCTTAGGGATGAGAATGGACGCGATATAATATATATCGGGTTAAAATGCCAAATCGGGTCCGGTTTTGTATCGGCGGATGCATACAGATATAACCCGCGACGAGCGATCGCCGATCGCCGACGAATTACCATTGGGCGGAGGCGGATGCGATAAAATATAAACTGTGGTGCATTGCATATCGGGTCCGCGGAGGACTTGTATCATTTCGGAGGTAGCGATCAGCGAAATCGCCGAATCATCCAGAGCCGAAATTATATAGAGGATGGTTGAATGGGAGATCGGGTCCGCAAACCCATTTTGTTATAACAATCCCGCTGATACGAATCTGCCGATATGACGGATCTGAAACTGATATAGAAGGGAGTTAATGGGTCGATCGGGTCCACTAAACCTTCGCGTTACAAATCCGCCGAAGCGAACCTGCCGATATCCCAGACCCGAATTCAATATAGAGACGGGAGTCTAAAAGGGCGTCGGGTCTGCACCTCGTCGGAGGTCAGGGCTTAAGGGTTTATTGAGACCGCCGAAATCTGGACCCGCCGAAATTTATAAAGGCGAAATTATAAAGATTTGGAATCCGAGCATTGGAAGTAGAGCGGGGATTATATGGCTTCCGTGTATTGATATATTATATGATATATGACCGCAGGGGTTAAGGCTTGCGGGCTTTAAAGCACTCGGGTGGTGGCTTCTGATGGGTGATTAAAATGCTCGGGTGGTGGCTTTCGATGCGTCATTAAAATGCTCGGGTGGTGGCTTCCGATGTGTCATTAAAACGCTCGGGTGGTGGCTTCCGATGGTTGATTAAAACGCTCAGGTGGTGGCTTCTGATGGACGATTAAAAGCACTGCTAAAGCCTGTAAGAAAAAAAAAAAAAAAGCAAAGGAATGGAAGCCAAAGTGTCAAGCGATCAAGTGAGGAGGAAGCCAAAGAGCCAGCATGTAAGAGGAAACGAATGGACAGGGGCATGGAGCATATAAAAGTAGCAAAAACAGAGAACTGTAGTGGTCGTTCATGGACGGTATAACCTGAGCATGAGATAGTGGAAGCAGCAGAAGAAAAGGGGGCAGCAGAAGCAGTGGAAACCTGAAAAGAGCGCAGCAGCACACCAGTGTATACCAAAGAGGTTGGAGCCTCAGAATAGAACAAGATTGAAGTCCTTGGGAGTTGGTGCTCCTAAGTCCAAGATTGGTGTCTTGGCAAAATAGAGTTGGTGCTTAGGAGGTTGGAGCCTCACCAAAGTCCAAGTTGGAGCTTGGCAACCAATTGTGACAATCTATTTATTGTATTTATTTTACTGCACAGTTATATTAATAAAAGCATTTATTCCTGTTGTTCATTTTGTGTTTCTGAACATATATGTTTTAACTAGTAAAACAATAGTGAGAAAAAGAAATACTGATTCACCCCCCCTCTCAGTATTTCCAACAATTGGTATCAGAGCAGGCTTCTTCATTCTAGCCTAATAGCTTGAAGAAGGATCAGCAACCATGATGAGAAATCATGAAGCATCAGGAAAGCCTCCTCTGTTTGATGGCACTAACTTTGGGTTTTGGAAGAACAGAATGACTTACTATTTAATGTCCCTTGGACCTGAAGTCTGGCATTTTTGTCAAACTGAATACCGAGCGACTTCCACTCTTCAAACAGACCAAGACGAGAGGAAACCCTACATTGCAAATGCAAAAGCCATGAACTCTATCACTAGTGGAATCACTGATTCCGAGTTTACAAAAATCATGCACTGTAACTCTGCCAGAGAAATGTGGGAGAAGCTAGTTAGCTTGTACGATGGAGACTCAAAAGTCAAAAAGGAAAAGCTTCAAACTCACAGAAGACAATTTGAAATTTTGAAGATGGAAGAGGAAGAAGATATTGCAGCATACCTCCTCCGAGTAGCTGAAGTGGTCAATTCCCTGAAAGGATTAGACGAAAAGGTTGAAGAAAGTACTATTGTACAAAAGGTATTAAGGTCCCTTCCAGACAGATTTGACTCCAAAATAAGTGCTATAGAAGAATCAAAGGATCTTTACACCCTCAAAATGGATGAACTCCATGGAATTCTCACTGCCTATGAAATGAGGAAAGGTGGACCTAGCTCCAAAGATGCAGCATTCAAGGCCTCAAAGTCAAAGAAAGGGAAAGAAAGGAATGACTGTAGTGATGAGTCAGATGTGGAATCCGAATTGGCTCAATATGTACGAAAGCTAAAGAGAGGATCTAAGCTTAAAGGCAAGTATCCTCTTATCTGTTTTAAATGTGGTAAAATAGGTCATTATGCAGCAAAATGTCCTCATAAACAAGACAATGATGATGAAAGAAATTCTAAAAGAATGACATACAAAAAGAAAGGGTTCAATAAGAAAAACCTTCTCTCCAAGCAAGGTGAGTCTGATGAGGATGAGTTTATGGTCATCAAAAAGAAATCAGATGAGGAAAGCGATCATGATGAAAGCCAAGAAGCATTATTCATGGCACTCACAGATGATGATGACTCGGGGCTAGAAGGAAATGTGGATGAACTGTTAATAAGTGTCATTGAAGAGAACGAGAAACTACGGAACAAAATTATCTCTCTCAAAGTGGAAAACGAGGAAATAAGAAGGAGATAAGATCTCTTGGAAACAAAGCTTAAAGGAAAAGAAGAAACTTGTGAAGAATGTGAGGCCGAAGTAGTAGCTCTGAGAAAGGAGTTGGAGCAAATTAAAAAGGGCTATAAAAGCTCTCAAATACTTGATACTATTTTGAAAAATCAAAAACCTCAACATGATAAGTCTGGAATAGGTTTCAAGGGAGAATCCTCAAGCACTAAGAATAGTGCGAAAAGCTATGCCGATGCACTTTCCTGCAACCCAAAAGATGAAAAAGTATCTTATCAAAAGTGCATCCCAGATTCCAAGAATAAAGGAAGAGTTACTCCAAAGAAGAATGTGGAGTCGAATCATGGACACTACAGCAAATACAAATCTGTACCCCACCAAGGGCCCATCAAAAATCCAAAGGACGAGGGAGGAGTAATTCTCAGAGAGGAAAGCGAATTAAACCGTGGTTACTTTAAAACCATATTTCTTGGACACTGTTTTCACTGTAAAAACTTCGGTCACCAAGCTAGACATTGTATGGCTCACAGAAGTGAAAAGACAACGCAAAAGGACCTAGTAATCAACTCATATGCTCCCAAAAGATAGGGACAAATAAAAACCTTCAATTCATTCGATCCCTTGACTAAATTTGATCTGACTTGCTCTTTTTGCTACAATAATGGACACTATGAACAAAACTGCCCACTCAAAGGAAGAAAGACGAGCAGAAAGATCTCTGCAATGGACAAATGCGGCCTGGCTCTATTTGCGCAAAATAATGGAAACCAGTGGTTTGTGGATAGTGGGTGCTCCAGACACATGACAGGAGACAGAAGGAAATTTATCTCACTGAGCAAAAAGGAAGGGAATGTGTCCCTTGGAAGTGGAACTGGCAAAATTGCAGGAAGAGGAACAGTTACTCTGATCAATGGAAAAGGAAAAGCTCAAGATGCTCTGCTGGTTGACGAACTCAAACACAACCTTCTTAGTGTCAGCCAAATTTCTGATCAAGGACATAAGGTTGTCTTCAGCACCAAAGACTGTGAAATAAGGAACTCTGTCTCTGGGAAACTTGTGGCAAAAGGAGTAAGAACACCAGACAATATTTACGTTCTGAACAAGATTAAGGAGAACAAATGCTACTTGAGTCAGGCAGATGAGAGTTTGTTGTGGCACAAGAGACTTGGACATACCAGCTTCGAAAATCTGGTCAATATCAGCAAGATCAAAGCTGTACAAGACATCCCAAGGTTGTCCAAACCAAATCAAGCAGTGTGTGGTCCATGTCAACATGGAAAATAGACCAGAACCAGCCACAAGACAAAGGAACACTATACATCAAAGCCCTTGGAGATCATACATGCTGATGTGTGTGGGCCAACTAGAAATCAAGCACTCCAAGGAGAAAGGTACTTTGTATTATTTGTTGATGATTATACTAGAATGATGTGGATATATTTCATAAAGTATAAATCTGAAACTTTTGAGTGTTTTAAGAATCTAAATGCCCTTGTAGAAAATGAAAAAGATTCAAAAATTAAGTGTCTCAGAACAAACAGAGGAGGAGAATTCACATCAAACGAGTTCAGAGAGTTCTGCAATATTCATGGAATTAAAAGGGAATACTCGGTTGCCAAAACACCTCAGCAAAATGGGGTAGTTGAAAGACGAAACCGAACTGTCCAAGAAATGGCAAGAACCATGCTATTAGCATCAGATCTACAACCTAAATTCTGGAGGGAAGCAGTAGGGACAGCTGTCTATACATTGAATCGGACTCAATTGAGACCAAATTGTGACAAAACTCCTTATGAGCTATGGAAAGGGAGACCTGCTTCGGTGAAGTATTTCAAAATATTTGGAAGCAAGTGCTTCATAAAAATAAATGATGGTTCACTCGGAAAATTTGATTCTCGGGTTGATGGGGGGATATTTCTTGGATATTCTCCACGGAGCAAGGCTTACAAGTGCTACAATTTTCGACTGAAGAAAATAGTGGAAAGCATCGATGTAAAGGTTGATGAAGATCATCCAGAAAAGGAAATTGAAGAACAAGAAGATGACTTTCTCATTGAAGAAGAAGAACCTAAAGAAGAAGAGATAGATGATGAAGAAGAAGAAGAGGAAAGAGAACCACCTCATACCCCTTCAAAGATGAAGTATGTAGAAAGATATCATCCAGTAGAACAGATCATTGGCGATAAAGATGAAGATGTGCAGACCAAAAGAAGGATAACAACCTCACCCAAGAGAAAAGCCATTGCCCTCCTATCTATGATAGAACCAGAAACATTCACAGAAGCAAGTAAGGATCCTCATTGGGTAAAAGCAATGGAAGAAGAAATGTCCCAAATTGAGAAGAAAAAGACATGGGAGCTGGTACCTCGTCCAAAGGACAAAAACATAATAGGAACCAAATGGGTGTTCAAAAATAAAATGAATGAGGAAGGACAGGTTATCGGAAACAAGGCAAGACTTGTTTGCAAAGGCTATTCACAAATTGAAGGAGTTGACTTTGAAGAGACGTTTGCACCAGTGGCCTGTATGGAAGCTATCAGGATGTGTTTAGCATTTGCTTGCTTGAAAGGATTCAAAATCTATCAAATGGACGTGAAATCAGAATTTCTAAATGGGGAACTCAAGGAGGAAGTATACATGGAGCATCCAGAAGGTTTTGATCTGACAGCAGGAAAGGACCTAGTCTGTAAGTTGAAAAAGGCTTTGTATGGGTTGAAACAAGCTCCTAGAGCTTGGTATGCAAGACTGGATAACTGTCTCCAACAACAAGGCTTCAAAAAGGGAGTGGCTGGAAGCAATCTATACATAAAGACAGATCAAGGTAAGTTACTAGTTTCTCTTGTTTATGTCGATGATCTTATTTTTGCTAGTAATAATGATGAAATGAGCCATGAATTTTCTCAAAGCATGGCAAAAGAATTTGAGATGTCAATGATAGGATAACTGTCCCACTTCCTTGGACTTCAAGTATCTCAAACCAGAGCAGGATTGTGTATATCTCAAGCCAAATATCTAAAAGACATGCTCAAAAAATATGGAATGGAGGACTGTGCACCCATGAGCACTCCCATGACCACAAACTGCAAACTAAGCAAAGATGATGAGTCCACTCTAGTAGATGCAACTCATTACAGGTCAATGATTGGAGCCCTCCTATACATAACAGCTACACGACCGGACATAATGCAAGCAGTAGGAATGGTGGGAAGATTCCAATCGGCTCCCAAACAATCACGTTTATTAGCCGTAAAAAGAATTCTCAGATATTTGAAGGGAACCTCTAATTTTGGTCTCTGGTACCCAAAGAGTTCAACATTGACTGTAACTGCATACACCGATGCTGATTGGGCTGGAAACATAGATGATCGGAAAAGTACTAGTGGGAATGCATTCTTCCTAGGAGACTGTTTGGTATCCTGGCTCAGTAAAAAATAGTCATCCATATCATTATCCACAACCGAAGCCGAGTATATTGCTGCAACAGACTGTTGCTCTCAGATACTTTGGATGAAGGAAGCGCTAAAAGATCTCGACATATGTACAAATCAACCAATTATTGTCTATTGTGACAACACTAGTGCTATCAGTCTCAGCAAAAATCCAGTGATGCACTCAAGAACCAAACACATACCAATCAAGTATCATTTCCTCCATGAGCAAGTAGATGAACAAAACATCGCTCTATAATATATCAGTACTAAGGAGCAGATAGCTGATATTTTCACAAAACCTCTTCCTCGGGAAGCATTCGAACATGTGTGACAAAAGATGGGGGTTATTTCTTTATCATCACTCAAGTTCATTCATAAAGATGCAGCAAGACAGGGGGAGCAGTTCGACAGGGGGAGTTCGTATGCATTCCTTTGCCATTGATGTCAAAGGGGGAGAAAGCAGAAGAATATTGCCATCAATAACAAAGGGGGAGATTGTTGGACACAGATTGTCATTGATGTCAATATGGCAATATTCAAGAGGAGGAGACAGAGCATATCAGAGTCAAGAGGAGCAGACCAAGCCAGAGGAGCCACATTGGAGCAGAGAGGAGCCATATCGGAGGAGCTATCGGAGCAAACAGAGCCAAGAGGTGCAGACTAAGCAAGAGGAACCACATATGTATATGTCATATCGGAGCCAAAGAGGAGGAGCTACAGGAGCAAACAGAGTGGACCGAGAGGAGTAGATGGAGCAAGAGGAGCCAAGAGGAGACATATATATATTACAAGCAAATAGGGCCATCGGAGTCATCGGGGAGCCATATCAGAGCAAGAGGAACGTTGCTTGTAATATATGCCAAAAACAGAGCTATCAGAGCGATAGAGGAAGCAGAACTCATATACAGCCACAGATAACACCTATCGGGAGTGGAGGCAAAGCTGGGTTAACTAAAGTCCGAGAGCAGAGAAGCTATTAACATAGAGAATCGATGCCAAAAACCCTTAGTGGAGCACTGGCAGACTTGAAACCATATTAAATTTGCTTGTGGAGCTTATCGGGTTCGATAATACCATCGCATCGGGATATCGACGATATCGCAGCGATATCGTATCGGAACCCTTAGGGATGAGAATGGACGCGATATAATATATATCGGGTTAAAATGCCAAATCGGGTCCGATTTTGTATCGGTGGATGCATACAGATATAACCCGCGACGAGCGATCACCGATCGCCGACGAATTACCATTGGGCGGAGGCGGATGCGATAAAATATAAACTGTGGTGCATTGCATATCGGGTCCGCGGAGGACTTGTATCATTTCGGAGGTAGCGATCAGCGAAATCGCCGAATCATCCGGAGCCGAAATTATATAGAGGATGGTTGAATGGGAGATCGGGTCCGCAAACCCGTTCTGTTATAACAATCCCGCCGATACGAATCCGCCGATATGACGGATCCGAAACCGATATAGAAGGGAGTTAATGGGTCGATCGGGTCCGCTAAACCTTCGTGTTACAAATCCACCGAAGCGAACGTGCTAATATCTTGGACCCGAATTCAATATAGAGACGGGAGTCTAAAAGGGCGTCGGGTCCACACCTCGTCGGAGGTCAGGGCTTAAGGGTTTATTGAGACCGCCGAAATCCGGACCCGCCGAAATTTATAAAGGCGAAATTATAAAGATTTGGAATCCGAGCATTGGAAGTAGAGCGGGGATTATATGGCTTCCGTGTATTGATATATTATATGATATATGACCGCAGGGGTTAAGGCTTGCGGGCTTTAAAGCGCTCGGGTGGTGGCTTCCGATGGGTGATTAAAACGCTCGGGTGGTGGCTTCCGATGCGTGATTAAAACGCTCGGGTGGTGGCTTCCGATGCGTGATTAAAATGCTCGGGTGGTGGCTTCCGATGGTTGAATAAAACGCTCAGGTGGTGGCTTCCTATGGCTGATTAAAAGCACCGATAAAGCTTGTAAGAAAAAAAAAAAAAAAAGCAAAGGAATGGAAGCCGAAGTGTCAAGCGATCAAGTGAGGAGGAAGCCAAAGAGATAGCATGTAAGAGGAAATGAATGGACAGGGGCATGGAGCATATAAAAGTAGCAAAAACAGAGAACTGTAGTGGTCGTTCGTGGACGGTATAACCTGAGCATGAGATAGTGGAAGCAGCATAAGAGAAGGGGGCAGTAGAAGCAGTGGAAACCTGAAAACAGCGCAGCAACACACCAGTGTATACCAAAGAGGTTGGAGCCTCAGAATAGAACAGAATTGAAGTCCTTGGGAGTTGGTGCTCCTAAGTCCAAGATTGGTGTCTTGGAAAAATAGAGTTGGTGCTCAGGAGGTTGGAGCCTCACCAAAGTCCAAGTTGGAGCTTGGCAACCAATTGTGACAATCTATTTATTGTATTTATTTTATTGCACAGTTATATTAATAAAAGCATTTATTCCTCCTATTCATTTTGTGTTTCTGAACATATATGTTTTAACTTGTAAAACAATAGTGAGAAAAAGAAATACTGATTCACCCCCCCTCTCAGTATTTCCAACAATGAAGCAAATGACATGAGGGAACAATGGTTCTTAGTGATTCTTAGATAAGTACAATATCCCTTTGCTTAATTCTGTTGATTAAACTTGTATATTACATGCTTATGACATGTTTGATGAAATCGCTGTCATGGCTAGTAGGGGTCTGATTGAGGTCTTGTTTAACTTATTTCTTTTGCATCATCCTTTCCATTTTATTTTACTGCTCCTAATTTATCATTCCATTATGTGCAGTGACCTAGGCTCTAGGCCTAAAAAAGTGACTCAAATCTTGGGGACACTAGCACAGAACTGGAAAAATGAGTATTTGGATGATGGCAGGCAAACCTATGAGAGTGACTCTAGGATTATGGATGATGTCATGCCTATAGCATGAGAGCGAATGAGTCTTAAGTTGGTCAAAACTTTAGTAGGACCCAAGAGTACGTTGCTTGAAGTGTTGAATTGGTTCCCAAGGGTCATGAAGATGATGTTGAATGTCTGTGTGTTATGTTTCCATCGATTCCACTTCCTTAAGGTCACATACAACGTTGAATCCAATCGTAGTAGTCTCTCATCATATGTTTACCCCAGTTAGCTAGTTTCTTGGGTAGATGTGGGAGGAGAGTGTTACACACACCATACTTACATTATAAACACAAAAATACTGAGAGCCAGTGTACCCAATTGGTGTGCCCTTTTCTACTAGAAATGTCTAAGAAAATAATAATTAACACCAAATTAACTATGCAATGCACAAAATGATCATCAACAATAATATTAAATTCATCAATCCACACACTACATTGGTATGTACGTGAAGTAGTTCCCCTAATGGTCCAATGTGAATTTTTTTACAATATTAAAACAATAGTAGATCTTGTTAACTAGGCCCAAAGGCCAGCATCTATTTTTAATACATCATAGAAGACAATATGGAATTGCTAAAATCCATAACCATGGGCCTAAATTAAGAAACACCTAGGTGTTTTAACAATCCCTATGCATATTTGGATCAACAAGATAACAAGATGTCAAATTGAGAATGTGTGATCACATCCTAACTAAACAAATATGATATGCAAAACCCTCAATATTGACCACATCTCACTATGGTTTATCATCAATGTGGAACACCATCTCAGCACTCAATTTTTACTATTGTTTTGATCTAACAAGTGAGAGAGAATCTCGATGATGTTACCAAGAGAACCCATGTGTTTTTTTGAGTTATGAGGGTATGCACCTATGCTAATCATGGAGTGTTGTTGCAGGAACCCATATGGGTTATAAGACCTACCTCATAACCCTTATTAGTTTCCTTAATCAATATTTAAGTCCTTGAAATGCATTAAAACTATATAAATTTAACAATAAATAATGATTTACCTTTGAATCCCTTTTTAACATAGTTTTCCTTCAATATGCACAAAAATTGATTGTATATGGGAAAAAATGAGGGTTTAAGGAGGGTCCAAGATAGTCAATTGGAAGCAAAAATATAATCAATTCCAAGCCCTAACATATTCCCCAAGCCTAATATTTTGTGTGTCTTCAAACAAAAAACCTACAACTCATATAGTTGAGCTAGCATTAGGTGCTCCCTTCAACAAAACTAGTCAATACTATAGTAGCCTAATGGTCTCACTGATTACAAATATTGATGTTGAAATTGACCCCAGATGTCCTCTATGTGGCCTTGAAATTATTTTGTAATCTTTTTTCATATCTGCATGTATAATTTCTCTTTGTACCATTTCCTCGCAAACTTAAGATATTTCTTATTCTCCTTGGATATCTTTGCAAGCTCTTCTTGCAACTCTTAATTCTTGGTTTCTAGGATAGAATTTTCATTTTTAACATATCTATCAAGAACCTTAACCTCTTTAACCTTTAATTTTAGCTTCTTAATCTTCTTATCCTTCATTCTCATCACATGAGTTATGGGTTCATTTGGCATTAGTAGAAGACATAGTAGGGTTAGGAGGTTCATTGAAATAAGTAGCATGTTCAAAATATTGAATTGATGGATTCACAAAATCAATGAGTGGACTTAGGCATCGATGAATTTTTTCTTGGAATTTTAGGAAGAGTGACCACTAATTCATTTCTCTTAATAGGTTTATGGAAAATAGTTTGGATAGAAGAGAAACAATTGTATAACTTTTTTGGTTCATCAAAACAATGAGGAGAGGGTGATGCAAAAGGTTCATATGAAGGAAAGGGGGCTAAAATTTTCATAGAATGAGAAGGGGATGGTATGTAAGGTTCAAATGGAGATAAAGGGGTTGTGTTATTTGGATAATCTAGAAGTGATATAAAAAGGGCATGAGAGGATGAGGGAGCAACCGCCGTTTGTGAAAACACCCTTCCTTTTGCCATGCTTCTAGTCATTCTCCTTAAGGTATTGAAAGGCCATTAATTCAATTTCTTCACATTCTTGGAATCCTATGTGAAAATATCAAAGTCCTCAACTCCTAGAACACTACCTCCTCCATCACTATCACCAACCTTCAGCTTCTCTTTATCTTTGTCACTAATTTCATCTTATAGTTTTTAAGTAAATCCTCCTAGTGCTACTTGTGGAACTAGAATGGTATTTATGAGCTAATTTCTAGTTACGAAGGCATCCCTATTATCCTCCCTCTTCCTCAACTCATTCACGACTAAAATAATAATGAGGTCATGATGATATAGGCTATATTTCACATTCCCAGGGTTTTTCTAGATGCCCTATGCCATGTGTCCCAAGATCTTAAAAAAATAATAATGAAAATTGATACGTTCACTACTTTGAAATGGAAGCGTAAATGGATATAGTAATGGAAGGTAATGACATATCTAATTTCGCACTCACAATATTTTTTAATACAAAGAGAAAATTCCTCCATTTTTTCACAATGTGAGCAACACTCCTCACTTCCAATCTGTCACTAACTCTAGAGAATTAAGGAATTGAGTCCAAATTCCCTTCTTCACTAGTTTATTTTGAAACCATTGATATTATTGCTAAGGTAGCCTCATTGCTTAAGCTCATGAATCATACACCACCACCATTACCAAATCACTGATTTGATCTCTATTACCATCAAACCCTTAGAAAAATTCCATTGCTATGGCATCATTGTGCCCTTACATTTTCTGAGAAATAGAGGCCATCCCATGGCTCAAGGAATTGGATTACTACCATTATGCTCAGGGAAACCTTCTAGGGCCATGTTGTGGCCACAACACCCACATATATTTTTCACAAAATATATGTGGATCCTCCATGTAACTTGGTTAATCTCACTTGGTTTTCCTTATTTTTCTTTAGATTTTTGTTTGCTTTCTATTCTCTTACCCTCTTTTCTAACTTTCATGGTCCTTACTTCATGTTAATAATGACACCTTCCTAGTATTCAAGAGAATATAATCTGACACCCTTAGTTGCCACATCACCTCACATTTTTCATGGGGGTTTTCATGTGGTTCATTTGTGAAAACCCCCTACATGGAACACACCTACATCGAAAAGGGGGGAATCGTTAATAAAATATTGTAAATATTATAACTAATATAAAAGTAGTGACATTTTAAAAACAATATATATATATATATATATATATATATATATATATATATATATATATATATATATATATATATATAGATATAGATATATAGATAATTATTGAATTTAGGCTTTTGTGATCCATATTAAGTTTTTAAGACATTTTTTCGATGATAATCACATCAAAAATTCATTTTCCAATGCGTTTCGAACCCTCTAGTGTGGTTCATCGCTAGGACAAGATGAAGAGGCAAATCATGGCATGAGTATAAATAGAGAGAAATGTAGAGACTCAAGATTCAATTAACGACTAGTTTATATATATATATATATATATATTTTTTTTTTTTTTCCACTTCTGGTTCACGGATACTCGGGTCAATGGGTAGCCGCTACATCCAGGGTTGTTCAACACTGAGTGGACGCACCCGAAGGCATCAACACCCCTCGGCCTATTTACTGACCTAACTCCAAGAGCTTTCGGGATTCGACCCTGTGACCTCCCATTGGCGAGGCACTTGATTTGACCGATTGAGCTAACTCTTGGGGCTTATATATCTATATATTACAGTTAGTAAATAATTATATTTATAATTTTTATAAGAAAAAGCTAGTTTCTAAATAATAATTTTTTAAGGTCGGTTTCTAAATAATTATTTTTTAAACTAATCTAGAAGAGGTTAAATATAAATAATAAGAAAACACACTTTCAAAGTCAAATTTCAAACAAAGTAAAAAATAAACAGGGCCCAATTAATAAGAATAGAGTTAAGACATTATTAAAAATATAACTTATGAGAAAATAATGACATATATATATATATATATATATATATATATATATATATATATGTATATATATATATATATATATGTATATATATATATATATATATGTATATATATATATATATATATGTATATATATATATATATATATGTATATATATATATATATATATGTATATATATATATATATATATGTATATATATATATATATATATGTATATATATATATATATATATGTATATATATATATATATATATATAGATATATATATATATATATATATATATATATATATATATATAATTAATAAAATTCAAACTCAAATGATTCAAGAAACAAGGTCAAAATAAAGGGGCACAAACCTAACAGTAAATACAAGGAATTAAAAAAAAAAAGTATATAACCTAAAATACAAGTTGAGAGGGGCTAAGAAAGATCAAGAGGATGAAATACTCAAACAATCAAAGAAACTTAAAAACAAAAGCATATAAATATAAATAATAAACATACAAAGATGAAGGAAATATTTTATGAAGATAGGACAGGGACCCAACTTCTACTAATAATCCAACCATCATCTCTATTCAAATTATTGGGCCTCCTTTATATTTCTAAGGCCTCCCTAAATTTACGATGATGGAAATCAATAACCCAAGAAATGACTTGGGCATCCTCAATGCAGATATGATGTTTAGACTTATCTTCATGTTCTTCCAAGGCAGAGGAGCAAGTCCTACCATTCTTAATTTCAGTGACATGTTCACGAATCCTTTGATTAATCAAGCGACTGCTCTCACCATTCTAGGGGGTCCCACAAGAGCAAGGGATAACGTAAAGATATTTCATATTTTTAGGGACCCCCAGGTCTTTGACAGATCTTAGGGAACATTAGATGGTATTAAGAGGCATAAAGGTTGAAGGAACATTATGCTTCCTTAAAATATTGGCAATCTTGTTAGTGGTCCCCTGGATAAAAGGGAGATGAACTCCAAAAAACTAATCCATGGGTTCTTTCTTAGCTCTAGGACCTTTTTCCACTTTGAGGACAACCTTAGATCATTGGTGTCTATTGTACCCATTATTAAGAAAAACTTTAAGGAGGTTCCCTTTCTCATCATCAAGTTGCTTGTCATCAGTAACTCTTACAACTCTAGTTGCCAAAGTGTTAAGAACACCAAGATTTTGAGCCACAAAATGATCAGATTTTGCTTGAAGATATTTCTCTGTGTGAATTTTTTTTCTTATATACTTGATGTGAAAAAGAACCATCATCCTTCCTTGAAAGGTAGACATCAAGGAAGGGTATATTGTCATTACGTGTGAATTCCATGGTGAAGTTTATGAACCTAGATTGATCGTTAAGATGGAGGAAGAAAAAGTCCAGCTCATCCTTACCATGGCACCAGGTGACACAGATGTCATCCACAAACCTCTTCCACAACATAGGCAAAAGGAAAGAAGAGGATAAGGCTTTTGATTCAAAATCCTCCATGAAAAGATTAGCTACCATAGGGGAGAGGGGGGAACCCATGGCAACACCACAAGTTTTCTCATAGAATTCTCCATCAAAAGAGAAGAAGTTAGAGATGAGACAAATACCAATTAATCCAACCATATTAGGACCGGTAATAGGCTTAATGACTTCAATGGCCTCATTGATAGGAATATTAGTGTAGACGGAGACCACATCGAAACTCACAAGCTTCTCACCTGGATCAAGCTTGATACTCTTTAACTCTTTGACAAATGTAGTAGATTCCTTGACAAAGGATTTTGTATGGAAAACAAGGGGATTAAAATTTAAGGCCAAATACTTAGCCAGAAGATAGGTCAGGCTTCCAATAGTGTTGACAATGGGTCTCAGAGGAGCCGCTTCCTTATGAATCTTTGTAAGGACATAGATCGTGGGGTGTAACAGGGCTACTCTTAGTGAGCTTATGATTAAACGAGCTAATTGAGCTATTGGATTTTGTAGTAAGAGCAACACTTTTGGAGACCTTCTTCAGAGGAACCTTATTAAGTTTTATATAGCTCTCACTATTAAAAAGGTGGTCCAACATCTTACTACGATAATCCTCTTTATCAAGAATAAACACCGCAACACCTTTGTCATCTTTGAGAACAACATTCTTGTTATTGTCTAATTCTTTGAGTGCATCAAACTCATGTTTTGTGATGTTGTTCTTAGGGGGCTTAACATTCCTGAGGACAACAACACAATCATGTATGATGATATCTTTAGTGATGTCAGGTAAGCCCCTGATACCATATTCAATGTCACAAATGATGTTATCGACCGGGATCTTTCTAAGAGCCATGGAAAAATTTAAACATTTCTCTAAAAGACTAAAGAAAAGTTGGAGAGATTGACAACTCTACTACAATAGGGGGAGAGAGAATTAGACCAACCATTATTACACAAAGGCCTACTATGGACAAAATTATTATTACTCTCATCACTATTATTAATCTTAATTAGAGAATCATCATTAATGATGTTATCATTATATAAAATATTTTCATTATTATTGTTAATAGAATAAATCTTACTATCATATTTTTTATTGAAATTAGTCAATTAATTATTATTATTATTATTATTATTATCATTATTCAACGAATTATTGTTATTATTATTATTATTATTATTATTATTGATATTCAAATCAGTATGATTTTTAGAAGGCCCAACAAAAGGTGAGATCAACGATTCCTCATAACCACTGACGCCGCATGGATTAGTACCAATGACGTCAAAAATCGAAATACGCTGAGAGTCATTGACTAGAAGAGGCTAAGGGAAGGGAACATCGACCGAGATATTGACGAGGGACTAGGAAAAATGTGCAGAAAAGGAGAGCGTCTTCATATTAGACATCTACAACCCTATGGAAGTGTTAACAACAACATTGGAATCACTCACCAATCGAGGCCGAGAGAAACAATTAAAAGGAAAATTGAAAGGAATATTACCATGGTCCCTCAAAAAGGAAGACATGCCAAAAGTGACTGACAATTAAGAGGGAGTTCAATGAGGGATTCTAGCCAACACAAATGGGAGGCAACGCGCAGAGCGGGGAGAGGGAGGAAAGGGAAGGGTTCCGGGAAAAGAATGAAAATGGAGGCTCCATGGATTCCACAGAACCAGGGCTTGGATTGACCACGACTGCAGGGGCAGGGAGATCGACCTAGGGTACAGAGTCGTGCTCGCCCAAACTTACCATGACCATGGGGAGTCTATTATTATCCACGGAGGTAGATTCTATACAAGGAGGAAAAAAATAGGAGATGCCCCCATCGTAGGTAGATAGACTCAAATCCATAGTTTGGAGAGGCTGAACCCAAAGAGGAGTGCCAAAACCCGAATAGGTAATAAAATCTACTGAGGAGCCAACTTCATCATGGGAAATTTGTGAATCAAATACTTCTGTAGGGAAAGATCCACTTCCATGCTCAGGATGAGAACAACTATTAACCCATGAATGAACAACAGAAAATTGATAGCAATTTACCCTACTATTACAAGAATGACCAAAAGAGTCAGAGTGATAATTATGTGCAAATGGCCCTTCAGATATCTTAAGAAATTTTAGAGACTGCTCCTATTTCCAAATATCCTCCATCCGCTAAGATTTAAGAGCTAAACATGCATTGATCCTTGCCCATAGGGAGGGAGAAAAAATACCAGAAATCTCCAAATGTAGAGAGAGAATATGTCGAAAACGCTGATCACTGACTTTTCTAATTTGGAAATTCTCAAACCTCAACAAGGAAGTATTGGCCTTCAGAAAGACATGATGGTTCCTAGGAATATTAAGGTGATGATTAATTCAAGCGAACAACAGAATAATGTAGGAGTCTCTACATATTTTAAGGAATGCCAGATCAAACTTCATCTTAGAAGCTTGCAAGCGTGCCCATTCAAAATGATGAACCTTAGTCCCAGTGGACCTTCTATGCAGAGATGTAATTATTGAATTTAGGCTCATGTGATCCATAACAAGTTTTTGAGACATGCTTTTAGCGTTAATCACATAAAAAATTCATTTTCCAATTCATTTCGAAACATCTAGTGTGGTTCATCATCATGACAAGATGAAGAGGAAGATCATGGCATGAGTATAAATAGTGAGCAATGTAGAGTCTCAAGGTTCAATTAACGACTATAATAAACAACTAGTTTATAAATAACATTTTTTTAAGGTTAGCTTATAAATAATTATTTTTAAAACTAATATAGAATAGGTTAAATATAAATAAAAAGAAAACAAACTTTCAAAGTCAAATGTCAAACAAAGAGAAAGACAAAAATAACAAAAGGAATCAGGACCCTATTAATAATAATGTAGTTAATACCTTATTAAAAATATAACTTATGAGAAAATAATGCCATATATAGTTTTTTTTAATCAAATAATGAAAATTAATAAAATTCAAACTCAAAAGATTCAAGAAACAAGCTCAAAATAAAGGGGTGTGGGCCTTACAGTAAATATAAGGAATTAAATAAATAAATAAAATTGTCTAACCTAAAATACAAGTTGAGAGGGGTTAAGAAAGATCAAGAGGATAAAAAACTTAAAACATTAAAGAAACTTAAAAATATAAACATATAAATAAATAAGAAACATACAAAGAGGAAGGAAATATTCTTAGAGGATAGGACAAGGACCCAAATTCTGCTAATAATCCAACCATCGTCTCTATTTAAATTATTGGGCCTCCTCTCTATATCTAAAGCCTCCCTAAATTTACGATGATGGAAATGACTAACCGTGGAAATGACCTTGGCATCCTCAATGCATATGTGTTGCTTAGAATTATCTCCATGTTCTATCAAGGTAGAGGAGAAGGTCCTACCATGCTTAATGTTAGTGGCCTGTTCACGATTGCTTTGATTAATCTAGCGACCAATCTCACCAATGTAGGGGATCCCACAAGAGAAAAGGATAAAGTAAACACCTTTCATATTTTTAGGGTCCACTATGCCTTTGAAAAATCGTAGGGAAATTCATATGGTATTAAGAGGCCTAAAGGTTGAAGGAACATTATGCTTCCTTAAGATCTTGGCAATATTTTCAGTGGTCCTCTGGATGAAAGGGAGACAAACTCTAGAAAATTGATCCCTGGGTGCAGATAAGTCTAAGAATCACATCTGCATTGAGGATGCCCAGGTCATTTCAAGGGTTATTCATTTCCATCATCTTAAATTTAGGGAGGCCTTAGAAATAGAAAGGAGGCTCAATAATTTGAATAGAGACGATGGTTGGATTATTAGCAGAAGTTGGGTCCCTCTCTTGTCTTCTTTAAATATTTCCTTCCTCTTTGTATATTTCTTGTTTATTTATATGTTTTTGTCTTTAAGTTTCTTTTACGTTTTGAGTATTTTATCCTCTTGATCTTTCTTAGCCCCACTCAACTTGTATTTTAGGTTAGACCTTAATTTTTTTTAATTCCTTGTATTTACTGTTAGGCCAACGCCCCTTTATTTTAACCTTGTTTTATGAACCTTTTGAATTTAAATTTTATTAATTTTCATTATTTGATTAAAAAGAAATTAAATTTTAATTTTTAATTTTGATATATGGCATTATTTTCTCATAAGTTATATTTTTAATAAGGTCTTGACTCCATTCTTATTAATAGGGTCTTGATTCCTTCTGTTATTTTTGACTTCGCTCTTTGTTTGACATTTGACTTTGAAAGTATGTTTTCTTTTTATTTATATTTAACCTATTCTAGATTAGTTTAAAAAATAATTATTTATAAACTAACCTTAAAAAAATTATTATTTATAAACTAGCCATGTTTTATAGAAATTATAAATATAAATATTTAGTAACCATATATATGTGTGTGTGTGTATGTATATATATATATATAAACTAGCCGTTAATTATAGCCGTTAATTCAATGTTGAGTCTCTACATTGCTCTCTATTTATACTCATGCCATGGTCTGCCTCTTCATCTTGTTTTTGACGATGATCCACACTGGATGGTTCTAAACACATCGAAAAATGAATGTTTGATGTGATTATCGCCGAAAATATGTTTCAAATATATATATATATATATATATATATATATATTGTAAATAATTACGTAGTGAATATTATTAGAATTAAAATACAAATAAACAAATGGAACTTAAACATTATAATTGTAATGTATTCTAAATATAATATATTATATATAATTTATACATAATGTTGTATCTTTTTCTTGAAGGAAGTTCTTGGTTTCGAAACTACGCCAAGAAACCAACTATACCATACTTTAGGATCAAGCTGTCTCTTGAACCAGAGGGGGCTCCCTCAAGTGTTACGAGGTTCTTTTTTAATGTTGTTCACTATCACTGGAAAACAACCTTTGAAGCAGAATGACCAAATCTATTATTTTTTTTAGGTGGTTTATGATGATTATCCAACCTGTACTGAGAAATATATCCCTCTCTTGTTGAGACTTAATAAACGTGCCAACGTCTAGTTCTAACATAAAAACATAGCTTAAAGGGTTTGGAGGAGGAATAGAAGATAAATCATATAATTAAATATTAATATTGAATACTTAATCAACAAAAAATAGTATATGCGTGTAGAATAATTCTACAACCAAATAGATATACATTTCAGAGATGACAGAAGGCAACAACTAAATCATGCAGAGGAGATAATTTAAACATACTGCTCAATTAGCTAATATCAGTGTAGATGATAACTTTGTAGTGGGCTGTCAGGAAGGTTGATACTCAAACCTAGCCTTGCCCTAACTCTTATGTTACCTTGAACATATGCAAAAATAAATTATGAAATAATAGGGAAAGACATATATGAGAAACAATTTTTTTCATGAAACTAAAGCCAGAATAATTCAATTAAAATTCCTATAATAAAAATCTTTACAAAAATGATAGGGTTTTGGCATTAAAATCCAATCCTTTTGTTGGGCTCTTAATTTGTAATTATTATTACCACTTCTTAACATTCATTTCATCTATTTACACTATTCTTTCGTCACATTATTTACCATAATTTATTATATAATTCCATTTCATAATCAGTTATGCTCTTGTGGATAAATAATATCCGATCTCATTTATTTTTAATAATTAATGATTATTATGCATAATTTTGGTTTATTCATTCGTTATAACCTCACTCATGATTTTAGCCTCCAAAATCTCTTCCAGATTGCAGATTTGGTCTTCAACAAAAAATTAGACATTCCAACTCAGGAATTCGGTGGCATAAGAAGTGACATTTTTGTGTTGGACATTTTGGGCAAATGAAAGTGAATCAGGAAAATATAAGACATGGGTTTTGTTCATAATAGAACAAATTGGTTTTCTTAGAAGCATTTTTTATAAATTCAATGTGTATTGGGAGAAAAGAAAGGTTCTTCAAAAGACATATTTGCAAATTTGCTATTGCGGCCATTTTCCAGAATTACCCAATTGTAACAACCAAATTCGACTTGTTCTAGCTGAATCATGATGGAAAGCTCTCTCAGATCTCATCTTGAATATTGAGATCAGTTTGTTGTAAGTTTCCTTTGGATGTTTGTATATTTAAAAGACACAATTCAGAGATAAAGGGGAGCTAGCTGATGTAAGAATTGAGCCTTGTAACAGTGGAACTCTTGTTAATGAAATTTCCAACCTTCTGATATTTTTCTGAATATGTGAGTTAAGCATAGCCTTGACTAGGGAGTTGGGCCCACTCTTCTGATCAGGCACTGTGCATGTGTCCTTTTTATGTATATTGTTTTACTTGTTGTATTTTCTTTATTACTATTACAGATTTCCATAGATTGTTGTGAATGCTTTTCTTTCTGCAATTCAATTTCCATTACTATTACAATGATGCTTTAATTTGTTAGTCACGAACCCTTGGTCAATGTAATATTGTAACCTTGCTCCTGCATATACCTTGTGTGCTACCTTGAAAAGTGTATGCACCTGAATTGATGAATTAATGTAGGAAACAAGATTGAATAATTTGTTCATAATCAGACACCAACATTTTGGTGTCATTGTCGACGAAGGCTAACAAGGTGCAAGATATGATCTGTATTGACCAGAGGGTCAATCTCTGGTCCTGAGGAGGGAATCGTCGTTTGACACCCTTCTCTAGGTAGTTACTTTTCCTGCATTTTTGCTTATTTTTATTTTATAGGATCTACTCTCTCATCCTAGGGAGGGAAAGAGTTCTCTCACCCTACTCCAGGTCCTAAGCTTAGAATTTTCCTGCATTTTGTTTGTTTTTATTTTGGAAAAAACTAATCTCTTGTCTTGGGGAGGGAATGGTCCTTTGACGCCCTGATCCAAGTCCCAAGCTTTAGATTTCATTTTGTGCATTCTTTTCTTGTTTGGTTTCTTGTCCAGGGGAGGGAAGGGTCTTTTGACACCCTACTCCAGGTCTTGAGCTTTAGATTTCCTTTCAAATTGTTTTTTGAATGACTAGGAAGAAAAAGGTAGAAATTTGAAGAAATCTTATCATTTCACTCAAAGTGGTGATGTAAGCACCACCCATTCCACTAACAAATTGACAAGAATATCTAATGGAGGAACCTCAAAGCAGCACATGAAGAACATCTTCTATTATGGTAAGGAATGGCCCACATTGTTACTTTTGAATTCCCTATCATAGATCTAGGAAGAGTGACACAAATGAACATAATTGCTCCATCTTCTCTACCAAATTTTCATGGTTTGGATAATGAGGACCCAGATACATTCTTATTTGAGTTTGAAGTGCTTTGTAGAGGATATGATTATTGTACTAATTTTCAAAGGTTGAAAGTGTTTCCTCTTACTCTAAAAGGAGTAGCTCTCCGATGGTTCATGAGCCTTGGTGGGAACTGCATTAAAACATGGGAGGACATGAAGAATGTATTCTTGGAGAAGTACGAAGACTATTGCAAGGCCAATGAAGATATTTTCAGAATGATACAAGGGGAAGATGAAAGCTTTGAGACCTATTTGGAGCGATTTAAATAAAACCTTCAAAAATCAAAGCATAAGCATTTCGAAAAAGACATCTTAAAAACACTCATTCTTAAAAGAATCAAAGATGAAATTTTAGAAATCTTAAATCTGATAGGAAAATGTGACATTTTTCAGTTATCATATGATGCTATTTGTGATTTATGCATAAGGTATTCAAGAGGAATATCCAAGGATGGCAAGAATTCTAGAGAATTTTCTTCTTTCCTTTCCAAATCTGTTACAAAAACAGGAGATATAAGAGATGAAATCAGTGATTTTTTTGATAATTTTAAAGTTGATTTAATTAGCTCTCTAAATTCACAATTGCATGTTTTGCAGGCTAAGAAAAGTCAAGCAGAATTTGAAGAAGTGATTTTTCCTGAATGCCAAAAGGAGCATCCTATGGATAGTTTCACTTTCTTACCTTGGATGAAAACAACATTTCTAAGAGATGGAAAAGCTGCAAGAATTTCACAACCATTGAAACCTTGGGCTACATGTATGTTTCAAAACGCTTCCTCTCCATTGTCTTACTTTTATAATCTATTATGGAATACTCATGTGTTAGGGCAACCATTCCAATCTCAATATAACCCCCATCAATCTTGTCCACAAGTTTGGCATGGTTCATCCTATGATTACATGACTACTCTCCCTAATCTTGTAGCAAAAATATCATCCATATTCTTTTCCATCTTTTCAAGAACACCTTGCTTGGGTATCTAAATCATCCACAGATCCCAATCAACTACATCATCAAAATCCTCCATGCCCTACATAATATCCTACTCAACTCATTCCGCACCCTCACCATAATAAACTAATAAACATGCTTATAGTGTTGAATTGCAAAATTTACCTACCCTTCCCACCCAATCTATCTCGCATACACAATTTCAGAAAACTGATATCATGATTGGAAATGTTTCAAATCCACATATTTGTAAAAGTTATGGAAGAAAAGGAGGTTTCTTCTAGTCTGCATCAACAAGTTGTTTTAGAAACTCAAGAACTTGATGATATGACAACTATGGGAAATCGACAAAGTAAAGGATGTCTTAAATATTCGTTTCACTCCATCAGTTGTTTGCAGCGTCACTCCATACTTCAGTAATTTTTGACACCATATATTCAAGGGAAGTTGGTCTCTCATACCCTAGTATTTATTGACAGACATTTCGCAAATTTGGGTGTGTATACACTTGAGGCCTTCTTTCTTAAATGACTCCTTTGGAAGTACTCTTATACGTAAGTATGCTTTATTTTTCAAGGTAGAATAGGTTAGTGTAGAAAATAGAATAAATAAGTATATAAATAATTTTTGTTATATGTAGAACGAGTTGTGTTTGCTGCAACTTGCTGAGTATATGAATATCAATGATAAATATTTGAATTTAATTGTGTATGTAGATGTATTATATTGAAAAATATATTTATACAAACACTCATCATCATTTTGATTTTTTATTTATTTTTATCATATCTTAGGGTGTGTGGGATTGATAAAACCATTGTAATCACAGTAATTATAGTCATGTTTTGAGGAAAAAAATGGGCATATTTTCAAAACCTATTTCTATCTTAAGTAGACCTTTATTTCTACTTTCTAATTCAATTTGAATCACTCAATTCGGATTTGAAATGAAAAAGTTATGACCAAAACATTGACAGTATGTCGAGTAGGCAACTTAGGAACAGAGTTGGGACAGTCTGTTTTGGAGGCCTAAATGACTAGACTTTTGAAACATGCTTCTATGGTATATCACCCTATTAATCTAGTTTATAATGCAATTTGAATCGCCTAATTTTGATATCGTATGAGAAAGTTATGACCAAAATACTGATTGTCTATCATAAATCAGCACCTATAAAACTCTGATTTTCTTATTGTTCCTTCGCACATTTGACCCATCAATTCTTCATGATTTAAAAATTGTTTCTATTAGAGATATTTACATGAATCTAATTTAATCTCCAATTTGAATCCGTTCAATCTGTTATCAAATGAAAAAGTTATGTTTAAAATATCAACTATTGGTCTAGTTGGGAAATTGAAAATGACTCTGTTATGTAGGTTGTTTTAAGTGAATTTGACAGATCATATCATGGATTTTTTAAAACCTGTTTCAAATGGAGATATTCCCATTAATTCAATTTCATTTGGCTTTGGAATCACACAAATCGAACAAAAAACAAATAAGTTATGATTAAAACACTGTTGGTCAGTATGGTTGGCCACCGATGTCCCGCATGTAATAAATTAACTCTACTTTGTTATTTGTTTTCCATGGATTTGTTTTATAGAGTAAATAATTGTTAGTTTTTTTCATATTTATTGGATTTAGAGAGCCCGATCACCTCTCTTTTTCCATGATTACATGTTTTATTACAGATAGACGCTCATTTTTTGCAAGCCCGAGGAGAATAAAGGAGGTCAATTTGTTTTTGAATAAGTGATTATTGAAGGCAATGATAATGAAATAATATATTTTCATCCCAGCATCTATTAAGAAATCTAATATCATATAGTTTTGATTCTTTTGAGGTGCCATGGAAATTAATCATAAGATTTTGTTACAAATTATTCCCGTTATTTCTCACCAACAACATGAAGACTTTTTCATTACCTAATGGATTTATAACAGGAGAAATGGAGACTTGATTTTGCATTTGAAAATCCAAGTCATTTTTGCCAAAAAAAATTTCCATTCATTTACCATTGATAGATTGTTGTTTCTGGAAACATATTGATATTCCCTTAGGAAACAACATTGCTGTAGTCAAAATCATAACCGTTGCAACTTAAGTTATTTGTTTATTTGTTGTTTTTCAATACAATTTTTGTTTCTTTTTTTATTCCTCATTATGTTTTTTCATGTGTTCAAAGTCACAAATTGTGTTCCTTCATCAAAATAAAAGGAAGTTCCCAAGTTTCATGATGTCGCTCCATATTTATCCATTTGTTCCTAGGCCTTATGAGTATATGGTTTCCTCAGATCCATTGGGTGTTGCTACTCTGCCACTGCTGTTACTCCTGAAAATTTTCTAAGTGTCAGATATTGTTACTCCTTGGATGTTATTACTCCTTGGGTGTTGTTACTTTGTCGTTGTTGTTACTCCCGAAAATTGTCTATGCGTCTGATGCTGTTACTCCTTGGATGTTGTTACTCTGCCGATGTTGTTACTCCTTGGGTGCTGTTATTTTGCTACTGCTGTTACTCCCGAAAATTTTCTAAGTGTCGGATGCTGTTACTCCTTGGATGTTGTTACTCCACTGGTGTTGTTACTCCACCAATGTTGTTACTCCATTGGTGTTACTCCATCGGTGTTGTTACTCTGCCAGTTTTGTTAATCCATCACTGTTGTTACTCCGCCAGTGCTATTACTCCGCTGGTGCTATTACTTCATTGGTGCCATTACTCTGCCAGTGCTGTTACTCCGTCGGTGTTGTTACTCCATCAATGTTGTTACTTCGCCATTGCTGTTACTCAGCCAGTGTTGTTACTACGCTAGTGCTGTTACTCCGCGGGTGTTGTTATTCAGCTAGTGCTGTTACTCCATCAGTGTTGTTACTCCGTCACTAATGTTACTCCGCTGGTGTTATTACTCCGTCGGCGTTGTTACTCATCGGTTCTATTACTTCGCCACTCCTGTTACTCCATTGCTATTGTTACTCTGTCGATGTTGTTACTCCACCGGTGCTATTACTCCGTCGGTACTGTTACTCCACCGCTGTTGTTACTCCACTGCTGTTGTTATTCTGCTGGTGTTGTTATTCTGCCGGTGCTGTTACTCAACAAGTGCTATTACTCTGCAAGTGTTGTTACTCCGTCGATGTTGTTACTCCCGAAATTTTTCTGAGTATGTGGTGTTGTTTTTCCTTCAGTGTTGTTACTCTTTCAGTGATGTTACTCCTCCGGTGTTGCTACTCCATGGTGAAATATTTTCTAAGTACCCAATGTTGTTAATTTACACATGTTGATAATCCACCAAGGTAAGTCTTCAGGTACATCCCTAATCAACTCTGTGTATTTGATTGATGTTTCAATTATGACCGAGGACGATCATATCTTAGTTGGGGGGAGGTGTTGCATTTGATAGAAAATGTATTATATTTAATATCAATGACGTCATGACATCAGTATTATTAAAACTTCTTGTCAACTCATACATCTCAATATTATTACCACCATAATCCATAACAATCCATAACCCCCACTTATCCACACACATTGGAACTTGAATCATGCACGACGACATTAACTTGGTGAATGGGGAAATGCATTTAATTGTCTAGGTCCTCTTTGACATAATGATTGGGTAGTCAATTTATCTTTTTTTATCTATAAACCTAATTTTATTTTTTAAGGAATAAATATGAAAAGATGATTTCATCATGGCAACTTTCAACTTTCCTAATTTGTAAAGTCCCTGATTTTGTAAAATTTATGATGATGACCACAAAATTATACTTGAATCTTTCCATGACTATCTAATGAATAATTCCTCAAACCCCATTCTTAACAAAGAAAAATATATTTATCAACAGTCATTTGAAGGTTATTAGTGTTTGAGAAGCAAAATTACCTAAGTTGAAAATTGTTACTACAAAATGTTTTACGCCATCCCTATCTCTTAAGGAGTTGGCTTGCCACCCCATCTATTAAGTGATATTTTGTTGATTAACAATAACCATAGTTAAATTCTAAACATAAATAGTTAACTGGAGGATAGGAGGTCTCATCACGAGCCAACCTACCATGATCATAGGTCCTAATAGAGTGACATTACCACTACTGGTCACCAAGCTGGGGTAATGGCCTTTGGTCATAAAACTGAAGGACAAGAGGTCTCATCACAAGACAACTTGTTCAATTTTGTTAGTTCCCGTGAATGGCATTGTTATTAACTGGATACCAAGCCAGAATAATGATCTTCAGTAGACATCTATGCTTTTGTAACTATGTACTTGTTTCTAATAGATGGGACACTGGCATCCCTGTCGAGGCTATGGACGCCTGCTGGTAGTAGTGGCCATGCCTATGGTATAGAAGTTAATTCAATACTATGATCTACTTGGTTACCTTGTTTTCTCAAAACTAATTGCCGATAAAGCCACTATTGCATATATAAGGTTTGCTAGAACTCATGGTTCATGGGTAAATATTTAAACAGTTCTTAGATAATGGTGGTTATGGTTTATATCTATCATTGAGTCATAAATATTTAATTTACATGTTAGGGATGAAACTTTTATGATATTTGATATTTGACATTTTGTATCATCTAATCTATCATTCGTTTATTCTACAAGTTGCATATCTTTAACCAAAGATAGTTGCTTTACCCAATCAATCTCTATTTAATCCTAGCTTAACAACACTACTATTATTTTGGGGAAGGATGAAGAGGCCTAATTCTAATTTTGAATCCTGATGAATTACTAATTAAGGATATTCATGAGATGTGCTATAGAAATCTTGATGACAGGGAAACTAATCAGTTTGGGGGAAGGAAATCTTGCTACACTTTTTCATTACTTCCTTTGAGCTTGCATGGCTTCCACCTTCCATGTCACTTACACAATCTCAACCTACATTAGCTTCAACAAATTTTAATCCATAGATCGCATTCCGCATTATTTTTTTGAAAGCAACAATTGAGGTGAAATTACATGAGTGTTTGATTTATTAAAAGTTTAGGAGAATGTCACAAAAAAAACCACTGAGCATTATTCACTCATATTTCTCAAACCATTATTTCGCCTACTTTATATAGAGGCATTGGGTTGCATGTGGACATGAAACATATTCAGTTTGGGGGAATGTTGAGCTCTTAATTTTTCATTATTATTACCACTTATTAACATTCATTTCATCTATTTCCACTATTCTTTCATCACATTATTTACCATAATTTATTAGATAATTCCATTTCATAATCGTTTATGCTCTTATGGATAAATAATATCTGATCTCATTTATTTTTAATAATTAATGATTATTATGCATAATTTTGGTTTATTCATTCGTTATAACCTCACTCATGATTTTAGCCTCCAAGATCTCTTCCACATTGCAGAGTTGGTCTTCAACAAAAAATTAGATATTCCAACTCAGGAATTTGCTGGCATAAGAAGTGACAGTTTTGCATTGGACGTTTTGGGAAAATGAAAGCAAATCTGGAAAATCAAAGACATGAGCTTTGTTTAGAATGGACTAAGTCGGTTTCCTAGTGACCATTTTTCAGAAATTCGGTTTGTATTGGGAGAAAAACAAGGTTCTTCGAAGGACATATTTGCAGATTTTCTGTTGCGGCCATTTTCCAGAATTACCCAATTGCAATAACCAAATTTGACTTGTTCCAGCTAAATCAAGATGGATAGATCTCTCAGATCTCATCTTGAATATTGAGTTCAGTTTGTTGTAAGTTTCCTTCGGTTGATTGTATATTTAAAAGACACAATTCAGAGAGAAAGGGGAGCTAGCTGATGTAAGAATTGAGCCTTGTAACAGTGGAACTCTTGTTAATGAAAATTCCAGCCTTCTAATATTTTTCTCAATATGTGAGTTAAGCACAGCCCTGACCAGGGAGTTTGGCTCACTCTTCTGATTAGGTGTTGTGCGTGTGTACTTTTTATGTATATTGTTTTACTTGTTGTATTTTCTTTATTGTTGTTACAGATTTCCATAGATTGTTGTGAATGCTTTTATTTATGCAATTTAATTTCCATTACTATTACAATGATGCTTTAATTTCTTAGTCATGAACCCTTGGTCAATGTAAGATTGTAACCTTGCTCCTGCATATACCTTGCTTGTTAACTAGAAAAGTGTACGCACCTAGATTGATGAATTAATGTAGGAAACGAGATTGAATAATTTATTCATACTCAGACACCAACACCTTTTACAATGAAAATAAAATAATATATAGAACCTTACACCTAGTTGACTGTGTCTAACTTCCTAGAATAAAAATATAACAATTCACTAAAAATAAAAATAATCTCTAAATATTTGCAGGGAATCTGGAACTGTTGCAAGTTTTTGCCTCTAATTTTGGAAATTGTTTTATTGGAACTAATTTTCCTCCTTGAAACTTGGATTAGATCCTTTGATCAGTGTAAATTTTATACATGATGGATGAATATCAAGAAAATTTTCCAGAAAACAAATATAGAATCATTGCATAATATTTTGAATAGTTGGAGATACTGACTGGAAATTTGAAACTTCTTCCTTGAACCTTGTCAAATGGATCACTTAGTATTTGATTGCTAAAGGGATGCCTGAAAATATTGGATATGTTCAACTGAAACTGTCCTTGAAGATTTGTCAACTTTCCTTTCATCCTAGAAGTACTAGCTTTATTTTCCATCTATCCTTTGAATTTAATCTACAAGATCTCTTTTTCTTAACCTAATCCTTGAATATTGAATGGACTATTGATTGTTTGATTGTCTGCTTGAAATCTGGAAATAATCTTTTGACTCATAACATTCTCCCTTTAAATATGATATTGGTGAAGCTACTTCTAAAAATTTTTTAAATTCATTTTGAAAATGTTTAATTCCTGCTCATTGCAATTGGTATTTTATATAGATAATGGAATCTCAAGCTACCACTAGCTTCTAGGAAAATAAAACTGATTTAAAACAAAGCAATCTCAAATTAGTGTCCAAAATATCTCGAATTGTTGGGATTGTTTGAATTATCTGATGCTTGAAAATATTTGATTTTCTTCTTCAATTTCTCTAAGGGATATTGCACTGCCAATATGTATCAAAAGCTGACGCTTCTTCAATTATTAAAGTAGTAGCAACATCCCCTTTTAAGAAAGAATGCTAGAATTATTTCAGTTGCTACACTTCAAATGCATGATTAGAAATTTGAGAGAAAAACTTCCTCAAATCCAATTTCCACCAGAAAAACATTTTCAATATCTAAGCACATGACAAAATGAACTATTGATCATTTAAGGACATTAAGAAAAATTCTCTTAGTTTCAAATTGGCTACAATTATTCCACTTTAAACCTTGGATGCATACAGGATATGCATGCCCACTAGCCAATTGTTACTGTAGGTGAAGCTGAAATATCTTCAACCACCTATGTAGACTTTCTTCTAACTAAGACTGTAAAATTGTATCCTAATGCCCTGCATGTATAAAAATTGCCCATGCATGAACATTTTCATCTTTCACTTTCCTAAGAATTCATTCTTGCAATTCACTAAAATTAAATTCACTCTCATAATTTCAGCAATACATTTACATGGGCTTAGTGCAACAAAACATTCACAAGGTGTGAGGCTTCAAACGAATATTTTTGTAAGATCTTCAAATACACTTGTGATACTGGGCATTTCTGATGCAGGTCAAATGCATTTTAGAGTAATGGAAATAATATCATCAGTTCCTTTGATTTTTTTAGCATTCATGTCCAAAAAACCAATAATGTCAAGAAACAACTGTAAACCAACTTCTTCCTGCACTCTCTCTGAAACAGCTGAAGATGAACTTCATCCTCCACTCTTTCTGTTTTTGCTGCTAGACCGGTTATTAGAAGTAAATAACCACCAAACTTGTCCTACATGTACATCCTTTCAACATCAGTGGCCTCTTTCAAAGCCAAGATGCAAGCATGAGCACACATTGTTCTTTTCTAACAACCTTCTGAAGATTCATAGAGGTAAGTCGGTCCATATTTTGGGTTTAAAAACCATACCCCTATCCGTTGTTGCCAATGCAATTCCAAAAATCTCAATAAAACAAAAATTAACATTCTTTGCATAATCTACATGTACATAAACATATACAGGTAACACACATGGGAATAGAATTTAATGGAAGGTGACAAAAGAAAAGTCAATGCATGACCAACAAGAAGAACAAAACTAGAAAGTATCCAACATAGGCACTAACAAATGGTCGATTTACTAGTAAACCGAAAAGAAAAGGAGTTAAAGAAATCACAAATGTCGACATTGGCTAAGGCTCACTATGCAAAGAACTCCCTATCACCTTTAGAGCTAGTGGTAGAACTTTGTATTGTGCTTGAACCTTAGCAGTTGCTTTTGTAGCTCTCTATATGTTTTTTTTTCACATGGTCTCTAAAATTACCTCCAGGTTTTGGGGACTCTGACATAGTGATGAAAATTATATTTTTTTGAAAAACATCTTCAAGAAATGGTTACTAGGTTTCAAAATCCAAATAACTCTGAATACTACAAGATTTCAACATAGTTTTTATTTATTCACAAAACCGTCATTCGATACACATTTTTGAACTATGATTGACATCCAATCATTATCCATCTGAAGAGCTTCAAGCACTAGGCACCCATATAAAAATCCAGAGACATGTTGTGAAGGAGTTGTCCTTTGAATTATGTTCTCAATGTCCTATTGAAAAGGAAAATCCTCTCTCTCCAAATTTTGTGTTTTTTACTCTGTAATGCTCATGCAAAGAACTCGATCTACAATTTTTTTATTTAAATTGAAGTTTTTCCGTTGATTTTATTTTTTTTGGTTTTGAGGTAATTGAGTATCTAGAGGTAACTCCTTTAGAATTCTTGAAAGTTTTTGGTAATGTTTCTCTTCCATTACCAACTGTGCCCACAGATACTTTACAAGTATTTTTTTCCCGTTCAAACCTAGCAAGATATTATTCCTTAATTCCTTGATGTCAAAAACAACATTTATATTTATATCGTTAGATTGAGATGAGTTACTAATATTGGTGGAAGTAGCTTCCAAAGGGACCTTTCTTGAAATGATCTATTCAAGATCAGAACTAATTTTTTAAATTGTATGCCAGACTTCTGATCTTATTGTTTCATATAGTCCATAAGAATTTGTGTCTCCAATTGGGTGATCACTCTAAAGATACTTCACATGTTGATACATTGATCATATTATCTTCTCTTCAATTTATTCATTAGGAGGCATAGTTGAATAACCATTGTCTCGCAATGAAGACACACAACTAGAGTAACTATCAAATAATTGGGAAAAATCTTGCTGGCTTGAACACCTCTTCAACCCTTTGTTGATCAACACACCAATCTGTTTGTGAATTATTAGGAGAATACATGTGCTTATCAATAGTGCCAAGATTTTTGAGTTGGCCTTGATCTGTAAACTTCCGTGGATATTCCATTGGAGATTTCATCACAACATACCTGATAATAACATATTAAAATACTCAAATTTTACACTATTAAAGTTTTATTTGATTTCTAGATCTATAGATTTTATTGTAATTAGTGCATGCATGTGAATGGAAATTATGCAGAAAATTAGAGAGTGAAATAAGAAGCTCACACACAAATAAGACACAATATATTCTTTCTCATAAACCCTTTTGGGAGAAAACCCAGATGGAAAGTGAGCTCACTTCGCTCTCTTTCTTCTATCTCAAAATATGGATGTAGGTAGAAAGAAGTAATTCCTATGGCCTATGGACTACTACAATGCATAGATCCTCTCTGTTTCTCTACCTCCTCTATCTCCCAACTATCTCTTCTCATCTATGGAACAAAATACTCTCGCAAGAATGGAATGCCTCTTCCTTCTAGTGGCCCAGTTATAACACAACCCGAGAGCCTACTAGTGGTTAAGTTTGACTCCATCAAATCTTAACTACAGTTAAAAAATAGAATCTTCTAGAGTATTTTACATCAACAACATGGGGCTAGACCCTTTTCCATGAATAATGGGTGCTAACATGGCATCCTCCCGAACTATAGGTGTGAAAATAGGAAGGTCAGCTTCTGAGTGGCATAAATTTTTTATACTTACTTCGATTGATGTGTTTCTTGTGCCGTTGGAAAGGTCTCTATGCATAGAATAGCATGAAATGGTGTTGCACTAGAGAGGAAAAGTTTTACCCCCAAAAAACATCATTTAATGCCTCAAAAAACTCTCAGAAGATTTCATACCTTGTTTCACCAAATTGGGTGTTGCCGATAAAAATGGTCCTGGGAGCTAATTCCTCCACTTTTTCCACTCCAAATGCATCAATATGGATGATAGACAATATAATGATGCAATTTCGATCACACCTCTGCATTTTTGGACGATTTTTTCCCTGAAATTTTTTACTGAATGACATGAGGAAAGTTTTCCTCCACCTTCTCTTTAGTGTATGATTTAGGTTTGCCTAGAAGTTGTCCATTCAACCCAATCTACCAAAGGTCATGCTGCCCCTACCTTGTAGTTCTGGACCTCTTCAGTAAGACTGTATCTTCTGTCAACTCTACCTGAGCGTCTAGTGCCAAATCCTCCATAGAAGGTAGGACCTGTTCCTTTTCTTGATCTAGCATGGAAAGCTCATAGAGTTTCAGATTCTGTACATTCACAACTGAGTAAATGCACATATATGGTGGTAAATGGAGTCGATATGAATTATCACTCACCTTTTCCAGCATCTCAAATGGACCATAACTTAGAGAATTGATTTTCTTACCAGGCCTCTGCAACCTCCCCTTGTTCAAATGCATCCATACTTTATGTCCCAACTTGATTTATTTCTCTGTTATGTGTTGATCATTCCTAGCCTACACTTCTCCTACGACTTCTGTAGTCTTTCTCGTACTTGTAAATGGATCTTCCTGATCTTCTCTATAAAAATGTTAGCCCTCAAAGAATCTCCTCTAAGATCTTCCCTCACTCCACCTTGCTACCTGATCTAAAATGGAGTAGATTAGTAATCTTGTGTTAATTCCCCATTCATACTAAAACCCAATATGTTTATCATTTTCTTATCAAGTGCTTAAGGATTCAATACCTTTTCTTAATTAACTAATTCCCATGAGATTTTCTTATGTAAATGTTAGAAACAATTTAACATAAAACATATGATGAACAATAGCAAAATAACAACAAAGAACATCAAAATACAACACACAACAAGCACATGATAAAGGAGTTCACCCCTCCTGGGCTATGTCTCCTTGGTCTAGCTTCTAATGGCTTGGGCCTCTCTCTTATGCTCAAATTGCAATAAAAGTGTGTTTACAATGCTCATATGCCTCTGAAACCTAACTTAATGAGTTTAGAATACTAAAAAATAGCCATCTATCCTATTTTTGCATCCCATTTAGATAAGAACTGAAGAAGTTATGACTTCTCCTAGTTATCCCACTATTTTTCCACAAAATGCTCCAAATCTCACCAAAAACCACATTTCCGCTCCAAAATTTGTTGACAGAGCTAGAAATTCATTGCATTGCGGGCCATAACCTGTCGACCTTATCGTAAATCACAATCAGTGAGTGTTTGCAGGTGGAAGGTCTTGTTAACACAACAAAACGTTGTGATTATGATATCAGCGGACCCGACAGGAACTTAAACTGTTACATATAGAATCCCGCATCCAGGGTCTTATGGTTCATCGCAATCGGAAATTGGCACAGGAACATAATCAGTGATATGGCAGACTCGCCAGGACATTAAAATGCAACATATGAATTATTGAATACTGGAACCCAATCGCAAATCGCAATTGGTGCTTTGCATCAATGGATACCAAAACCCATACCACTGTGATATCAATAGACCTACCAGGCTATGAAATATAGTGTATAACATATCACCTCTGGGGAAAATCGCAGTGGGCATTATATGGTGACACACACACACATATCTATGGGTACCGGGTGTGATATGCGATTGTGATATATCGTATCGCAACCCTGACTGTGCTAGGGGACGATTCTTAAGATTATGCAATATGCCATTGCGATCACATCACAACTTGCTCTGCACTGTGGGCCAATTATTTAAATTGAATCAGTTACTACTGTGATATGCAATATGTTAGGGCCAATGGTGGGATACCACTTGGTGCCTCCTCATTCGCTGAAGACCTTGCCACATCATCCCAATACTACCATGTAGACAAGTCAATCTTGAACTTTGACTTGCTCTAACTTCTGCATATGAACTCATATTTGAGTGTTGTTCACACCGTTGGATTTAGAGTGATGAGATCTTCAATCTGAATCTAAGTTTGACAAGATTCTGACACTTTGATTGTTGAGCATAATTCTAAGCACCTGATCAGTCCTCCCCACTGGAAGCCTTTTGGACCCCAAAAGATTATATTCAGTTATTGAACAGATGCGGGTATTGTTCCCTCACCTTCCACTCTTCAATCTGTTTTAGACTTTGATGGATTTGTACCTTTGATACCCACTCCAAGATAATCAAAATTTCCCCTTTTTGATGACCTCATCCTTCTGTCAAGTATGGTGTCTTGCTGAAGCTCATCAAGAAATTCCGGAGAAAAATATTCAATTGATGGAATCTGTACACTTTCTCCTTGATATTCAATCAATGGAGGCCCATGAAATCTCAAATTTTCAACCTTAATAATGGAATAAATTTTCATATATGAAGGCAAATCTAGATTGAAAACATTATTACCAATATTTTCCATAATTGTAAATGGAACATAATAGATTGGTTTCAGCCTTTTTTATCTTCAGCTTGAAGCCTTTCCTCGCTAATGTATAGCCAAAGTTCATCAACTACTTGAAATTGATGATCCACACGATGTTTATCCTGCCTTGCCTTATATTTGCCTTGACTCTTTTCTAGTTGTTCTTGAACTGTTTGGTGAATGAACTGAATTTTCTCAATGAATTTATTTGCTCTATGTATGTCTTTATGTCCATCTATAGCTAAATATTTCTCAAAGACGAAATCCAAAGGCAATTTAGGAAAATAACCAAGACATGCCTTAAAAGGTGAAGTTAGAGTAAAAGAGTGTTTTGCTCAGTTGTAAGCATGATGAATATAATGCAACTGTTCATCCCACAACTTAGGATGTTTGCTGCAGTATCCTCTTAGCAAATTAATAACTTTCCTATCAACCACTTCAGTTTGATCATCTGCTTGTGGATGGAAGGTTTTACTTTTCTTCAACTTGGTGTCCATCGAGTTCCATAAACTTGACCAAAAATTCCTAGCAAATCAGGAATCACGATCACTTACAATAGAAGTAGGCAATCCAAAATGAACCCATGGATTTTGAAAGAAAAGTTGAGCTATTTGTTCAACTATAATTTTATTTTTACAAGGAATTAATATGCACATCTTTCTGAACCTATCCATAACTACATACAAATAATCATGACCTTTCCTTGATAGAGGAATACCTCCTACAAAATTCATAGAAATACTTTCCCATGGAAGTGAAGGTATTGGAAGTGGTGTGCATAATCCTAGTTTCCTATTACTAGGCTTATTGACTGCACGCAATGAACAACCTCTGATAAAAAGTGACATACTTTCAAGCATATGAGGCCAGTAAAAATACCTCTGAAGATTTTCCATTGTTTTTCTTACACCGAAATGTCTAGCAATAAGAGAAGAATGTGGTTCCCTTGTGACATTTACTCTCTCTCCCTTTAGAACACAAAGTTTTCCCAAATGATACAACAGATTATCATGAACATGGTAGTCTAATTCCTCAACTTGCTGGCTTTGACTCAAGTTTAAATATACCTCTTGAAAGTCAGCATCATGTGCATATTGCTCAACATAACTTTAAGGAAAACATAATGATTCTTGAGTAAAATGGTTGCAGTAACAATCGGTCTAGAAAGCATATAAACAAATCTATTATAAATACCTTTCCGGTATAGATTATCATGAACATAGTAGTCTAATTCCTCAACTTGCTGGCTTTGACTCAAGTTTAAATATACCTCTTGAAAGTCAGCATCATGTGCATATTGCTCAACATAACTTTAAGGAAAACATAATGATTCTTGAGTAAAATGGTTGCAGTAACAATCGGTCTAGAAAGCATATAAACAACTCTATTATAAATACCTTTCTGGTACCTGATTATCAAGTGGAATTGATGTAAAAATCCCATCCAATGAAAGTGACTTGATTGCTGTAATTTTGTTTGAGATTGCAGATATTGCAAAGGTTGATGATCGGTGTGAATAATGGTTTCTTTTCCCATCAAGTAATGCTTCCATTTTTTCACACTTTGCACCAATTCATAAATATCTTTATCATACATAGGATAATTAATAACAAAACCATTAAAAATTTCATAATGAAATGAAATGGGGTTACCTAGTGTAAACAAAATGCACCCATGGTGTAGTCACTTGCATCTGTTTGTAGTTCAATTGGTTATTTCAAATCCGACAATGCTAAAACTAAGGCTGAATTGATCTTTTTTTAAAGCATCAAATGCTTTTTGTTGTTTTCCTCCCCACTAGAGGACAACCTTCAGGCTGGTCAAAGAATGTAGTGGAGCTACTATGGAAGAGAAATTGGCAATCAACTTCCTCCAATACTGCGTTGCTCCCAGAAAACTCCTTACTTCTGCGACTGAATTCTGTATTGGCCAATTCACAATGACTGAAACTTTAGAGGGGTCAATCTTCAGCTCACTTCCTCCAACTATATGGCCCATTTACACTACGAAAGTTTTCCTGAATTCACATTTAGACATCTTCAGAAATAATTATTATCTTTGCAAGCCATCCAACACCTTCATCACATGCTTGACATTCTCTTCTCGTGATTTTTTGAATATCAAAATATCATCTAAATATGCAATTACAAACTCATCAGGAAAGGATATTTAAACATCATTCATAACTCTCATGAATGCAGTTTGAGTGCTCCAAAGACCGAAAGGCATAACCAACCACTCAAACAAACCCTATGGTTTTAAAATTAGTCTTCCAAATATCCTCCTCATCTATTCTAACTTTATGATATCCACTTCTCAAATCTAATTTAGTGAAATATTTTACATTCTTCAACTAATCTAGCAAATCATCTATTTTGGGTAGTGTGTATCGATTCATTATGGTAATTTTATTCAAAGCTCGATAATCTAGATGCATGTATGAAGTTCCATCTTTATTGGGTACCAAAACAATTGGTGAACCACACGACGAAGTAGAGGGATGAATTACACCTTTATCTAACAATTCCTGGACTTGTTTCTTAATTTCTAAACTTTCCAGAATTGAAATTCGATACATATCGATATTTGGGAGTGGACAGTCTTGCTATAGCTGAATTTCGTACTCAATTCCCCTTTTTGGTGGCAATCCCTTTAGTTCTTGAAACATGTCTCCATACTAGTTGACCACATCAAACAATTTATATTTTAGCTTCATGTCACAACCTGCAAAGGATTCATGCTCTGTGTCATTGTTCTTATTTATCATAAGGAGCACAAGATTCTTGCTAGAATTGACTAGTCGCTTCATTTGCCCTGTGCTTGCCAAAGCCAGACAAAGCTTTCTGCAATGGTCTCTCACAATATACTCCACTCCATATGTGAAAAAATGATATTTGTTCTCAAATCTATGGAAAACTACTTTCCTGTCATACAAATACGGGATTCCCAACACAATTCCAAAAATATCCAGCGGCACTACATCTAATTCGATGTTATCAACGAAAATGGTAGTAATTGAAAACTTGAAAACACATTTCCTTGTGACCTAAATATTTTCATCCTTGGTTATCCAATCTAACAGATATGGTTTATGATGAGGCATGATTTCAAATTTTCTTGAGATCCACTGTCAATAGCGTATCAATCTTGGTGTGTTTGGAAATAACTCTGATATCGAACAACTCAATTCTGTTTTCCTCATTTGAAGCATTATTGGGTTTATTTTCTACACTGGTTCTTGCCATGACTTCCTCTTTTCTTGCTTTTCCATGACTTTTCCTTTAGTGAATATGGCTGCAATATCTTCTTCATCACCTAAGTGGGAACCCAAGTCTTGTTGTACAACAACATTTATCTTCTATTTCCTTTATTGTTATATTTTTTCAGTCGTAATTCTAGATGAAGCTTCCAGCAATGCGCTTCATCATGGCCCTCTTTGGAAAAATTCTTGTACATGGGTTTCTCCCCTTCTTTCTTAACATAGGCATTTTTCTTCTACTTTCATTTAAATTCTTTCCCTTTTTCACCACTTTGAAATGACTTCTTCTTACCTTCTTCCTGTACATTTTTCCCTCTTGCTTCAAGGTGTGTACCTTTGATCCGAATTGGATCCATAAAAGACTGTCAAAGAACCATGACTGTATCAGGTTGAGAAAATATCTAAGGAAATTCAAAATAGTGATAAAAAACACCCCTGAACTAGTGGTAATGGCAACCCATGTGGAACGATGAGGACCTCGGTCAAAGTGCGCTGACCGAGACCGATGGAGACCACGCGGGAGGTCAAGGTAGCCCCTAGGAGCCCCGGAATGGGAAAAGGAGGTGGAATTTGATGCACGATTAGCGCATCACTGGGTGAACAAGGCTGTGAAGGAAAAGCCTGAGCACTCGGTTGCATGGGGGAACCAGAGGACTATGGGCGGAAAAGGAAAACGTGTTGAAAGTACAAGGCGGGACCCATGCTCTAGAAACCAGTGGTTTTGATCAGGGCACCCTTAAACAATAAGAGGTTTTGCACAAGAGCAGAGCGATTCCATACATCGATCAACATGTGGCAGGTAGAGGTGAGAGAAAACCATTGTTGATCGTGCACTATCGGTCGAGCAATTCAACCACGCGAAACATGCGTATGGCATCGAATCTGGAGGGTCCTGATCAGATGGCTAAGATTGTGCTCAATGGAAGAAGCATAATCGACAAGGGAATACACCGCGTTTTAGAAGGGATTTGGAATCTGTTTGACCACCACGGTGCAGGAAGAACACATCCATGACGTAACTGAAGAAATGAACTGACGAAGCATGCTGGTGCCATTTAGAGGAGGACAAGTCCACTCCCTGAGCATTCATGATGATGCCGAACAGGGAACTCCAAGTGCAGCTGTAAAAGGTGAATCAACCGAGGTGGAAGAGGAATCGAACAGGCATAGTGGTGGAATGGCTAAAAGCCATGAACAGAGACAGTCGAATCAGCGAAGTCAGTCGAAGTCCGAGTGACCAAGAGAGATAAAGAAAGGAACCAGAATCCCGAGAGGAGGACAGAACACAGAGAACAGTGAAGCGAAGCAAAAGAGACAAAGGGCCGAGCTGACCAAAGGTAGAATCAAGCACCAGAAAGCTTGAAGATTCAAGCCATCCCATAGAGGAATCTATCTGGATTGAGCATCACATTTGGCTCTTTCCACTATAGACCAGAATGTCACAGAGCTAGTAGGAAGAAGAAGTCTATGTACTCAAGTGGCTTGAGGAATCCAAGAACCACCCTGCCAAGCAAACTTGCTTCAAGAGAACTCACATTGAGTCCCTGTATTGTAATTTCTCTGCTTAAAGACACAATAAAACAAGGCCACCACTGAATGTTGGACCAGAGATGTAGCCCTGGAGAATAGGGTGGACTCCTTATTAAAAAATTGTTTGTGTCTTTGTGTTTGCTTACTATATTTCTCTGTTGTCTTTCAATTTTATTGATTGTGTATTGGCAATCTGATCGATCTGTTATTTCAATAATACAGAACACACACCAGCACATGAGTCTGTAATACCTTTGTTAAATAAATCTTTAACTGATGTCACTCATAGGCTAAATATCAGATCAAGTGGTATTAGAGCTCTAGGCTATAAGGTTACACAAGCTTGTGTTGGTTTAGTTGTGAATGCTCATAAGATCAAAGCTCAAATTAGGAGACGGAGAGTTGGTGGAAACTAATCCTGAAATTAGGAGAGTCTATTCTCGAAAGACAATGTCAGAGGAAGGTTCTGTAGGGCCAGACCCTCAATTCATAGAGAGTTTCCTAGCTATAAAGTCCATGGTTGAAGAAGTGTACCGAGACTTTAGAAAGCAAAAGGTGGAAGATTCATCAGGCTCTAAACAAGATAAAGAAGAAGATGAGTCTCACTTCCATGACCACTCCAAAGGAAAGGGGAAAGAGGAAAGCTTTCTCACACCTCCTAATAGCCATATGCATAATAAGAAATCATCTTTGATTAAGTTAGATGTGAAATTTTATTTTCCTATATATGATGGAGAGCTGAATGCTGAAAAGTTGGACAATTGGATTAGACAAATTGATGTGTATTGCAGGGTACAAAACATAAACTCAGACAAGAGTAAGATTTAGCTGGCAAGCCTATGCCTAGGAGGCACTACCTTGGTTTGGTGGGAAGGCAAAACCCAAGATGATATGAAAAGACATGGCAAGACCATCTCTGTCTGGTGTGAATTTTTTGCTGCAATCAAAAAGCAGTTCTATCCATTGGCCTACATGTAGCAAGCCATGATGAGTTGGCAAACTCTTCAACAGTTGAAAGGGCAAAGTGTACAAGAGTATACTCAAGTATTCAGGAAGAGAGCATTGATGTTGGGTATCTCATTAGATTCACCAGAGACTCTTTTGAAGTACAGTAGTGGTCTACACAGCTACATGAGGCATACCATCCTCATGTTTAATCCCACTAGTATAGATGAGGTATCTATACAAGCTACTCATCTAGAGGCTAGAGGAAAGAATGGCAATCCAAAAGTTGGGGGACCATCCCAACCCACTGTAAGCAAGAGCAACGAAGGATAACACTGCATAGAAAGCCAAAGCTTCATGCACCCACTATAAAACGAGGGGCATGATGATGAGCATTGTTGGATTCTGCACCCAGAGATGATACCTAAGAAGTCCGAGGGTAAGAAGAAGAAGACAGCTGCAACTATTCAGAAAGTTTTTTGGTCAGACTCGGGAGATTAAACAACTATAGCAGCAACAGGTATAAAAGGTAAGAATTCTGAAGTATCTACTAGTAATTCTACTCAATTTGTTATTGATGAAGAAAATGAGATAAAAAGACATGAGCTTTTCCATATTCGAGTTATTTTCAAAAATCAAAAGATTGATACTTTGTTTGATAGTGGCTCACAAGTAAATTCGATTTCTGAAGCAATTGTAAATAAATTGGGATTAGCAACTACACCTCACAAGAAACCATACCCATTAGGATGGTTGAAAGATAAAGCACAACTACAAGTGACTAGACAGTGCAAACTCAAGTTTTCTTTTGGGTCAACATTTGTACATGAGGTTGAGTTAGACATAATTCCTTTGGATATATTTGGAATTGTTTTAGGAAGTCCTTACTTGTATGATAGAAAGGCTATTTTCTATAGAGCTGAGAAAAAGTATCTACTTGTTAAAGATGGAATCGAATGCTTTGTAAGAGCTCATAAGCTCAAGAATAATTACACTCTCATAAATTCAGGATAGATGAAAAGAATGATAAATTCATGCAAACAATTCTTACTGATGGTTGTAAAGGAAAATAAACCTAATAAAACCAATGTATTTGAGGGTTGTAATGCTGAACAACAAGCCGATATAGAAAAGGTTGTTTCAGAGTATGATGTCTTGTTTCAAGAACCTAAAGGTCTGCCACCCAAAAAGGGAATAGTACATGATATTATTTTGCAACAAGATGTTCCATTGCCTAACATTGGGATGTACAGGTTGTCTACTTTAGAGAATGCTGAAATCAAGAAGCAAGTGCAAGAGTTGCTTGAGAAGGGCTTCATCAGGCCTAGCACATTACCATGTGGGTCACCAATCATTTTGGTGAGAAAGAAAGATGGCTTGTGGAGAATGTACATTGATTACCAAGCACTGAATAAGATAACAATAAAAAATCGTTATCCCCTTCCTCGCATAGATGATCTTTTAGATCAATTGAAAGAAGATGTTTATTTCACCAAGCTGGATTTGCACAATGGATACCATTAGGTCAGAGTTTCAAAGCAATATGCATGGAAGACTGCTTTCAAAACAAAGTAGGGATTTTATGAATGGATGGTTATGCCTTTTGGCTTAACTAATGCTCCTACTACTTTCATGAGATTAATGAATGATGTACTCAGACCATTTCTTGATGATTTTGTTATTGTGTATCTGGATGACATTCTATTTTTTAGTAAAACATCGGAAGAACATTTAAAGAATGCTAAGAAAACATTAGATGTTTTGAAAAGTGAAAAACTTTATGTTAAACTCTCAAAATGTGAATTTGGCAAAACATGATCCCTAAACTATTTGGGTCATATAGTAGGGGGAGGTGAATTGAAAATAGATCCCTCTAAAGTGGCAGTCATTGTGAACTAGCATGAACCCAGGTTTGCTACAGAAGTGAGAAGCATCCTAGGAGCAACACAATATTGGAGGAAGTTCATTTCTAACTTCTCCTCGATTGCAGCTCCCTTACATGTTTTAACAAGATTGAATAAGGTTTTTCAGTGGGGAGGCAAACATCAAAAAGCCTTCGACACCTTGAAAGAGAAAAATGGTACAACACTTGTACTAGCACTGCCAAATCTACAAAGACCATTTGAGTTCCAAACTGATGCCAGTGACTGCCATGGGAGCAGTGTTGACATAGCACGACAAACCCATATGTTATCATTCTGAGACGTTTAATCCTACAGTAGTTAACTATCCTACATATGATAAAGAATTGTGTGCATTAGTTCAGAGTGTGAAAAAGTGGAAACATTACTTAATGGGCAAAGAGACAGTAATACATACTGATCATCAACCACTTCAATATCTACACTCCCAAACTAAGTTGCAGCAATCAAGACATTACAGGTGGATGGGTTTTCTACAACAATTTCATTTAGTCATCAGATATAAAAAGGGCATACATAACAAGGTTGCAGACATGTTATGTAGACCCATTATAAATGCATCTACTCTACTTAAGCATAATTATGTGCTACATGAAAGCTACATAGAACAATATGCTCAGGATATGGATTTTAAAGATGTATATGTAACTTTGAGTCAAGGCAAAAGAGTAGAAGAATTGGACTATCAACTCTTATACCATTGTGGGAAACTCTGCATTCCACAAAGTGAGAGGATAAAGATAATTAGGGAAGCACACACTTCTCTGATATCAGGTCACTTTGGGGTAAGTAAAATGGTTTCACAGTTGCAAAGATTTTGCTATTGGCCGAAAATGAATGAGACAGTTTCTGGATATGTAAAAGGGTGTGCCATGTGTGCTAAAACAAGCCCAACAATAGAAAACTAGGCTTGTACACTCCATTGCTAGTTCCTTCCCATCCTTGGGAAAGCGTTTCCATGGATTTTCTCTAAATCTAAGAAAGGTCATGACTATCTATATGTTGTTGTGGATAGGTTTAGAAAAATGTGTATTTTGATACCTTGTAGTAAACATATTATAGCTGAACAGACTGCAAAATTGTTCTTTGAACATTTATGGGTTCATTTTGGATTACCCACTTCCATTGTATCTAATTGAGACACCCGATTTGTGGGGAAGTTTTGGTCTAGTCTATGGGAACTGATGGACACCAAGTTGAAGAAAAGCATAGCTTTTCATCCACAAACAGATGGCCAGACAGAGGTAGTAAACAAGACAATGATCCAGTTACTGAGAGGATATTGCAGCAAACATCCTAAGCTTTGGGATGAACACTTGTGTTATGTGTAGCATGCTTACAATAGAGCCAAACACTCTTCTACACAGAGATCTCCTTTTGATACTTGTTTTGGTTTCACACCAAGGTCTCCTTTGGATTTTGTCTTTGGTCAAGATATCATGGTTGATGGACACAGTGATGTGGACAAGGAAACTAGGTTCATTGAACAGATCTAGGAGATCCACCAAGCAGTACAAGAACAACTGGAAAAGAGCCAGGCCAAGTACAAGGCTAGGCATGATAAGCATCAGATGGAGCATAGTTTTCAAGTTGGAGACCAAGTCTGGCTGTATAACAGCAAGGATAGGATGCAAGGTGAAGCTAAAAATCTAAAGCCTATCAGGTATGGACCTTTTAGGATACTTGAGAAAATTGGTGAAAATTCTTTTCACCGTGACTTACCAGCTTACATGCACATCTACTCAGTCGTAAATGAAGATTGCTTGAGATTGTTTGAACCTTCAATGATTGAGGACCCTGAAGAGAAAAGTCAATTGCCTTCTATTTATGACCTCCTACCTGAATACCTCAATGAGTTGCAGGAAGACACAGTGTTGCATAGGAAGGAGAGGAAAACGCATAAGGGAGATGTTGAGTACCTCAGGATAGGGTTAAAAGCCAAACAGTGCAAAGTGGATTGAGATTGGACAAGTGAGAAAGCAATACCCTCACTTAGTCGATGCTTGAAAACCTATTTTTGGTGGTCCAAAAGCTTTTTTAGTGGGAAGGGCGTGATCCGAATTGGATCCATAAAATACCTCTGAACCAGTGGCAATGGCATCCCACGTGGAACGACGAGGACCTCGGTCAAAGTGCGCTGATCGAGGCCGATGGAGACCACTTAAGAGGTCAAAGTAGCCCTTGTGAGCCCCGGAATGGGAAAAGGAGGTGGAATTTGATGCACGATTAGTGCTTAGTGCTAATTGCGCATCACTGGGTGAACAGGGCCGTAATGGAAAATCCTGAGCACTTAGTCGCATGGGGTAACCGGAGGACTACGGGCGGAAAAGGAAAAAGCGTTGAAATTACAAGGCAGGACCCACACTCATTTTGATTGGGGTGCCCTTAAATGGTAAGAGGTTTTGGACGAGAGTGGAGAAATTCCATACATCGATCAACGCGCGGTAGGCGGAGGTGAGAGAAAACTGCCATCGATCACGCGCTATCAGTCGAGAAATTCAACTGTGTGAAACATGCATATGGTGTCGGATCTGGAGGGTCTAGATCAAACAGCTGAGATCGCACCCGATGGAGGAAGTGAAATCGACAAGGGAATACGCCATGTTTTAGAAGGGATTTGGAATCCATTTGACTGCCACGGTAGAGGAAGAACGCATCCATGACGTAACTAAAGAAACGAGCCGACGAAGCATGCTGGTGCCATTTAGAGGAGGACAAGTGGCCACTCCCTAAGCGTTCATGACGACGCTGAAAAGGGAACTCCAAGCACAGCTGCAGAAGGTGAATCGACAGAGGTGAAAGAGGAACCAAATAGGCATAGGGTTCGAATGGCTAAAATACATGAACAGAGACAGTCGAATCAGCGAAGTCAGTCGAAGTCCAAGCGACCAAGAGAGACAGAGAAAGGAACCAAAATCCTGAGAGGAGGACAAAACACAGAGAACAGTGAAGCAAAGCAGAAGAGACAGAGGGCCGAGCTGACCAAAGGCAGCATCGAGTAGCAGAAAGCTTGAAGATTCAAGCCATCCAATAGAGGAATCTGTTCGAACTGAGCATCACATTTGGCTCTTTCCACTGTAGAACAGAAGGTCATAGAGCTGGTAGGAAGAAGAAGTTTGTGTACTCAAGTGGCTTGGGGAATCCAAGGACCACCCTGCCAAGCAAATGTGCTTAAGGAGAACTCACATTAAGTCCCTGTATTGTAATTTCTCTACTTAAAGACCTAATAAAACAAGGCCACCACTGAAATTTGGACAGGAGACGTAGCCCTGGAGAATAGGGTGAACTCCTTATTAAAAAATTGTTTGTATCTTTATGTTTGCTTACTATATTTCTCTATTGTCTTTCCATTTTATTGTCTGTGTATTGGAAATTTGATCAATCTGTTGCTTCAATAACACAAAACACACACCAGCACATGAGTTTGTAATACCTTTGTTTTATAAATCTTTAACTGATGTCACTCATAGGGTGAATATCAGATCAAGCTTGAACACAAACATCATCAAGATTTGTGGGACTAAACATAAGAATGGTATGTCAAAGATAGCTATGCAACCCTCCTTTGTATTTCAACAAGTTATCTTGTGACTGTAAGTCTACTCCTAGAATAAGAGCTCTTCTCCTAAACTCTTGAGTATACTCATGCACATTTTGACCTTTTAATTATCTGAAATTTTTCCAATTCATGATAGATTTTTGCATATGGGCTAAAGGGTAGAATTGAATTTTTATAGCAGCAATGAAATCATACCAAGTAATAGATAGCTTACCATGTTTTTTAATCTCGTCTTGAGTCCTTTCTTTCTACCAAATGAGTGTTGCACCGTCCATCATCAATGAAGCCAACTGAATTTTGATATCATCCTCTTAAAGGTTCTGAATTCTACAATACACCTGCAACTGACAAATCCATTTATCCAACTTCTCTACATTCACTTAACCATTGTACATAGGAAATTTGAATTTAACATCAAGCTTTAGGAAAGTTGATTTACCAATCCCTTTTGAAGAATGATGATGAGTATGAGTAGCGGTGGTATTAGTGGAAGAGTGGGAAGATGCTTTGGAAGAAGAAGAAGAGGATGGTGGAGGCTTGTCTCCATTCCCATGAACTCCTTTTGGATTACCTCCTTCTGAAGAGCCTTCTCCTTTGGGAGGCTTGGAGTGCTCTCCTTGAAATATTATGTTCCTCTCTTCATAGAGGACCTTCACAATATCTATCATATCAAAGAAAGAATTTAAGGTCTTCTCATATTTTGTCATGATAGGTTCTCCTTCATGAGACATGATCTCTGGGGAATCAACTGCAATTTCTACAACTTGAGGATGTGCTGGTGTAGCAGATTTTGGCAACCTTTCTCTTCTTCCACTTGACCCAATTTTAGGGCTTTCAACCAGCTTTCCTTCACCTCTTTTGAGCTTTATCCTTGTAAGTTTGATATAAACTTGCAAACAATTAAGTCCTTATTTCACAAAGCAAATCTAGTAAGAAAAAACCATTGCTCTGATACCAACTTGATCTGAAATGGATTAGATTAGTAATGATATGCTAATTCCCCATTCAGATTAAAACCTAATATGCTTATCATTTTTTTATCAAGTGCTTAAGGATTCAATACTTTTGCTTAATTAACTAATTCCCATGAGATTTTATTATGTAAATGTTATAAATAATTTTACATAAAACATATGCTGAACAACAAAAAAATAACAGCAAAGAACATTGAAATACAACACACAACAAGCACATGATAAAGGAGTTCACCCCTCCTGGGCTACGTCTTCTTGGTCCAGCTTCAAATTGCTTGGGCCTCTCTATTATGCTCAAATTACAATAAAATTGTGTTTACAATACTTAGATGCCTCTCAAACCTGTCTCAATGGGTTCACAATACTAAAAAATGGCCATCTAGCGTCTTTTTGCAACCCATTTGGATGAGAACTAAAGAAGTTATGACTTCTCCTAGTTCTCCCACTATTTGTTTCGCAAAATGCTCCAAATCCGACCAAAAACCACATTTTCAAAAATCTACCGACGGAGCGAGAAATTCGCCACACCATGAGCCATAATCTGTCAACCGTATCGCAAATCACAATTGGCGAGTGTTTGTGGGCGGAAGGTCTTGTTAACACAACAAAATGTTACGATTGCGATATCGACGAACCCAACAAGGCTATAAACTGTTACATATAAAATCTTGCGTTCGGGATCTTATTGTTCATCGCAATCAATAATCGGTACGGGAACATAATTGGCGATATGGTGGACCCACCGAGACATTAAACTACAACATATTAATTATCACATCCGGGAACCCAATCCTAAACCACAATCGACGCTTTCCATCGCTGGATACCAAAATCCATACCAGTGCAATATCAACAGACTTTTTGGGCTACAAAATATAGTGTATAACATATTGCGTCTGGGGACAAATCGAAATTGGCATTATCAGCAGTGACACACACAACCTGCTCTGCTTCGGGGGCCAGTACTTTAACCTGAACCACTTACTACTGTGATATGCGATATGCAAGGGCCAATGGCATGTTGCCACTTGGTGCCTTATCATTCGCTGAACACCTTCCTACATCATCCGAACCCTTCCATGTAGACAAGTCAATCTTTTACTTTGAATTTCTCTAAATTCTACATATGAACTCAGATTTGAGTTCCGTTCACACCATTGGATTCGGAATGCTGAGCTTTTCAATCTGAAGCTATGTTTCAAAATATTCTAACACTTTGATTTTTGAGCATAATTCTAAGCACCTAATCATTACCCATATGCAATATCTAAAGTTGAAGGCGGAACATATAAAAAACAAGTCTCAAATGTGGACTTTCCTATAGAAATGTGGATTGTTCTATTATAATAATGTTGTATATATACTATATTTTCATCACAGGTCTTCAAATGCTTTTGTTTGTATCCCCTCAGAAGTTCCACTAAAGTCTTGTTGACTACTTCTGTTTGCCCATCTGTCTATGGATGGAATGTTTTAGACCTCTTCAACTTTGCGTCCATCTTCTCCCACAATGTAGTCCAGAATGCACTGAGAAATATTTTTTCCTTGTCTGAAATGATTCTCCTTGGTATCCCAAGTGCACCTAGACCTATATAAAGAACAATTTTGCTACTTCTTTTCTACTAATGTTCTTTTTACAGGGCATCAGAACACAAATCTAGCTAAACCTATAAACTACCATGAACAAGTAGTCATGTCCCTTCCTGGTTGTAGATAAGCATCCCACAAATTCCATGGAAATGCTTTCCCAAGGATGAGTAGGTATAGGTAAGGGGTGATACAAACCCTGTTTCTTGTTTCTGGGCTTGTTGTGACAACAAAGCATGCATCCTCTTATGAACCTAACTACCTGCTCTTGCAGCTTGGGCCAATACACATACATTTGCAAGTTAGCCATGGTTTTCTCTACACCAAAGTTCCCTACAACCTTGGTGGTGTGAGCCTCTCTAATGAGCTACAAACGCTCACCTTTAGGAACACATAGCTTATACAATTTGTAGAGTAACCCATCATGGAGATGGTAGTCACCGGTGTTGTCACCATCGTGGACATGACTCTAACTCTACAATTGTTGGTACACCTCCTTGAAGTGCTCATCTTCTAAATATGCCTCTCTGTATACATCATGGGTGAATGACTCCATGGGAATAAGACTCCCCATAGTTGTAATCTTTGATGTGGGTGGCCTTGAAAGCATATTAGCGAACTTGTTTTTGTTGCCCTTCTTATACTTGATCACCAAATGAAACTCCTGTAAAAACCCCATTCACTTGTAATTCCTAGTATGATGTAGCTTACTCTGGGCTTGCAAGTACTATAATGAATGGTAATATATGTGGATTACTATCTCATTTCACACTAGATAATTCTTCCACTTCTTCACATCATTCACCATGGCATAGAACTCCTTATCGTAGGTAGGGTAGTTAAGAAACACCCCATTAAATACTTCAAAATGCTAGCAAATGAGCCTTCCACCTTGCATCAAGATAGCTCCCATATCATACCCACTCATATCTGTATCCACTTCAAAGGGCCGTTGCAAGTTTGGTAATGCTAGAACTAGTGATTGACTGATCTTCTTCTTTAGCTACTCGAAAGCCTTTTTTTGACCTTTTCCCCTTTGAAAACTCTTGTCACTTGCTATAATGGTGTGGAGTGGTGCTGCTGTTGGTTATGATTCAGGCTAACCCAGGTTTGATATATTTTTCACACCAACAAAACCCTCAATCACTGGCCCTTTCGGCAACGACCTCTAAGCAGATCACAGTCTTACCCAAAGTGACTATGGGAGGATGCAGAACTAGGTTTTTGAAACCTTGAGGGGTGCAAAGATGTGGTATTATTATGACTTCTTATAATTAACATTCATGCATCACTTGGCCATATTACTTTAATCATTTAAACATATCATATAAAGCCATAAATCATTACTACGTTGAACCAAAGTGCAAATGGAATAAATTGCAATGCTACAATAGATAATAAGAAAATATACAAATGAAGGCACCAATTTTATTGTAGTTCACCCCAATGTGGGGATATGTCCACAAGAACTATTGCTTATAATAAGAAATCTTCTACAATAAATAGGTCTTGACCTACACACTAAGCTACAGGTCAACTACGCACTTAGCTGCAAACTTAGGCCCTTGCGCACTCTGGCGCAGAGCCTCACCTCTTCCCCGAACTACAGGTCACAAGAATTCAACCATAACATAGATCTAGATCTCAACAATGATTTTTTTCTTATTATTTCACCCTATATATACTATTACATCAAGGGTTACATCATTGAAATACCATGGAATCCATAAAATAAGCAGCTAAAACCACTGACCGTTTACATTATCACATGATTTTACAAAAATAAGGGGTTTCAACCTATCTCAAAATCCTTATATCGCGCGGTATATTAAAAAATACTCCACTGCATGGTCCATTTCGTACTCTACTACATGCTCCACTGCACACTTCACTCCACAAAATGTGGAGTCTTTGCCGAAAGCCAGCCTAAGTTTGGTTGTGCCCCACAACCCCCCAACACTCACATGTGAATCGTCCTAAGTCACTCAACTGTGTTGCCTCTTATTTTTACTGCAATTTTGTTGTAGGCTTCATTGAACTTCTACAGAATCAATGTGACCTGCGTCTCTTCACTGCATGCTTCCTCCAATACTGCTTCTGTTACATGTTTTGTAGCTTTTTGCACCATTGTTGCCCCCCTCTATCGAATCTCTTGTAGCTTCTCATCTATTGCGTCGGAGAATTGGAGAGCCTCATCCTACCAAGGCTAAGTTCTCTCTGTCAAAACCTATTCTTCCTTCTTCAATTCCTCAATCTTCTTCTAAAGGGCCTTTCCCTCATTGATTTTGGCGAGCTTTTGCAAGATTGATAAGGTCTTCGCAGCTGCTCAAATCTCTTCAAACTGTTGTTGCTTCTACTAAATTTCTTCTTGTAATTTTTGCACATTTGGATCTTCTTGTAGCAAAATCCAATTCTGTAAACTCTCGTCCAAAAGTTTTGCACAGTTTTCCACTACTATGGAGATGCTAGCCATTGCAGTGTTTATGTCAGTCTCCCTCTACTCTCTTACTTCTTGTGGCATGGTTGGATGAAGCTTCATTTGCAGCTCACTGATATGCATTTCATATTTAAACTCTATTGTGGTGATCTTTTTCTTGTACCCTTTCACTGCAAGGCTGAGCTTCATGACCTTGTCTTCTACTCGCTCCTCTTCTAAGAGATCAAGGTCCAAAATCTCTCTACATGTTGCTTCAACCACCTCCTTGATCTTCTGTTACTGTTGAACTGCTTGATCCCTCTCCTTGATCATTTGGTTGAGCTTCTATTGAAGCGAAGCCTACTCTTTTTCTAACTGAATGTTCAACTACGAGGCATGTTGTTTGTGAAACTTTAACTCTTCTACTATCTCCATGTGCAACTTGTGTAATATTTGAAATGGTATCCTTGCAATTTTCATATTGATATGCTTCCACCCTTTTCTTGTTGTTGTACATTGGCGAATTCAAACTATGGTGCTCTGGCAAGTGTTGGTTCTAACCTTGCTGCAAGTGTAGGCTCTATTTACCTCTTTTATCCAATCCTCTCCACTACGTGCACGGGTTGTCTAACTGTCTGTGCCAAAATTTTAATTTTTGCAATTTGCTCCTAAACTCATGTGAGAAGTGTGCCATAGCAATATTTCCACTTATTCAATGACTTTGTTGTCACCTCCTAAATCCTATCCCCTATCTGCTCCAGGTCCCCATTAGTAAGGATCATTAGCATGATATCCTTTGTCTTATCTGCCTTTTGCTTCTTCTTGATCTTCGTGGCAGCTTCACCCTGTACCTTCCTATTTTTTGCAACAACTTGTTCTATTTCTATCTTTTCAAATTCCTTATTTTGCTCATCTCCTTCAGGAGGATCCTGGTGACCCTCATCATGTTTCTTCTCTTTCTCTAATTCCTACTCACCCTTATATTTTTCCTTTCCACTCGGTTCACCATGCTATGAGGTGTCCTCCTTTATCGCACTATCTTCTACCTCTGCCTCCAGCATAGTCATCCATTATGCGGGCCACTATTATACTTGTGTGACGAGATCATCTTCTATTACTATGTATGGTAGTGGATGCCATTTCTTCTTTGTGTCCCTGCGAGCATGTATGTATAATTTGTGAAAATCGGCCTTGAACTTCGCAACAAAGCTATATTGTTCGTATAGACTCAGTGGCAAGAGAGGTTTTTGGTTCACTAACATATGTAAATCCATGTGATATAATACAAGAACATCATGTTCTCCATTGTTCGCGATGATTGAGTGGTATACCACAGTGAGTCATACTACACGAATCCATAGAAATATGAAGTTACCGGAGGGAAATGCAAATCTTTCAACTCTCTCCAAGCTAGAATTTCAATAATCAAAATTAACCATGTATAATGGGATGTTGTACCTTTTTCTCAGACCTTGCTACAATTGTCTAGAGATTCATTGTAAAGGTATCGAGCCCAATTCTAATGAACCTGATTGGCACACTACACAGCTAATGAAACTACTGCTATAGGGACTCCATTAGCCTAACACTTTCTCATGATATTTCCAACCAATATGTGTGTCGAGAAGCGAACTTCCTGATCACTGATTGAATTTATATCATAATGCCTTTTTCCTTTTGTCAGACTGAACTTCTTCTTCGTGTTGTCGATTATGGCATAGTATTGATCTTTTCCAACGAATTCTTCCATGGGTTTTCTCCCTTGATATGGAAGTCTAGTGATTCTCCATATCAACATTAGATCTATATGGATCTTATTTCCCATCCATAAGAATCTGTCATGTACTAGCACGAGCAAGTATCACCCAAAAGCCATGCTCCCTAGACTTATGCCAATGTGTGGCACTTTCAACATGTTCATCAATCCTGACTGCTCCAATCCACATGCCAACTACTACAACTCTAACCTCGTCACACCACTCTCATAGTAGTTTACTTGTTCCAAATATTAGTCTAGTTTGAAATGTGGGTATTTCTTCCTATCGTTGAAGTCATAGTCTGTGAACTTCAGCTGCAGAATTTTCCCAAGTAATTCCCTAGTAAATGGTACTTCCTTTGGATATAGGGGTGTGAAGGTGTCTTTTATGAGTTTGGAATTTAGTTTTCTCAGTGGAATTTATAGTGGTAGATGTGATGGAAATGTTGTGCCATCTGTTTCCATATGCTCTACTTTCTCCACTTCTTCCTCATTATCTTTGACTTGCTCGAATTCTTGTTGAGGTTCAATAGGTTTCTTATCTTGTTTCTTCTTTGTTCTCTCTTCTTTGGTTGGTTTCTTCCATGGAGATCTCTGTTACTTTTGTGATGGTGATGGTGCAGGCATACCAGTGGTTGTTTCAACTGCTTCCATGATTCCAGGTAAGCCCTTCTCATGAAAATTACAAAAAATTTCTTCGCAAGAACAGTCAGATGACATATGACAGTGAAAGCTTTTGTAACTTCTTCGCACTATCAACACTCAAACTATCAATTAATCAAAGTTCAAAATCTGGGTGAGACACAACCTTTTATAGAAATTTTGAATATCTAATCCCATCATTAGCTTAATTTGTTTTTCAGATTGTGTTCATTATTTTCAAATCTATCCCTAGATCTTGCTAATCTGTCCTCATAAATGAAACTTTCCACATGTTTTAACGTTAGATTTCCCTTTTCATGGTCACATTTTTGTTTTTTTGGTGAACTTCGACATATCCATATTGTATTGAACATCTCATCTTACGTCATGGCTCCTATGAACTTTGAAATAATCCAAATTGTAGCAAAGTAACTTGCTAGGTCGAATCTCTATGCAACGTATTTTATAGTCTAGTGCCCACTTTCAACTACAAGTAGCACTAAGAATTTTCTCCTTTCTTCTTTAGAGCGAGGCTGTAGGGACAAGTTTGTCCCTATAAAACTTCAACCTGGTTTAATCTTCCTTGGATTAATTCTCCAGTTAACATTGCTAATTGAACCACGCCTCCATTAGTAATATGCTTGATAATGTAGGGGCCCAATCAATGCATCTTGAATTTTCTTGGAAATTTCATAAAATTATTGTCATAGAGAACACGATTTCCTACCTGGAGCTTCTTTTTATTAACATATTTGTCATGTCAAACCTTTTCTCTTACTTTATGTACCTGTTCATGGAATCTTGCTATAAATATCTCTTCTTCCAAAGCAATCAACTGCGATAGTCTTTCCTTCATTATGTCAGGTTCTGCCATATCTGTAAAAGTTGCAATCCTCAAGCTAGGGGCAATGTACTCCATGGGCATCACAAATTATTTCCCATAAACTAAACTAAATGGTGTCTGACCAGTCAACTTTTTACGTGTGGTCCTATAATCCCATAAAAATGTTAGGATTGTAAGGTCCTAGTCATCTTTGTTCACATTGCATACCTTAATCAATACATTATCCAAAGTCTTATTTAATGCTTCTACTATTCCATTGGCCTAAGGGTGATAAGGTGTACTCTTTTGATGATAAACTTGGAATTTCTCAGTCAATGCTTCAATAGTTTTATTCAGGAAGCAGGAACCTTAGTCACTCATCAAAATATTTGGACATCCAAATGTAGACAATATATACTCAAAACTAAACTTGGTATCAATCTCTGCATTGTAGTCCCTTACGGTTTGTGCTTCGGCCAATCTAGTCAAGTAATCAATTTCTATAATTATGTACCTCTCACCAGTCCTCTTCCCAAGTAGGTTGATGGGTCCAACAAAATCAATGGCCCACTTATCAAAGGCTTGTAATGTAGCTTGTGGTACCAATGGCATATCATCTCTTCTTGAAGGTTTTTCTGTTCTTTGACACATATCACATGCTCTACAGTACTCCCTCGCATCTTGATGTAGTGTAGGCCACCACAATCCTGCTCTCAAAATCTTCTACGAAGTAGCTTTTCCTGCATAGTGTCTGTTGTACCTTAAGAAACCAATTTCTTAGCTGTAGAGAAATTGTGCTTAAGACATTAATAAATATTATTTACTGTCACTTATTTTTTGTTGTGTTATCAAATGAAGGACTTGGAAAACTTGGTCTTTAACCCTTAATATATGTATGACCAAAACATCTCAGAATGCCATTTGTTGGTAGATATAAATGATGAGTGAAGAAAGCTTGAAGGAGAAGTTAAAGATAATATGTTGGGTTTTCATAGAAACTACTATCTCTAACTTAGAAGAATTATTAAAATGAGAACTGAATCATATACAATATGTTGCTTAACACAAAAACTACTATCTGTGACTCTTGGAGAAGTTAAATATAATATGTTGGTCTTTCGCAGAAACTATTATTTATAACTTAGAAAGGAAGGTGGAAACTTCAAGTATAGGAGTGCTCTTTTAAGGAATTTAACTTTATTTACATAAGCAAATAAAGGTCTGTAGCTTCATTACTATGCTTGAAATAAGAAAACATAACATGATACATGATAGAGAAGGTTACAAAATTATACCCAACAACTCATGGAAACTTCTGATTCTTTCATTAATCAACGATGATATCAAGAATACAGTGGCCTGGTCTCCGGGTTCTCCAAAATTTGAACCCATTTTCTATAATTTTTCCTCCCTTTATACATTTGTGAAACAATTGCTAATCTCTGAAACTTTCAAACTACTAAACTATTTACCCAACTATCTGAATTAAAAACTATTACAGAATTTATAGAGGTTAAAAGACACCTCAAAGAACCTGAAATAACAGGAAAATAACTGAACTTCGAAGATGACACTAACTGCTAGCTTGCTCTGTTAATCGGTCGTTGGGTTCTTCTGTATATGATTAAATAATGATTAATCCATTTTAGTCGTGATAAACTATGTTAGCCATGCTTAAATCTGGACTTATGTATGTATTAGGCATTTTGATTGGCCAAAACACCAAGAAATTCAACCAATTGCCTTTTTCTTCAAATTTGGCTTTAACATTGATTTTTTCGTTTACACAACAGAATCGATGCAAAACACGCAAAGCGGAACTTAAAGGAATTAACGCAATTTAATAAATCTATCAGATCCGCCTATTCAGCGCTCCGTTGACTTCCCATTATAAATCGCAATCGGCGCTATCAAACGTTATATTGACCCAATCCTTAACAAAACCATGATATAATGGACGTGTCGGAGTTATAAAACATAATGTATAGACTATTAGGTCCGGAATCCCCATCGTTCATTGCAATCGGCAAAGGAACCAACACACATGCATAAAAGGCTTTGCGGACCCACCGGAGTTGTTAAACACATTATATATATATATATATGTATATATATATATATATATATATATATATATATATTTTTTTTTTTTTTTTTTTTTGGGTCTGGTCCTTATCGCAGATTACGATCGGCGGGATCACATACATATATATTAAGTGCTCTGTCTTATTTTCGACCCACCGACATTATCAAACGTGGCAGATATAATATCGGATCTGGAACCCAATCACAAATCACAATCGGCGCTTGTCAGCAGAACCAATTGTCCATAATCATTGTGGAGCCGCCGAACTTTTAAACACAACATATATATTTTAGGTCCAATGTTAACACTTTAAGACTTGTTTCCTTTATAAATCCGATATATATATATATCGGGTCTAGCTCCATATAATCATTCACATAATGACTTGTTTTGTTTGTATAGCAACTTTGGCTACTCTGGGGCCGATTCTTTTACAATTCTTTTAGCGATTCCACTATGTCACGTCTTCATCTTATTTTTATCTCTTTTTAAAGATATTTTCAAGTGATTTTTGAATGAAAAATGAATATTAAAGGCAACGAAAAATACATGTTACAACATCTGGCTCCACCTGGGGATAGTGCTTTTGCCACAAAAGCACTAAAAACCATAGATTAGTGCCTTATTCATTAGGCATGGAGTCATATATAGCTTCACCAAGATTAACTGTGTGAACATTTGTATAGCAAACCCACACCAATATCTGCATTGATAAGATGCTTGCACTTTGATAGCAAAATATTGAGAATCATAGATCAGTAGCCTTAGTTGGGCCTAGAGTCCAAAACTGTGAAAACCGTGAAATTTGACAAACTAGAACCTGACAATCTTGAAGTCTAAGAACTTTGCACGCCAGTTTCCAACTGGAAGTCACCCTTATTCATCAACTAATGATTAAACTCAAGAACTCCAACTGGAAACCAAATGCTCAACACCTGAGGTTATTTATGTACAAGTCCCTACGTATGTATATGACTGACCTCAATCAAGTGAAGTCAATCTTCCAATGATACCAGATTAGCATTTGAGTGCATAATCTTAAACCATTCTGCCAGTGAATTTTTAAAATACAATTCATCCTGAATGAAAAATAAACTATGCATAAAGGCAACTCACAACAAAAATTAGAAGTATATCCACAAAATGATATGTGTAGACTGCTTATAAATTCTTCCATGTAATCTGCCATAGAATCTTCAAAAATATAAGAAAAAATATGGTCTTGATCAGCTCCAAAAAATAAATTCTCTATGTATGAAGGTTCTTGCCCAAATACACCTTCTGTTGGGATAATATGCTTAACAGAGCAATCAATAACATCTTTAAGAAAATGATCTATGTCACTTTCATGTCTCCACTTTTCATCTCCAAGCTTTGATTGAAAATAACTTGTAATTGTAACTTCAGGAAGAAAAAGGATTTTTTTTCAGATTACTATATGACATATGATCAAATTCAAATAGATTATTTACCTCTGATCCATGGGCATCATTGTGTTCTTCAATGCACTGATATACAATCTTTTTATTAGCTTCCCTTTTACATGAGATAGCCTCTTTTTCTATGATAGATGGCTCAATATATTGCTATCCAACATATTCCACTTGTTGGTTTCTTCCTGTAGGTTCAACACCCAACTGATGCACTTGAAGAACTTCGTCCTGTTCCCCATTTAAAACATTTTCGTTATATATAGAAGGATCATCAAATTTAAAAAAATAAGAACTCTGGGGATTTATTTGCAACTCAATCATTTGTTCCCCTTCTTGACTGCTGAGCAGAAATTCTTGATGCATGCTTGAACTTTCCTCCATCTGAATACTCCCTTGATTTGCTTGGAACAAGTTCAACCAATTCTCTGCTTGGGATATCATTGGAGAGAAATGTTTTATAAACTTCTCCATATCATTTTGAGAAAATGATGCAAGATCTGCTTGGAACATAGTCAACCAATTCTTTGCTTGGGAGATTATTGAAGAAGAATGCTTTATAAACTTCTCTGCATCATTTTGAGAAAATGATGCAAGATCTGCTTGGAACATAGTCAACCAATTCTTTGCTTGGGAGATTATTGAAGAAGAATGCTTTATAAACTTCTCTGCATCATTTTGAGAAAATTATAGTTCCTCACTTTCAAAGACTTGCTCATAATTAATTTGGCTATAATCTCTTTGAATGCTTGATATATTATCAGCAATATCATCAGTTTCCTCAACAGGATTATCTTGAGCTTTTAAAGTTTCTTTAAAATCATAATATTCACAACAATTTTCAAAAGGAAACTCATGTGGATAATAAATTCTACAAGAAGAATTGGATACTGAATGGAAATATTTCAAAGATGAAATGCTTGAACGAGGCAAAGACCTGAACAAATCCCTAGCTTCTAGGTCCAAAAAATCATCAACAACTTCATCTTAACATGTTCATGAATGATTCCCTGCTGCTCCATTCATTCATGAAATTCTTGGAGATGCTGAGCTAGATCTTCATATTCCCTTCTACTGAATTTTGGAAGATACTCATCCCAGACATAAAATGTAGGAACATCATGAGGATAGCCGGTGATCCCAGTAAAATCAAATGGACCAAATTTATGGACTAAGAATGTAGGAAGAGCCATTAAAACCCAGAAAAGAAAACTTCAAAGTATAGTGGAGTCACCAATCAATGTTGTAAGTGAAAATCACAGGTGTGAATGTACAACCAACTGTTGAAACTTGTCATTCTCGAAAATCAGCTTCAAACTTGATAAACCCAAGTAAAAGTTCTCTTATTTAATTTATTTTATTCAAAATAGCCAAATATTCCCTCCTCACTGAACAACCAAAGGAAAATATTGAAAACCCAGGGAAAAATGTTCATATCTTCTCTCATTGGCAACGGGGCCAATTAATGTTGTACCTTAAGAAACCAATTTCCTGGCTGTAGACAAATTTCTCTTAAGACATTAATAAATATTATTTACTATGACTTATTGTTTGTTGTGTTCTCAAATGAAGGACCTGGAAAACTTAGTCTTTAACCCTTAATACATGTATGACTGGAACATCTCAGAATGCCATTTGTTGCTAGATATAAATGATGAGTGAAGAAAGCTTGAAGGAGAAGTTAAAGATAATATGCTAGTTTGTCACGGAAACTACTATCTGTAACTTAGAAGAATTATGAAAATGAGAATTGAATCATAGAAAATATGCTGCTTAACACAGAAACTACTATCTGTGAACTCTTTTAAGGAATTTTAACTTTATCTACATAAGAAAACAAAGAACTGCAACTTCATTACTATGCTTGAAAGAAGAAAACATAACATGATACATGACAGAGAAGGTTACAAAATTATACCCAAAAACTCATGGAAACTTCCGATTCTTTCATTAATCAATGATGATATCAGGAATACAGTGGCCTAGTCTCCGGGTTCTCCAAAATTCAAAACCTTTCTCTATAAATTTTCCTCCTTTTATACATTTGTGAAACAGTTGCTGATCTCTGAAACTGTCAAACTACTAAACTATTTCCCTAACTATCTGAATTAAGAGCTATTACAGAATTTCCAGAGGTTAAAAGACACCTCAAAGAACATGAAATAACAAGAAAATAATTGAACTTCGAAGATGACATTAACTGCTGGCTTGCTCTATTAATCGGCCACTAGGTTCTTTTGTATATGCTTAAATAATGATTAATCCATTTTAGCCATGATAAACTATGTTAGTCGTGGTTAAATATGGACTTATGTATATATTAGGAATTTTGATTGGCCAAAACACCAAGAAATTTGACCAACTTCCTTTTTCTTCAAATTTCGCTTTAACACTGATTTTTTCGTTTACACAACAAAATCGATGCAAAACACGCAAAGTGCTTCATTGAATTCCCATTATAAATCACAATCAGTGCTATCAAATGTTATTTTGACCCAATCCTTAACAAAACCATGATATAACGGACGCGCCGGAGTTATAAAACATAATGTATAGACTATCGAGTCTAGAATCCCCATCACTCATTGCAATTGGCAAAGGAACTAACATACATGCATAAAAAGCTTTGCAGACCCGCTGGAGTTATTATACACATTATATATATATATATGTATATACATATATATATATATATATAGATATATAGATATATATATATATATGTATATATATATATATATATATATATATATATATATATATATATATATATATATATATATATATATATATATATATATATATATATTCGGGTCTGGCCCTTATCGCAGATCGCGATCGGCGGGATCACATACATATATAATAAGCGCTTTGTGTTATTTCGGACCCGCCGACATTATAAAACATGGCATATATAATATCGGGTCCAGAACCCAATCGCAAATCGCAATCGACGCTTGTCAGTAGAACCAATCATCCATAATCATTGCGAACCCGCCGAACTTTTAAACGCAACATATATATTTCGAGTCTAGTGTTAACACTTTAACACTTGTTTCCTTTGTAAATCCAATATATTTCTTTATTTCTTTCTCGTTTTGATATTCACTTATATATATATATCTATATATATATATATAGATATCGGGTCTAGCTCCACATAATCATTTATATAATGACTTTTTTTGTTTGTATAGCAACTTTGGCTACTTCGGGGCCGATTCTTTTACAATTCTTTTATCGATTCCACTGTGTCACTTCTTCATCTTACTTTTAGCTCTTTTTAAAGATATTTTCAAGTGATTTTTGAATGAAACATGAATATTAAAGGCAACAATAAATACATGTTACAACAGTGTCCACCAGTTGCACCACCATCAGCTTCTTCTAGAATCATCTGTCTTTCTTGTTCATGAACATATTTGTGCAATATTTCATTTGATTCCATCTTATATAATTGTCCTGCTATTAATGAAAAATCATCTACCTTAACCACTAATTCTTTGTTTTTCTGCGTAGTATATACTAAAGGAGCCATCCCTGTGGTAAAAAACTGAATGATATATGAAAAATGGTCATCTACAACTCTGATTGGAAATAATTGTGCATTAGGGAGATTATCCTCTATGCTGGTTTGTTCTTCCCCTATTTCCAATCTTGATAGATGATCAGGTCCTGCATTCAATCTTCCTATTTTAACAATGATTTGAAATTCATATTCCTATAATAACAGTAACCATTTGCAAATATTTCCTCCTAAGACATGCTTATTAAACAAATAATTTAGTGCAAAATGATCTATGAACATTTAAAAGTGTGATCCCAACAAATAATGTCTAAATTTATGCAAAGCATACACCATGCCCAATCCTTCCCTTTCTGTAGTAGTGTAATTATTTTCTTCTTTAGATAACTTTCTACTTGCAAAAGCTATAGGATGATCAATTTCTCCTCCACTAGGTTGTGCCAATACTATTCCCAAAGCTATACAAGAGGCATCCACATGGACATGGAATTCCTTATTCCAATCAGGGAACAATGATATAGGTGTTGCTACCATTTTTTCTTTCAATATGTCGAGGCTCTTTTGGAATTCTTCATTCTACTAAGAAGTTACATCCCTCTTTAACAATTTCTCCATAGGCGTAGTGATCTACGCATACTCGTTGATGAATTTCCTATAATACCCAGTATTCCCCAATGTAGTGCAAAGTTGTCTTACTGTCTCAGGTGGAGGAAAATTCACAATGATAGAAATGTTAGCAGGTTCCACCATTAGTCCTTGCTTACAAATAATGTGTCCCAACAATATGTCAAAGGGTACACACAATGCGCACTTCTTTAATTTCAAATATATTTGATACCTTCTACATGTGTCGAGCATAAGTCTTAAACTTCCAATATGTTTTATTAGCAACCAAAATATTGTCCAATCATCAAAATATACCTCTAAAAATTTGTGGATGTATTCCTTAAAAGCTACAACCACCACTCTAGAAAATATAGCAATGGCATTCTTTAATCCAAAAGGCATTATTGTGTATTGATATGAGCTTCATTTTTTAGCAAATGTTGTCTTGTGGAGATTTTCAAGTGTAATCCTAATCTGATGATAACTTGAAAATCGATCGGTAAATGAGTAAGCTTCCTAACCTCATACATTATCTACCACTTCATCTCTGAAAGGGGTAGGGAAGGGATCATGTAAACATGCATCATTCAACTTTCTTAGATCAACATAGATCCTAATCTCTCCTTGAGTCTTCTTTTCTTACACCACCATAGAACTCATGCATTCTAATTCTTCTACTAGTTCAATAATTCTTGTTGCTATCATTTTATCAAGCTCTATCTTTACTTTCTCCTTATACTTCGAAGTTAGCCTATAAGGTCTTTGTTTGACTAGCTTCACATCAGGATTAAGGGGAATCTTCATGACTCTTAGATCTCCTATTCTACCCTTCACCTTTGAAAACTTGGTGGGAAATAGTTCTTGCTATTCATGAAGTAACTTTGTAACTTTACTGACTATCTCTTCATCGCAATAGTCTCCTATTGTTGAAAACTTAGGCTCCTTCTCTGATCCTATGTTCACCTTCTTTGTCTTAAGTGGATTTTTTATATCTGGTATTTCTAGCTCAGTTCCAGTTACTTCGCATTGTCCTTCTGATTCTGTTATGTTGATGTTGCGACGATATTCTTCTTCTTCTATAGTAAGGTTATAGAATTCTAGTGCATTTTCTATCTGCGTAGCCCAATCAGGTTGCTGCCATGTCAATGGGGTTGCATTCTCAGAGATACTCTTCTTAACTGGCTGAAGGACCAGATTTATGTATGGGTAATCATCCTCAAATATGAATGTTAATATGAAGCCATCGACCATGTCTACCCAGTTTATTGTATCATGTCGACGCTTTGTTTCTAAGTACCAGTTCTTAGGGATTGTCTCTAGTAGTGCATAGCCAGATATGCTTCCTCGGATTAGTTTTACCATCATATTTGATCTCTATCTCTTATCTATCTGTCCAAACCTTATCCACATCAATCTTCAACATTCCTGCCAACCTTCTATATTTTTCTTGTGTGCACTCCACCATATAATAGAGGTAGATTTCAGGGCTATATCCATGGCTAACAACATTTGATTCTCTGGAACTTGTTCTTCATAATCATCAGGAAAAGTATTTACATCACCCAAGCCATCATAAGAAGGAAGATTACATACCTTATATATCATATAACGAACTGATTTGGTAATTCTTTCACAACACCTTGTGGATACTTCATGCTGCCTATTCTGCCAGTTTTCCAATTGTTCTTCTTAGTTTGAGGTACAATAAATCTCATGCTCCTAAGTCAACTTGCCTTCTATAGTACGGTTAACCCAATCCTGTTCCTTTGCTGTCACTTGATAGATATTATCTATATCAACTGTGAAATATGGGTCCAAGGGAAAAATTAATCTCATATTATTCCCTTCAGATATCATCTTTCTCTCCTTTAGATTAATTATAGCCATATTGTCAAATTCCCAATAAATTCCAAGCAATGCAAGATAGGGGTTACTACCATCAACAATCTATATAACTTCAAAATCAGCAACATTGTGAATTCCTTCAATGTCCACTGTTATACCTGGTAGTCTTCCTAAGGGGAACATATTTTGCTGATTTTCCATCCTTAACTAAATAGGTGACCATTGTCGCTTCGACTTACCCATTAACTCCCATGTCTGTTTCATTAAGACATTAGCATCAATTCCTAGATCAAGGATAACTTGATCCATCTCATATACTCATATCTTTGCACTAAGTCTCATCTCTCTTCTGGTTCTTTTTTGTCAATGAAAATTATTAACTGCACGCATCTCACTTCGCAGTGTTTCTTTGGATGCATAGGAATTTATCAACTCCTGAAGCCCTTATAAATCCTTTTGATCTCTTAATAATTTCATGCAAGTCTGCAGAAAATAATTTAAAATACATACTTTATTTGTTGCATCCTAGACTTGTGTCAGAGCTTGATCTTGTGTCAAAGCTATATTATGCATCGAAGCTTGATTCTATGTCAAATCTGATGACATGTTGTACCTAGTTCTCTACTTTGGCTGCACACTAGAGGTCGAACCTCTAACATCCATAGAGCTCCAAATTTCTTCCATTAATACTTATTTTTCCTTCTGAATCTAAAAAATAGTGACTTTCTCAACAATTTTTCTAACACATGTACTTTCAAATTATTTCTTCTCATCTACTTTACCACTTTAGGTCATAGCTCCACTTCTAGTGACAATATTAATTTGAGGTTCATCGGTCCTCCTTTCAATAGTCATCATTTGGATATTCGTTGTCGACTGCTGATTCCTTTTTTCTTGCACCTTTTTCATAAGTACAGGACATTTTTCAATTACATGATCAAAGGATTTACACTCCTTACATGTCGTTGTAGGGTTCTGATAATCTCTCCTAAAATGACCCACCTGTCCGTTGTTGTAGAAAATTATCTGTCCACGACCTCAACTAGCTCCAACACCTCGACCTCTTCCTTGGTAGTCTCCTCGACCACCGCATTGTCTACTACTTTCATGCCCATTTTCTTCTCCATGCATTCTATAAGTGTCAGCACCATGCCCCATCATTAGTTCATAAGCTCGACAATTATTCTCATCATGTCTTACTAATTTACATAATTTCCAATATATATTCTTTGGAGTCTACACATATTTCTGTAACATGTAACAGTCTTTTGAACAATGTCGGCCTATGTTCTTACATATCGTGCACTGAATTTGAGATCTTTCATTTAATGGATTTAGTGTGTTATCATCCAAAAAATTCTCAAAACATCATTGTGTCAAATCTGCTTTTGGTCATGATTTTAGGGAGGTCTAAAGGCCATTTTAGTCTTGATAATGGGTAGGTGATAGGTTAAGAGTCTCATTTTCATATCCAAATGAAGTTAAATCAGCCTTGTTCCATGTCCTAGAAGTCTAACATGCTTTTTATAACCCATATCTTTAACCATTCTGAAAACTGTGCTGAAAAAGGAGCATACGCAGTAGTTTCGTAGCGCGCTACGATATGAAACTGCTGAAGATGAACTTTTAGCACTTTTTTCTGATTTTGGTAGTCGACTTCCAAGGGGTTTCTTGAGCAATTTAAAACTCATGTTTGAAAACTAAAAGAGTTTTTTCTTCCTAACATACTTAAATACAAAAACCTCTCTCAGTTTCTTTAAATTCATTATAAGGTGGGAGAAACTGATGACCCATTTTAGTAGTTCATTTCATGATCAGTTTCTGGCCAAATGAAAAAATATTTTAGAATTCTAAAAGACTTTCTCTTCATAAAATCTCTAGCTACAATAACCTCTCTCACTTTTCTCGAAAGTGTTACTGGTTGAGAGAAACAAGGCTTTCTTTGAAGCCATATTTTCAGAAATTAGAATTTTCCAGTTTTACACATGTTGTTCAAAGACAGTTTCTGGAAAATTAGGTCACGGATCAGCAGGGTTGGTAACAATGTTGGAGGCATCACAAAGGTTGAAGACATGGATTAACAACTGTCAAAGAATGTATTTAGGTCTTAGATAAGGTTGTTGAAACATGTTTTAGGAGTTTCACTCCTATTTGTATTAGGACTCCTAAAAGACAGTTAGCTGTCAGCTTGTAATTAAGAGTTTGTTTTATGAGTAGATAGGTGTCAAATTCGATTTATCCTAAGGACGTATCATACAATCCAAGGTTGTAAAGACTCTATATAAAGCATGAGGTTGAATTCCTCAAAGGGGGGTTGGCATTTGTATTAGCAAAAAGAAGCTGTTGTATGTGAGAAAACTGTGTGTTTTTCAACTTAATACAAAGATCAATTTTACTACTCAAGATTCACAAGGGGTTTATGTGTTCTATGTTTCTATGGCCTTTTCCAATTACTTTTTTGCATTGGTATGAGCATGTGTTACTTAGAATACATTGGAAAATGCTATAACTTCCTTCACATGCTTGTAGACTGTGTTTATTCACTGTGTTATTGTTTCTCTTATAAACCTAAACTCCAAGTGCCTTGACTTCCATATTTAGCTGATTATGATGTTTTGTTGAAGACTAATTTGACTCCATGGCCCAATAGATGCTTTCTAATCTATAATTCAACCAGTTATAAATTTTTGTCCATTTTTATATAAATTTTAGGAAAGGACTGATATATACAGAGGCAGTTTAACTTTTCTGAAGTTGAGATTCTTAGTGTACTTTAGTGAGCTTTATCTTTATCTTTGATATATTTTACTTCCATAGTCTTAACGCTTATTACTCAAAATTCATGGAGGACCATTCTCTGACTTCCTTTAAGTGTTAAACTATGGTGAATTGAGTTCTTTGGTCCTATCTTTGGATGTTTTTCTTTAATTTTTAAATACTTATTTCTCAGAATTCATGGTTATTCATTCTCTTATTTCCTTTAAGTATTAAACTTTGATGAATCACTTTTAATACTTTCCTTTTGAATACCTTGATGTATCATTATTTAGAATTCATGCCCACATGCTCTGACTTCTATGAACTTCAAGTTATTAAGACTTTCCTGAATGTGTTACTCTTTCAATGAAGTATATACAAGCCTAAGTTTGTGTTATCTTTGTCTCTGTCACTGACTCCATAGCCCAATGGTAGCAAGTCTCCATCTTTCAACCTATAAACATATAAAATCACAAACCATAGAGTTAGCCATCTATCTATATCTTTAATCAATATCGTTAACCATTGAGAGATCCCTCTCAGGCTGAAGAGGCTAAGCCTCAACCAAAAGATTGGTTTGAAATAGTTACACTAAGATTTACTTGATGAGTAGCCTATCAGGGTCTTATTTTGGTGATAACATAGTTCCTCACTATCCATGTAATCCCTAAAGATAGACATTGTTCTCTAGAATGGACCGATCTACACTTCGTACACCATACTTCCTCTCTGAATTGTTTTTTTCTCTTTATATCTTGTATCTACAAGGTTAGGTTCCCCAACTAATTTGGAATATGTTCCATACCTGCATTAGTATCTCTTATAGATGATGCTTCCAACTTCATTGCAATCTGTATAGCTTCGACTTGAATTTTTATCTTTTGTTGTGTCAATGGTAATCTAATATGCAGTAACAACGCAAATGTAAACCATTCTTGATGTTGTTACAGAGATATATCAAAGCGCACTTGATCCAACAATACCTTAAATATGTGATCAAATTCTCAAAAAGACTTAGTAGGTTTCTGTTTAATTTCTTTCAACTTAGTGATGCACTGCGACTCAAACTTCAACTTCTTAGATTGTCTAATCAAAACTACTTTAATATCTTTAAATGTTCTGATTTGATTATTTGAATACTTCATATACTATGTCAATTCTCTATCTCAGAATATTGTAATGAGTTGTTCTTTCATTATATTTTCATCGTTGATTTGCTTTGCGGTCCGTACAACTTCACATAAAACCAAAAACTATTTTGGATCTTCCTATCCAGTTTCTTTGAAAACAGGCAAGATAATATCATCAACCATATTTCTTCTTGGAGGGGGAGGGGGATGAGTAAGGGGAGCAGAATGGGTTCGATCTATATTTTGCACCAACAAAAGCCTCAATAACTAGCCCTTTTGACAACAACTTGTAAGTAGATCATAGTCTCACCTAAAGTGACTATGGGAGGATGCAGAAATAGGTTTCTCTAGCCTTAAGGGATGCGTAGATGTGGTATTATTAGAACTTCTTACACTTAAAATTCATACATCAGTTCACCACATTACATTAATCATTTAAATATATAATATAAAGCCATAAATCATTACTACGTCGAAATAAAGTGCAACTATAATAAACTGTTATGCTACAATAGATAATAAGAAAATTTACACACGAAGGAACTAATTTTACCATGGTTCACCCAAATGTGGGGCTATGTACACAAGAATTGTTGCTTATAATAAGAAATCTTTTACAAAAAGCAATGCTTGACCTGCACACTAAGTTGCAGGTCATCTATGCACTCAGCTACAGACTCAGGCCTCTACACACTTAGTTGTAGAGCCTTGCCTCTTCCTCCAACTATAGATCACAATGATTCAACCATAACATAGATCTGGATCTCAATGATGATTCTTTTCTTATTATTTCAACCTATATATACTATAAAATTGAGTGTTGCATCGTTACAATACAATGGTCCAAATACCATGGACTCCCTAAAAAAGGTAGCTAAAGCCATTGATCCTTTACATTATCACATGATTTTACAAAAATAAGGGGCTTCACCCTATCCCGAAGCCCTTATACTACTTGTTATAATAAAAAATACTCTGTTGCAAACTCCATTTCACACTCTGCTACATGCTCCACTACACACTTTGCTACACAAAACACAGAGTCTTTGCCAACAACTAGGCCATGTTGGGCCGCACCGAACAACTTCTACCCCTGAAAATGAGGATATGAAAATTTTCATGTACTGTGCTACCCCAATGAAACTCCCGACATTAGAAAAATTAGTAGGCACTAGCCATTTCATAATGGCCTCCATCTTAGAAGGATCTATCTTCAGCTCCCCTCCACCATTAACATACCCCAAATACACCAAGGACTGCTACGTAAAATCACACTTCTTGATATTTTCTAGTAGATCGTGATTCTTCAATGTTTCTATCACCTATATGAAATATGAAATATGTTCCTTCGAGGTAGCACTCTATACTAGTATATCATCCAGATTAACAATAAAAAATGAATCTATAAGAGGGTGCAATGTATCATTCATTAGTCTTATAAACACAGTTGGTGCATTACATAGACCAAATGACATAACTAACCACTCATACAAACTTTTCCTAGTTTTGAAAGCAGTCTTCCACGTATCTTCTTCTTTGACTTGAACCTAGTGATATCTAGACTTCAAGCCCAGCTTGGTGAAATACTTTTCTTACTGCAATTGATCTAGTAGATCGTCTATCCTAGGTAGTGGGTACGTATTCTTGAGCATGATTTTATTCAATGCCCTATAATCTATACCCATCCACCAAGTCCCATCATTATTTGAAATAATGATGATTAGTGACCCACATGGTGATGTACTTAGTCAAATGATAGCCTATTTCAATAACTTCTGCAATTGTTTCTTCACCTCACTTGCTTCTATAACAAGCTTCTTGTACAACCCAATATTTGGAAATGAGGAGTCTGGAAATAGTTGGATCTCATGCTCCACTTCTCTCTTAGGTGGTAACCCTTTAGGCTCTCGGAACACATTCTTGATTGCTCATAAAATCTCCTCCGTTTTTGTTTCTCTTTCTTAGTAAATACCTCCACGGATGCTTGGCCTCTTATTGAATCTTCTTCACAATGACTTTCTCTTAAAAATAATAAAACATACTTCTTGCTGGAACTGATCAATTTCTTGGTCTGGTTGGCACTTACTCATGAAATTTTCGACTTGATTTTGTGCGCATTGATGATGAACTATTTTCCATCCTCGATGAGCTGATACTGGTTAGATCTCCTCATGAATATTACATCACACATGCACATGTATTGACTCTAAACATGAATCCATATACATCAAGGGAAACCACATCCAGATCTACATCATCAATAAAATCATCACTGGTAGAAAATAATTTTTTCATTGTTTTTTTACCTTCATCTCTGCATCCTTATTTACCCATCCTAGTGGATATGGGTTTGGATGATCACGAATTTCCATCTCCAACTTCTTGACTAGCTCTGCTGCAATGATATTCACCTGTGATCCTGAGTCAAATAGAGCATCACTCTTTGTCTTCTTGACATCCATCATTATGTGGAAGTGTTTGGTCATTTATTTCTCTTCTTGTTGCTAAAGGCAACTCAGATTCACCTCCTTATACATTGATGTACAAATGATATTCTCATCAACATCTGAGCTACTTTGAACTTGGTTGCTCGAATCAGTGGCCATGATATTCTTCTTCTTATTATCTTTCTTCTTGTTCTTCAAGTTTACCTTTGGATGCAACTTCCTGCACTTTTCCTCTGTATGGACATCAATGTTGTAGTGGTTGTAGTGATTTCTAGGATAATTTCAATCGTGTGTTGTGGCTACTGTATTTTTATCTTTTCCCACATTTTTCTTCTTCTTCCCCTCCTTAGAAGCTTTTTGTTGTTCCTTCTACTTCGATCCACTTGATTACACTCTTTTTAAGCCTATGTTATTCAGGTATTGTGCCTGTACACAAGCCTCATCCACTGATTTTGGCTTGAACAACATCACTTGCCCACGTAGGTGGTGGTGTAGACTCCCCAAATAATTGAGGAGTACATCTAGGTTCTTTGGAGAGATACCCAACAGTATAGACATCTTTCTGAATTTTGTGGTGTACTACTGCATGCTTTGGCTAGAATGTTTCCTTAGTAATCCCACCAGATCCATTGGTCCTTTATGTACCCAATGGGATAAAACTATGACTTAATGAGGGTTTTGAAATCCTCCTACTTAGTCACCAGAGGTTCTTCCTCTAACCTTAGGGTTTCTGTGTGGCTCTCGCACCAAGTCAGTGCATGTCCCTCTAATTTCAGCCATGTGAATGAGATCTTTTTCCCTTCCTCAATATGACGGATGATAAAATAAACATCCAGTTGCTACAACCAGTGTTTCAGATTCATAACATCAAAGATTTTTGTTGTTCCTTCAACTTTGATCCACTTGATTATGCTCCTTTTAAGCCTAAGAAGAATAAGACATCTCAGAAGAACTATGACTGTGGAAGAATCGATTGGGGAATATGTGGAAGCAACACTTCAGATTCAGAATCACCTCAGAATGAATATGAAGAAGCAAAAGAGCTATCAGATATGAGTTTTCTATTCTATAGTGATACATTTCTCCATCCATTTGAAGATGATGAAAGTGATAGGGAAACAAATGAATTTATTCTTATGGGTGAGAAAGAAAGATATAAAATAGAGGTAGAATTTAAAAGGCTTACAGACAAAATTACAAATCAAAAAGATCTATTGCACAAAAGGGAAAGTGTCTCCAGAGAAGAAGTTACCAAACTAAAAGCTCAACTAGAGGAAGGAAACAAGCTAAGGAAGTTATTCAAGGAAAAGGAAGATCAATGTCAAAAGTTGCAGGATGAAGTAACATCATTACGAAATCAAGTAAATGAAAGGAGCAAAACAATCAAGAAACTCAGAGAAAGATCCAGTTACTATGAAAGTCTTAAAACTAATATCCTCTCGCTAAAATAAGATCTTGAAGAATCAAATAAGCAAAATAAAGAACTACTTCAAGCTCTTGAAAAAGAAGAAAATGAAGTTCTTGAATTAAGACATCTGTTGGAAGAAGGAAGAAAAGCAGAAGGAATCATGAAGAAGCAGTATCTTGAAAATGAAGAGCAACATTAGGCTGAGGAAAATATTCTAAATGGTAAATTAGAAGAAAAGGATAAGCTCTTATGATTTCAAGATAGTACTAATATCTTGGATGATATTCTTAGTAGTCAAAGGTCTCCTGCTATCAAAACTAGTCTTGGTTTTCATGAATCTATTGGAGGTGAATCTAGTTCACAAAATAAGACAAGACACTCTAATGCACAATCTGAAATACTCAACAAGGAGATGAGAGGTCAATCCCATCAACAACCAAGGAAAGAAATTCTTCAAAGAAAATCCTTTACTCCTCCGATGAATAATGTTGAATGTTACGTATGTCATAATCTTGGACATGTTACAGCTAGATGCAAAAGTAGAATAGTTCAAGACCATCACATAGAAAGATCATCATGTTCCAGGTACTTTAAGGGATATTGTTTTTCTTGCAATATTTTTGGTCACAAAGTTGTTGATTGCTACAAAAGGAATATGAAACATGTAAGATGTGATGCATGTAACAAGCTTGGATATATAGCAAAGGAATGCAGGAACAAAGTACAGGCACCATACCAAAAGGAGAAAACATCATCACACTTGAAGATTTGGAAGAAGAGGGAAGTACAGTCAGAAGGATGTGGCACAGCATAATGTACAGACATAACAGACTCAGAGGAAGCTGAAAGTGTAAAACTTCATTGTTCTCATTCTCATACGCAAGTTTCATAAAGAGAAGTCATGTATATACACGAGTTAGTCACTGCACAGTCACGTATATGTTAGTTTGATGAAAAACAGTGGGACAGGCTCAGGAAAAGGGTCTGATATGATTCAGTCCATTATTTGCTCTATTTGATAATGGTTACAATCTGCTGATGATGTGTGGAAATGTATTGATACTCATAAGATGTTTAGAAGTTTTTTGTTCCTAACTTGATGATGATGATGCCTTGATACTTCTTCCTGATATATGCATGATCAGATCTAACAGTAAATAGATGGCACAGGTTCAGGGGGAGTTTATGATTTGAATAATGCATTGTTGTCATTATGGTTAGTAGTCCTTGATGATGATGCTTATAATGGCTAAATGATACATCTTGCTATGATATGGTTATGAGTTGTCCATGACAAAATCTCATACGATTCTTGGGGTTACTTAGTTGGTGTTCAGATAAGATTTGTGGTTGATTATCTGATGATGCATATATGATGCTTACATGGTGATCTTCATAAGGATAAGGAGAAGTACAAAGCTTGAATACACAACTTCATTACTTGATGATGAGTCACTCATGTGCTGCTATCATCATAAGCATAAAGATCACATAATACAATCATGATGCAGGATTCCTATAGTTCTTGGTGCTCATGTGGATGAGGATTGTTGTTGTTGATGATATCAATAAGTCTTGACAAAAGATCTTGAGCTCAAGATACATAGTGCTATATGCAATATGCTGGATACATGGCTGATTACTCAAAGTTGCATTGTTGGAGACATGATTATGATGAGTTCTTACCTATATGATGATAGGTTGATACTTACATATGTTGATTGATGCAGATGTCCCCAAGTGATGATACATAGATGATATATAAGATCATGCAGATCTTGATGTTGATGAAATGGCTATGGTGTTTTTCACATATGATATAATGTGAATGATTTTGTATGTCATATGCAGAATTCATTCATGGAAGGCTATGATAATGTTCAAAGGGATGAGTTGATATCTATATGCAGACATACCTTGTTACAGGTTGATGGCTTATACACTAATGGACATATACAGGTTGCTGCTCTGGAGGCTGTTGATAGAATGGAGTAGATCATACAGTGTGTATGATAGTTGATGATGACCATCATGGTCCTGGATTTAAGAGATCTGTGGTTTGTATCTTTTGAACCATTAACCGGAGAATCCACAGTATGAAAATTTTTATACCAACGTTTCAAATCCCAAATGGGATCCATCATCAGGGTTTGAGATATTTGGTCTCTGTTATAAATGTCATATATATCATTCAATGTAAAGGTCATATCAAGACTCACGATGTAATAGTTTGTCTCTATGTAGTGTAGTCATTTGATGGGAATGGTATCTGTTGTATCCCCACTTGGTTGGGAGATGGATGTATGTATGATTCTTTGGTGATAGGAAGGTCATTTATGATGTATAGAGTCATGTTCTTCTTGTAGAACATATCTTTGTAAACCTTGCTTTCAGTCAGGGGGAGCATGAACAGTACACTTCAGCAGAGCATAGAATTCAACATGAACTCAGAGGGTGCATGGACAGATTGGTACACCTTGGCATATACAAAGGGGGAGCTCAATCAGAGATTTTAGCAAGTACTCAAGGGGAGTATGGAAAACAAAATTTACATCAAGGAAGAGAATATCTCGGTCCGCCCTTTGCCCTTAATGTCAAAGGGGAAGAGTGAGTAGGTATGGTTGTTGCCATCAAGTCCAAAGTGGGAAATTGTTGGCATTATGATGCATGTGTTGTACTTGATGGCAACCCACTTGTAGCAGAACAACTCTCTTATATATAACTAGATGAATCTACAAAAGAGATATTAGATGTGACAGAATACATGACAGCTCAAAGGAATCAGTTCATATGTAATGAACAATGAAAACTCATTAAGATGACAGTTCTCAGTATGGCAAGTTAACTTTACCATCAAGTCCAAATGGGGAGATTGTTGGCATTATGATACAAGTGTTGTGCTTGATGGCAACTTACTAAGATGACATATCACAGTTTAGGCTCACAGAATGAAGAAAAGGAGATATATGCAGGTTCTCTTTGATAAAGCCTCATATACACGTGGGTTAGCTGACCAAAATGTGTGTATACGTATGCATGCACTTTCATGCAAGGGAAGGCACGTACATTGGGTTTTGGTCCATGGTATTTAGTCCTTGGTATTTGCACCTATGGTTTTTCGAGAATGATATCTCATCCGAAGTATTGAACCCAGGTATTGGGTCCATGGTATTGATTCTCTATGGTTTTGGACCATGGTATTGAGTAAGGTCTAAGACTATAAAAGGAGGAAAATATCATTAGGCAAAGTGACGGAGAAAGTCTTGAATATCTGATGAAGTATGAGATCGAGTATGCAGGTTATGGGTTCATGATGCTTTGCTTGATCAGAGCTAAGGAAGAATCTCAGTGGTTGATGGAGAACAAGATCTACGGTTAGATCGGGATCTAATGGCTTGGAATGAAGCATCTCTATACGGTTTGATCATGTTTATACTAGATCTGTATACTGACGCATGTAATGTTCTGTAAATATTATGATTTGGGTATAACTCAAGTTTTGGAATAGCTGCAAATCATGAATGAATACTTATAGATGTATACGCTGGTTGACTATGATAAATGCACGTACATAAGTAGGTTAGATACATCTAAGTAGTGTATACCATATGAACTATGACGTTTGAAGTTACAGATGGTTCTGGTTGTTGATGAATGCTGATGACCATTACTAGTGTTAGCATTCTGCAAATTCAGTTTGGTTGATTGTGTTTAGTTTTAGTGTTGATGGATGAGATCTAATAATGGATCAAGATCATAATGACTTATCTTTATGTGATCTGATGGACTAGATCTGGTTGCTAACACACATATTATCCTTGTATATGTAATGATCTAGGTATCTCTGGAGTCAGGAAGTGCAACGAAGTTATAAGTAAGTAATTAATGGCATATATGCTGGTTACCTATGGTGAAGTTGCATATACATGCTGGTTTGGCTCTTCCAAGTAGCGTATGCACCATGATGCATGATTTTTGCTGATATAGTTAGATCTGAACATTGTTGCAAAGTTCTGTGTTCTACTCTGTATTCTGGTGACTACAGCTTGTTGACAGGGTTCAGTGATTCAGTATTGGGTGATTCAGAGATTGATGATGCTAGTGTTGATTGATTGTGTGCTTCAATGATATTAATGGGTCTGGTATGAAAATTGGATGAAACATGGCCTTTAGATTATGGTGTTGTGCTTCAGGAGTATCCAGATTGAAAATTTATGAAACGTGGTAACCTGGAGGAAGAAAGAGAAGGTAGTAGCCTTCTGTAGGTTGGCACCTACGTACTAATACATCAGCTAGTACAAGATCTAAGGGGGTTGTAGCTCCCTTACAGTAGCAGCTGGAAAATGAGTGAAGTTTGAAGGCTTTAGTAGGCCAGGACCTACGTAGTAGTAAAAGGATCAGCTAGTATAAGAGATGAGGGGGTTGTAGCTCCCTTCCAAGAGAAACTGGAGAACAAGAGGAGGTTGTAACCTTCTGCAGCTAGATGCCTGTGTACTGGTATAAGGCTGCACGAGTACAAAAATATTGTAAAAAGAAGTTTCTTATTAAAAGAAGATAGAGATGAATTGCAGCAGGTGGTTTTCACCCACATTGGGTTTCCACCTTACATCATGGTGTTCATGTGTGCTTCTTGTGTGTGATGACCTATTCTGTTTTACTACACCTCCTCACTATTCACATGGTTAATAAAGTTATGATGCACTAAATAAAGATAAACATTTAATGGATTAACTGAATCATAAGTTTACTAGATATACACTAGTTGCATTAGACACAGTTGCGTGTACACGTAGGTTCCCTTAACTGAAGTAGCGTATATAAATCTAAGTATGGAAATGAAAAAGTATTTGATTTGATAATGATGATTTGCGCCCCACCCCCCCCCCCCCCCCCCCCCTCTATCAGTATTATTTCCAACAATTGGTATTAGAGCAGGTCCTTTCGTAGAAGCTTGATCACTTGAAGGAGATATGTAGAACAATGGGAAGGAAGCTTAAGAAGAAAGCGCCTAAGAAGAAGAAGACATCTCAGAAGAACTATGACTATGGAAGAATCAGTTAGGGAATATGTGGAAGCAACAATTCAGATTTAGAATCACCTCAGAATGAAGATGAACAAGAAAAAGAGCTATCAGGTATGAGTTTGTTATTCTCTAGTGATACATTTCTCCATCCATTTGAAGATACTGAAAGTGATAGCAAAACAACTGAATTTTCTCTTATGGGTGAGAAAGAAAGATATCAAATAGAGGTAGAATTTAAAAGGCTTACAGACAAAATTAGATATCAACAAGATCTATTGCACAAAAGGGAATGTGTCTCCAAAGAAGAAGTTACCAAACTAAAAGCTCAACTAGAGGAAGGAAACAAGCTAAGGAAGTTATTCAAGGAAAAGGAAGACCAATGTCAAAAGTTTCAGGATGAAGTAACATCATTACGAAATGAAGTAAATGAAAGGAGCACAACAATCAAGAAACTCAGAGAAAGATCCAGTTACTATGAAAGTCTTGAAACTAAGATCCTCTCGCTAAAAAAAGATCTTGAATAATCAAATAAGTAGAATAAAGAACTACTTCAAGCTCTTGAAAATCAAGAAAACGAAGTTCTTGAATTAAGACATCTGTTGGAAGAAGGAAGAAAAGCAAAAGGAATCATGAAGAAGTAGTATCTTGAAAATGAAGAGCAACATCAGGCTAAGGTAAATATTATAAATGGTAAATTAGAAGAAAAGGATAAGCTCTCACAATTTCAAGATAGTACTAATATCTTGGATGATATTCTTCGTAGTCAAAGGTCTCCTGCTATCAAAACTGGTCTTGGTTTTCATGAATCTGTTGAAGGTGAATTTAGTTCACAAAATAAGACAAGGAACTCTAATGCACAATCTGAAATACTCAACAAGGAGATGAGAGGTCAATCACATCAGAACCAAGGAAAGAAATTCTTCAAAGAAAATCCTTTACTCCTCCGATGAATAATGTTGAATGTTATGTATGTCATAATCTTGGACATGTTGCAGCCAGATGCAGAAGTAGAATGCTTCAAGACCATCACACAGAAAGATCATCACGTTCTAGGTACTTTAAGGGATATTGTTTTTCTTGCAATATGTTTGGTCACAAGGTTGTTGATTGCTACAGAAGGAATATGAAACATGTAAGATGTTATGCATTTAACAAGCTTGGACATATACCAAAGGAATTAAGGAACAAAGTACGTGCACCATACCAAAAGGAGAAAACATCATCACACTTGAAGATTTGGAAGAAGAAGGAAGTACAGTCAGAAAGATGTGGCACAGCACAATATACAGACATAACAGACTCAGAGGAAGCTAAAAGTGAAAAAATTTAGTGTTCTCATTGTCATACACAAGTTTCATAAAGAGAAGTTGTGTATATACGCGAGTTAGTCACTGCACAGTTGCGTATATGTTATTTTGAGGAAAAACAGTGGGACGGGCTCAGGAAAAGGGTCTGATATGATTCAGTCCATTATTTCTTCTATTTGATAATGGTTACAATCTGCTGATGATGTGTGGAAATGTCATAATACTCATAAGATGTTTATAAGTGTTTTGGATCCTAAATTGATGATGATGATGCCTTGATACTTCTTGCTAATATATGCATGATTAGGTCTAACAGTAAATAGATGGCATAGGTTAAGGGGGAGTTTATGCTTTGAATAATGCATTGTTGGCATTATGGTTAGTAGTCCTTGATGATGATGCTTATAATGGCTAAATGATACATCTTGATATGATATGGTTATGATGATGCATATATGATGCTTACATGGTGATCTTCATAAGGATAAGGAGAAGTACAAAGCTTTAATACACAACTTCATTACTTGATGATGAGTCACTTATGTGCTGCTGTCGTCATATGCATAAAGATCATAGAATACAGTTATGATGCAGGATTCCTATAGTTCTTGGCACTCATGTGGATGAGGATTGTTGCTATTGATGGTATTAAGAAGTCTTGACAAAAGATCTTGAGCTCAAGATACATAGTGCTATATACAGTATGTTGGATACATGGATGATTACTCAAAGTTGCATTGTCGGAGACATCATGATGATGAGTTCTTACCTATATGATGATAGGTTGATACTTACATATAATGATTGATGCATATGTTCCCAAGTGATGATACATAGATGATATATAAGATCGTGCAGATCTTGATGTTCATGAAATGGCTATGGTGTTTTTCACATATGATATAATGTGAATGATTTTGTATGTCTTATGCAGAATTCATTCATGGAAGGCTATGATAATCTTCAAAAGGATGAGTTGATATCTATATGCAGAAATACCTTGTTACAAGTTGATGGCTTATACACTAATGGACATATACAGGTTGTTGTTCTACAGGCCGTTGATGGAATGGAGAAGATCATACAGTGTGTATGATAGTTGTTGATGACTATCATGGTCATGTTTAGATATTTGGTCTCTGTTATAAATGTCATATATATCATTCAATGTAAAGGTCATATCAAGACTCATGATGTAATAGTTTGTCTCTATCTAGTGTAGTCATTTGAGGGGAATGGTATCTGGTGTATCCCCACTTGGTTGGGAGATGGATGTATGTATGATTCTTTGGTGATAGGAAGGTCATTTATGATGTATAGAGTCATGTTCTTCTTGTAGAACATATCTTTGTAGACCTTGCTTTCAGTCAGGGGGAGCATGAACAGTACACTTCAGCAGAGCAGAGATTTTAGCATGAACTCAGAGGGTGCATGGACAGATTGGTACACCTTGGCATATACAAAGGGGGAGCTCAATCAGAGATTTTAGCAAGTACTCAGGGGGAGTATGGACAACAAAATGTATATCAAGGAAGAGAATATCTTGGCCCACCCTTTGCCCTTGATGTCAAACGAGGAGAGTGACTTGGTATGGTTGTTGCCATCAAGTCCAAAGGGGGAGATTGTTAGCATTATGATGCATGTGTTGTACTTGATGGAAAACCACTTGTAGCAGAACAACTCTCTTATATATAACTAGATGAATCTACAGAAGAGATATCAGATGTGACAGAAAAGAAGACAGCTCAAAGGAATCAGTTCAGATGTAATGAACAATGACAACTCATTAAGATGACAGATCTCAGTATGGCAAGTTAACTTTCCCATCAAGTCCAAAGGGGGAGATTGTTGGCATTATGATACAGGCATTGTCCTTCATGGTAACTTACTAAGATGACAAATCACAATTCAGGCTCACAGAATGAAGAAAAAGAGATATACGCAAGTTCCCTTTGATAAAGCCACGTATACATGTAGGTTAGCTGACCAAAATGTGCGTATACGTATACACGCACTTTCATGCAAGGGAAGGTGTGTACATTGTGTTTTGGTCCATGGTATTTAGTCCTTGGCATTTGGACCTATGGTTTTTGGACCATGGTATCTCGTTCGAAGTATTGAACCTAGGTATTGGGTCCATGGTATTGATTCTCTAGGGTTTTGGACCAGGGTATTGAGTAAGGCCTAAGACTATAAAAGAAGGAGAAGATCATTAGGTAAAGTGACAGAGAAAGTCCTGAATATCTGATGAAGTATAAGATCCAATATGCAGGTTATGGGTTCTTGATGCTTTGCTTGATTTGAGCTAAGGAGGAATCTCAATGTTTGATGGAGAACAAGATCTAAGGATAGATCAAGATCTAATGGCTTGGAATGAATCATCTCTATACGGTTTGATCATATTTATTCTAGATCTGTATACTGACGCATGTAATGTTCTGTAAATATTATGATCTGGGTATAGCTCAAGTTTTGGAATAGCTGCAAATCATGAATGAATACTTACATATGTATACGCTAGTTGACTATGATAAAAGCACATACATATGCAGGTTAGATACATCTAAGTAGTGTATACCATATGAGCTATGATGTTTGAAGTTATAGATGGTTCTGGTTGTTCATGAGTTCTGATTGCTATTACTAGTGTCAGTATTCTGCATATTCAGTTTGGTTGATTGTGTTTAGCTTCAGTGTTGATGGATGAGATCTAATAATGGATCAGGATCATAATGACTTATCTTTATGTGATCTGATAGACTAGATCTGGTTGCTAACACACATATTATCCTTGTATATGTAATGATCTAGGTATGTCTAAAGTCAGGAAGTGCAACGAAGTTAGAAGTAAGTAATTAATGGCATATACGCTAGTTCGCTTTGGTGAAGTTGCATATACACACTGGTTCAGCTCTTCCAAGGAGCGTATGCACTCTGATGCATGATTTTTGTTGATACAGTTAGATCTGAACATTGTTGTAGAGTTCTGTGTTCTGTTGTGTGTTCTGGTGACTGCAATTTGTTGACAAGGGTTCAGTGATTCAGTATTGGGTGATTCAGAGATTGATGATGCGAGTGTGGATTGATTGTGTGCTTCAGAGATTGATGATGCTAGTGTGGATTGATTGTGTACTTCAATGATATTGATGGGTCCAGTATGAAAATTGGATGAAACGTGGCCTTCAGATTATGGTGTTGTGCTTCAGGAGTATCTAATCTGAAAATTTATGAAACATGGTACCTAGAGGAAGAAAGAGAAGGTAGTAGCCTTCTGTAAGTTGGCACCTATGTACTAGTACATTAGCTAGTACAAGAGCTAAGGGGGTTGTAGCTCCCTTCCAGTAGCAGTTGGAAAATGAGTGAAGGTTGGAGGCTTCAGTAAGCTGGCACCTATGTACTAGTAAAAGGATCAGCTAGTACAAGAGATGAGGGGGTTGTAGCTCCCTTCCAGGAAAAGCTAGAGAATGAGAGGAGGTTGTAACCTTCTATAGCTAGATGCCTACGTATTGGTATAAGGTTGCACCAGTACAAAAATATTGTAAAAAGAAGTTTCTTATTAAAAGAAGATAGAGACGAATTGTAACAGGTGGTTTTCACCCACATTGGGTTTCCACATTACATCATGGTGTTCATGTGTGCTTCTTGTGTGTGATGATCTCTTATGTTTTATTGCACCTGTTTACTATTCATATGGTTAATAAAGTTCTAATGGACTAACTAAAGATCAAAATTTAATGGATTAACTAAATCATAAGTTTACTGGATATATGCTAGTTGCATTAGACACAGTTGCGTGTACACGCAGGTTCCCTTAACTGAAGAAGTGTTTATAAATCTGAGTATGGAAATGAAAAAGTGTTTGATTTGATAATACTGATTCACGCCCCCCTCTCAGTATTATTTCCAACATATAACATATCACCTCCGAGGAAAATCGCAATTGGCGTTATCAATGGCAACACACACACACCCACACACACACACACATACACATATATATTGGTGGGTACTGGGTGTGATATGCAATTGCGATATAGCGTATCGCAACCTTCACTATTCCAGGGGCTGATTCTTAACATTATGTGATATGCAATTCCGATCACATCACAACCTGCTCTGCGGCATGGGCCGATTATTTAAACCAAACAAGTTACTACTGCGATATGCAATATGTTAGGACCAATGGTGGGCTACCACTTGGTGCCTCTTCATTCGCTGAAGACCTTGCCACGTCATCCCAATACTGCCATGTGGACAAGTCAATCTTGAACTTTGACTTGCTCTAACTTCTGCATATGAACTCAGATTTGAGTGTCATTCACACCATTGGATTTAGAGTGACGAGATCTTCAATCTGAATCTAAGTTTGACAAGATTCTGACACTTTGATTGTTATACATAATTCTAAGCACTTGATCAGTCCTCCCCACTAGAAGCCTTTTGGACCCCAAAAGATTATATTCAGTTATTGAACAAATGAGGGTATTGTTCCCTCACCTTCCGCTCCTCAATCCATTTGGCCTTTGATGGATTTGTACCTTTCATACCCACTCCAAGATAATCAAAATTTCCCCTTTTTGATGACCTCATCCTTCTGTCAAGTATGGTGTCTTGTTGAAGCTCATCAAGAAAGTCCGGAAAAAAAAATTCAATTGATGGAATCTGTACACTTTCTCCTTGATCTTCAATTAATGGAGGCTCATGCAATCTCAAATTTTCAACCTTAACAATGGAATAAATTTGCATATATGAAGGCAAATCTAGCTTGAAAGCATTATTACCAACCTTTTCCATAATTTTAAATGGAACATAACAGATTGGTTTCAGTTTTTTACCTTCACCTTGAAGCCTTTCCTTGCTAATGTATAGCCAAATTTCATCACCTACTTGAAATTGATGATCCACATGATGTTTATCCTGCCTTGCCTTATATTTTCCTTGACTCTTTTCTAGTTGTTCTTGAACTATTTGGTGAATCAACTGAATTTTCTCAATGAATTTCTTTGCTTTGTGTATGTCTTTATGTCCATCTACAGCTAAATATTTCTCAAAGACAAAATCCAAAGGCAATTTAGGCAAATAACCAAGACATGCCTCAAAAGGTGAAGTTAGAGTAGAAGAGTGTTTTGCTCGGTTGTAAGCATGCTGAATATAATGCAACTATTCATCCTAAAACTTAGGATGTTTGTTGCATTATCGTCTTAGCAAATGAATAACTTTCCTATTAACCACTTCAGTTTGATCATCTGTTTGCAGATGGAAGGTTGTACTTTTCTTCAACTTGGTGTCCATCGAGTTCCATAAACTTGGCCAAAAATTCCTAGCAAATCAGGAATCACGATCACTTACAATAGAAGTAGGCAAACCAAAATGAACCCATGGATTTTGAAAGAAAAGTTGAGCTGTTTGTTCAACTATAATTTTCTTTTTACAAGGCATTAATATGCACATCTTTCTGAACCTATCCATAACTACATGCAAATAATCATGACCTTTCCTTGATAGAGGAATACCTCCTACAAAATCTATAGAAATACTTTCCCATGGAAGTGAAGGTATTGGAAGTGGTGTGTACAATCCTAGTTTCCTATTACTAGGCTTATTGACTGCACGCAATGAACAACCTCTGATTAAACATGACACACTTTCAAGCATACGAGGCCAATAAAAATACCTCTGAAAATTTGCCATTGCTTTTCTTACACCGAAATGTCCAGCAATAAGAGAAGTATGTGGTTCCCTTGTGACATTTACTCTCTCTCCCTTTGTAACACAAAGTTTTCCCAAATTATACAACAGATTATCATGAAAATGGTAGTCTAATTCCTCAACTTGGTGGCTTTGACTCAAGTTTAAATATACCTCTTGAAAGTCAGCATCATGTGCATATTGCTCAACATAACTTCTAGGAAAACGTAATGATTCTTGAGTAAAATGGTTGCATTAACAATCGGTATAGAAAGCATATAAACAACTCTATTATAAATACCTTTCTGGTACCTGATTATCAAGTGGAATTGTTGTAAAAATCCCATCCAATAAAAGTGACTTGATTGCTGCAATTTTGTTTGAGATTGCAGATATTGCAAAGGTTGATGATCAATGTGAATAATGGTTTCTTTTCCCATCAAGTAATGCTTCCATTTTTTCACACTTCGCACCAATGCATAAAGATCTTTATCATATGTAGGATAATTAATAACATAACCATTAAAAATTTCATAATGAAATGAAATGGGCTTACCCTGGTGTAAAAGAAATGCACCCATGGTGTAGTCACTTGCATCTATTTGTATTTCAAATGGTTATTACAAATCCAACAATTCTAAAACTCGGGCTGAGTTGATCTTTTTTTTAAAGCATCAAATTATTTTCGGTGTTTTCCTCCCCACTAGAAGATAACCTTCACGCTACTCAAAGCATGTAGTGGAGCTGCTATGGAAGAGAAATTGGCAATCAACTTCCTCCAATACTGTGTTGCTCCCAGAAAACTCCTTACTTCCGTGACTGAAATGTGTATTGGCCAATTCACAATGACTGAAACTTTAGAGGGGTCAATCTTCAGCTCACTTCATCCAACTATATGGCCCAAATACACTAAGGAAGTTTTCTTGAATTCACATTTAGACATCTTCAAAAATAATTGTTATCTTTTCAAGTCATCCAACACCTTCATCACATTCTTGACATGCTCTTCTCATGATTTTTTGAATATCAAAATATCATCTAAATATGCAATTACAAACTCATCAAGAAAGGATCTTTAAACATCATTCATAACTCTCATGAATGTAGTTTGAGCATTGCAAAGACCGAAAGGCATAACCAACCACTCAAACAATCCTTGTGGTTTTAAAATTAGTCTTCCAAATATCCTCCTCAGCTATTCTAACTTTATGATATCCACTTCTCAAATCTAATTTAGTGAAATATTTTACATTCTTCAACTGATCTAGCAAATCATCTGTTGTGGGTAGCATGTATCGATTCGTTATGGTAATTTTATTCAAATCTCGATAATCTAGATGCATGGACCAAGTTCCATCTTTTTTGGGTACCAAAACAATTGGTGAACCACAAGATGAAGTAGAGGGACGAATTACACCTTTATCTAAACATTCTTGGACTTGTTTCTTAATTTCTAAACTTTCCAGAATTGAAATTTGATACATATCGATATTTGGGAGTGGATAGTCTTTCTGTAGCTGAATTTCATACTAAATTACCCTTTTTGGTGGAAATCCCTTTGGTTCTTGAAACATGTCTCCATATTGATTGACCACATCAAACAATTTAGATTTTAGCTTCATGTCACAACCTGCAAAGGATTCATGCTCTGTGTCATTCTTCTTATTTATCATAAGGAGCACAAGATTCTTGCTAGAATTGACTGGTTGCTTCATTTGCCCTATGCGCCAAACTAAGATTTCTTCAATGGTCTCTCACAATATACTCCACTCTGTATCTGAACAAATGATATTTGTTCTCAAATCTATGGAAAACTACATTCCTGTCATACAAATACGGGATTCCCAACACAATTCCAAAAATATCTAGTGGCACTACATCTAATTTGACTTTATCAACAAAAATGGCAGTAATTGAAAACCTAAAAATGCATTTCCTTGTGACCTAAAGATTTGCATCCTTGGTTATCCAATCCAACAGATATGGTTTATGATGAGGCACAATTTCAAATTTGCCTGAGATCCACTGTCAAATAGCATATCAATCTTGGTGTGTTTGGAAATAACTCTAATATGGAACAACTGAATTATGTTTTCCTCATTTGGATCATTATTGGAGTTATTTTCTATGCTGGTTCTTGCCATGACTTCCTCTTTGCTTGCTTTTTCCACAAATTTTCCTTTAGTGACTGTGGCTGCACTTTTTTCTTCATCACATGAGTTGGAACCCAAGCCTTGTTGTACAACAACGTTTGTCTTATGTTTCCTTTATTGTTAGAATTTTTCGGTCGTAATTCTCGATGAAGCTTCCAGTAATCCGCTTCATCGTGGCCCTCTTTGGAACAATTATTGTACATGGGTTTCTCCCCTTCTTTCTTAAGGAAAGAATTTTTCTTCTGCTTTCATTTAAATTCTTTCCTTTTTCACCACTCTGAAATGACTTCTTCTTACCTTCTTCCTGTACATTTTTCACTCTTGCTTCAAGGTGTGTAGATTTGATCCGAATTGGATCCATAAAACATCACTATCAAAGAACCATGACTATATCAAGTCGAGAAAATCTCTAAGGAAATTCAAAACAACAATCAAAAACACCCCTGAACCAGTGGTAATGGCAGCCCACGTGGAACGACGAGGACCTCGGTTAAAGCGCGCTGACCGAGGCCCATGGAGACTGTGCAGGAGGTCAAAGTAGCCCTTGGGAGCCCTAGAATGGGAAAAGGAGGTGGAATTTGATGCACGATTAGCGCTAATCACACATCACTGCGCGAACAGGGTCGTGAAGGAAAAGCCCGAGCACTCGGTTGCGTGGGGGAACTAGAGGACTACGGGCGAAAAAGGAAAAAGCACTGAAAGTACAAGGCGGGACCCGCACTTTGGAAACTGGCGATTTTGATCAGGGCGCCCTTAAACAGTAAGAGGTTTTGGACAAGAGTGGAGTGATTCCATACATCGATCGATGAGTGGTAAGTGAAGGTGAGAGAAATCCACCACTGATCACGCGCTATCGGTCGAGCAAGTCAACCGCGTGAAACATGCATATGGCGTCGGATCTAGAGGTTCTAGATCAAATGGCTGAGATCACACCCGATGGAGGAAGAAGAATCAACAAGGGAATATGCTGCATTTTAGAAGGGATTTGGAATCCGTTTGACTGTCACAGTGGAGGAAGAACGCATCCACGATGTAACTGTAGAAATGAACTAGCAAAGCATACTGGCGCCATTTAGAGGAGGACAAGTGGCCACTTCCTAAGCGTTCATGATGAAGCTGAACAGGGAACTCCAAGCACAGCCGCAGAAGTTGAATCGATAGAGGCGGAAGAGGAACCAAACAGGCATAGGGGTCGAATGGCTAAAAGTTATGAATAGAGATAGTCGAATCAAAGAAGTCAGTTGAAGTCCAAGCAACCAAGAGAGACAGAGAAAGGAACTAGAATCCCAAGAGGAGGACGAAACACAGAGAACAGTGAAGCAAAGAAGAAGAGGCAAAGGGCCGAGCTGACCAAAGGCAACATTGAGCACCAGAAAGCTTGAATATTCAAGCCATCCCATAGAGGAATATGTCCGGACTAAGCATCACATTTGGCTCTTTCCACTGAAGACTAGAATGTCACAAAGCTAGTAGGAAGAAGAAGTCTGTGTACTCAAGTGGCTTGAGGAATCCAAGAGCCACCCTACCAAGCAAACCTGCTTCAGGAGAAGTCACATTGAGTCCCTATATTGTAATTTCTTTGCTTAATGACACAATAAAACAAGGCCACCACTGAAAGCTGGACCAGAGATGTAGCCCTGGAGAATAGGGTGAACTGATTAAAAAATTGTTTGTGTCTTTGTGTTTGCTTACTGTATTTCTCAACTGTCTTTCCATTTTATTGTCTGTGTGTTGGAAATTTGATCAATTCATTGCTTCAATAACAGAGAACACACACCAGCACATGAGTCTGTAATACCTTTGTTTAATAAATCTTTAACTGATGTCACTCATAGGGTGAATATCAGATCGAGTGGTATCAGAGCTCTAGGCTGTAAGGTTAGAGAAGCTTATGTTGGTTTAGCTGTGTATGCTCACAAGATCAAATCTCAAATTAGGAGAAGGAGAGTTGGTAGAAACTAATCCTGAAATTGGGAGAGTCTATTCTCGAAAGACAATGTCAGAGGAAGGTTCTGTAGGGCCAGACACTCAATTCATAGAGAGTTTCCTAGCTATAAAGTCTATGGTTGAAGAAATGTACCCAGAACTTAGAAAGCAAAAGGTGGAAGATTCATCAGGCTCTAAACAAGATAAAGAAGAAGATGAGTCTCACTTCCATGACCACTCCAAAGGAAAGGGGAAAGAGGAAAGCTTTCTCACACCTCCTAATAGCCCTGTGCATAATAAGAAAGCATCTTTGATTAAGTTAGATGTGAAATTTGATTTTCCTATATATGATGGAGAGCGAAATGCTGAAAAGTTGGAGAATTGGATTAGACAAATTGATGTGTATTGCAGGGTACAAAACATAAACTCAGACAAGAGTAAGATTCAACTGGCAAGCCTACGCCTAGGAGGCACTGCCTTGGTTTGGTGGGAAGGTAAAACCCAAGTTGATATGAAAATACATGGCAAGACCATCTCCGTCTGGAGTGAATTTGTTGCTGCAATCGAAAAGTAGTTCTATCCATTGGCCTACATGCAACAAGCCATGATGAGTTGGAAAACTCTTCGATAGTTGAAAGGGCAAAGTGTGAAAGGGTATACTCAAGAATTCAGGAAGAGAGCATTGATGTTGGGTATCTCATTAGATTCACTAGAGACTCTTTTGAAGTACATTGGTAGTCTACACAGCTACATGAGGCATACCATTCTCATGTTTAATCCCACTAGTATAGATGAGGTATCTATACAAGCTACTCATCTAGAGGCTAGAGGAAAGAATGGTAATCCAGAAGTTGGGGAACCATCCCAATCCACTGTAAGCAAGAGCAAGGAGAAAAGAAAACAGAATTGGAAAGAAAGGAAGGCTAACATTGCATAGAAAGCCAAAGCTTTATGCACTCACTGTAAAACGAGGGGCATGATGATGAGAATTGTTGGATTCTGCATCTAGAGCTGAGACCTAAGAAGTCTGAGGGAAACAAGAAGAAGACATCTGCAGTTATTCAGAAAGATTTGGGGTCAGAATCAGGAGATGAAACAACTATAGTAGCCATAGGTATAAAAGGTAAGAATTTTGAAGTATCTACTAGTAATTATACTCAATCTATTATTGATGAAGAAAATGAGAGAAAAAGACATGAGATTTTCCATATTCGAGTTATTTCCAAAAATCAAAATATTGATACTTTGTTTGATAGTGGCTCACAAGTAAATTTGATTTCTAAAGCAATTGCAAAGAAATTGGGATTGGCAGCTACACCTCACAAGAAACCATACCCATTAGGATGGTTGAATGATAAAGCACAACTACAAGTGACTAGATAGTGCAAAATCAAGCTTTTTTTTGGTCACCATTTGTAGATGAGGTTGAGTTAGACATATTTCCTTTGGATATATGTGGAATTGTTTTAGGAAGTCCTTACTTGTATGATAGAAAGGCTATTTTCTATAGAGCTAAGAACAAGTATCTACTTGTTAAATATGGAATCGAATACTTTGTAAGAGCTCATAAGCTCAAGAATAATTACTCTCATAAACTTAGGACAGATGAAAAGAATGATAAATTCATGCAAAAAATTATTACTGATGGTTGTAAAGGAAAAGAAACCTGATAAAACCAATGTATTTGAGGGCTGTAATGCTGAACAACAAGCTGATATAGAAAAGGTTGTTTCAGAGTATGATGTGTTATTTCAAGAACCTAAAGGTCTGCCACCCAATAAGGGAATACTACATGATATTATTTTGCAGCAAGATGTTCCATTGCCTAACATTGAGATGTACAAGTTGTCTACTTTAGAGAATGCTGAAATCAAGAAGCAATTGCAGGAGTTGCTCAAGAAGGGCTTCATCAGGCCTAGCAAATTACCATGTGGGTCACCAATCATTTTCGTGAGAAAGAAAGATGGCTCGTGCAGAATGTGCATTGATGACCGAGCACTGAATAAGATAACAATAAAAAATTGTTATCCCCTTCCTCGCATAGATGATCTTTTAGATCAATTGAAAGAAGTTGTTTATTTCACCAAGCTAGATTTGCACAGTGGATACCATCAAGTCAGAGTTGCAGAGCAAGCTGCATGGAATACTGCTTTCAAAACAAAGTAGGGATTGTATGAATGGATGGTTATACCTTTTGGCTTAACTAATGCTCCTGCTACTTTCATGAGATTAATGAATGATGTACTCAGACCGTTTCTTGATGATTTTGTTATTGTGAATTTGGATGACATTCTAATTTTTAGTAAAACGTGGGAAGAACATTTAAAGCATGTTAAGCAGACATTAGATGTTTTGAAAAGAGAAAAACTTCATGTTAAACTCTCAAAATGTGAATTTGGCAAAACATCGCTAAACTATTTGGGTCATATAGTAGGGGGAGGTGAATTGAAAATAGATCCCTCTAAAGTGGCAGCCATTGTGAACTGGCCTAAACCCAGGTCTACTACAGAAGTGAGAAGCATCCTAGGAGTAGCACAATATTGGAGGAAGTTCATTTTTGACTTCTCCTCGATTGCAACTTGTCAAGTACTAAAGAAGGTATGTTTTTAGTGATTATTTTGGCATATTTTCATTCAAATTTACAAACCTATTGCATCATGAACTAGGTAGATGATAAGGAATTGTAATAACATCTGTAAGATTAATGTGCAAAATGAAATATTGACAATTGTCATTTTCTTATGCAGGAAGAAGCAAAAACAAAAGACTGTCGTTCCAAAGGAAAGGATAAGGCCAGGTTAACCGTTGTTCCTTTGACGGGGCACCACATGCAAACAAGGCAAACCAAATCAAAACGTATCAGCCCAAGAAAGGAAATGGAGATATCGGCTCAGTGCAAGAAAGTAAAGAGATAACTGAGAGCCAATGGTTCGACAAATCCCTCAGGATCCTTTGATCCTGAGGGATCGCTGCTTTAACTATTTTTGCACCTAGACATCTCTGCCTTCGCCATTATAAAAAGGGGCAGCATTGTTAGCCCGGGGAGAGTCTGTTATGTTTTTATGTAATTTCTCTTAAAGTTGAGACTTTGATCATCGACTCTCGTTGAGAAGTGATCCACTATAATTCTGTCTTATGCATTAATACAAACTTGGTTGCTATTTCATCGTTGATCCTGGAATAACTTCAAGCGGTGTACCCCTGGAGGCTAAGGGCCCGGCCCTGGAGGAACACTTGCTCCTGTACTATTACTTTTGGTTTATGCATGGTGTGCTCATCAATTTTATTCGGTAATCTGATATGCTCTGTTATTTTATATCACAACACTGTTACATCTGATCTGTTAAGCGATATCGTTTTCTGAGACAGAAACATTATAACTCTGCAACACATTGCTGTTTCCTTAAGTACTGATATAATTGGCTTTTACAAGATATCGTTGATGTTCATTTATAGAATGTCTATGTTGTAACACTTGACTGTTGGTATTACTCAATTCATCTTAGAGATTATATTTCCTTGCGATGGTTGAATCTATGGACATTGTTGTTCCATTCTGAAATACAGTCGTATTCTTTATAACTAAGATTGATAGTTGGATTACCAAGATCAAATTACTATTAAGGTGTGCCATGTGCATGTATGTGTGGCTTTCAAGCGTTGTTCTATAGTCTATTATTAATCAGTGTTGTTCTATTTCTGTGTGTTGTTCGATTCATCCTTAGAGGTAGAGGATTGCCATTTGATTTTTGTAGGACACGATTATTGCATTTGATCCTGTAGACTAAGGTGTTGCTGCTTATTAAACTTAATTGCTGTTATAGTTTCCTGGTTGTTGTTCCATTTCTTATTTGCTGTTCCATTTCTTATCTGTCGTTCCATTTCCTGTCATTTGCGTTATTGTTGCTTTGGTGTGAAGAACGATCTGAGACTGTAGCGGGCATTGACATTTACTGTCTGGCTCCCAGATCGACGATTTGTTCCCTGATTTCCTTTGGCCCCATCAGTTTACAAAGGGATGAGTTACTGCTACTGAACCCTTGACTGATAAATTGCTTAGTTTTCTGAATGTATGGTTTAGTCTTTAAAAGTAGTTTGTTGTAACCAAGCATCCATTTACTCTTGTATTTTTGAGCACTATACTACTAGCATTACTCTGGAAAATGATAGCCTAAGACTGAGACACTCTTTGAAATAACAAAATGTTCCTGGATTGACAAATTAATGTGAGTTAATTAGAGGTGAAAGAGACACTTTTTACAGCTCGACATTTTGGCGCCGTTGTCGGTGAAAGAGTGTAGCCATTTGTCTCTTTCCAGAGTAATGTAAGATCCTACTAGGGAAGAATTGGGTTTTAAAAATGGAAGGTAAGAACCTACGTGTGGAGCATGTAACAGCCCTGCTCCTCTGCCCGCTTTCCTGCAGATTTGTCATTGTTTTGTTTGGGTAGAATCTAGCAGTTGATTTGTGTGTGCATGACTAAGCAGAAAAAGCCAGAAAAGAATTCCAAACCTCTACCCAAGCCAGAAAAAGCTAAGGGGCCGGTGACCCTTGGCCGATCAACCTTTATAGACAAAATTTTTAAGAAAGAAGAATCTCAGCCTTCAGTAGGACCCAAAAAAGTTATTTCCAGATAGCCTACTAGTTCCCTTCAGGCCATAGGATCACCATCTGTAGCCTTTGCTGAGGTGCATAGTCAAACTGAAGAGCAGGATTTTCAAGAAATTGAAAATTCTACTCCAGAACTATTGCAAGAAGGGAATTTCAGCAATCTTTGTGAAGGAAGAGGAGAGACAGGGGAAATTGAGGAACCAAGGTCTCCTCTTGGGACAACTCAGCCATTGAACAGCCCAGCTAAGGGAAGTGCTGCAAAAATCGTTTTTGAAAAAACTCAATCTCCTCAAACATTAGGCACTCTCATTATCCCAGATAAAGGAAGCGTTATTAAAACCATTCCTGTTAAAGCCATTCCCTCTCAACCTAGGAATACCCTCCTAGATATCCCAGAAGGTTATTGGCATATATTTGACCAAATGGCCCAAAAACAGCCGAACACCCAAACCTCTACATTGCAATACCCCATAGTGGCACCTGTAGCAAATGCACCTATGAAAGCAATTCCTCTTCAGCATATCCCTACATTCCATGGTCTTACATCAGAGGATCCAGATGCATTCCTATTTGAGTTCGATGTGCTGTGCAGGGGTTATGACTACACCACTGACCCCCAGAAACTGAAATTATTCCCCTCTACATTAAAAGGGGCTACTTTGAGATGGTTCATGGGACTAGGTGGCGGAGTTATAAATAACTGGGATCAAATGAAAGAATCTTTTCTAAAAAAATATCAGGATTATTGCAAGTCTAGATAACTAAAAGACAAAATATTCTATATGGTAGCTAGACCAAATGAAACATTAGAGGAGTTTGTGGAACGTTTTCAGTATAATCTTCAAAGATCTCCTTATGCATCACTACCTTTACCTGATAATGTGTTAAAAACAACATTAATTAGGGGTATGAAGGAACAATGGATTGAAATATTAAACATTATGGGAAAATGAGATATTTATCAGGAAAATTTTGCTGACATTATTGATTTATGTATCAGGAGCTCGAGAGGTAGCACAAGACTAAAATCAGCAGAACATGATCGGTTTATAAGAGATAATAAAATTTCAGCAGAAGGAGTAATGCATGCAGAAATTGGAAATTTATTGGAAAATTTTAAAACTGATATACTAGGGACGCTAACTACACAACTTGATATTATGCAGGCCAAACAAAAGCAAATGGAGGCAGAACAGAATTTGGCAATCTTCTGTCCCCGATGCAGGAAGAAACATAGCCATAAGGAGTGTCCACTAGATGCAGTCCAAACATGCGCCATCTGCACAAAAGACCACCTTACGGAAAGTTGTCCCTCACTTCCCGGATTAAAAGAAGTATACAAGGAAGCAGAAGAAGAGCCAGAATTGGTGTATCTGCTCAATCAGCGCCGTCAGTGGCAGCCGCAACAGTCTGGTATGTTTTTAGACCCAACTTCTTCTTTTCAGTCTCCACAGTATAATGCTCAATAATATAATATGTGGCAAAAACAACCTCAACCCCCCTTTCTAAATTGGTCACCACAGTCATTTCCTTCATCAACCTTGTGGCCGAATCAAGCAAGCCAACCCAATTGGCCGAATTTTCCCTATGCCCCACCATATTGGCAAAGTAATGCATACCCAGCACAATGGACCTCTCCTACTTCACAAAGTCCAGCATGGCAGACAAATTGGAAAAGACCGATGCATCAGCCAAGAGGAACCATTCCGCTCCCTCAACCTACACTGCCAGCCTTACAACAAAACCCCCAGTCTAACCTGAGACCAAAACTCCCAGCCCAACCCAACCCTAACCCAAATAACAGACCGGTCCAATCTGTCCAAATAGTAGAAACACCAGAAATAGGAGCCAATCTGAGGGAGTGTAATGATCTTCAGCTAAGATCTGGGCGTATTATTGAAACCGAGGGAGACAAGATAGTTCATGTTGAAAATTCGTTATCTAGAGAACAATCGTCACAAGAAGAGGATGTGAACAAACAACAAACTCATAATCAAGCAACCACATCCTCTCCCCCGTTCCCAGAATGATTAATCATACCTCGACCTACACAATATCCTGATTTTGACATTCTGGGAGAATTAAAAAAATTGTACATAAAAATTCCATTCCTCCAAGCCATTCAAGACATCCCGATATATGCAAACACTATCAAAGAATTATGCGTAAAGAAACCAAGGAGGAATATAACAAACAATCCAAGAGTCCAAGTAGTTGGCACTCTATCTGACTTATTATCAGGAAAAGAAACACCCATTAAATACAAAGACCTAGGAAATCCAATAGTAATCGTACAAATTTATGGTCAAACCTTCCCCAATGCCTTAGTTGATCTAGGAGTTGTAATCAATATCTTAACAACTACTACTTGCCAAAAGCTAGGCATTACATCTGTAGAACCCACCTCTACTTTACTAGAACTCGCTGACCGATCTATGGTTAGGCTAGAAGGCACACTACATGATGTCATGGTATCTATTGACTCCTAGGAATATCCGACCGATTTTATGATAATAAATCCCAAAAACCGACTTGATGGACATCCATTGTTTTTAGGTAGACCTCGGCTTGCAACTTCTGATGCTTATATTGGCTACCGACAAGGCAATATGACCATAACCAAAGGAGCAAATATCAATAACTTAGCTTTATATCCTCCAGCGAAGCCAAGTGTCACAATAATCAAAACTAATAGGCACCCTGTATCATACCTTACTGATAACATTATATCTCCATTAACTATACAAGAGGCACTTGATTTCAAAGACCAAACAGAAGACGATGCCATTAATAATTTTATTATTCAAACTGAACTCAGATCCTGCACACAATGTCACATAATAGAGGCAACATTTGATAACAAATTAGAAGAAGATCCTCTTAAAGAAACACATGACCAAACAATACCTATTACCTCTGTTGCAAATAGTAAAATTGTGGAAATTGAACCGGGAAAGACCTTAAACATTAATGCCAACCTCACCTCCGAACAAGAAAGAAAGCTCATCCAATTATTGAAGAGATATAAAGAAGCATTTGCATGGGACTACCCTGATATGAAAGGAATTGATCCCCAATTATGTACACACCACATTTACATAGAAAAAGATGCGAGACCTATTCACCAGCCCCAAAGGAGACTTAATCCTCATCTAAAAGATGTGGTAAAAGCTGAACTTCAAAAAATTTTAGATGTCAATTTCATCTATCCTATCTCCGATAGTAAATGGGTCTCTCCACTTGTGGTGGTACCAAAAAATAATGGGAAATGGAGAGTTTGTGTGGACTACAGAGATCTAAATAAAGAAACACAAAAAGACCACTTCCCTCTCCCATTCATCGATCAAGTATTAGACACTTTGGTAGGAAAGAAATTTTTTTCTTTCCTAGATGGCTTCAGTGGATATAATAAGATTCAGATTGCCCCTGAAGACCAAGAAAAAACCACTTTTACTTGTCCCTGGGGAACATTTGCCTATAGAGTTCTACCTTTTGGCTTATGCAATGCTCCTTCCACATTCCAAAGGGCTATCCTCAACATTTTTGCAGACTTAATAAATGAAGGACTTGAAGTATACATGGATGACTTTACACCGTACGGAGGAAATTTCGATCCAGCATTGGACACACTGGAAAAAGTCCTACAATGCTGCATTGCTACCAAGCTTTGTTTAAGCCATGAAAAATGCTATATGATGATGACTGGAGGACTTATTCTAGGACACTATATCTCAGCAGATGGCATTCATGTAGACCCAGCCAAAATCAAAATAATTTTGCTAATTCCCACTCCTACCACTCAAACAAAGGTACATAGTTTTCTTGGATTTTATGGTTATTATAGAAGGTTTATAGAACATTTTTTGCATATTGCTGCACCTTTGTACACACTAACAGGTAATGTTAATTTTCTTTGGACAGAAAAATGTGAACGTGCTTTCCAGGATCTAAAGAGGCTTGTGTCCACAGCCCCAGTCCTTCGAGGACCAAATTGGGATTTTCCATTTCAGATATCATCAGATGCCTTAGATACAACCATTGGAGCAGTCCTTACAGGAAGAGGATAAAAAACCATATGCAATTTATTATATTAGCAAAAATTTATCCCCTGCTGAATTATATTACACTGTTACTGAAATAGAATTTCTAGCTGTAATACATGCTGTCAATAAGTTCAGACATTACATTACTGGATATCATGTTATCTTATATACAGATCATTCTGCCATAAAATATTTAGCAAACAAGCCTATCACAAATGGCAGAATAATTAGATGGCTGATTTTATTGTAGGAATTTGACATTACAATCAAGGATCGACCTGGAAAAGAAAATCCTGTAGCCGATTTTCTTTCACGAATGCCAAAGTCAATTGATGCAGCAGTAGTTGAAGATCAATTCCCAGATGAGCATTTGTTCGCTATTACTGTTAAAACACCCTGGTACGTTGATGTTTCCAATTACCTAGCAGTAGGTAAACTACCGAAACATCTAACCCCCAATGAGCGGAAACAGATTGTTTAGCGGAGTGCTCGGTTTTCTTGGATTGGGGGATACCTGTTTCACACAGGGGCAGATATGCATATCAGGAGATGCGTCCGTGAGGATGAAATCTTTGACATTTTAAAAGCTTGCCATGATGGACCATGTGGCGGACATTTTTCCAAGCGCAGAACTGGACATAAGGTACTGAAAATGGGGTATTATTGGCGTACAATTTTCAAAGATGCAAAGAAATTCATCCAAGCTTGTGATAGTTGCCAGAGAGCAGGACACCCTGGACAGTCCTATGAGATGCCCCTAAACCCAGAGCTAGTCAATGAACCATTCGAACGATGGGCCCTTGATTTCGTTCGACCAATTAACCCACCCTCGAACCAAAAAACATATATTTTGGTGGAAACAGAATATGTCACCAAATGGGTTGAAGCAGAGGCATTACCGAGAGCTACAGAGGATTCTGTCATACAGTTCATGTTCCATATATTTGTGCGCTACAGCCTTCCAAGAGATATAATTATGGATGGCGGACCACAGTTCGCTGGGAACAAAATAGCTGCAACACTTAAATACTATCATATCCAACATAAAATCACTACTCCATACCACCCACAGGCAAATGGTCAGGTAGAAAGTAGCAATAAAATAATAGAAGCAATCCTAACAAAAACCATTGTGTCACATAGACGTGATTGGGCTTCCATACTACCAGAAGCATTGTGGGCTTATAGAACAACATGGAGAAGTACCACTGATTACTCACCTTATCAATTAGTGTTTGAAAAACAACCCATCTTCCCCATAGAATTCGAAATCCAAACATTGTGAACAACACAGGAAGTTGGCTTAGATCTAACTGAGGCAAAGATTAATCGATTACAACAGATCAATGAGTTGGATGAAATCAGGCTCTCCACACTTCAAAACACTGCACTAATCCAACAGTAGCGAGCTAAATGGCATGATGCTCTCATTAAAAATAAAGTCTTCCACGAAGGAGACTGGGCACTTTTGTACGATTCCAGGTTTCAGGACTTTCCCGGGAAACTTCAGACTCGTTGGTTGGGACCATACGAGATCCAGAAGGTACATGAAAATGGTACTCTTACTCTAATCACTATTGATGGTTCTGGATACGCCTTCAAGGCGAATGGCCACCGAGTGCGGCTTTATCGCAAACCACTCACTTGGGAGTCTTTCTCCTAGTAGCTACACGAAGACTCTGATATGGAAATTTTGGGGGAGGGAGAGAAGTCTTCCTCACCTGCGATTCATTAAGTGATTTATCTTTTTTTACACTTTGTACATAATTTCTTTCTTTTGTTGAATCATTTCTGTACATATTTTTGTATCAACACTTTACTGTTACTTTTTGGAGCAATAGCAATTGTATTATTTTCTGTTGTTCCTTTTCTCAAAGGGACAACATTTCCATTTTGCTATTCCTTCTTCAAAGGAACAACGCCTTTTGGATCAGCCGTTCATTTTTCTTTAACTTTGCTGTTCTTTTTTTTACCTTGTGCATTTGCTATTCCTTTTTCCAAAGGAACAACACTTTTGATTTTTGCTGCTCCTTTTCCAAAGGAACGACATTTGTGTTTTCTGCTGTTCCTTTTCCAAAGGAACAACATTTTTTATTTTTGTTGTTCCTTTTCCAAAGGAACGGAAATTGTGTTTTCTGCTGTTCCTTTTCCAAAGGAACAACATTTTTTATTTTCGTTGTTCCTTTTCCAAAGGAACGACATTTGTGTTTTCTACTATTCCTTTTCCAAAGGAATAACATTTTTTATTTTTGTTGTTCCTCTTCCAAAGGAACAACACTTTTGATTTTTTTGCTATTCCTTTTCCAAAGGAACAACACTTTTGATTTTTTTGTTGTTCCTTTTCCAAAGGAACGACATTTGTGTTTTCTGTTGTTCCTTTTCCAAAGGAACAACATTTTTAATGGCAGTTGTGTTTTCTGCTATTCCTTTTCCAAAGGAACAACATTTTTGATGCCATTTGTGTTTTTTGTTGTTCCTTTTTCAAAGGAACAACATTGTTGCTATTACTATTCCTTTTTCAAAAGGAACACCACTTGTATTCTTTTGCTCTTCCTTTTTGAAATAAAAACATCCTCGTATTCCTTTTACTTATGCTTGATCCCCTTGCTATTCTAAATTAAGGATGCCTACTGTTCCTGTTCTTTCAAGTCTTTTGGAACACAGCTATGCACTTATGCATTGGATACAAAATGACAACATACTGAAATCAGTGAATTATAAAATCGTCATTTTTATAAGAAATTGCTCTGAATTGGTAAGAGGACAAAGGGAATGACACACTTACCCATTATCTTTTGTTGTCATTGTTCCACTAATTCTGCTCTGATTGGTTACCTTTATCATGTTGGTTCCTTTTAAATTTTCACAATACTCTTCAATTATAACTTAGGAATAAGAGCAAAGGGTTTACATGTTCCTATTGAGATGTTAAGACTTCTTCCACCATTCCTACTCTTAAGGAGTGTTGAACCAGCCTCTGTGTATAAATGAGAAAGTACTTTATGAAAGAAAGAAAAAAAAAGAGCGAAAAATGATGTTTTAATGACTTGTTTATATAAGTTGTCAAATGCAAGATAGGGGGTCTCATTAAGAGCCAGCCTACCATGATCATGAGGAAGAAAGTGAAGTAGCATTCCCACTATGGCCACCACACCAGAGATATGGTCCAAAAGGTATATCAAATTAATAACCCTTGGAACACGAGGTCTCATCACGAGCTGGCCTGCCCACCTTTCGCTCCTTCCTCGTGAATGGCATTATGGCTAACTCGTCACCAAGCCAGCATAATGGCCTACATTTTGACATCGCACAACATTTCCTAAGCATACACAAAGGATCATGGTTCCATGGGTGAAACAAACAACTCTTCCAAGGTTATGGACACCTGTCGGCAGTAGAGCTCTATTAATGGTATTGAAGTCATGTTATTTATACACCAATAGGTAATTATTAACATCCTTCTATCTCTTATACCTTTGTAATAAGTCACATAAGAGTATATATATTATTTCCTGACCCATTAAGCACATGTAAATCTATTATCACCAATCATGACAGAAAAGTTGACAATGACCGCAAGAGACTCTGTATACACGGCAGCTGTCCTATCTTCCCAGCCTTGCATCATATCACAGTAGTCTCTTACTTATTAAGCAATCCGACTTTACACCTCGATTTCGGTAACCTGCTACTTTCGTAAACATGCCATATTGCCATACGCTATTGCCTTATGACTCTGTTCTAGGACAGATCGGCATGCCGCTCCTTTATTTGATGGCCAGGACGACCTATCACATTCCGGGGGGGAGGTTAACCTCATTATTCGCTGGTTTACGTGTCAAACCGCTATTCGGGAAAGTGTGTACTTGGGAATAGCAGGGCTTAACGATATACTATTTTTTTATTTTTTTCTTTATTTTTGCATGGCTTGCTGTTCCTAAGCCATTTCCATAGTATGCTCTGCGGCATTAGTAAAGCCCTTTAGATTTTGAGTGAGTCCTACGTCTGTTAGTTTCTCTGTGTTTTAACAGCGTGAACAGCTTGCTGTTCCATTGTCAATTCTGAGGTTTTACAGGGAAATCAAAAACATGGGAGGAAGATCAATTTGGAGAGAACCACAGGTGTTGACAGTCTCTGATGCTGCACGGGAAATCCTGGCAAGAGCAGGATGGTTAACTTATCTCAATTGCTTACAGGAATCCAATGAGACTGTAGCAATAGAATTCTTGCAGAACTTGCAAGAAGATCACTCCACAGTAAGGGGGAGACATATAGCAGTCACCGATGACATAATCGCAGAGGTCTCGGGACTGCCAGCCGCTGGACTTGTATGGACGTTAAAGAAGGAGAGATTACAGAAGATCATAGAAACCTTCCAGGAGGAAGGCCAGAGCCTGACAATTAGAGGAAAGGGGGTTCTACCAGCAGCATTAGGAGAGCCGTGGGCAGAATTGGCGAAGACTATTCAGAGCTACATCACCTGTGAAGGCAGGAAAGATATGGTAAGACCACGACACCTTAAACTTTTAGCCGTATTAAAGCAAAAATGCTCTGTAAACTTACCTGCATTTTTAAATTCATTACTTCATGATGTTGCACAGAGCATGAAAAAGGCACAACATGTAGAATCAATTTTCAGTCACCATGGGTTGATACGGCTAATAGTTAGCCATAGCCTTACCCAGCAACAAAGCAGTTGGGAAGAGCTAATTTCCATGATAGATGGGCGATTGACCACACCATCCCCAAAACGTAAACATACCACCAGTACACGAGAGCTTCCAGAAAAACGAAGGAAATAGGTCCGATTAGCACGGACCAAAGGGAGGATGGAAATGTCCCAATGAGATACCAGCCAACCAATAGAGGTAAACAATTCAGGGGATGAGTAACCCCCATGATTAGAAGGAGAAGAAAATTAGAAAGGAATGTAGGGAAATGAGGAAGGAGAAATGGAGGAAGAAACCGAGCAACCTGAGCAGGAGGAGGAAACAGAACAACATGAAGGCAGCACATTGCAGAATCCATTGGGAGAAGATGAATTGGCCAATATGGGCGAATATGGCCAACCTCTCAGCCCACCAAACCTCCATGTTGAAGAGGAACCAAAAGAACACTCTGCTCAGGATAGAAATGCACCTGAAGAATTACATGGTGAGGAGGTAGAAAAGGAGAGTTAGCCTGTTCATGATGAAAATATGAGAGGAGAGAGAAGTGATGTAGATCAGGAACAATCAGTTCCTAGCCAGACTACACCAGAAGAAATTCTGGAAGAAGGGGAGGCAGAAAAAGAAGTCACCAAAGAAATAATAGAACCAACTAGGGTTCTTGCCCCTGAGCAACCAAAGCAGAGCAATGAAGAAGCACCCTAAGGAGAAAATCAGGGAATTGATTCAGATAATAGTCCAGGTTGCAGAAAAGAGTCTGTTGTTCCTTCTAAGGGAATTGAGGAAATTAAGAGATTACGAAAAGAATAGCAAAGACTACTGAATGTAATAGTTCAACTTCGATAGCAGATCAAGTTTTTGAAAACAGGAAAAAGGGTAAAAAGGACTTCGGGGGGGAGACATGCAACCATTACAACAAAACCCCTCAAGAAAAATGTTCAGAGGACCAGAGTCCATCCTGTTGTTCAAAACCCTGTCGAAAAGCGATCTGTTGTTCCAAATGTTGTTGAGGAGCAGTCTGCTGTTCAAAATCAAAAGGAACAACATTTGACTATTACCCATAATGTAGTGGCCTGTGACAAAGAAGTACAGATAGAGGCAGAGTCCCCTGAAGGAATACGAGCTACAAAAAATGCAATAAGAAGATTCAGGTGAACCTCCCACTCACCACCACCATGTGGGATAGCGATCCAAGGACGGTAACCCTACGAGAGGGTTTGACGCAAGCTTAGCAAGCAGTAGAAAAACTCATAGAACAAACAGTTCCTCTAGAAAGGTATGAAGAACTATAGCAACAGCTAAGGAACGTCAATTTATCTCAAAAGCCAGGCCTTTTAAGGGCGGCGAAAGGAAGAAGAAAAATTTGCAAAGGTAACTCGTAGGTTAGATATAGTTATCAAGCAGATGGATACCTTATGCTCTTTGTACAATGACATCCTAGCATGTAGAGCCCCTGCTAAGAATTATTCCTTGTTTTTAATGGAATGATATTTGCAATTGAAAATAAAGGTTGTTAAAGCAGGAACCCCTATACAAATTAATACCATCGATGATTTTATAAATTGCTGTAAGCACTACGGGGTAAAGGTTCAAAGCTTACTGTGTGAATTTTATTTGCATAACCTTGTGTTAGACCAGGAGACCGAGTAGAACCCCAGCCCATTTTTTGGGGATATCCAATTACAGGCATTTATTTCATTTGGGGTTAATCAAATTAAATGCCTTAAAGCCTATAATGCTTTCCAAAGACAAGAAAAAGGATTAGACTTGTGGGTAAGAGTTGAGCCTAGGGATCCAATACAGTTGTGGAGGGAACATAGGAACCTCATGGGGACTCTAGGCATAATTGAAGCATTAGGACCCATTCATACATCAATCAATCGGCAGTGAATAGAATACTTTTTCACTATTAAAGACCTTGCCATTGATGCGGCTAAATTTTGATACCAGATCTCTAATCCGAATATCCAACTCAGGGAACCATTTAATTATGAAAATTTTAAGTTAGCCGCCAACAGCTTGCACCTCTATGGAAAAATCATTTTGAGGGCAGGGCCATCCTGGTTAGGATATAGGTTTCGAAGTCCAATTATTTGGCACCCTACACCTGGATACCAAGCTCTGTACAAGATGCCTGAGGGTCAGACAGGCCATTTTTTTGAACACCTAGTTATGCATCATGGCTGTAGACCTCCACATGAGATCTCATCTCCAGCCTACTCTCTCACTGCCTTACATGTCAACTACAATGTTTTCATGAGGGCATGGAAAAGGGTAAGCAGGGGGTGTGTGGAGTACTAAAGAAGGTATGTTTTTAGTGATTATTTTGGCATCTTTTCATTCAAACTTACAAACCTATTGCATCATGAATTAGGTAGATGATAAGGAATTGTAATAACATCTGTAAGATTAATGTGCAAAACGAAATACTGACAATTGTCATTTTCTTATGTAGGAAGAAGGAAAAAAGAAAGACTGTCGTTCCAAAGGAAATGACAAGGCCAAGTTAACCGTTGTTCCTTTGACGGGGCACCACATGCAAACAAGGCAAACCAAATCAAAACGTATCAACCCAGGAAAGGAAATGGAGATATCGGCTCACCGCAATAAAGTAAAGAGATAACTGAGAGCCAATGGTTTGGCGAATCCCTCAGGATCCTTTAATCCTGAGGGATCGCTGCTTTAACTATTTTTGCACCTAGACATCTCCGACTTCACCATTATAAAAAGGGGTAGCATTGTTAGCCTGGGGAGAGTCTGTTATGTTTTTATGTAATTTCTCTTAAAGTTGAGACTTTGATCACCGACTCTCATTGAGAAGTGATCCACTATAATTATGTCTTATGCATTAATACAAACTTGGTTGCTATTTCATCGTTGATCCTGGAATAACTTCAAGCGGTGTACCCCTGGAGGCTAAGGGCCCGACCCTGGAGGAACACTTGCTCCTGTACTATTACTTTTGGTTTATGCATGGTGTGCTCATCAGTTTTATTTGGTAATATGATATGCTCTGTTATTTTATATCACAGCACTGTTACATCTGATCTGTTAAGTGATATCATTTTCTGAGACAGAAACATTATAACTTTGCAACGCATCACTGTTTCCTTAAGGACTGATATAACTGGCTTTTACAGGATACTGTTGCTATTCAATTACAGAATGTCTATGTTGTAACACTTGACTGTTGGTATTACTCGATTCCTCTTAGAGATTATATTTCCTTGTGATGGTTGAATCTATGGACATTGTTGTTCCATTCTGAAATACAGTCGTATTCTTTATAACTAAGATTGGTAGCTAGATTACAAAGATCATATTACTATTAAGGTGTGCCATGTGCATGTATGTGTGGCTTTCAAGTGTTGTTCTATAGTCTATTATTAATCAGTGTTGTTCTATATCTGTGTTGTTCGATTCATCCTTAGAGGTAGAGGATTGCCATTTGATTTCTGTAGGACACGATTATTGCATTTGATCCTGTAGACTAAGGTGTTGCTGCTTATTAAACTTAATTGCTGTTATATTTTCCTGGTTGCTGTTCTATTTCTTATTTGCTATTCCATTTCTTATCTTCGTTCCATTTCCTATCATTTGCGTTATTGTTGCTTTGGTGTGAAGAACGATCTAAGACTGTAGAAGGCATTGACATTTACTATCTAGCTCCCAGATCGATGATCTGTTCCCTGATTTCCTTTGGCCTCATCGGTTTACAAAGTGATGAGTTACTGCTACTGAACCCTTGACTGATAAATTGCTTAGTTTTCTGAATGTATGGTTTAGTCTTTAAAAGTAGTTTGCTGTAACCAAGCATCCATTTACTCTTGTATTTTTGAGCACTATACTACTAGCATTACTCTGGCAAATGATAGCCTCAGACTGAGACACTCTTTGAATAACAAAACGTTCCTGGATTGACAAATTAATGTGAGGTAATTATAGGTGAAAGAGACCCTTTTTACAGCTCGACACAGCTCCCTTACATGCTTTAACAGGATTGAATAAGGTGTTTCAGTGGGGAGGCAAACATCAGAAAGCCTTCAACACCTTGAAAGAGAAAATTAGTACAGCACCTGTACTAGCACTACCAGATCTACAAAGACCATTTGAGATCCAAACTGATGCCAGTGACTATGCCATGGGAGCAGTGTTGACACAGCATGACAAACCCATATGTTATCATTCTGAGACTTTTAATCCTGCAGTAGTTAGCTATCCTACATATGATAAAAAATTGTATGCATTAGTTCAGAGTGTGAAAACATGGAAACATTACTTAACGGGCAAAGAGACAGTAATACATACTAATCATCAGCCACTTCAATATCTACACTCCCAAACTAAGTTGCAACAATCAAGACATTACAGGTGGATGGGTTTTCTACAACAATTTCATTTATTCATCAGATATAAAAAGGGCATACATAACAAGGTTGCAAACATGTTGTCTAGACCCATTATAAATGCATCTACCATACTTAACCATAATTCTGTGCTACATGAAAGCTACATATAACAATATGCTCAGGATATGGCTTTTAAAGATGTATATGCAACTTTGAGTCAAGGCAAAAGAGTAGAAGAATTGGACTATCATATAAAGGACCGACTCTTATACCATTGTGGGAAGCTCTGCATTCCACAAACTGAGAGGATAAAGATAATTAGGGAAGCACACACTTCTCTAATATCAGGTCACTTTGGGGTAAGTAAAACGGTTGCACAACTGCAAAGATTTTGCTATTGTCCAAAAATGAATGAGACAATTTCTAGATATGTAAAAGGGTGTGCCATGTGTGCTAAAAGCAAGCCCAAAAATAGAAGACTAGGCTTGTACACTCCATTGCCAGTTCCTTCTCATCCTTGGGAAACTGATTCCATGGATTTTGTTGGAGGACTACCTAAATCTAGGAAAGGTCATGACTATCTATATGTTGTTGTGGATAGGTTCAGCAAATTGTGTATTTTTATACCTTGTAGTAAACAGATTACAGCTGAACAGACTGCAAAATTCTTCTTCGAACATGTATGGGTTCATTTTGGATTACCCACTTCCATTGTATGTGATCGAGACACTCAATTTGTGGGGAGGTTTTGGTCTAGTCTGTGGGAACTGATGGACACAAAGTTGAAGAAAAGCACAACTTTTCATCCACAAATAGATGGCTAGATAGAAGTAGTAAACAGGATAGTGATCCAGTTACTGAGAGGATATTGCAACAAAAATCCTAAGCTTTGGGATGAACACTTGTGTTATGTGCAACATGCTTACAATAGAGCCAAACACTCTTGTACACAGAGATCTCCTTCTGAGACTTGTTTTGGTTTCACACCAAGGTCTCCTTTGGATTTTTTCTTTGGTAAAGATACCATGGTTGATGGACACAATGATGTGGACAAGGAAACTAGGTTCATTGAACAGATCCAAGAGATCCACCAGGCAGTACAGGAATAGCTAGAAAAGAGCCAGGCCAAGTATAAGGCTAGGCATGATAAGCATCGAATGGAGCATAGTTTTCAAGTTGGAGACCAAGTCTGGCTATCTATCAGCAAGGATAGGATGCAAGGTGAAGGTAAAAAGCTAAAGCCTCTCAGCTATGGACCTTTTAGGATACTTGAGAAAGTTGGTGAAAATGATTTTCGCCTTTACTTACCAGCTTACATGCACATCTACTCAGTCGTAAATGTAGATTGCTTGAGATTGTTTGAACCTTCAATGATTAAGGACCCTAAAGAGCAAAGTCAATTGCCTTCTATTGATGACCTGCTACCTAACTACCTCAATGAGTTTCAGGAAGACACAGTGCTGCACAGGAAGGTGAGGACAACGCGTAGGGGAGATGTTGAGTACCTTAGGATTGGGCTCAAAGGTTCAAAGCCAAGTAGTGCAAAGTGGATTGGGATTGGACAAGTGAGAAAGTAGTACCCTCACTTAGCCGATGCTTGAAAACCAACTTTTGGTGGTCCAAAATCTTTTTCAGTGGGAAGGTCATGATCCAAATTGGATCCATAAAAGTTTGTCAAAGAACCATGACTATATCAGGCCAAGAAAATCTCTAAGGAAATTCAAAACAGTGATAAAAAACACTCCTGAACCAATGGCAATGGTAGCCCACATGGAATGACGAGGACCTCGGTCAAAGCGCACTGACCGAGGCCCACGAAGATCGTGCAGGAGGTCAAAGTAGCCCTTGGGATCCCAGAATGGGAAAAGGAGGTGGAATTTGATGCGCACTTAGCACTAATTGCGCATCGTTGGGTGAACAGGGCCATGAAGGAAAGCTCGAGCACTCAGTCGTGTGGGGGAACTGGACGACCGTAGGCGGAAAAGGAAAAAGTGCTGAAAGTACAAGGCAAGACCCGCACTTTGGAAACTGACAGTTTTGATCGGCGTGCCCTTAAAAGGTAAGAGGTTTTGGACAAGAGCAGAGCAATTCCATACATCGATCGATGCGTGGCAGGTGGAGGTGAGAGAAAACTATCATTGATCGTGCACTATCAGTCGAGAAAGTCAACCACACGAAACGTGCGTATGGCATCAGATCTAGAGGGTCCAGATCGGACGGCTGAGATCGCGCCTGATGGAGGAAGTGGAATCGACAAGGGAATACCTTGCGTTTTAGAAGGGATTTGGAATCTATTTGACCGCCACGGTGGAGGAAGAACACATCCACGGCGTAACTAAAGAAAAGAACCAACAAAGCATGCTGGTGCCATTTAGAGGAGGACAAGTGGCCACTCCCTGATCGTTCATGATGACGCTGAACATGGAACTACAAGCGCAGCTGCAGAAGGTGAATCGACAGAGGAGAAAGAGGAACCGAACAAGCATAGGGGTCAAATGGCTAAAAGCCATGAATAGAGATAGTCGAATCATCGAAGTCAGTCGAAGTCCAAGAGACCAAGAGAGACAGAGAAAGGAACTGGAATCCTGAGAGGAGGACAGAACACAGAGAATAGTGAAGCAAAGCAGAAGAGACAGAGGGTCGAGCTCACCAAAGGCAGCATCGAGCACCAGAAAGCTTGAAGATTCAAGCCATCCAATAGAGGAATCTTTCTGGACTGAGCATCACATTTAGATCTTTCCACTATAGACCAGAAGGTCACAGAGCTAGTATGAAGAAGAAGTCTGTGTACACAAGTGGCTTGGGGAATCCAAGAACCACCCTGCCAAGCAAACCTGCTTCAGGAGAACTCACATTAAGTCCCTGTATTGTAATTTCTCTTCTTAAAGACACAATAAAACAAGGCCACCATTGAAAGCTGGACCGGAGACGTAGCCCTGGAGAATAGGGTGAACTCCTTATTAAAAAATTATTTGTATCTTTGTGTTTGCTTACTGTATTTCTCTGCTGTCTTTCCATTTTATTGTCTATGTATTGGCAATCTGATCGATCTGTTGCTTCAATAACACAGAACAAACACCAAAACATGAGTCTGTAATACCTTTGTTTAATAAATCTTTAACTGATGTCACCCATAGGGTGAATATCAGATCAAGCTTGAACTCAAACATCATCAAGATTCGTGGGACTAAACATAAGAATGGTATGTCGAAGATAGCTATGAAACCCTCCTATGAATTTCAACAAGGTATCTTGTGACTGTAAGTGTACTCCTAGCATAAGAGCTCTTCTCCTAAACTCTTGAGTATACTCGTGCACATTTTGACCTTTAAATTGTCTGAAATTTTTCCAATTCATGATAGATTTTTGCATATGGGCTAACGGGTAGAATTGTCTTTTTATAGCAACAATGAAATCATACCAAGTAATAGATATCTTACCATGGTTTTTGATCTCATCTTGAGTCCTTTCTTTCTACCAAATGAGTGTTGCACCCTCCATTATCAATGAAGCCAACTGAATTTTGATATCATCCTCTTAAAGGTTCTAAATTCTACAATACACTTGCAACTGACAAATCCATTTATCCAACTTCTCTGCATTCACTTAACCATTGTACATAGGAAATTCGAATTTAACATCAACCTTTAGGAAAGTTGATTTACCAATCCCTTGTGAAGAATTATGATGAGTATGAGTCGTGGTGGTATTAGTGGAAGAGTGGGAAGATGCTTTGGAAGAAGAAGAAGAAGAAGATGGTGGAGGCTTGTCTCCATTACCATTACCTCCTTTTCCATTACCTCCTCCTGAAGCACCTTCTTCTTTGGGAGGCTTGGAGCGCTCTCCTTGAAATATTATGTTTCTCTCTTCATAGAGGACCTTCATAATCTCTGTCATATCAAAGAAATAATTTATGAAGGTCTTCTAATCTTCTGTCATGATAGGTTCTCCTTCATGAGACATGATCTCTGGGGAATCAATTGCAATTTCTGCAACTTGAGGATGTGCTAGTGTAGAAGACTTTGGCAACCTTTCTCTTCTTCCACTTGGCCCAATTTCAGGGCTTTCAACCAGCTTTCCTTCACCTCTTTTGAGCTTTATCCTTGTAAGCTTGATATAAACTTGCAAACAATTAAGTCCTTCTTTCACAAAGAAAATATAGTAAGAAAAAACCATTGCTCTGATACCAACTTGATCTGAAATGGATTAGATTAGTAATGATATGCTAATTTCGCATTCAGATTAAAAGCTAATATGCTTATCATTTTCTTATCAACTGCTTAAGGATTCAATACTTTTGCTTAATTAATTTATTCCCATGAGATTTTATTATGTAAATGTTATAAATAATTTAACATAAAACATATGCTGAACAACAACAAAATAACAGCAAATAACATCAAAATACAACACACAAGAAGCACATGATAAAGGAGTTCACACTTCCTGCGCTACGTCTTCTTGGTCCAACTTCCAATTGCTTGGGCCTCTCTATTATGCTCAAATTACAATAAAAGTGTGTTTACAACACTTAGATGCCTCTCAAACCTGTCTCAATGGGTTCATAATACTAAAAGATGTCCATCTAGTCTCTTTTTGCAACCCATTTGGATAAGAACTGAAGAAGTTATGACTTCTCCTAGTTCTCCCACTATTTGTTCCACGAAATGCTCCAAATCTGACCAAAAACCACATTTCCGCTCCAAAATCCACTGACAGAGCGAGAAATTCACCACACCATGAGCCATAACCTATTAGTTGTATCGCAAATCACAATTGGCGAGTGTTTGTGGGTGGAAGGTCTTGTTAACACAACAAAATGTTGCGATTGCGATATTGGTGAACCCAACAGGAACTTAAACTGTTACATATAAAATCTTGTGTTTGGGGTCTTATTGTTCATCGCAATCGATAATCGGTATGGGAACATAATCAGCGATATGGTGGACCCACTGATACATTAAACTACAACATATTAATTATCGTATCTGGGAACCCAATCCTAAATCACAATCGACGCTTTCCATCATTGGATACCAAAACCCATACCACTGCGATATCAACAGAATTTTTGGGCTATGAAATATAGTGTATAACATATTGCGTCTAGGGACAAATCAAAGTCAGCATTATCAGCAGTGACACACACACACACACATATCCGGGGGTACCAGGTGTGATATGTGATTGCGATCACATCGCAACCTGCTCTGCTTCGGGGGCCAATACTTTAACCTGAACCACTTACTACTGTGATATGCGATATGCAGGGGCCAATGGCATGTTGCCACTTGACACCTTATCATTCGCTGAAGACCTTACTACATCATCCCAATCCTGCCATGTAGACAAGTCAATCTTTCACTTTCACTTTCTCTAAATTCTATGTATGAACTCAGATTTGAGTTCTGTTCACACCATTGGATTCAGAATGATGAGCTCTTCAATCTGAAGCTAAGTTTCAAAATATTCTAACACTTTGATTTTTGAGCATAATTCTAAGCACCTGATCATTACCCATATGCAATATCTAAAGTTGATGGTGGAACATATAAAAAACAAGTCTCAAATGTGGACTTTCCTATAGAAATGTGGATTGTTCTATTATAATAATGTTTTTTATATACTATATTTTCATCACAGGTCTTCGAATGATTCTGGTTGTATCCCCTCAAAAGTTCCACTAAAGTCTTGTTGACTACTTCTGTCTACCCATCTATCTATGGATGGAATGTTGTAGACCTCTTCAACTTTGTGTCCATCTTCTCCCACAGTGTAGTCCAGAATGCAATGAGAAATATTTTGTCCCTATCTGAAATGATTCTCCTTGGTATACCAAGTGCACCCAAACCTATCCAAAGAACAATTTTTCTTCTTCTTGTCTATTGATGGTCTTTTTATAGGGCATCAGAACACACATCTAGCTGAACCTATAAACTCCCACGAACAAGTAGTCATGTCCCTTCCTGGTTGTCGATAAACGTCCCACAAATTCCATGGAAATGCTTTCCCAAGGATGATTAGTTATAGGTAAGGGATGATACAAGCCCTGTTTCTTGTTTCTAGGCTCGTTGTTACAACAAAGCATGCATCCTCTTATGAACCTAACTACTTGCCCTTGCATCTTAGGCCAATAAACATACATTTGCAAGTTAGCCATGGTTTTCTCTACACCAAAGTTCCCTACAACCTTGGTGATGTGAGCCTCTCTAATGAGCTACAAACGCTCACCTTTAGGAACACATAGCTTATACAACTTGTAGAGTAACCCATCATGGAGATGGCAGTCACCAGTGTTGTCACCATCGTGGACATGAATCTTACTCTACAATTGCTGATACACCTCGTTGAAGTGGTCATATTCTGAATATGCCTCTCTGTATACATCATGGGTGAATGGCTCCATGGGCATAAGAGTCCCCAAAGTTGTAATCGTTGATGTGCGTGTCCTTGAAAGCATATTGGCCAACTTGTTTTTGTCGCCCTTCTTATACTTGATCACCAAATGAAACTCCTGTAAAAACCCCATCCACTTGTAATGCTTGGTATGTTATAGCTTACTCTGGGCCTGCAAGTACTATAACGAATGGTAATCTGTGTGGATTACTGTCTCATTTCACACTAGATATTTCTTCCACTTCTTCACATCATTCACCATGGCATAGAACTCCTTATCGTAGGTAGGGCAGTTAAGAAACACCCCATTAAATACTTCAGAATGCTAGCAAATGAGCTTTCCACCTTGCATCAGGATAGCTCCCATATCATACCCACTCACATCTATATCCACTTCAAAGGGCCGTTGCAAGTTTGGTAATGCTAGAACTAGTGATTGACTGGTCTTCTTCTTTAGCTACTCGAAAGCCTTTTGTTGACCCTTTCCCCATTGGAAACTCTTGTCACTTGATGTTATGGCATGGAGCAGTGCTGATATTGGTTATGATTCGAGTTGACCCAGGTTTGATCTATATTGCACACCAACAAAACCCTCAATCACTGCCCTTTCGGAAACAACCTCTAAGCAGATCATATTCTCACCCAAAGTGACTATGGGAAGATGCATAACTAGGTTTTTGAAACCTTGAGGGGTGCAAAGATGTGGTATTATTATGACTTCTTATAATTAACATTCGTGCATCACTTGGCCACATTACATTAATCATTTAAACATATCATATAAAGCCATAAATCATTACTACATTGAACTAAAGTGCAAATGGAATAAATTGCAATGCTACAACAAATAATAAGAAAATATACAAATGAAGGCACCAATTTTACTGTAGTTCACCCCAATGTGGGGATATGTCCACAAGAACTATTGCTTATAATAAGAAATCTTCTACATAAATAGTTCTTGACCTACACACTAAGCTGCAGGTCAACCACGCACTTAGCTACTGACTCAGGCCCCTACGCACTCAGGTGCAGAGCCTCACCTCTTCCCCCAATTACAGATCATAAGAATTCAACCATAACATAGATTTGGATCTCAACAATGATTATTTTCTTATTATTTCACCCTATATATACTACTACATCGAGGGTTACATCATTACAATACCATGGAATCCAAAAAATAAGCAGCTAAAACCATTGACCCTTTACATTATCACATGATTTTACAAAAAGAAGGGGTTTTAGCCTATCGCAAAACCCTTATATCGCGTGGTATATTCAAAACTACTCCACTGCATGGTCCATTTCGCACTCTGCTACGTGCTCCACTGCACGCTCCACTCCACAAAATGTGGAGTCTTTGCCTAAAACTAGGCCAAGTTTGGTTGTGCCCCACAACCCCCAACACTCACATGTGAATCGTCCTAAGTCACTCAACTGCTTTGCCTCTTATTTTTACTACAATGTTGTTGTAGGCTTCGTGAACTTCTGCAGAATCTCTGTGACCTGCTTCTCTTCACTGCATGCTTCCTCCACTAGTGCTTCTATTACATGTTTTGTATCTTTCTGCACCATTGTTGTCTCCCTCTGTCAAAGCTCTTGTAGCGTCTCATCTACTGCGTGGGAGAATTAGAGAGCCTCATCCTGCCAAGGCTAATTTCTCTATATCAAAACCTTTTCTTCCTCCTTCAGTTCCTCAATCTTCTTCTAAAGGGCCTTTCCCTCATTGATTTTGGCAAGCTTCTGCAAGATTGATAAGGTCTTCGCAGCTGCTCAAATCTCTTCAAACTGTTGTTGCTTCTGCTAAATTTCTTCTTGTAATTTTTACACATTTGGATCTTCTTGCAGCGAAATGCAAATCTATAAACTCTCGTCCAAAAGTTTCGCATATTTTTCCACTACTATGGAGATGCTAGCCATTACAACCTTTATGTCAGTCTCCCTCTGCTCTCTTACTTCTTGCGGCATGGTTGGATGAAACTTCATATCTAGCTCACTGATATGCATTTCATATTTAAACTCTACTGTGGTGATCTTTTCCTTGTACCCTTTCACTACAAGGTCGAGCTTCGTGACCTTGTCTTCTACTCGCTCCTCTTCTTAGAGATCAAGGTCCAAAATCTCTCTACATGTTGCTTCAATCACCTCCTTGATCTTCTGTTACTACTGAACTGCTTGATCCCTCTCCTTGATCATTTGGTTGAGCTTCTATTGAAGTGAAGCCTACTCTTTTTCTACCTGAATGTTCAGCCATAACATAGATCTGGATCTCAACAATGATTATTTTCTTATTATTTCACCCTATATATACTATTACATCGAGGGTTACATCATTACAATACCATGGAATCCCAAAAATAAGCAGCTAAAACCATTGACCCTTTACATTATCACATGATTTTACAAAAAGAAGGGGTTTTAGCCTATCGCGAAACCCTTATATCGCGTGGTATATTCAAAACTACTCCACTGCACGGTCCATTTCGCACTCTGCTACGTGCTCCAGTACATGCTCCACTCCACAAAATGTGGAGTCTTTGCCGAAAACTAGGCCAAGTTTGGTTGTGCCCCACAACCCCCCAACACTCACATGTGAATCGTCCTAAGTCACTCAATTGCTTTGCCTCTTATTTTTACTGCAATGTTGTTGTAGGCTTCGTTGAACTTCTGTAGAATCTCTGTGACCTACTTCTCTTCACTGCAAGCTTCCTCCAACGTGCTTCTATTACATGTTTTGTATCTTTCCGCACCATTGTTGTCTCCCTCTATCGAAGCTCTTGTAGCATCTCATCTACTGCGTGGGAGAATTAGAGAGCCTCATCCTGCCAAGGCTAAGTTCTCTCTATCAAAACCTTTTCTTCCTAGTTCAGTTGCTCAATCTTCTTCTAAAGGGCCTTTCCCTCATTGATTTTGGCAAGCTTCTGCAAGATTGATAAGGTCTTCGCAGCTACTCAAATCTCTTCAAACTGTTGTTGCTTCTGCTAAATTTCTTCTTGTAATTTTTACACATTTGGATCTTCTTGCAGCGAAATGAAAATCTATAAACTCTCGTCCAAAAGTTTCGCATATTTTTCCACTACTATGGAGATGCTAGCCATTACAGCCTTTATGTCATTCTCCCTCTGCTCTCTTACTTCTTTCGGCATGGTTGGATGAAACTTCATATGCAGCTCACTGATATGCATTTCATATTTAAACTCTACTGTGGTGATATTTTCCTTGTACCCTTTCACTGCAAGGCCAAGCTTCATGACCTTGTCTTCTACTCACTCCTCTTCTTAGAGATCAAGGTCCAAAATCTCTCTACATGTTGCTTCAATCACCTCCTTGATCTTCTGTTACTGTTGAACTGCTTAATCCCTCTCCTTGATCATTTGGTTGAGCTTCTATTAAAGCGAAGCCTACTCTTTTTCTACCTAAATGTTCAACTACGAGGCATGTTGTTCGTGCAACTTTAGCTCTTCTATTATCTCCATGTGCAACTTGTATAATATTTGAAATGGTATCCTTGTGATTTTCATATTGATATGCTTCCACCCTTTTCTTGTTGTTGTACATTGGTGAATCCAAACTATAGGGCGCCGACAAGTGTTGGTTCTAACCTTGCTACAAGTGTAGCCTCTATCTACCTCTCTTATCCAATCCTCTCCACTACCTGCATGGGTTGTCTAACTATCTGTGCCAAAATTTTAATTTTTGTGATTCGCTCCTAAACACATGTGAGAAGTGTGCCATAGCAATCTTTCCACTTATTCAACGAATTTGTTTTCGCCTCATAAATCCTATCCCCTATCTGCTCCAAGTCCCCATCAGTAAGGATCATTAGCATGATATCCTTTGTCTTATCTGCCTTCTGCTTCTTCTTGATCTTCATGGCAGTTTCACCCTGTACCTTCCTATTTTTTGCGACAACTTGTTCTGTTTCTATCTTTTCAAATTCCTTATTCTGCTCATCTCCTTCAGGAGGATCTTGGTGACCCTCATCATGTTTCTCCTCTTTCTCTGATTCCTGCTCACCCTTATCTTTTTCCTTTCCACTCGCTTCACCATGTTGCAAGGTGTCTTCCTTTGTCACGCTATCTTCTGCCTCTACCTCCAGCATAGTCATCCATTATGCAAGCCACTGTTGTACCTGTGTGAGGAGATCATCTTCTATTACTAAGTATGGTTGTGGATGCCATTTCTTCTTTGTGTCCCTATGAGCATGTATGTATACTTTGTGAAAATCTGCCTTGAACTTCCCAATAAAGCTATATTGTTCATATAGACTCGATGGCAGGAGAGGATGTTGATTCACTAACGTATGTAAGTTCATGTGATATAATACAAGAACATCATGTTCTCCATTGTTCGTGACATTTGAGTGGTATACCATAGTGAGTCATACCACACGAATCCACAAAAATATGAAGCTACCAGAGGGAAATGCAAATCTTTCAGCTCTCTCCAAGCTAGAATTTCAATAATCAAAATTAACCATGCATAATGGGATGTTGTACCTTTTTCTCGGACCTTGCGACAGTTGTCCAGAAATTCTTTGTAAAGGTATTGAGCCCAATTGTATTGAACCTGATTGGCACACTACGTAGCTAATGAAACTACTGTTGTAGGGACTCCATTAGCCTGACACTTTCTCATGATATTTCCAGCCAATATGTGTGTCGCGAAGTGAACTTCCAAGTCACTAATTGAATTTATATCATAATGCCTTTTTCCTTTTGTTGGACTGAACTTCTTCTTTGTGTTGTCGCCTATGGCACAGTCTTGATCTTTTCCAACAAATTCTTCCATGGGGTTCCACCCTTGATATGGAAGTCTAGTGATTCTCCATATCAACATTACATCTATATGGATATTATTTCCCATCCATAAGAATCTGTCATGTACTAGCACAAGCAACTATCATCGAAAAGCCAAGCTCCTTGGACTTCTGTCGAAGTGCGTCACTTTCAGCATGTTCATCAATCCTGACTGCTCCAATCCACATGCCCACTACTGCAGCTCTAAACTCATCACACCAATCTTAGAGTAGTTGACTTGTTCCAAATATTAGTCTATTGCAAACTATGGGTATTTCTTGCTATCGTTGAAGTCATAGTCTGTGAACTTCAGCTGCAGAATTTTCCCAAGTAATTCTCCAGTAATGGTACTTCCTTTGGATATAGGGGTGTGAAGGTCCCAAACTTTGCATCCTTTGGGTCTTTTATAAGTTTGGAATTTAGTTTTCTCAGTGGAATGTATGGTGGTAGAGGCAATGGAAATGTTGTGCCATCTATTTCCATATGCTCTACTTGCTCCGCTTCTTCCTCACTATCTTTTACTTGCTCGAATTCTTGTTGATGTTCAATAGGTTTCTTATCTTGTTTCTTCTTTGTTCTCTCTTCTTTGGTTGGTTTCTTCCATGGAGATCTCTATTATTTTTGTGATGATGATGCTGCAGGCATACCAGTGGTTGCTGCAACTGCTTCCATGATTCCAGGTAAGCCCTTCTCATGAAAATTACAAACAATTTCTTCGCAAGAACAGTCAGATGACATATGACAGTGAAAGTTTCTCCAACTTCTTCACATTATCAACACTCAAACTGTCAATTAATCAAAGTTCAAAATCTGGGTGAGACACAACCTTTTATAGAAATCTTGAATATCTAATCCGATCATTAGCTTATTTATTTAATTTTTTTTTTTTTTTTTTCAGATTGTGTTTATTATTTTCATATCTATCCCTAGATCTTGCTAATATGTCCTCATAAATGAAATTTTCCACATGTTTTAACGTTAGATTTCCCTTTTCATGGTCATATTTTTGTTTTTCTGGTGAACTTTGACACATCCATATTGTAGTGAACATCTCGTCTTACGTCACGGCTCCTACGAACTTTGAAATAATACAAATTGTAGCGAAGTAACTTGCTAGGTCAAATCTCTATGCAACGTATTTTATAGTCTAGTGTCCACTTTCAACTGCAAGTGGCACTAAGAATTTTCTCCTTTCTTCTTTAGAGCAAGGCTATAGGGACAAGTTTGTCCCTGTACAAATTCAACCTGGTTCCATTTAATCTTCCTTGGATTAATTCCCCATTTAACTTTGTTAATTGAACCACACCTCCATTAGTAATATGCTTGATAATGTAGGGGCCCAATCAATGCATCTTGAATTTTCCTGGAAATTTCATAAAATTATTGTCATAGAGAGCAAGATCTCCTACCTGAAACTTATTTTGCTTAACATATCTGTCATCTCAAGCCTTTTCTCTTACTTCCTGTACCTGTTGATGGAATCTTGCTATAAATTTGTCTTCTTCCAAAGCAATCAACTACGATATTGTTTCCTTCATTATGTCAGGTTCTGCCATATCTGTAAAAGTTGTAATCCTCAAGCTAGGGACAATGTACTCCATGGGCATCACAACTTCTTTCCCATAGACTAAATTGAATGGTGTCTAACCTGTCAACTTTTTACGTGTGGTCCTATAAGCCCATAAAAATGATAGGATTGTAAGGTCCTAGTCATATTTGTTCACATTACATACCTTAGTCAATCCATTATCCAAAGTCTTATTAAATTCTTCTATTGTTCCATTGGCCTGAGGGTGATAAGGTGTACTCTTTTGATGATAAACTTCGAATTCCTCAGTCAATGCTTCAATAGTTTTATTCAGGACGTGGGAACCTTGGTCACTTATCAAAATATTTGGACGTCCAAATGTAGACAATATATACTCAAAACTGAACTTTATAGAAATCCCTGCATTGTAGTCCCTTACGGGCTGTGCTTCAGCGAATCTAGTCAAGTAATCAATTTCTATAATTATGTACATCTCACCAGTCCTCTTCCGAGGTAGGTTGACGGGTCCAACAAAATCAATGGCCCACTTATCAAAGGCTTGTAATGTAACTTGTGGTACCAATGGCATATCATCTCTTCTTGAAGGTTTTCCTGTTCTTTGACACATATCACATGCTCTACAATACTCCCTCGCATCTTGATGTAGTGTAGGCCACCACAATCTTGCTCTCAAAATATTCTACAGAGAAGCTTTTCCTGCATAGTGTCTGTTGTACCTTAAGAAACCAATTTCCCAGCTATAGAGAAATTTTGCTTAAGACATTAATAAATATTATTTACTGTCACTTATTGTTTGTTGTGTTATCAAATGAAGGACTTGGAAAACTTGGTCTTTAACCCTTAATACATGTATGACTGGAACATATCAAAATGCCATTTTTTGCTAGATATAAATGATGAGTGAAGAAATCTTGAAGGATAAGTTAAAGATAATATGTTGGTTTCCAATAGAAACTACTATCTGTAACTTAGAAGAATTATTGAAATGAGAATTGAATCATAGACAATATGTTTCTTAACACAAAAACTACCATCTGTGACTCTTGGAGAAGTTAAATATAATATGCTGGTGTATCACAGAAACTATTATCTATAACTTAGAAAGAAAGGTGGAAACTTCAAGTATATGAGCGCTCTTTTAAGGAATTTAACTTTATCTACATAAGCAAATAAAGACCTGCAGCTTCATGACTATCCTTGAAATAAGAAAACATAACATGATACATGACAGAGAAGGTTACAAAATTATACCCAACAACTCATGGAAAATTTTGATTCTTTCATTAATCAACAATGATACCAAGAATACAATGGCCCAGTCTCCGAGTTCTCCAAAATTTGAACCCTTTTTCTATAAATATTCCTCCTTTTATACATTTTTGAAACAATTGATGATCTCTAAAACTGTCAAACTACTAAACTATTTCCCTAACTATCTGAATTAAAAACTATTACAAAATTTATAGAGGTTAAAAGACACCTCAAAGAACATGAAATAATAGGAAAATAACTGAACTTCGAAGATGAAATTAACTATTGGCTTGCTCTGTTAATCGGTCGATGGGTTCTTCTGTATATGATTAAATAATGATTAGTCCATTTTAGTCATGATAAACTATGTTAGCCGTGCTTAAATCTGGACTTATGTATGTATTAGGCGTTTTGATTGGCCAAAACACCAAGAAATTCAACCAACTACCTTTTTCTTCAAATTTGGCTTTAACACTGATTTTTTCATTTACACAACAAAATCGATGCAAAACATGCAAAGCGGAACTGAAAGGAATTAACCCAATTTAATAAATCTATCGGATCCGCCTGTTCAGTCCTCTCTTGACTTCCCATTATAAATCGCAATCAGTGCTATCAAACGTTATATTGACCCAATCCTTAACAAAACCGCGATATAACGGATGTGTCGGAGTTATAAAACATACTATATAGACTATCAGGTCTGAAATCCCCATTGTTGATTGCAATCGGCAACGGAACCAACATACATGCATAAAAGGGTTTGCGGACCTGCCGGAGTTGTTAAACACATTATATATATATATATATATATATATATATATATATATATATATATATATATATATATATATATATATGGGTCCGGTCCTTATCGCAGATCACGATCAGCAGGATCACATACATATATAATAAGCGCTCTGTGTTATTTTGAACCTGATGAAATTATAAAACATGGCAGATATAATATCGGGTATGGAACCCAATCGTAAATCACAATCGGCGCTTGTTAGCAGAACCAATTTTCCATAATCATTGTAGACCCGCCGAATTTTTAAACGCAACATATATATTTCAGGTATGGTGTTAACACTTTAAGACTTGTTTCTATATATATATATATCGAGTCTATCTCCATATAATCATTTATATAATGACTTGTTTTGTTTGTATAGCAACTTTGGCTACTCTGAGGCCAATTCTTTTACAATTCTTTTAGCAATTCCGCTATGTCACTTCTTCATCTTACTTTTATCTCTTTTTAAAGATATTTTCAAGTGATTTTTGAATGAAACATGAATATTAAAGGAAACAAAAAATACATGTTACAACATTTGGCTCCACCTCGGGATAGTGCTTTTTCTACAGAAGCTCTAAGAACCGTAGATTAGTGCCTTATTCATTGGGCACGGAATCATATATAGCTTCACTAGGATTAACTGTGTGAACATTTGTATAGAAAACCCACAAAAATATCTGCAGTGATAAGATGCTTGTGCTCTGATAGTAAAATATTTAGAATCGTAGATTAGTAGCCTTAGTTGGGCCTGGAGTCCAAAACTGTGAAAACCCTGAAATTTGACAAACTGGAACCTAACAATCTTGAAGTCAGAAACCTCTGCAAATGAGTTTCCAACTGGGAAAGTCACTCTTATTCATCAACTAATGATTAGACTGAAGAAATCCAACTAGAAACCAAATGCTCAACACCTGAGCTTATTTATGTACAAGTCCCTACATATGTACATCACTGACCTCAATCAAGTGAAGTCAATCTTCCAATGATACCAGATTAGCATTTGAGTGCATAATCTTGAACCATTCTACCAGTGAATTTTTAAAATACAATTCATCCTGAATGAAAAATAAACTATGCATAAAGGCAGCTCACAGCAAAAATTAGAAGTATATCCACAAAATGATATGTGTAGACTACTGATAAATTCTTCCATGTAATCTACCACAGAATCTTCAAAAGTATAAGAAAAAATATGGTCTTGATCAGCTCCAAAAAATAAATTCTCTATGTATGAAGGTTCTTGCCCAGATACACCTTCTGTTGGGATAATATGCTTAATAGAAAAATCAATAACATCTTTAAGAAAATGATCTATGTCACTTTCATGTCTCCACTTTTCATCTCCAAGCTTTGATTCAAAATAACTTGTAATTGTAACTTCAGGAAGAAAAAGGAATTTTTTCACATTACTATACGACATATGATCAACTTCAAATAGATTATTTGCCATTGATCCATGGGCATCATTGCGTTCTTCAATGCACTGACATACAATCTTTTCATCAGCTTCCTTTTTAAATGAGATAGCCTCTTTTTCTATGATAGATGGCTCAATATATTGTTGTCCAACATATTCCACTTGCTGGTTCCTTCCTGTAGGTCCAACACCCAACTGATGCACTTGAAGAACTTCGTCCTATTCCCCATTTAAAACCTTTGCGTTATATATAGAAGGATCATCAAATTTAACAAAATAAGAACTCTGGGGATTTATTTGCAACTCAATCATTTGTTCCTCTTCTTGATTGCTGAGCAGAAATTCTTGATTCATTCTTGAACTTTCCTCCATCTGAATACTCCCTTGATTTGCTTGGAACAAGTTCAACCAATTCTCTGCTTGGGATATCATTGGAGAGAAATGTTTTATAAACTTCTCCATATCATTTTGAGAAAATGATGCTCGATCTGCTTGGAACATAGTCAACCAATTCTTTGCTTGGGAGATTATTGAAGAAGAATGCTTTATAAACTTCTCTGCATCATTTTGAGAAAATGATAGTTCCTCACTTTCATAGACTTGCTCATAGTTAATTTGGCTATAATCTCTTTGAATGCTTGATATATTGTCAACAATATCATCAGTTTCCTCAACAGGATTATCTTGAGCTTTTAAAGTTTCTTTAAAATCATAATATTCACAACAATTTTCAAAAAGAAACTTGTGTGGATAATAAATTCTACAAGAAGAATTGAATACTAAATGGAAATCTTTCAAAGATGAAATGCTTGAACGAGGCAGAGACCTGAACCAATCCCTAGCTTCTAGGTCCAAAAAAATATAAGCAACTTCATCTTAACATCTTCATGAATGATTCCCTGTTGCTCCATGCATTCATGAAACTCTTGGAGATGCTGAGCTAGATCTTCATATTCCTTTCTACTGAATTTTGGAAGATACTCATCCCGAACATAAAATCCAGGCACATCATGAGGATAGCCGATGATCCTAGTAAAACCAAATGGACCAAATTTATGGACTAAGAATGCAGGGAGAGCCATTAAAACTCAGAAAAGAAAACTTCAAAGTATAGTGGAGTCACGAATCAATGTTGTAAGTGAAAATCACAGGTGTGAATGTACAACCAACTACTGAAACTTGTCATTCTCGAGAATTAGCTTCAAACTTGATAAACCCAAGGAAAAGTGCTCTTATTTAATTGCTTTTATTCAAAACAGCCAACTATTCCCTCCTCACTAAACAACCAAAGGAAAATATTGAAAACCCAGGGAAAAATGTTCTTATCTTCTCTCCTTCGCAATGGGGCCAATTAATGTTGTACCTTAAGAAACCAATTTCTTGGCTGTACAAAAATTGTTCTTAAGACATTAATAAATATTATTTACTATGACTTATTGTTTGTTGTGTTCTCAAATGAAGGACCTGGAAAACTTAGTCTTTAACCCTTAATACATGTATGGCTGGAACATCTCAGAATGCCATTTGTTGCTAGACATAAATGATGAGTGAAGAATGCTTGAAGGAGAAGCGAAAGATAATATGATGGTTTTTCATAGAAACTATTATCTGTAACTTAGAATAATTATGAAAATGAGAACTGAATCATAGACAATATGCTGCTTAACACAGAAAGTACTATCTGTGATTCTTAGAGAAGTTAAAGATAATATGATGGTCTTTCATAGAAACTATTATCTATAACTTAGAAAGGAAGGTGGAAACTTCAAGTATAGGAGCGCTCTTTTAAGGAATTTTAACTTTATCTACATAAGAAAACAAAGACCTACAGCTTCATTACTATGCTTGAAAGAAGAAAACATAACATGATACATGACAGAGAAGGTTACAAAATTATACACAACAACTCATGGAAACTTTTGATTCTTTCATTAATCAACGATGATATCCAGAATATAGTGGCGTAGTCTCCAGGTTCTCCAAAATTCAAACCCTTTCTCTCTAAATTTTCCTCCTTTTATACATTTGTGAAATAGTTGCTGATCTCTGAAACTTTCAAACTACTAAACTATTTCCCTAACTATCTGAATTAGAAGATATTACAAAATTTACAGAGGTTAAAAGACACCTCAAAGAACATGAAATAACAGGAAAATAACTGAACTTCGAAGATGACATTAACTGTTGGCTTGCTCTGTTAATCGGTCATTGGGTTCTTCTGTATATGCTTAAATAATGATTAATCCATGTTAGTCATGATAAACTATGTTAGCCGTGCTTAAATATGGACTTATGTATGTATTAGGCATTTCGATTGGCCAAAACACCAAGAAATTCGACCAACTGCCTTTTTCTTCAAATTTGGCTTTAACACTGGTTTTTTTGTTTACACAGCAAAATCAATGCAAACCCTTTTATATATATATATATATATATATGTATATATATATATATATATATGTATATATATATATATATATATATATATATATATATATATATAGATATATATCTATATATATATATATATATATATATATATATATATATATATATATATATATATATATATATATATATATATATTCGGGTCTGGCCCTAATCACAGATTGCGATCAACGGTATCACATACATATATAATAAGCGCTTTGTGTTCTTTCGGACCCACTGGACTTTTAAACACAACATATATATTTCGGGTCTAGTTTTAACACTTTAACACTTATTTCCTTTGTAAATTTAATATATTTCTTTATTTCTTTCTCGTTTCGATATGCACTTATATATATATATATATATATATATATATATATATATATATATATATATATATATATATATATATATATATATATATATATATATATATATATATATATATATATATATATATATATATATATAAGTGCATATCGAAACGAGAAAGAAATGAAGAAATATCAGGTCTAGCTCCATATAATCATTTATATAATGACTTGTTTTGTTTGTATAGCAACTTTGGCTACTCCGAGGTCGATTCTTTTACAATTCTTTTAGCGATTCTGCTATGTCACTTCTTCATGTTACTTTTATCTCTTTTTAAAGATATTTTTCAAGTGATTTTTGAATGAAACATGAATATTAAAGGAAACAATAAATACATGTTACAACAATGTCCACCAGTTGCACCACCATGAGCTTCTTCTAGAATCATCTGTCTTTCCTATTCATGAACATATTTGCGCAATATTTCATTTGGTTCCATCTTATATAATTGTCTTGCTATTAATGAAAAGTCATCTACCTTAACCACTAATTCTTTATTTTGCTGCATAGTATACACTGAAGGAGCCATCCCTATGGTAAAAAACTGAATGATATATGAAAAATGGTCATCTGCAACTCTGATTGCAAACAATTGTGCATTAGGGAAATTATCCTTTGTGCTGGTTTGTTCTTCCCCTATTTCCAATCTTGATAGATGCTTAGGTCCTGCATTCAATCTTCCTGTTTTAACAATGATTTGAAAGTCATATTCCTATAATAACAGTAACCATCTATAAATATTTCCTCATAAGAAATGCTTATTAAACAAATACTTTAGTGCAAAATGATCTGTGAACATTTTAAAGTGTGATCCCATCAAATAATGTCTAAATTTATGCAAAGCATACAACATGCCCAATCCTTCCCTTTCTGTAGTAGTGTAATTATTTTCTTCTTTAGATAACTTTCTACTTGCAAAAGCTATAGGATGATCATTTTCTCCTACACTAGGTTGTGCCAATACTATTCCCAAAGCTATACAAGAGGCATCCACATGGACATGGAATTCCTTATTCCAATCAGGGAACAATGATATAGGTGTTGCTACCATTTTTTCTTTCAATATGTCGAGGCTCTCCTGAAATTCTTCATTCTACTAAGAAGTTACATCCCTCTTTAACAATTTCTCCATAGGCGTAGTGATCTACGCATACCCGTTGATGAATTTCCTGTAATACCCAGTATTCCCCAATGTAGTTCAAAGTTGTCTTACTGTCTCAAGTGGAGGAAAATTCACAATGATAGAAATGTTAGCAGGGTCCACCATTAGTCCTTGATTACAAATAATGTGTCCCAACAATATGTCAAAGGGTACACACAATGTGCACTTCTTTAATTTCAAATATATCTGATACCTTCTACATGTGTCGAGCATAAGCCTTAAACTTCCAATATGTTTTCTAGCAACCAAAATATTATCCAATCATCAAAATATACCTCTAAAAATTTGTCGATGTATTCCTTAAAAGCTACAACCGCCACTCTAGACAATATAGCAGTGGCATTTTTTAATCCAAAAGGCATTACTGTGTATTGATATGAGCTTCATTTTGTAGCAAATGTTGTCTTATGCAAATTTTCAAGTGCAATCCTAATTTGATGATAACTTGAAAATCCATCTGTAAATGAGTAAGCTTCCTAACCTCATACATTGTCTACCACTTCATCTGTAAAAGGGGTAGGGAAGGGATCATGTAAACATGCATCATTCAACTTCCTCAGATCAACATAGATCCTAATCTCTCCTTGAGTCTTCTTTTCTTGCACCACCATAGAACTCATGCATTTTGATTCTTCTACAAGTTCAATAATTCCTGTTGCTATCATTTTATCAAGCTCTATCTTTACTTTCTCCTTATACTTTGATGTTAGCCTGTAAGGTCTTTGTTTGACTAGCTTCGCATCAGGATTAAGGGGAATCTTCATGACTCTTAGATCTCCTATTATACCCTTCATCTATGAAAACTTGGTGGGAAATAGTTCTTGCTATTCATGAAGTAACTTTGTAAATTTACTGACTATCTCTTCATCGCACTAGTCTCCTATTGTTGCAAAATTAGGCTCCTTCTCTGATCCTATGTTCACCTTGTTTGTCTTAAGTGGGTTTTTTATATCTGGTATTTCTGCCTCAGTTCCAGTTACTTCGCATTATCCTTTTGATTCTGTTATGTCGATGTTGCCAGGATATTCTTCTTATTCTATAGTAAGGTTATAGAATTCTAGTGCATTTTCTATCTGCACAGCCCAATCAGGTTGCTACCATGTCAATGGGGTTGCATTCTCAATGATACTCTTCTTAACTAGCTGAAGTGCCAGATTTATGTATGGGTAATCATCCTTAAATATGAATGTTAATATGAAGCCATCAACCATATCTACCCAGTTTATTGTATCATGTCGACTCTCTATTTCTAAGTACCAGTTCTTAGGGATTGTCTCTAGTAGTGCACAGCTGGATATGCTTCCTAGGATTAGTTTCACCATCATATTTGATCTCGATCCCTTATCTACCTATCCAAACCTTATCCACATCAATATTCGACATTCCTACCAGCCTTCTATATTCTTCTTTTGTGCACCCCACCATAGAATAGAGGTAGATTTCAGGGCTATATCAAAGGCTAACAACATTTGATTCTCTGGAACTTGTTCTTCATAATCATCAAGAAAAGTATTTACATCACCCAAGCCATCATAAGAAGGAAGATTACATAGCTTATATATCATACAACGAACTGATTTGGTAATTCTTGCACAACACCTTGTGGATACTTCATGCTGCCTATTCTGCCAGTTTTCCAACTCTTCTTCTTAGTTTGAGGTACAAGAACTCTCATGCTCCTAAGTCAACTTGCCTTCTGTAGTAGGGTTAACCCAATCCTGTTCGTTTTCTATCACTTCATAGATATTATCTATATCAACTGTGCAATATGGATCCAAGGGAACAATTACTCTCATATTATTCCCTTCAGATATCATCTTTCTCTCCTTCAGATTAATTATAGCCATATTTTCAAATTCCCAATAAATTCCAAGCAATGCAGGATAGGGGTTACTGCCATCAACGATCTATATTACTTCAAAATCAGCAACATTGTGAACTCCTTCAATTTCCACTGTTACACCTGGTAGTCTTCCTAATGGGAACATATTTAGATGATTTTCCATCCTTAACTGAATAGGTGACCACTGTCGCTTTGACTTACCCATTAACTTCCATGTCTGCTTCATTAAGACATTAGCATTAAATCCCAGATCGAGGATAACTTGATCCATCTCATATACTCATATCTTTGCACTAAGTCTCATCTCTCTTCTAGTTCTTTTTTGTCAATGAAAATTATTAACTACGCACATCTCACTTCGCAGTGTTTCTTTGGATGCATAGGAATTTATCAACTCCTGAAGCCCTTATAAATCCTTTTGATCTCTTAAAAATTTCATGCAAGTCTACAGAAAATAATTTAAAATACCTACTTGATTTGTTGAATCCTAGGCTTGTGTCAGAGCTCGATCTTGTATCGAAGCTCTATTATGCATCGAAGCTTGATTCTATGTCAAATCTGATGACATGTTGTACCTAGTTCTCTACTTTGGCTGCACACTAGAGGTCGAACCTCTAACATCCATAGAGCTCCACTTTTCTTCCATAAATACTTCTTTTTCCTTCTGAATCTTAGAAATAGGGACTTTCTCAACAATTTTTCTAACACATGTACTTTCAGATTATTTCTTCTCATCTGCTTTACCACTTTCGGTCGCAGCTCCACTTCTATTGACAATATTAATTTGAGGTTCATTGGTCCTCCTTTCAATAGTCATCATTTGAATATTCATTGTCGACTACTGATTCCTTTTTTCTTGCAAATTTTTCATAAGTACAGGACATTTTTCAATTACATGGTCAAAGGATTTACATTCCTTACATGTCATTTTAGGGTTCTAATAATCTCTCGTAAAATGACCCACTTGGCTGTAGTTGTAGAAAATGATCTGTCCACGTCCTGAACCAACTCCAACACCTCGACCTCTTCCTTGGTAGCCTCCTCGACCACCGCGTTGTCTACTACCTTCATACCCATTTTCTTCTCCTTGCATTCTATAAGTGTCAACACCATGCCCCATCATTAGTTCATAAGCTTGACAATTATTCTCATCATGTCCTACTGATTTACATAATTTGCAATATAGATTCTTTGGAGTCTACACATATTTCTGTAACATGTAACCATCTTTTGAGAGATGTTGGCCTATGGTCTTACATATCATGCACCACATTTTAGATCTTGCATTTAAGGAATTCAGTGTGTTATCGCCCAAAAAATTCTCAAAACATCATTGTGTCAGATCTGCTTTTGGTCATGATTTCTAGGAGGTCTAAAGGTCATTTTAGTCTTGATAATGGGTAGGTGATAGGTTAAGAGTCTCATTTTCATATCCAAATAAAGTTAAATCAGCCTTGTTCCATATCCTAGAAGTATCACATGCTGTTTAGAAACCATATCTTTAACCATTTTGAAAACTGTGTTGGAAAAAGAGCATACACAACAGTTTCGTAGCGAACTTTTAGCACTTTTTTTCTGGTTTTAGTAGTCTAATTCCAAGGGGGTTCTTGAGAAATTTAAAACTCGTTTTTGAAAACTAAAAGATGTTTTTATTTCAACGATACGTAGCTACAAAAACCTCTCTCAATTTCTTTAAATTCATTATGAGGTGGGAGAAATTGATAACCCAACTTGCACTACAAAACTGCTGAAAGTCATTGAGAGAAAAACTATGTTTTCTGGTTTTAGTAGTTCACTTAATGATCGGTTTCTGGCCAAATGCAAAAGTATTTTAGAATTCTAAAATATTTTCTCTTCATAAAATCTCCAGATACAATAACCTCTCTCACTTTCCTCAAAAGTGTTACCGGTTGAGAGAAACAAGGCTTTCTTTGAAGCCATATTTTCAGAAATCAGAATTTTCCAGTTTTACACATGTTGTTCAAAGACGGTTTCTGGACAGTTAGGTCACGGATCAGCAGGGTTCTTAACAATGTTGGAGGCATCATAAAGGTTGAATACATGGATTAACAACTGTCAAAGAATGTATGTAAGTCTTATATAAGGTTGTTGAAACATGTTTTAGGAGTTTCACTCCTATTTGTATTAGGACTCCTAAAAGACAATTAGCTGTAAACTTGTAATTAAGAGTTCTTTTTATGAGTAGATAGGTGTCAAATTCGAATTATCCTAAGGATGTATCATACAATCCAAGGTTGTAAAGACTCTATATAAAGCATGAGGTCGAATTCCTCAAAGTGGGGTTGGCATTTGTATTAGCAAAAAGAAGTTGTGTAATGGGAGCAGACTGTGTGTTTTTCAACTTAATACAGAGATCATTTTTACTACTCAAGATTCACAAGGGGTTTATGTGTTAGATGTTTCTATGGCCTTTTCCGATTACTTATTTGAAGTGGTATGAGCATGTGTTACTTAGAATTCATTGGAAAATGCTCTAACTTCCTTTGCATGCTTGTAAACTCTGTTTATTCACTGTGTTACTATTTCTCTTATAAACCTAAACTTCAAGTGCCTGGACTTCCATGTTTAGCTGATTATGATCTTTTGTTGAAGACTACTTTGACTCCATGGCCCAATAGATGTTTTCTAATCTATAATTCAACCAGTTATACATTTTTGTCCATTTTTATGTAAATGCTAGGAAAGGACTGATATATACAGAGGCAGTTTAGTTTTTCTGAAGTTGAGATTCTTAGTGTACTTCAGTGAGATTTATATTTATCTTTGATATGTTTTACTTCCATAATATTAACACTTATTACTCAAAATTCATGGAGGAACATGCTCTGAACTCCTTTAAGTGTTAAACTATGGTGAATTGAGTTCTTGGGTCCTATCTTTGGATGTTTTTCTTCAATGTTTAAATACTTATTACTCAGAATTCATGGTTATTCATGCTCTGATTTCCTTTAAGTATTAAACTTTGATGAATCACTTTTAATACCTTCCTTTTGAATACCTTGATGTATCATTATTCAGAATTCATGCCCACATGCTCTGACTTCTATGAACTTCAAGTTATTGAGACTTTCCTGAATGTGTTACTCTTTCATTGAAGTATATACAAGCCTTAGTTTTTGTTATCTTTATCTCTGTCACTAACTCCATAGCCCAATGGTAGCAAGTCTCCATCTTTCAACCTGTAAACATATAAAATCACAAACCATATAGTTAGCCATATATCTATAGCTTTAATCAATATCGTTAACCCTTGAGAGAGCCCTCTCAGGCTGAGGAGGCTAAGCCTCAGCCAAAAGATTGGTTTGAAATAGTTACACTAAGATTGACTTGATGAGCAACCTATCAAGGTCTTATTTTGGTGATAACATTTTGGTGCATCTGCCGGGAGTCTGAAGATTACTCATTCCCAAAATCAAGAAGTTGAACTTCTGAAGGTAGCAGGAGCTCAGGAATCTTTTCGAGGCTGCAAAACTACCTTGGCGACTCCATTGTTGAAGAATTCAAATTTCATAGATTTATGGTGATTCTACTGAACTTATGAAGAACTCAGATGCTGCCATTCTTGTTTCAAGGTATGCATGTATAAATTTTTCAGAAATTCATGGTTTCCCAAATCATTTTCCCAAGGATACATATTTTTTAAGGAATGGTCCAAAATTCAATGGAGAAGATTTGAGTTTAACTTTGAAGCATATATCAGATTTTTGTGATTTTACCAAGCTTCTTAGAGTAAAACATCAAGATGTTTGCATTATGTTGTTCTATGATTCATTTCAAGGGAAATGTAAATAGTGGATTGAAAGTTTTCCTGTCAAATCTATTAAGTCATTTGCAGACTTTTGGCTTATGTTTTTGGAGGAATGGATAGACAAAACAGAGTTGGTGGCAAACTCTCCTTCAATTCAAGGTTTCAAACAATGGAATGATGATCATATTAATGAAGAAATAGATGAAAATATTTCTTTGTCCTTATCTTCTTATCTAAAAACATTTGAGTGCAAGACAGAAGATAAGATGAAATTTTTGGATGAAGTTGCTAAGAACATTGAGAAAGACATTGAAGGTTTACAAGGTCAAATTCAATCATATAGTCTTCATGATCATGATCATTCTTTTCAAAAGCTTTCTATGGCAGAACACAAAGAGAGGGTGTTGCTTCCTTTCTCTTTTGTGATTGAGGAAGAATACATTGTTTTTGAAGATCAGTTTGAACAACCAGAATGTTATGAGAATCATCAAACTAATCATGTCTTTTTTGACCCTATAGCTGATTACATGGAAAAGGTTTACTATCTAGATTTCTAGTTATATTTTCATCTTGAAGATCAATTACATCTCATGCTGCCTCGGTTATTTCAGTATCATGTTTATTTTTTCTTCAAGCACAGTCAAGAGATTCAAGTTTCAGATCAGATCAATGACTGGCTTCATTAGAAGTTTCATGTTCCTTGAGCTAAAAATGGAGGTTGTAGCTGATAGGGTAGGTAGGAGTGTGTAAATAAGCTCAAAGTTGACTGAGCATCTTTTCAGTAGATACATATTTGTTTCTTCTACAGTGATCATCAAGCTTGAGCCTGAGGTGAAGGCCATTAAAGCTTGGGGAGCAGATTGGGCAGAATTTCAGAGTTTTATTCTAAAGGATGGATAGCAGCACTGGAGCTACGGTTCTTAGTGTACCACTGGGGCACACTATCCCTAGTGGAGCCACTATTATCACCCAAAAAATTCTCAAAACATCATTGTGTCAAATCTGCTTTTGGTCATGATTTCAAGGAGGTCCAAAGGTCATTTTAGTCTTGATAATGGATAGGTGATAGGTTAAGAGTCTCATTTTCATATCCAAATAAAGTTAAATCAGCCTTGTTCCATGTCCTAGAAGTCTCACATGCTATTTATAACCCATATCTTTAACCATTTTGAAAACTGTGTTGAAAAAAGAGCATACATAGCAGTTTCGTAGCGCGCTACGAAATTGCTGAAGGTGAACTTTTAGCACTTTTTTTTGTTTCTAGTAATCCACTTCCAAGGGGGTTTCTAAGCAACTGAAAACTCATTTTTGAAAACTGAACAAAATTTTCCTTCCTCACATACTTAAATACAAAAACCTCCCTCACTTTCTTTAAATTTATTATGAGGTGGGAGAAATTGATGACCCAACTTGCGCTACAAAACTGTTGAAAGTCATTAAGAGAAAAAATATGTTTTTTGGTTTTAGTAGTTCACTTCATGATCTGCTTCTTGCCAAATGAAAACGTATTTTATAATTCTGAAAGAAGTTTCTCTTCATAAAATCGCCAGCTATAATAACCTCTCTCATTTTCCTCAAAAGTGTTACCAGTTGAGAGAAACAAGACTTTATTTGAAGCCATAATTTCAGAAATCAAAATTTTCCAGTTTTACATATGTTGTTTAAAGACAGTTTCTGGACAGTTAGGTCATGGATCAGCAAGGTTGGTAACAGTTTTGGAGGCATCATAAAGGTTGAATACATGGATTAATAGCTGTCAAAAATGTATTTAAGTCTTAGATAAGGTTGTTGAAACATGTTTTAGGAGTTTCACTCCTATTTGTATTAGGACTCCTAAAAGACAATTAGCTGTCAGCTTGTAATTAAGAGTTTGTTTTATGAGTAGATAGGTGTCAAATTCAAATTCTCCTCAGGATGGATCATAGAATCCAAGGTTGTAAAGACTCTATATAAAACACGAGGTTGAATTTCTCAAAGGGGGGTTGGCATTTGTATTAGCAAAAATAAGCTGTGTTATGGGAGCAGACTGTGTGTTTATCAACTTAATACAGAGATCAGTTTTACTACTCAAGATTTACAAGGGGTTTATGTGTTAGATGTTTCTATGGTCTTTTCCAATTACTTATTTGCAGTGGTATGAGCATGTGTTACTTAGAATTCATTGGAAAATGCTCTAACTTCCTTTGCATGCTTGTAGACAATGTTTATTCATTGTGTTACTGTTTCTCTTATAAACCTAAACTCCAAGTGCCTTGACATCCATCTTTAGCTGATTATGATGTTTTTTTGAAGACTAATTTGACTCCATGGCCCAATAGATGTTTTCTAATTTATAATTCAACCAATTATACATTTTTGTCCATTTTTATATAAATTCTAGGAAAGGACTGATATATACAGAGGCAGTTTAACTTTTACTTCCATAGTCATAATGCTTATCACTCAGAATTCATGGAGTAACATGCTCTGACTTCCTTTAAGTGCTAAACTATGGTGAATTGAGTTCTTGGGTCCTATCTTTGGATGTTTTTCTTCAATTTTTAAATACTTATTACTCAAAATCCATGGTTATTCATGCTCTGATTTCCTCCAAGTATTAAACTTTGATGAATCACTTTTAATAATTTCCTTTTGAATACCTTGATGTATCATTATTCAGAATTCACGCCCACGTGCTCTGACTTCTAAGAACTTCAAGTTATTAAGACTTTCCTGAATGTGTTACTCTTTCATTGAAGTATATACAAGCCTCAGTTTTTGTTATCTTTATCTTTGTCACTGACTCCATAGCCCAATGCTAGAAAGTCTCCATCTTTCAACCTATAAACATATAAAATCACAAACCATAGAGTTAGCCATCTATCTATAGCTTTAATCAATATCATTAACCCTTGAGAGAGCCCTATCAGGCTGAGGAGTCTAAGCCTCATCCAAAAGATTGGTTTGAAATAGTTACACTAAGATTGACTTGATGAGCAGCTTATTAGGGTCTTATTTTGGTGATAAAACAGTTCCCCACTATCCTTGTAATCCCTAAAGATAGGACATTGTTCTTTAGAGTGGACCTTCGATCTACACTTCGTACACCATACTTCCTCTCTGAATTCTTTGTTTCTCTTGATATCTTGTATCTACAGGATTAGGTTCCCCAACTAATTTGGAATATGTTTCATACCTGCATTAGTATCTCTTATAGACGATGCTTCCAACTTCATTGCAATCTGTATAGCTTCAACTTGAATTTTTAACTTTTGTTGTGTCAATGGTAATCTAATATGCGGTAACAACGCAAATGTAAACCATTCTTGATGTTGTTGCTGTTGAAAAGTGTGCAACAAGAAATGCTTGTTGAGAATGCAACAAGATGATGGAGCTTAGTGGAAAGGAGTCGCCTTCACTAAGTGGGCCCACAGGAAAATTATGGCGCAAAGTCTATTTTTGGATCACAGCAGGAGTGATCATAGCAGGAGTGATTAGAGTCTATTTTGAGACTGCTAGTCAAAAAAAGAAAAGTCAAATATTATTGTCTCATAATACTATTTAGACTATAAACTTTATCTTATCCTCTTGGAGCACTTCAGTTTGAGTTATAGATGTGGCACATGCAGCTGTTAGAAGGAAATACATTTTCTTATGTGTTAGTTGAGCTATTGCATGCAGGACATCAGTTAGAACTCATTTGGTTGAGTTCTGTGGAGTTGGATGAGCAGTTAATGGAGTTGTGTTCAGTTTGACTTAGTTGAACTAGTTGTATTTAGTCTAACTAATCAATAGAGACTAAGTGATGAGTTGTGTGAATTAGTTATTAATTAATTCACTAATTATTAGCTCATAATGCAATTGAAGAATACATCAGTTAAATCAATGCATGTACAGTTCAGTGGAGACAGGTGTTAGAGGTTGAGATTGCTATCAGTTGTGCATGAGATTGTGCACATGCATGGGATTGAGTTATGCCAATGATCTCTGTGTAATGTGGGCCAATACTGAGTGAAATATAGCTTGTTCTCACGTGATTTACAGTGTGGGTGATTTTCACGAGGTAAATATGAGTTTGGATGAGCCATTCTCATTCATTCTCAGCAGGTATTGTGCAGTGGAGGCAAGCAAGCAGCGGAGGAGATTTGGAGATCAGATCTGAGCTGTATTGTGTGTAACAGGTGGAGATAGTGTTGGATACTTGTGAGGAGTATTGCAATATGTTTGTTACATGTTCTCAATAAATATAATATACAGATAGTTGGGGTTTTTAGCAAGATGCTTTCCCCGTGAAAATATTGTGTTGATATGTGTGATTGATGCTTCTATGTGCGCATGTTATTGTTTCTGCTTCTGCAAATTGATGATCAACGTAGAGGAGGTTATGTATTATGCATGTATTCCGCAATATTTTCTAATCGGGATAATCTTTGTTGAATATGTGTTTATTATTCAAAATTTCTACATGGTATCAGAGTTGTTGATCATCAGATCTACTATTCAGGAAGTGTTTACATTCTATTTCTTTAGGCAGAGTCTGTAATCGGGCCAGGTAGCCTCTGGATTCATCCTTCTTTTGGAAGGTGAGATATCCGGTGAATGCCCATATAGTCAATCTTTGTATGAGAAATGCTTTGTTCTCGCGAATTTTAGATCAGAAGCGGTTGAGTTTTGAGCTGGTGGAATGGCGCTCAAGGATAAACTCAGAAACGTTAGGTGTGAGAATGGAGATAGTATGCCCGAGTATCTCACGAAGTTCACCCAATGCCAGGATGAGTTGGGAAGTGTGGGGGTAACTGTTGAGGATGAGGATATGGTGATTCTAGCACTCCTTGGCCTTCCTAAGAGTTGGCATAGCTACCAGGACTCAGTGAATGGAAGGGAGAAATTGCCAGGATGGGAGAGACTTTGGTTGGATCTTGTGCAAGAGGAGATTAGACGGCGCACCAGAGACAGTTCTTCATGTATGCATGATGAGGAGAACTGTGCCTTAGCGAGTAAGGTGAAGAAGGGGAAGGTGAAGGGTTCTCTTTCTGAATCAAGTTCTTCTAATGATGGGAAGAAGGTTGACAAGTCGAAGGTGAGATGCTTTCGTTGTCATTAGTTGGGCCATTATGCTACTAATTGTCCAAAGAAGAAGTCAAAGAAGGGATCCAGGGAAGGATCTGAGTGTGAGGCAGCGTCGCTTTGCAGTTTGAGTTGGACTTCACCCTCGTCGCATGCATGGTTTCATCCATGGTGGGAAGTGGTTGGTTTCTTAACAGTGGAGCTTCTTTCCACATGACTGGTGACAAAATTTTGTTTAGTACTTTGGAGGAGAAAGATCTCCAGATACTCATAGGGATGGGTAATGATGAGAAGTATAGTGTCTCAGGTGTAGGCACGGTTATTTTTCAGAGGGAGCATGGAGCTCACCTTACCTTGAACGATGTCAAGTATGTACCAGGACTGAAGAGAAACTTGGTGTCGATCGCGATGCTGGAAGATAGAGGCTATGATGTAGTCTTCAGTGAGGGAAAGGTTTTCCTTAGACACATCATCACTAGACAGGTGAAGCAGATTGGTTCACGGGTCAAGAACCTGTATGCTCTTGAGGTTCAAGATGCATGCAAAGCCTTGAGCAGCGAGGCAACTGATGGAGACTTGGTGGTTGAGAGGGAGCGTATATTACCTCTCAACATGTAGATCCAGAAGAAGTCTCAGACGATTGTGGAGGAGCCACGATTGGCGCAACAGCTTCAGGAGGTTGTGGAGCAACCACAACAAGGGAAGATGAGAGGAGATCGAGTAGAGACATCTACTCATGCAGAGACCTCCAGTAGGGGGAAACTTCGAGCCAGGTGGGCTGAGGGATCGCATGCAGCCATACCTCCAGGTAGGAGGTGGGGTGATGTGGATTGTTCATCCTAAGGAGGAGGGGCAAGATCCTTGAGGTACCCAACCTCTTGGATGAGACCTTGCTATGGGAGCCCCAATGTGGAGTAGCAGGAACTGATTGATTGGGTAGAGACAGATGCGGATGGAGCGGCAGAGAGAGCGACAATGTATGGAATCCCAGGACAACGCATAACATGCACGCTACAACAATACGAGAGCCACAAGTGTTTTGCACAATGCTAGGTGGCACAGAGAGGTGTGCAATGGTGCGAGATGCATGGAGATGTTGCAGTAGCGCAGATGTCAGAGAGGGAGCACTTGTCAGCAGCAGGTAGAGCTTCAGCATCAGAGTATGTTCCTAGTCCAACAGAGTGGTTAGTTGGGAGTGTTTTTGTTCCAAGTGTTATTGAAACAAAGTGGACCGGGCAGATGTGTTGCATGCAGAACATTCCAGAGTTACAGGATCGGGTTTGAGAGGAAGCTTTTCTTGTTGAGAGGGAGTGTTGAAAAGTGTGCAACAAGAAATGCTTGTTGAGAATGCAACAAGATGATGCAGCTTAGTGGAAAGGAGTCGCCTTCACTAAGTGGGCCCGTAAGAAAATTATGGCGCAAAGTCTATTTTTGGATCACAGTAGGAGTGATCACAGCAGGAGTGATCACAACAGGAGTGATTACAGCAGGAGTGATCACAGCAGGAGTGATCAGAGTCTATTTTTAGACTGCTAGTAAAAAATGGAATGGTCAAATATTATTGTCTCATAATAATGTTTAGACTATACACTTTATCTTATCCTCTTCGAGCACTTCAGTTTGAGCTATAGATGTGGCACATGCAGCCGTCAGAAGGAAATACATTTTCTTATGTGTTAGTTGAGCTATTGCATGCACGACGCCAGTTAGAACTCATGTGGTTGAGTTCTGTGGAGTTGGATGAGTAGTTAATGGAGTTGTGTTCAGTTTGACTTAGTTGAACTAGTTGTATTTAGTCTAACTGATCAATAGAATAAGTGATGAGTTGTGTGAATTAGTTATTAATTAATTCACTAATTATTAACTCATAATGCAACTGCAGAATACATCAGTTAACTCAGTGCATGTACAGTTTAGTGGAGACAGGTGTTAGAGGTTGAGATTTCTATTAGTTGTGCATGAGATTGTGCACATGCATGGGATTGAGTTATGCCAATGATCTTTGCATAGTGCGGGCCAATACCAAGTGAAATATAGCTTGTTCTCACGTGATTTACAGTGTGGGTGATTTTCACAAGGTAAATATGAGTTTGGATGAGCCATTCTCATTCATTCTCAGCAGGTATTGTGCAGTGGAGGCAGGCAAGCAGCAGAGGAGATTTGGAGATGAGATCTGAGCTGTATTGTGTGTAACAGGTGGAGATAGTGCTAGATACTTGTGAGGAGTATTGTACTATGTTTGTTACATTTTCTCAATCAATATAATATATAGATAGTTGGGGTTTTTAGCGAGATGCTTTCCCCGGGAAAATACTGTGTTGATATGTGTGATTGATGCTTCTATGTGCGCATGTTATTGTTTCTGCTTCTGCAAATTGATGATCAACATAGAGGAGGTTATGTATTATGCATGTATTGCGCAATATTGTATAATCGGGATAATCTCTATTGAATATGTGTTTATTATTGAAAATTTCTACAGTTGCAGAGATATATCGAAGCTCACTTGATCCAACAATACCTTAAATATGTGATCAAATTCCCAAACAGACTTAGTAGGTTTCTGTTTAATTTATTTCAACTGAGTGATGCACTGCAACTCAGACTTCAACCTCTTAGATTGTCTGATCACAACTACTTTAATATCTATAAATGCTCTGATTTGATTATTCCAATACTTCATATACTATGTCAATTCTCTATCTCAGAATATTTTAATGAGTTATGATTTCATTATATTTTCATCGTTGATTTGCTTCGCGGTCCATACAAATTCACATAAAACCCAAAACTATTTTGGATCTTCCGATCCAGTTTCTTTGAAAACAAGCAACATAATGTCATCAACCATATTTCTTCTTGGAGGGGGAGGGGGATGAGTAAGGGGAGCAGAATGGGTTCGATCTATATTTTGCATCAACAAAACCCTCAATCACTAGCCCTTTTGACAACAACTTGTAAGTAGATCATAGTCTCACTTGAAGTGATTATGGGAGGATGCAGAACTAGGTTTCTCTAGCCTTGAGGGATGGGTAGATGTGGTATTATTAGAACTTCTTACACTTAAAATTCATACATCAGTTCACCACATTACATTAATCATTTAAATATAGAATATAAAGCCATAAATCATTACTACGTCGAAATAAAGGGCAACTGTAATAAATTGTTATGCTACAATAGATAATAAGAAAATGTACACATGAAGGAACTAATTTTACCGTGGTTCACCCCAATGTGGGGCTATGTACACAAGAATTGTTGCTTATAATAAGAAATCTTGTACAAAAAGCAATTCTTGATCTGCACACTAAGTTGCAGGTCGTCTGTACACTCAGTTGCAGACTCAAGCCTCTGCGCACTTAGCTGCAGAGCCTCGCCTCTTCCTCCAACTATAGATCACAATGATTCAACCATAACATAGATCTGGATCTCAATGATGATTCTTTTCTTATTATTTCAGCCTATATATACTATAAAATTGAGTGTTACATCGTTACAATACAATGGTCCAAATACCATGGAATCCCTAAAACAGGTAGCTAAAACCATTGATCCTTTACATTATCACATGATTTTACAAAAATAAGGGACTTCACCCTATCCCAAAGCCCTTATACTACTTGTTATAATAAAAAATACTTTGTTGCAAACTCCACTTCACACTCTGCGACGTGCTCCACTACGCACTTTGCTCCACAAAACACGGAGTCTTTGTCAACAACTAGGCCATGTTGGGCTGCGCCAAACAACTTCTACCCTTGAAAATGAGGCTATGAAAATTTTCATGTACTGTGCTACCCCAATGAAACTCCCGACATTAGAAAAATTAGTAGGCACTGTCCATTTCATAATGGCCTCCATCTTAGAAGGATTTATCTTCAACTCTCCTCCACCGTTAACATACCCTAGATACACCAAGGATTGCTACGTAAACTCACACTTCTTGATATTTTCTAGTAGCTGGTGCTTCTTCAATGTTTCTATCACCTGTATGAAGTGTGAAATATGCTCCTTCGAGGTAGCACTATATACTAGTATATCATCTAGATTAACAATAACAAATGAATCTATAAGAGGGCATAATGTATCATTCATTAATTTCATAAACAGAGTTGGTGCATTACATAGACCAAATGACATAACTAACCACTCATGCAAACCTTTCCTAGTTTTGAAAATAGTCTTCCACATATCATCTTCTTTGACTTGAACCTAGTAATATCTAGACTTCAAGTCCAACTTGGTGAAACACTTTTCTTACTGCAATTGATCTAGTAGATCATCTATCCTAGGGAGTGGGTATCTATTTTTGAGCGTGATTTTATCCAATGCCCTATAATCTATACCCATCCACCAAGAATAATGATGATGAGTGACCCACATGGTGATGTACTTAGTCGAATGATAGCCTATTCCAATAGCTGATGCAATTGTTTCTTCACCTCACTTGCTTCTATAACAAGCTTCTTGTACAACCCAATATTTGGAAATGAGGAGTCTGGCAATAGTTGGATCTCATGCTCCACTTCTCTCTTAGGTGGTAACCCTTTAGGCCCTCGGAGCACATCCTTGATTGCCCATAAAATCTCCTCCATTGTTGTTTCTCTTTCTTAATAAACCCCTCCACAAATGTCTGGCCTCTTATTGAATCTTCTTCATAATGACTTTCTCTTAAAAATAATAAAACATACTTCTTGCTGGAACTGATCAATTTCTTGGTCTAGTTGGCACTTACTCGCGAAACTTTCGACTTGATTTTGTGCGCATTGATCATGAACGATTTTCCATCCTTGATGAGCCGATACTGGTTAGATCTCCTCATGGATATTGCATCATACATGCACATGTATTGACTCTAAACATGAATCCATATACATCAAGGGAAACCACATCCAGATCTACTTCATCAATAAAATCATCACTGGTAGAAAATGAAATTTTCATTGTTTTTTTACCTTCATCTCTGCATCCTTATTTACCCATCCCAGTGGATATGGGTTTGGATGATCATGAATTTCCATCTCTGACTTCTTGACTAGCTCTGCTGCAATGATATTCACCTGTGATCCTGAGTCAAATAGATCATCACCCTTTGTCTTCTTGACCTCCATCATTATGTGGAAGTGTTTGGTCATTTATTTCTCTTCTTGTTGCTAAAGGCTACTCATATTGACCTCCTTATGCATTGATGTACAAACGATATTCTCATCAACATCTAAGCTACTTTGAACTTGGTTGCTCGAATCAATGGCCATGTTATTCTTCTTCTTATTATCTTTCTTCTTGTTCTTCAGGTTTACCTTTGGATGAAACTTCCTGCACTTTTCCTCTGTATGGACGTCAATGTTGTAGTGGTTTCTAGGATCTTTTCAGTAATGTGTTGTGGCTACAATATTTTTATCTTTTCCCCCATTTTTCTTCTTCTTCCCTCCTTAGAATCTTTTTGTTGTTCCTTCTACTTCAATCCACTTGATTACACTCTTTTTAAGCCTATGTTATTTAGGTATTGTGCCTATACACAAGCCTCATCCACTGATTTTGGCTTGAACAACGTCACTTGCTCACACAAATGGTGGTGTAGACTCCCCAAATAATTGAGGAGTACATCTGGGTTCTTTGGAGAGATACCCAACGTTATAGACACATTTCAAAATTTTGTGGTGTACTGTTGCATGCTTTGGCCCGAATTTTTCCTTAGTAATCCCATCGGATCCATTGGTCTTTTACATACCCAACGGGATAAAACTATGACTTAATGAGGGTTTTGAAATCCTCCCACTTAGTCACCAAAGGTTCTTCCACTAACCTTAGGGTTTCTGTGTGGCTCTCGCACCAAGTCAGTGCATGTCCCTCTAATTTCAGTCATGTGAATGTGATCTTTTTCCCTTCCTCAATATGATGGATGCTAAAATAAACATCTAGTTGCTACAACCAGTGTTTCAGATTCATAACATCGATCTCCCCATGGTATGGCTTGATATTGAGTGATTTGGGAAACTCTTTTGGGATAAAACCCAACTAGAAGGTGGGGCCTCTTCACTCTCTTTCTCTATCTGTAAATATGGTTGTAGGTACAAAGAAGTGTTTCCTATGGCCCATGGGCTGCTACAGTGCACATATCCTCTGTGTGTGCTCTACCTCTTATTTCTCTTGGCTATCTTTGTTCAACTATGGAACAAAGTGCTCTTGAAAGAATGGAATGCCTCTTCCTTTTAGTGGTCCGATTTTAACACAAACCGATAGCCTACTAGTGGTTAAGTTTTACTACATCAACTCTTAACCAAAGTTACAAAATAAACTCTTCTAGAGTCTTTTACATCACAAACACATGGCTAGCCCATTTTCCATGAATAATGGGGGCTGATATGGCGTCCTCCTGAATAATAAGTGTGAAAATAGAAAGGTCAATTTTTTAGTGACATAACTTTTTCATACAGACTCTGATTGGCACACTTCTTGCATTGTTGGAAAGGTTTATGTGTGTAGAATAACATAAAAAGGTGTTGCACTAAATTGGAAATGTTTTACCCCAAGAAAACGTTGTTTGATGCCTCAAAATGCTCCTAGAAGGTTTCAGACCCCGTTTCGCCAAACTGGGTCCTGCTGTTAAAAATGGTCCTATTGGCTGATTCCTCTACATTTTCCACTCCAAATGCATCGAGATGGATAGCAAAAAATATAATGATATAATCTAGATAATTCGTTATGCTCAAAGTCATTCAAAATCCACTTGCATTTCCTTTCATGACTGTCTATCTTGGTTTGAATCAATTCAACGCATATTTAAAACAATGACATCGTTGAAGCCACCAATGGAATTGCAGGTTGGGGGGAGGGGTGGCAGTCCATAATGGCATGAAATTTTAGAACTAGGGGTCTGCAATTTATATTATGCTACCACGTAGGGAGAAATGGTTTTTTAAAACAACCATTGCAGAACCCCCCTCCAGGTTAAACTTTGAATGGGCAAGGGGTCCCACAATTCAACTCGAGCTATTGATATATTTGTGCCAATACCTGCCATTAAAAATTGCTCGACCTTTATCCTAATTTATTTGGACAGGTAAGTTTACGAAGCACCTCGATGAATAGGATATCGAATCATACATGAAGAACGATATAAATTCCTGCTAGAAATATTAGATGAAGCATAAGAATTAGGAGTCTTCCCTGATTTAGCTTAAGACACATGTGCTTTAGAATCCTCTAGAAAGTTTGAAGAACCAATAGATTTTCCCCTTTATTCTCTTTTTCTTCTCTAGATCAACCACAAGATTTTAGAGGTTATTAATAGGAAAAGATGATTCAATATTATGTTCATCAATGCACTTAATAACAACTTCCACGGAAGCGAGTTATTTTGTGTTTACTTCATTCACAACAAAAAAAAATTATTTCCACTTTTTAATGTGGATGTGTAGTTTTCTTTGAATTCTTTAGATACGCCTTCAATAATGGAATTAGAGGAATCTTTCAAACATAGCCTCAACTTGTTTTCCCTTGTTGATTAATCTCGGGCAAATATCTGTTATTTTCTCTATAAGGTCGGGAACACCACAAAGCTTCAAAATCTGCACTTCCAATTTAGATTAGACCTGGTGTGTTTGGGAATTTGAAACCTTTGAAAACTAGACATCTTAATTACTTAACACATATGAATACTTATTTTCATTTCCTTGTGAATGGGAACAATCCCATATGTGCAGTTGGCATGATAAATTATTCTTTGTACTTCCATTTAATTTTTATACATTTCAAAGCGTTGAACGTATATGCATCTTTGTTGCTCCGTCGTTGGCTTTCAACTAGTGCTTGTGGGCTCCGCGTTGTGCACTGAGCGTTTTTGTTTGCATGGCATATATATCCCACATGAAATAATTAAACTGATGCATTGGAATTTATATAGTGTTTCTCGAACGAGCAGTACTCATTTACATACCCTTGTCTCATTGCTTGGTACTTAATGTTGTTCAGTGGTTGAACTTCAACGGCTTTGTGGATGGTGGTTGTGATGGCATATATAATGTGACATATGTCACATGACTTTGGAGATTGGTCCTTCCGTCCAATACTTTTTAACACAATATTTTATATATATATATATATATATATATATATATATATAATTATATTTTTATAAGATCAATATGTTTAAAATATAAAATTATTATTCAAAATTACAATAATCACTTTGCCACTAAAATTTTTATATATCTGAGGATTTGTCAAAGAAATAATTATCAATTTCTAAAAAATAATATGTAGCCTTATGTGGGATAAGAAATAGCTACAACATCAGCTTCAATTGGGCACTGCTTCCCCCTATGGGATGCATAGAACCTATAGACCATGTTCCCTGAGTGTTGGGTATGGAGTCATACCATAAAACCATCAATCATTTGCCACATGAAACCTTCTTTTCTCAAACTAATATAAATCAAAATACTGCAAACTACAACTTCAATCTGAAACCTGTAACCAACAATTTGTGCCAGTGTTTTGATGAAAATACCTCCAACACTGAAAATACTGCATACTAAGCACTGATATATTTGACAAATAAATAGTATGCTTAATCCATTAGGCTATGTAATCATAACTAGATAAAAAAAATTGATGAGTTATGCTTTTCACCAATATCCACATATTGCAAACTTGCACTGTTGGAAATTAAACAATCCATATAATGCAAAATTGAAGCTGCTTTATTGTGGAAACCTTAAACTCAATTTCCCAAAATATGTTGAAACAAAACCCACTAATCCACTGCACACACTCCTACTTTACTTAACTTAAATTATACCTATTATGTGTAATCTGACTTCTAGTGCAATCACTTGAATATTGGATTGACTGGAAGATCACCTTGTATGCAACTAGAAATTTAAAAAATATTTGAAATATAAAAGACAAAATCCATAGGTAACTGTTGCTTACAACTGAAACTTGAAGACTGCATCATTTTTAAAGATCTAAAACTTCTTATCATTACCATGAGGAAGAAAAATATGCAATTGCATGCCATTATCATAGCAAGAGATGCAATTGTCATTTTGAGGCAGCATAATCTGGAACCTAGTGGAATTTTCATATAAATAAAGTAGAGCCACGAGGTGAAGGAATTTCAACCAATACCAAATTCCTACTCCTTGTTCACCAATAAGGAAGATATCTAGTCTTGATCATTCTCCATGGAAATATTTTTTTGTTACTTCGATTGATGGCAATGGCGCCAAATGTCATATCTATTTCTAGAATGAATTTTTTGGTTTCGAAATTGCACCAAGAAACAAACTCTACCATACTTTAGGTTCAAGCTGGCCCTCGAACTACAGGGGGCTCCCTCAAGTGTTACTAGGCTTTTTTTAAATGTTGTTCAGTGTCACTGGACACCAGCCTTTGAAGCACAATGTCCGGATATATTATTTGTTGTAGGTGGTTGTTGATGATTATCCAATCTCTGCTCATAAATAAATCTATCTCTTGTTGAAACTTAATCAAAGCGCCAACATCTATTTCTACCAAAAAATATAGCTTAAAGAGTTTTGTGGAGGAATAGAAGGGAAATCATATAATTAAGTATTCATAGTTAATAATTAATCAACCAAATATAGTATATGTGTGCAGAAGAATTCTACATCCAAACAAATATACATTTAAGAGATGATATAAGGAAACAAGTAAATGACATAGAGGAACTAATTTAAATTGACTGTTTAATTAGCTAATAGTAGTATAGATGGTAACTTTGCAGCGGGACATCAGGGAGGGTGATAATCAAACCTAGCCTTTCCCTAACTCCTATGTTACTTTGAACATATGCAAAAACAAAATATGAAATAACATGGAAAGACATGCATGAGAAACAATTTTTGTCATGAAACCAATGCCATAGTACATCAATTAAAATTCTTGTAATAAAAGTATTTACAAAAATGGCAGGATTTTGGATCAAAAGGAAACCCTTTTACAATGAAAATAAAAAGATATATTGGACATTACAACCAACTGATTTTGTTTAGCTTCCTGGAATATAAATATAAACAATTCACTAAAAACACAAATAATCTCTAAATATATACAGGAAATATGGAACTGTTGCAAGCCTTTTGCCTCTAATTCTAGAAATTGCTTTATTGGCACTGATTTTCCTCTTCATCCTTGGATTTTATCCTTTGATCAGTGAAACTTGTCTACATGATGAATGAATATCAAGACAATTGTCAAAACAACAAATGTAGAATCATTGCATAATATTTTAAATAGTTGGAGATACTGAGTGGCAATTTGAAACTTCTTCCCTGAACCTTATAAAATGGATCACTTAGTCTTTGACTATTGAAGGAATGCTTGAAAATATTGGATATGTTCCACTAAAACTGCCCCTAAAGATCTGTCGACTTCTCTTTCATCCTGGAAGTGCTAGTTTCATTTTCCATCTATCCTTTGACTTTAATCCACAAGATATCTTGTTCTTGATCTGATCCTCGAATTCTGAATGGACTACTGACTGTTTGATTCTCTTCTTGAAATATGGAAACAATCTTTTGACTGCTGACATTCTACCTTTAAGTCTGAGATTGTTGAAGAAGCTCCTGAAAATCTGTCAAATGCCCTTTGAAAATGGTTAATTCCTGCTAATTACATTTGGTATTTTATATAGATAATGGAATCTCAAGCTACCACTAGGTTATAGGAAAACAAAATTGATTTAAAACAAAATAATCTCAAATTAGTGTCCAAAACATCTCGCATTACTGGGGTTGTTTGAATTATCCAGGGTCTGAAAATATTCAATTTATCTCGCATTACTGGGGTTGCTTGAATTATCCAGGGTCTGAAAATATTCAATTTTCTTCTTCAATTGCTCTGAGGGAGCTTGCACTGCCCATCTGCATCAAAAGCTCATGCTTTTGCAATTCTTAAAGTAGTAGCAGCAACCCCTTTTAAGAAAGAATGCTAGGATTATTTTAGCCACTACACTTCAAATGTACAGTTAGAAATTTTAGAACAAAACTTCCTCAAATCCAATTGCCACCAGCAGAACATTTTCAATATGCAAGCACATCATAAAATGCAATATTGATTATTTCACAACATTAAGAAACATTCTCTCAATTTCCAAATTGACTGCATATGATTCCACTATAAACCTTGGATTCATACAGGATATGCATGCCCACTAGCCAATTGTTACTATAAGTGAAGTTGAAATATCTTCAACTACCTATGTAGACTTGCTTCGAACTAAGACTATAAAATTGTATCCTAATGCCCTGCATGTATAAAAAATGCCCATGCATGAACATTTGCATCTTTGAATTTCCAAAGAATCCATTCTTGCAAGTCACTGAAAGTAAATTCACTCTTGTAATTTCAACAATACATTTACACGGGCTCAGTGCAACAGAAATTTCACAAGGTATGAGGCTTCAAACTAGTAATGTTGTAATATCTTAAAATACACTTTTGATACTGGGCCTTTCTGGTGCAAGTCGAATGCATTTTAGAGTAATGGCAAGCATATCATCAATTCCTTTGATTTTCTTAGCATTCATGTCCAAAAAACCAATACTGTCAAGAACAACCGTGGATGAACTTCATTCTGCACTCTATCTGAAGCAACCATAGACAAAATTCATCCTCCACTCTTTATTTTTGTCGCTAGACCAGGTAGCCTAAGTAAATAGCCACCAAACTTGTCCCACGTGTACATCTTTTCAGCATTAATGGCCTCTTTCAAAGCTAAACTGTGAGCATGAGTACATATTGTTCTTCTGTAACCAACTTCTGAAGATTCATAGAGGTAAGTCGGTCCAGATTTTGGCTTGCAAAACCATACCCCTGCCCATTGTTTCCAATGAAATTCCAAAAAGCTCAATTAAAGGAATACTAACATTCTTTGCATAATCTGCACGTACATCATAAACATATACAAGTAACACCCTTGGGAGTACACTATCATGGAAGGTGACAAAAGAACAGTTAATGCATGACCAGCAAGAAGAAACCGAACTAGAAAGTATCCAACATAGACACTAACAAATGGTCGGTTTGCTAGTAAACCGACAAGAAAAGCAGTTAAAGCAATAACAAATGTCGACACTAGCTATTGCTAAGGCTCACTATGCAAAGAACTTCATCTTTAGAGCTAGTGGCAGGCCTTTATATTATGCTTTCACCTTAGCAATTTCTTTCACATGGTCTCTAAAATTACCTTCAGGTTTTGGGGACTGTGACACAGTAATGAAAATGATATTGTTTTGAAAAACATCTTCCAGAAATGGTTACTATGTTTCAAAATCCAAATAACCCTGACTACTACAGGATTTCAGTAGATTTATTTTATTCACGAAACCCTCATTCGATACGCATTTCTGAACTATGATTGACATCTAGTCAGTGTCCATCTGAAGAGCTTCAACCACTAGGTACCCATCTGAAAATCCAGATACATCTTGTAAAGGAGTTGTCCTCTGAATGTTCTGCTCAATGTCCTGTTGAAAAGGATATTTCTCTCTCTCCAAATTTTGTGTTTTTTCCTCTTTAACGTTCATGCAAAGAACTCCATTTGCAACTTTTCGTTTTTGAGGTGATTGAGTATCTAGATGTAACTCCTTCAGAATTCTTGAAAGTTCTTGGCAATACTGCTCTTCCACTATCAACTATGTCCGCATATTCTTTACACGTATTTTTTCGTCGTCAAACTGTATTAGTTTTTGTACTATAATAATGGTTTAGACCATTTTGATCAATCAACTATCTATAATTTCACTAAATCTAGTGTTTATATTAATCAAGAAAGTCAGCAAATGAAATATTAAATAAGAAACCTAATGATCTGCATTGTACAACATATACCTCTAAAAATTTATCTCTATCTCATGTCGTTGACCAAATTCAACTAGAAGAAATTAAAAATGCTTCACACGAGAATGAATCTGAAATTTCTATAAATGAGAAAAGTGAAATATGTTCAAAAAAGGGAATTTTTTTAGCTTTATCCATGAAAATACTCATTTATCTCTTTACTCAAATTTGTTTTAAGAGGACATTTCATTTACTAAATTTTCATCCATTACTTTGATATAAATGATTTTAATGAAGGCAAAGGAATTGCTTCAGACTCTACTTTAGTAATGAATTGTCGCTCAAATATAATCAGAATGATAAATTATTAATATATTACAATTTTCATGATTCCGAGAACTCTTTTAAGATTCAGAATGATAAATTATTAATATATTACAATTTTCATGATTCCGAAAACTCTTTTAAGATTCATTTTAATCATTCTGATGGATCTCACTTATTCTTAAAGAAGGAAAATTATGTTAGAAAAGTCATTTAGAGCGCGAGAAAACTCTATTATTTTGAATGTCTCACATTTATGATAACTCATATATGTCTTAAAATGAGGACTCCGTTTCTTACTCTTTCTGGTATTAATCTTGATGAACTACGTAATCACGCCTAAGGTTTGGGATATAAAAATACTTCCTACAATATACTCCGCTACGCGACTCCACAACAACCCAACCACGCAACGAGGGCTTCCTCCTCATTTCCTGCAATAACATACAAGCCTAAAACATATATAAAAGGCACATACTTAATTCGCGGGATGCATGTGTGATATGTCCTATAAAAAAAATATAAATCATTGTGTTTTGCCACAACGTCCATTCAAAACGAAAGCACAAACGCACCTAAACCATTAGGCATCCACCTAGTTTGTCGAGATTGAGCCTGGTGACCTATTAATCAATATTTATTCAATTTGAATGATTGTATCAATCCATCCAAATACAAAATTCAAAGTCGAATGAACACAAGGACATCGAATTAACCTCTGATCAAGTTTGATGGATATCTATGATTCCATGGCAAGATGATAGTGAGCTCGACACAAATAAAAAATTGACCAGTTCTAGTAATCATTCGATTGTATTTTATGAGTTTCTCAATTTTTCTATTTGTTTACAAGTGTGAGGATTCTAGCCAGGTGGAATTAAGGATTTATCCCTCACTTTGATAGGCACATACTCTAGATCTGCACTGAGGATAAAATTGGCACGGTTTATGAAAGTGCATGAAACAAATATGTGTAATATTTTCGTGGAAGAGTAGGAACAATCCACCATATAGTCCCAATAGGGGAAATGTTAATGTGGAATCCTCCCATCGAGAATAAACAATAGGAAGAGATTGATCCACAACCTAACAACACATACAACTTGGAAAATTTGTTTGTGGCATAATTCTTTGTTTTACAAGATCAAAAATTGGTGGAAAACAATCCCTTGATGTTGATGAAGGGCATACTCATTTTACCGCAAAGGGGAAACACCTATCAATGATGATCTAGAGAGCAAATTTTCCAATTTTATTAATTTGTTTCTTACTCTTTTGGGGAAAGTTGTTTTGGTTGAGTAAATTTGAGAGCACAGGAGCCATGTTGCTCTAGAGTCTGTTTAAATAGAGCACAAACTCTAATACAATGGGGTTAGAATTCACACAAAGGGGACTCTACAAGGTTATATTAGTATTTATGCACTATTGTAAGGAAGAATAATGGTGTTGTAGAAATGGACTACATATTTCACACATTATGATAAAATTTGCATTTTCTTTACATTATTGTAAGAATTTCAAATTTGTCATCATCTCTACTATGTAGTTTAAGTTTTATTTTTCTTTGTTGATAATTCTTTGACACTAGGGTTTCACACTACTACCATTTTAATTTTTTTATGCTAATTCATTTATGTGGAGCTATCTAGGCAAGAATGAATAGACTTGAGATGAAATTCACTAACAAGTCTATCTAAACTCGTTAACAATTTGCTGATAACTATTTATCAGCAAATTGCTACCATGTTTTACTTCCACTGCTATTATGGTTCATGAATTATTTCTTTAACATAATATCAAATCTTGTATTGGACTTATTCATGATTAGATTTTAATACATGCATAAGTGTTCTAATAACTATTTATTGGGACAATTTCCATGCATACTTGATTGAATTGCATATATGTTATTAAACTATTTTGGTGGCATATAAGTGTAACATAAATTAGATCCAATTGTAGTCCTTTCCCTTCTTTTAGAAACTTTTTTCTCTTGGCTAAGAGTAAGGCTACCCTTATCTTGGCTAAGACAGGTTTTTATTTTCGTTTCACATAAATTCCTCCTTGGTAGAGGCAAATATCTTGGTGGCCCAGTCCAGCCCTTTTATCGATCAATTTTGTAGCTTGAACTTAATCTTTCATTCAAACCATTAAAGATTAAGCGAAAGTAATCGTGTATATTTTTGTATATAAATTTGCACTTTTTACCACTGTGAGTTAGCAATAGTTAACATTTAACATTTTGTGACATTTGCAATTAGTCTTTTGTAACATTCAATTGTAGAATTAATTTCAATATTCAATTATACTTATTGCTTTAGTATTAGATTTAATGACATAAACTCTTGCAAAGATAAATATTAGATACATGTATATAGTACTATCATGTACAGTAATATATAACTTATTAGTGTAGTCTTAGTCTAACTTAGTATTATACATAACTTAGTATTATATATGTATAGTAACATGTTAGTACAATATTAGTAACTATAATAGATATGTTATTATAAAATAGTATAGTATAGAGTAATACTATATTAGTATTTGTATTATAGTATTGTAGAAATATTAATAGTATTATTATATTAGTATAATGTTATGTATTATATATTCATATTATATATTTCATTAAATTTAGTATTATAATACTATGTGTATTGATAAATAGTTACATATATATAGTATAGTTAGTATTTAATATTATATTATAGGATATATTAACATAGGTTTAATTTAGGAGATAAATATTAATATATAACATTAGTATTAGTGTAGCATTAACATCTATCTAATATAGCACCATATAGGGTTGACATTAGTATTACCTTAATGTAACATAGTGGGATGAAGTTAGATTAACACTTAGTTTAGGTTAGTCTTAGGTATGTAGGTAACTGGGTCCAATATAACTAGTTGGAACAAGCATTCCGATTGAAAAAATGTTTGATTTTGGGCTCTGACCTAGTGCTTTCATTTTTGTTGATGGAGGTAATTTGTTCCCATTAACAGACCATCAACTATTAAATTTCCTACCTTATTGGCCTAATATTTCCCATCCTGTAGAGTCAATGTAGAGGGCTCAATCTCTCTGAGATATGTTGTTATTTGGGGTGAAGTTGATATTCCAGAAAGGGGACACAGGAATAGTCGAAAGAGGAAATGGAATAATATTTTGATGAGGGTATGAAATGATATTTCAAATAGGGGACAAGGTGATAGGGTTGTCAAATTATGTTAATTCATGGTCAATTCAATGTGGATGCAAACCAATGATGATCCATGCTAGTGAAATGGTGATGAGAGCAAGGCATCATAATATGCAAAGGTCAAATGACATATTTAAATGATTATATAAGGTGGTGAAGGAAAACCACATTTATAGATATGGGATAAAGGATTATAATGTTAAATTATCCAAGTTTCCAACACATCAAATAACTTTAGAAAATTATTGGCTCACCTCAAGTTACCTTCATACCACAATTTCATTGCAGTGACCATGCAAAATAAACCTAGCTTATGTGGCCAGTGGATTTCTAAGATGAATTGTAGAAGAATCTTGGATTGGGAAGCATTGAAACCATCTTTGATTCTAACTGTTTGGATATTAGAAGGCTCATTCTTGTTACAAGGCCTTGAAGAATATGAAAATTCAAGGAAATTGGATTTTTATTCATTAAACAACACAAATCTACAAAATGGTTCAATAAAAGCACAAAGAAAACAATCTTGTAACCATCCTACTTATCCATTAACCATGGTGACCAGACTATGTGAAATTTGAAAATCCATAAAATTTTCAAGGATGATATTGTTGTCTCATTGCACTTTATAGATCCATTATGTTTGTTCCTTGAAAATTCAATCACTGTTACGATCAAAAGAAGACTAAGGACCAAGTAATAAAAATAATCTGAAGATGATGGAAAAGAAAATAAGAAATGTGGTCCTTATATCTTAGTATACTTCTCTTTACTGATGTTACATTGTGCTTCTACTAATAATAATTTTTAGGTTGCCATTGATATGGGTATTGGTGTTGATGTTGACGATGACAATGGTGATGATGCTGAAAATTATAATGATGTTGAGGATTTCTCTAATGATGACATTGGCATTGATGCTTATGATGAAAATGGTGATGATTTTGAAAATGATAATGATGCTAAGGTTACCATTAATGATCAAACTAGTGTTGATGTTGGAACTAATGATGGCGAAGATGATGATGCTAATAAGAAATAGATATAATGGAGGTTCTTATGTTAATTTTGACAATGAATCTAGAAGAATTGTTATTTCAAGCTCTATATTAGGGAGGTTTTCATGGACCTAACATGTATGAATTAGTAATTGTCATCAAAGTTAGACACAAAAAAATACCCCTTTTGAAATAGACCACTTTCCTTTCTAACATCTACACATCCTTTTTATTAGATGGAAAATATTTTTTCTTTTTCGGTGGGGGTGGGGGGCGAGGGGATTTTTTCCATCGATTTTCCTAGTTTTCAAGTAGACTTCCTATACAATTGTGCCAATGAATTGGTTTATCTATATATATATATATATATATATATATATATATATATATATATATATATATATATATATATATATATATATATATATATATGTATATATATATATATTTAACTATATTATATTAAAGAAGAACATATTAAAATGATGTTATAACTAATTGGGGTTCCTCCCTACCTAGCACTTTCAATCCAGATTGTTGTAAAATTCATTGAACAAATTATTTCCAATCAACACACTGTTGATACAGTCTTAATATGTCCTCGTTGACTAAAAATGAAGTTCCTTGACCATCAATGGTTTTGATCATTATTGATCCATTTTCAAAAGCATTATCAAATCAATAAGGGCCCAACCATCATGTACATAACTTCTCCTTAAAATTCTTAAACTTGGAATTGAAGAGAAGTTCCCAGTCACCTAGCTTGAACTACTTCCTTCTAATAGATTAGCATGCCATATACTTCTCTACTAGTAGATGAGAGTGGTTTGTTTTATATAAAATTTCTACATCTTGTCCAATACATTGAGTTGGAGGAGTGTTTTTTGTTGTTCCTCAAAGCTTCATACTTAGACACTCTACAATCTTGCATGTCTTCACTTAGAATTCAATTGGCAACAGATTTTCCACACACTGGCTTATATGGATATACCTAATTATATTCCTTTATGTAGTCATATATGCCCAAGGGGCCTTATGAAGCCAATTTTCCTAATCCTTATGATGTAGTTGCACTACTTTGGTCAAAATGGATTCTAGGAATTTGTTTGTTGATTCCACCTTCCCATTGGTTTGTGTTGAATAATGTAACTAGGTTCTGTCTTCATATTTATATTTGAGTCAAAGAATGAAAATTTTATTTATTTATTTATTATTATGACTTATTAAAGCATGGGTTTCATAATTGGGTCATCATGTTTTAGGTCAAAGTCCCCATTGAGGACTTCTAGGATTTATTTTAAGTCATTAGAGTTGATGTCTGTTTAAAGAGACCCTTCTTGGGATTTTGAATCATGTAAAAAGGTTTATTATTCAGTCAAATAAGCTATTTGTCACCTCCACACTAAGTCGGCCCCAAAGAGATCAAATTAGCCTCAAAATGGGTAGTTCAACCTCACCTAAAGCCTATATATACAAGCAGTTCAAATTCATTTGAAGACATCGACTCAAGAAGTTCGATCTACATCAAAGAAGTGCAGAAAAGTGCAAAGTTCAAGGTGAAGAAGGAAGAAATACAAGTCAAAGGTTTTGGGCTATCTCTTTCTAACTCTTATGTGAAGTTATTGGACTGGTTGTTGCATCGAAGTTCTACTACTGGAGGGGCCAAAATTCTAAAAGTGTTGGGTTAAAGATTCTGCTGTTGGAAGGTTGAAATTATGGATTTGTTGGGTCAAAGTGCTATTGCTGAAAGGTCAAAGATTATGGTTGAAATTTCTAGAAGGAAGGGCTGACTTGGTGGTTAGAGGAGGTCCGTGTCTAGGTTGAAGAGTCTTGGATTATCTCATCTTAACTGATGAAGGAAGAAGTTTGACTAGGTTTTCCCTTAGATAGGGGTTTTTCCCTGCAGAGTACCTACACCTTGTGTCTCTTTTTCTTATGATATTTGTACACATATAATTTGGTAATTTCTTGATGAAATATAATATAACAAAGATATAAAAGAAACCAATAAAATTCACAAGTAATTATCAAGAAAGAGAAATCTAACCCTAAGTCTACTAGCATTGGTTTCTCAACATGGTATCAGAGCTAAGGTAACGGAAGATTGGAGATCACTCATTTGGATTGAAAGAAAGGACTGCTCCCTCTATGATAAGATACCTGAAAATGGGATTCATCACTGCAGGAAGATGGATCAAGAGGGTCATCTATAACTTATTCAAAAAAGTCAAAGACAAAGGCTTTTTGGCTACTCTCATAGGTTCACTCAATGATGACAATGCATGGATTATTGATAGTGGAGCATAAAGACACATAATAGGAGATAGAAAACAAATTCATACTCTATCAAAAGAACAATGTTCTCATGCCGTGGAATTGGCAAAGAACAAAAGATTCGTTGTTAAAGGTCTGGGATCAGCTTCTTTAAAGCCGAACAATGGAGAAAAGCTACACATCAACAATATACTATATGTTATAGGCTTGGAAAATAATTTACTTTCAATTTATTGCTTAGAAGATAAAGGTGATAGAGTTTCATTTGTATATGGAAAGGTTTTGACTTGGGGTAAAGGTTCAAGCATCGATAAAGCTAGAATCATTGGAATTCGTGAAGGAAGTTTATGTCAAGTATTGACACCATCTCCTCAAGCCCTAGTTCACATGGAAATCAATCCCATTGAACTATGGCATATAAGATATGGTCATTTACATTACAAGGTTATTCTCTCTCTCAAAAAATTTGTAAATGGCATCCCCAATATTAATTTTACCAAAATCATGCCAAAGTTCCTTAATGATATAAACCTAAATCTACGTACTTGTAATCTAGCATTCCCTTTTCAAAGAGCCGCAATTGGTTAGGTAATTTTATTTAACTAGCCACACATTAATGATTGGATTTGGTTTGACCATGGACTACTTCACTTTTGAAAAAAGTAAACATCAACATAAATATTTTTCATCTCTCTATTCGTAACTGGCAAGTTTCAAATTTGTAGAAAGAATGTTGCCCTCATGTAATTTCCAATTTTAATCATCGACATAGGCTTTGTACACACATTATATGTGTTATCCACTATATGTGCAAGCCACAGTCTCTTTTCCTTATTGTGAAACTACCTATGTCAATGATCCTAGCTAATGAAGGGGTAAATTACACCCTATGTATCACTTTGATCGTTGAGGTAAAGGAAAATTTCATTAAAAACTCATTGTTGCGACTTAACAAAATGGAAATCAATCTAACTTATTTGCAAGAAAAACAAACCAATTATTTAAATAAATTATACTTTAACAATTACATATAAATCAACTTGAAGAGAATGAAACAATAAGAAGAAATAAGGAAATCTTAATGATCTAACTGACTTGCAAAAAGAAAATTTGAAATTGCAAAGAAAACACATACAATATTAACAAAAATTGAAGTAATACTACCTAAATCGTAATTTCAATTTCATTGATCATCATTTCCTAATTCCATCACTGGTGTTGTAGGTAATATATGCATTGTTGTTGAGAAATATGCCCAAAAAGGAGTTCTACACTGTTCTATGTGAATAGTTATAAAACTACACAAAACTCTCTATCATTATAAGAAACTTGCCCAACTATTGAAATGAAAATATACAAAGAGAAGATTACTTTGTGCACATGAAAACCATGAGACTAACCTAAGGCAAGTATAACTAAGAAAATATGTGTTCAGCCAAAGAGCCAGACCCATAACCAGATGCACCAGTAGTGGATCCATACCTAGAACTAGTAGACCTAGCAGCAGGTGGTTCAGGCGGTTCAGTCGATCCAGCACCATAAGCAGTCGATCCAGTTATATCTTCACCCAACCCAGTGAGTGGTTAAAGCCGCTTGCTTAAGGCCATCGGGAAAGGTCAAACTAACTATTAGCAACGGGAGAGGGCTTGTAGCCCCCCCCCTCTCCCCCCCGGTCCTATTTCGTCTCCGGCCGGGAAAACCCCAGCCAGATGGGAGAGATGCGAAACTCTTCCATATCATATACGGTGATACATTCAATAGTTTCGTACAGGTAGGTTTATGACTTCTTCGGCATTTCCAATGTTTTGAAATGGACCCGTTTCGAAGTCAAGTTTGGTAACCGGCGCAGCATGAAGAATTTGTGACATGAAATTAGCCTTTCTACAAGAAAGTAAATGAATGCAATTCTAGAATTTCTATAACAATAATTTATAAGAAAATGAAAAAATAGTAAAGAGAGACGAGGAAATAAATTATACAAGGTTTCTTGGAGTGTTCGTGTGCACCCTCATCAAGGTACTCAAGAAAATAAAGAGGATCACTAGCATTATAATAAGCAATTTTCTTTCCATTAAAATTGTAACTAATGTTTTGATTGCACCCCTTCTAAATGTCAATATGAAAAATTAGTTTATGTAAAGTTATGAAAATAAATTTAAATTGATGATGGCTGAAGGAGAGGACACAAGTTTAGAAGTTATGGGGGAGAGGTTTCTTTTTAAGCATCTAAAACAGGCCACACCCACTGCATTTGTTCCTATACCTATCACCTTAATGGATAGAATGCCACTACAAGGAAAATACCTTATAGCAGAGGTTTTTACAGAAGTCACTATAAAAATATCCCAAAAATGTATTTGTAGCAAAGGTCACTAGCGGAGGTGAGCAAGCAAATGTTTTAGCAGATTTTTTTTTATGGTCCTTCTACATTATACAAACACACTCGTGCTTTAATATAAATATAAGTATCGCTGATGAATAGAACATGGTGCACCATGGAAGATTTAATTTTTTTAAATTAAAAAAAAATTGTGCACTAAATAACAAAGAGCATCAATGCGTATACTACTCTATATCACCAAAAAAGGGTGAAATCTACAAAATTGTCGGTCATAAAATTCATTTTTCCGAGCCCTATACTATACTGTGATGATGACATGATGCTCAAATATTACTATAATGCCCCAGTGCATGCACAATACACCATGCACCAATGCTTGAATAATCGATAGCACCAGAGGTTAAAATTTAAAATTTGTCAGTGTTATATCTACCTGCAGCATTGATGCCCTTCTTGTAGTCAAATTCCCCAGTGCATAGTTAGATGGAGCACTACTATAGTTTTTAATTAAAAGAAAAATTGTATTATATTCCAATGAAACAACAGTGTTGTTCATATATTGAAATTACCTAGCGCATCTTCGAAAGAGCACCACTAAGGGGTTTTAAAATCCGGTGCTATATTCCCATGGAGCATTGGTACTATAAATTATTTAAAATTCCTTGGTGTGCCTTAACAAGAGAATTTCTATAGCATTTTTTATTTTAAAAAAATAGTGCTATCTTATTGAGAATCACCGATGTTGTTCCTGTATTAAAATTCCTCGATGCATTTTTGAAAGAGCGCCACTAGGTGGGTTTTAATTTTAAAAAAAATGTGGTGCTATAGTCTAATAGAGCACTGGTGCAATACATGTACTCGAACACCCTAATGCATCATAATGAGAGCACTGCTATAGGGATTTTAATTTAAAAAAAATGCAGTGCTCTTACATATTTAATGCACTGGTGCGGTTATAATAAAGCACCGAAGGAGGGTTAAATAAGAAAAGCCCTACCCACTGTAAATTTTATTTTTACCATTTACAATGTTGTAGAGCTCTGAAGCACCAGTGCCATTGTTGCCTTATGCAAGTGCCCTAACGTTGGTGCTTCTTTTTCTCATCATGCTTTGATATCATGCTCAGTGTGTGAAATTTGTTTTCCTCAATTACGTGTCAACAATGCCTCCCTGACGACCAAATGTCTATGTTTCTCTAATTTAATTTTTTAGCATATTCGAATGACAAAATAAATTAAAAAATCCACTATTTTTGAAAAAAAGAAAATTCCCACATGGTACATTTGACAGCTTGGGCTCGCGCCGATAGCAGTGTACTCGGTAGATTTTGGAGGGTGAACCACAGTTGAGTGCATTAACCTAACACACCACTATTTTTGTGGTGTGTTTCATAAATGAAATCACACTAGGAAAAAATATAAATTGTACATCTATGTGTACATTTTTAGGCTATGCCTGTTGCATTTATATTTAGCAAATTCATCGTGCACATAATATAAAAAAAAGGTAGCTCGGTGCGTTTGATAACTTGAACATTTCGTACTGGTGCAGAAAGGTTAGACGTGAACACTAATGCATAAGTTTGATATGCACCACAATAAAAATGTATATATGTGAACCAAAAGAGGTGCATCATACATATGCACACATTGATTCTGGTTTGGTTTTGTTTGATAGCTTACTGGAGTTGGTGCATTGCTATTTTTTTGGTGCACCAGGTTTTTTTTTTAAATTGAAAGTAATGTTTCCATATTTATAAAGACATTTTTCATTTAATAAAAAAAAATATGTTTTATGTATGAGGTTGATGTATTTTATATTTCAATCATCTAGTAGAGACATCAACAAATGGAGCAATAAAAGAAGCACGAGCAAATGGTAGGCCAATGCAATGTGTTATGACCTTGGGAGACCCAAGAGAGGGAGAGGGATTTATACCCTTGCCCTATTAGCGCACTGACCCAAGAATTCTTGAGGAATGTAGGCCTCCTTAAGTACTATGAGGAGGCTACATCCCTAAAGGAACACTTTATCTTGTTGGCACATTTGATCCATTGGTGGAGTTTGCAGGAGTAGAGTTTCTTTGTCGAACCTGAGGTATGGTATAGGCCCTCTGAGGAGGGCATATATTTTATCACTAGACTATCCAGGAAAGGGTAGCATTTTCCCTAGTTCCTTGATGTCCCCCCATGGGGTTGCAGTAGAGAGTCAGCTTGTTTACTCCCAAAGATATGTTAGGGTTCACGTAGTCCATCCAACATATATTCAGGTGCATGGTGGACAACTATGGGTCATAAAAACTTGATGGTGTTGCATATGACTATGTATTTCGTGTGGATATTGAGGATGGTGAACCAATTAGGAAGCTTACATATAATCGTGGATATAATCCCTACTTTGTTGTAGAACAATGGATTTTGAAAGAAGGGCTTCCACTAACATCTATGGAACAGATTGTACAATTTAGAACATTGTACAACTTGTTTTGAAAAATATAGGGAAGGAAAATATTCCATTGGACCATTCATTTGTTAATCCTTATATTGGTGCAACGTAATTGGTTCTAGGTTCGATCCACCAATCATACTTTGTACACTTCTCCATGCCAACAACCCTCATGTACCCCTTTATTACGTTTGGGTGAGAGCCCATGCACACAAAGAAAGATATAGCTTTCTATTATATTTATTTAAAGTGTTTCATAAAACCTTAAAAGAAAATTTCTTTGGAACTCAAAGCAATTACGCAAAACTTGGGTCATTGTTTGAATCCATATTTGGAAGAACATGTTGGTCTTGTTCTAGTTTCTAAGTCTTTGACTCAAGGATGTATCATTTGTGATGTGGAAGCACATTCGTCCTATTCTAAGAGTGCATCTAGAAATGATGTATGAAAATGGCAGGAGTCTGACCAAATCTAAGTGTTCATGGTGTTAGAGCACTTTTCACAAGCATTCTGTGATGGATTTCTTCCAGAATATATGAATGCACCATGAATAAGTTCCCATGTTAAACCCTGCAACTCAAATGGAGCGTTCTCATCATCAAAGTGAATTTCGACTTGGATGTCAGCTTTCCTGGTGCAGTTTTTCTTATTGGTGATTTGTAATTACCCATTGTTAGCATTTTGATGAAATCACAATTAAACGAGTATGACAAAAACACTCTAAGTCTCGACATAAAATCAAGTTTAAATATAGTAAGATGTACCAGAGAGCTACAACAAGATGGAGGAAGTGTGCGATGTTTTGTCCCAATTGTTGAAGATAATGGAGAATATCTTAGAATAGGTAGAGTTGCTTCACATAGCCTTAGGATACGAATTAGTTTCTATTTCTTAGGATGTTGTTCTAACTTCCCTAAAACCATGTATTCTATTTAAGTGTAATGTTGATGAACAATGTAGAGCGTTTTGCAGAGCCAGACTCTCCTAGTTCAAACTCTCTCTCATAGAGCTGACCAGTGGGTTTCATTTTAATACAAACATTGCCATTTTTATCATGGTATCAGAGCGTCAGGGCTAAGAAACATGTACGATGATTGGTGGGTGGTTTTTTGAACCAAAATCATCATAGGTTTTGAGTGGTTAGTCGTGACAATAACACTATTACACTCCTCCTTACACTTCTCCAAATTTTTATTTTTCGATCGTTGTAGTTTTTCAGTGTACAGCTGTGAGAGTCTCAGAAAATTGATGTAAAATTGCGACAATCTTGAATATTGGGCATATATCTGCGACGACGTCTCAGAAAATTGATGAATATCTACGATAGTCTCAGATATCGGGCATATATCTACGATGATCATGTAAATCAAAGAAACTACAGGAGGGAGCCAAGAACAAGGCTGTAGATGTCAAAGAAGCTAAGTGGGGAAGCCAAGAACAAGGCTATAGATAACAACAAGAGGTTGTCTAGAGGCTGAGAAGAAAGCCATGGTGATATGCGCGTGTGTTGCGAGATCAAACAACAATGATCTGTCTTTGTCACATATCTGGGGTAAATTTAACATCTTTTACCTGTCGAATTTTTTTTCTAAATCGCCAAGATGAATAAAAACATATTTGAAGCATGCATGAACGAGCATAACAAGCTCAATGGTTCCAATTATGCAAATTGGAAGTTTAAGATGTAGACTCTGCTAGAAGCGTAGAGTGTTTGGATGACTGTGAATGGGGATGAGCCGAGGCTCATGGCTGGATCAGAATCAGTCCCAGATTGGGAGAAATGAGAAAGCAGAGCACTGACAATGTTAAAGATGTCAGTCAAAGACTACATTATACCACACATCAAAGAAGGTAAGTCAACTAATGAGATCTGGGGAATTCTAAATGAATTGTACGAGACTAGAAATTAAAATAGTCTTTTGTTCCTCAAGAGTAAGATTTTGTCCATGAAAATGGAGGAGAATGAAACGATTGCTTCATTTGCACCATGGATCAAGGATCTAAAAACCAAATTATCAGATATTGGTCATACAATGGACGATACAGATTTTGTGAACATTACAATGAATGGTGTCACTAATGATTATCAGCTGTTCATCACTAGGATCAATGCCAGAGAAAATATCCCACATTTTTGAAGAGCTGACAAGCATACTAATGCAGGAAGAAGAGAGGAGATTGACCTGAAGCCCCAGAGTGTTGATCTTGCATTGGTGGCGAGGAAAAACTTCTACAAAGGGAAAGGAGGTCCACAACAACAAAACAGAGCAAGTTCACATAAACGGCCAAATCTGACCCAAGGTATGCACCTGAATAAAAACTACTTTGAAACTAAATGTTTTTATTGTGGAAAATTGGGTCATATTGCCAGGGAGTGTAGGAAAATAAGTATCATGAAGAACATCAGAAACTAAAGGGACATGCAGGTCATCTTCCGAATGGTGATCAGGTGTAGAATTTGAGGTTGTTCATGGCAGATCATGATGAAAATTTTGATGTAGACATTTGGTATGTAGATTTAGGAGCATCAACACACATGACAGGGAACAAGCACTGGCTGGAGGATTTTAAAGAGATCAACGAAGGTGCACAGATTTACCTAGGAGATGACAAAAGTCATCAAATCAAAGGATGTGGGAAAGTTTCTGTCATTCTACCTGATGGTAATATTAAACAAATTTACAATGTAATGTATGTGCCTAGCATAACAAAGAACTTGATTCCTATATCAATGATTACAGATCAAGATTTGAAAGTTGAATTTTTAAAATCTAACTATTACTTTAAGGATCTGCTAGCTGGAATGAAAACAATTGCTACAGGAATCTGAATAGGAGGACTGTACAAGTTGGATGTGAGACCTGCACCGGTTCGAGCATTGACAGAAGCGAGCCTGACTACAGAAGAGCTTTGTCACTAGAGATTCGGCCACATCAATCACAATGATTTGCTGTTACTACAAAGGAAAGAAATGGTAAGAAATCTTCCTATGCTAAAGCAAGTACATAATGATTGCGATGCTTGTAATTTAGGAAAAATGCATAGAAAAGAATTCCCTATTAGAGTAGAAAAGAAACAGAGGGATATATTGGAGTTAGTGCACAGAGACCTTTGTGGTCCCATGCAGACAAAATCATCAGGAGGTGCAGTGTATTTCCTACTATTTGTTGATGACTGTACGAAGTTTTCTTGGGCGTATTTCTTAAGTAAGAAGAGTCATACATTCGAGTACTTTAAGAAGTTTAAAAATATGATTGAAAGACAAACAGGGAAACAGAGAAAAATTCTCCAGTCTTATCAAGGGGGAGAATACAGGAAAGATGAACTCATCAGATATTGTGAAGATCATGGAATTTTGCGGCAGTTTACAGTACCCCATACTCCACAGCAGAATGGAGTAACAAAAAGGAAGAACATAAGTTTGGTGAAATGTGCTAGAAGTATGCTTAAAGGTAAGAATATTTCAAATGGTTTTTGGACTGAAGTAGTGAATACTGTGGTTTATTTAAAAAATAGGAGTCCTACAAGAAGTCTTGAGTTTAAAACTCTTTTTGAAGCTTTATATGGATATAAGCCTGTAGTAAAACACTTAAGAATATTTGGATGTACAACATTTGCCCACATACCAAAGGAAGATAGAAAGAAATTAGACTCAAAAGCCATCAGATGTACTTTTATAGGGTATTGTTCGTCATATAAAGCATATAGATTATTTAATCCCTCTACTCACAAGATCTTTGTTAGTAGAGATGTTAAATTCCATGAGAAGGATAATGAAGAAACTAATGAGCACTATGATGGATGGGACATTTCGTACTTTGAGGAAGAAGAAGCAGAGAACAATCGGGGTCAACAACAAACAAAGTTAGAGGATGAACAACAACAACAGCAACATCAACAGCAATAGCAACAACAACAGAAGTAGGAAGAAATAAGGTTTGAAACCACCACCCCACCACTCAGGAGATCAGGTAGGAAAGCTCAAATTCCTACAAGATATAGGGAAAATGCTTTTATAACTAGTATGATGAATGTGGTTGAACCATCTAGTTATAAAGAAGAAAATAAAAATAATGAATGGAAAATAGCCATGGAACAGGAATATGTTTCAATAATCAGAAACAACACTTGGGAATTGGTAGAACTCCCTAGAGGAAAACAGGTCGTACGTTGCAAATGGTTATATAATCCGAAAATTAATGCAGATGGAACTATAGAAAAACTGAAAGCTAGGTTGGTTGCAAAGGGGTACACACAAAAAGAAGGGATAAATTATGAATAAACCTTCGCCCCTGTAGCTAAATTGAATACTATTAGAATGTTAATTGCTTTAGCTACCAAGAAACATTGGATGATGCACCAATTAGATGTAAAGTTTGTATTTCTGAATGGAGAACTGAAAGAAGAGGTTTATATAGAGCAATCAGAAGGGTTTGTCCAGAAGGGAAAAGAACATTTAGTCTATAGGTTGAAGAAAGCACTCCATGGACTAAAACAAGCTCCAAGGTCATGGTATGAGAAAAGTGATTCATTTTTTCTACAAGCTGGCTACGATAGAAGTAAGAATGAACCTAATCTTTGCACCATGAAAGATGAACAAGGGTGCGTAGAGTTTATTTCATTATATATAGATGATTTGATAATTACAGGTGATGTTATATATCTAATTGATGAAATCAAGCAGCAGATGTCATAGATGTTTGAGATGAAGCATCTCGGTGAACTTAGATACTATTTAGGTCTCGAGATCTGGAGAGATTTTGATCAAACATTTCTGTCTCAAGCAAAGTATGTCAAAGGCCTATTAGAAAAGTTTAGAATGGATCAGTGTAAGCCGGCATTGGTACCATCGCAGTAGAACATCAAATTGCAATGTGAGGATGGCTTAAAAGTGGTGGATGGAACACTTTACAGACAACTGGTTGGGAGTCTGATCTACCTAACCACAACTAGACCTGATTTGGCTTATGCAGTCAGCATGTTAAGCCAATTTATGTCTAAGCCACTTGAAAGCCATTGGAATGCAACAAAGAATGTTTTGAGGTATCTACAAGGTACTGTAGATTATGGAATTATTTACACTGACTCTTCTGATGTTAGATTGGTAGGATTTGCAGATTCAGATTGGGCAGGAAATGTAGATATAACAAGTTATGCATTCAGTCTTGGATCCAGGGTGATCACTTGGAGCAGCAAGAAACAAAACACAGTCTCCTTATCCTCAGCAGAAGCAGAGTATCAAGCCATGTGTGCAGCAACATGCGAGGCGATTTGGTTGCGGAGACTTCTCCAGGATGTTGGGGAAGAACAAACAGTTGTAATAACAATCAGATGCGACAATCAAAGTTCAATCAAGCTGGCCAACAATCCAGTGTTTCACAAAAACACTAAACATATTGATACTCAATTCCATTTTTTTAGGGAGAAAGTGCAATCTAAAGAAATTCATCTAGAGTATTATAATACATGTGATAATGTTGCAGACATTTTCACTAAGCCCCTTCGGAAAGTAGAATTTCAAATGTTTAGTGAGATGTTAGGCATATATGTGAACCCATTCTCTATTAAGGGAGAGTGTTGAAGATAATGGAGAATATCCTAGAATAGGTAGAGTTGGTTCACGTAGCCTCAGGATAGGAATTAGTTTCTATTTCTTAGGATGTTGTTCTAACTTCCCTAAAACCATGTATTCTATTTAAAGTGTAATGTTGATGAACAATGTAGAGCATTTTGCAGAGCCAGACTCTCATGGTTCAAACTCTCTTTCATAGAACTAACCGGTGGGTTTTATTTTAATACAAACATTGCCATTTTTATCACCAATTGCATGTAGAATTTTGAATGGATGCTGATTTTGGGATTCTATGTCATATTGAACTATATGTTGAGAGGGACAAAAGAAAAAAGGTGAGCTTCATGAAAGATACAATGTTGAGTTGGAGAAAACTGAATAACTGCTACGCATCTATGAATCTTATTATGGACCAGATTTGGTGTTGCAGCAAGGATGACGAACATCAGTTAACAGAAGTCTGTTAATCTTCCTGCAACTATTAAAATCATTGACTGCTGACATTTTCATGCTCATATTTGATGGAATACTAGGAGATTAAAGCATATGAAAGATAATATTGGGAGTGGTCATTAGAAGTGATCTCCCCAGGCCCATCCATCAAGTGATCTACGACTACAATTTTTCCCAACAACACCCCTTCGAATTTCCTGAAATTGCCAAAGGTGCCCCTGTAAGCCGTTTATGGTTTTGGTTAATTTCATAGCTAGGATCCATGTTTATAAATTTATTTGTATATGTTTACATATGGGACATGTGGTTTAGAAATTCATGATTGTGATCTATATATATATATATATATATATATATATATATATATATATATATATATATATATATATATATATATATATATATATATATATATATATATATATAATGTTCTTGCATTTTATTTGTAAATATTTAAAAAAAATTCATAACTATGTAAAGAATCAATTTTGGAAACTGATTGATACAATTAGTCTAGGGAAGGCAAATAAAATTTAGGATGAAACTTATTGTCGAGGTTCGGAAAATTGGAGTCATGTCTCTCCTGTAACATGTCTCCTTTGTAAGAAAGAAATCTCTCTGAGATCAAATAATTTAAAGCAGTTTGATTCCATCTATGGGTATGATTGCAACCACTTTTTTCTCTAGTGTTCATCTTTTCATTTATGTTTTCTCTTCTCCTAGATGATGTAAGATGTAGCTAGTTGTTTTAGTTTAATTTTGCATGAATTTACTTATTGGTAGTCATGTTATTTAAGCCTGATACCCTTAATCGAGCGCTTCACATCTGGGAAACTCATCCATATTTTCTCAGTCTTCCATTATTATTTCTACAAAATTTTAGATTCGGATTCCTAATTGCCTGGGTTTAAAATATATCCTCTTTGTTTCTCTTCAAACCAATCCTTCAATCCAAAGACCCTGCAACCCTGAAAGTTTTTTGGCCATTATGTTTTGAAAGCTGGGGTTTCAGAACTAGAAGCTTTGTTGCAAGCTCTCATGGCCTGTCTCTCTAACCAGTGATCTTAATAATCTTCATCAATCTTCATATGCCCCAGGCATTGGTTCCCTTACAACTAGTAACCTTCTTGAGGGAAACAACACTAGTCACCTCCTTGTCCACCTCAGAGTTCGAAAGTTGAGCAGCAGTTGACCATCCATCGTCTTCTGCCACAGACTAGACTACCACTTCTAGTTTGTTGAGGCAGTACCTAGCTAGGCTACTACTACTATGTCTATTGTATCAAATATTTGATAATATTTATTTGACTTGATGCAGTCGTTTGACTTGTTTATATATATATATATATATATATATCTATATATATATATATATATATATATATATATATATATATATATATATATATATATATATATATATATGTGGTGCATTTTTTGTGTTCATACTTATGTACTTAATTTATATGTTGGGGTTGATGTGTATGCAGGTCATGTTAGATATGTTTTTTAAATGTGCTTCCAGATAGATGTGTATGTGATAACAGTTATTTGACATGAGATGTATATTAATTTGAGGATGTGTGTGGTTATGATGTTAGATTGCAATCCTTGTGTGATGCAAGAGCATCTCATATTTAAATTTTATGCAATTATTTAATTAAAGAATCTAGGATTTTCTAGAATCACTGAGTCATTCTAGAATTAATTAAGAGATAGGGAAGTTAGGATAGCATCCTAAAATTGAGAGGATAGCTCTCAACTTCCTCCAAATATCTAGGAGGAACTTTCTCTAGAAGAGATATGCAAGACTTCTTTCCTCTAAATAAATAGCTATGTAGTTGTTTGTAATGTTCATGTTTTTAGGTGTGATTTAATTTAATGAAATTTTATATAGTTTTAAGTTTTGAGCATTGCACCATTATTTGTAATGGAGAAAAGGATACAACAATCGTAAGGCTTGAGCAAGTGATCGAGTTTGATCATAAATAAGATATGGTGTGCTAATGACATCGAGTTGCTGATAAGTTTGTTGAGATCAATTTTTATTTCTTTTACGTGGCAATAACAAAAATACCGTACTCTATGTAAAGAATTGCAGCAAGCAGATTAATGGAATGGAGTTGTGTTTGTGACTGTTGGAGTGCCATGTCAAAAATCGATTTGATGTGAAGACTTAGAAGGTCATTGAACCATCCTGAGCCCTGGTGATGTGGAACGTTGGAGCACTAGACCTACGTAAATTTGTTCGGTGACCTGTTTGAAGACCTGTGGCAACATTATGGGTAGGAGCACAAGCTTCTTATATTGATCAATGTATGGTGTTGGAAGATTAGCCAACGTGTGAGGAGTAACCTGTGCCAGTCATGAAAAAATTGTGTAAATGCAGCAAACATTGGAACTCTGTGGAAAGACATTGACTGTAAGGGGAGTGTCCAATAGCATAATAAACAAAATTGGGTTGAGTCTACAATTCGAGATCTTTGAACAACGTACATAACATTCAAGTAAAATTGAATTAATTTTCACTTGGTAAGTTGGTGCACATCAATTTTCACCTTGGTACGTTGGTGGATATGTATGGGAAAAGAACTTTATTAAAGCGAAGTGAATTAAATTTTTGAAGATATAATTAAAAAAGTATGAGATAATAAGTGGACGTGTAGTACATTGTTTTTATATATGGTGGTATTCCATTATAATTCTATATTTCATATAAGTGGATTATAAAGAAAAGAGTTTTGTATTTTTAAGTGGAGGTATAAGGGTAAATATATATCATAAAAATAAACTTGAGAGCTAGGACGGATTTATATAAGAATCAGTAAGGAATGATTGTTTTTATTAAAAGATGGCTCATAGAGCTAGAGGAGCCAAGGGAGCTAGAATTGGTCAAGGAAGAACAAATGCAAATCAGGTCTTACTCAATGAAGTAAGACATATTAGAACCAAATTGGATGCATTGGAGACAACACGTCAAAGAGATGTCAACATCGGTGAAGCGGAAGGAAGCTTAGAAGAAGAAGCTAAAGAAGAAACTCTAGAAGAGAAGATGATCAAGATGATCGTGAGAATAAGTTCCAAGCCAAGATTAGACGTGCCTATGTTTTAAGGCAATTTAAATCCTGAAGAATTGATCGATTGGATGAGCACCATCGATAAATATTTTGATTATGAAGGTGTAGCCTAAGATGAGAAGAAGGTTAAGTTCACAGTGACCAGATTAAAGGGACATGCTGCATTATGGTGGGATAGCGTGCAAGCTGAAAGGAGAAATCGAAATAAAGGAAATATCACTAGTTGGGATCGGATGGTGGCTAAACTCAAAGGTAAATTTCTTCCTTGAGATTATCAATTAAATCTTTTTCGCCAGATGCAAAATCTTAAGTAGAAATTTATGTTTGTGAAATAATATAGAAAGGAGTTTTATATATTGAGTATCAGATTTTGTCATCTGGAAATTGATGAAGAAAAATTAGCTAGATACACTAAAGGGTTGAAATTTGAAATACAACATGAATTGAATATTTTGTCTCTAAAAATGGCTGAAGAATCTTACCAAATAGCTCTTAAGGTTGAAGAAAAATTGGCAAGAAAGCAGAGTCAAAGAGAAAGAGACAAAGCAGAGGATCATCAAGTCAATGACAATGAAGCAGAGGAACTTTTAGTGGAGAATTTCAAAGAGAAGACGACAACAGTTCAAAACAGGAAGAATCATCAAGAGGAGATTACAGAGGATGAAGACCATATCAAAGAGGTAGAGGCCAATATTTTGTGGTAAAATGTTATACCTGTAACAAAATTGGTCATAAAGCTAATGAATGTCCACAAAGATTTTCTAATAGAGGAAGCACACATATAACACAAACTGATACAGAAAGTGTACAATCCTATACACATGAAAATTCACCTAAAATTGGTGAATCCCTCATGATGAAAATAACTTTATTAAAATCTATTGAAGAAGTAAAAGAACCTACACAAAGAAAAACATTGTTCAGAACTGTCCGTAAATCAGGAGGAAAGTGTTGTAAAGTCATTATTGATAGTGGGAGTACCGATAATTATTATCTACTGAAATGGTAGAAAAGTTACGTTTAATGAAAACTAAACATCCTACTCCCTACAAAGTTTCATGGTTGGAAAAAGGACATAAGATACTAGTTAATGAACAATGCAAAGTGCAATTTCAAATAGGAAGTTATAAGGATAAAGTTCTTTTTTATGTTATGCCTATGGATGTATGTCATATCTTACTTGGAAGCCCATGGAAATATGAAAAGAAAGAAATGCATGATGGAAGGAGCAATACCTACACTTTTGAAAAGGATGGCCAAAACCATGTACTTTTGCCTTTGAAGAATGACAGTGGACCAGAAAAAGACCAATCCAAGGTAATGTTACTTAGTGGGAACTAATTTCTTCATGAAACCAAGCATGAGGAGATAAATTTTTCCTTCATCGGTAAGCCAAAGGTAGTCTTCAAAATTACAAATTTGAATGATCTTCCAAAAGAAATTAAAAATATGTTAAATAAATTCGTTGATATTGTAGTGGATGACTTGCCCGATGAATTGCCTCCCATTAGACATATTAGCCATCATATTGACCTCATTTCGGGTGCTAGCCTTCCAAACAAAGCGGCTTACAGAATGACTCCAAAAGAGAGCAAAGAGATTAAAAATCAAGTGCAGGAATTGCTGGATAATGGTCCTATTCGAGAAATCTTAAGTTTGTGTGTTGCTCCAACAATATTAACTCCAAAGAAGGATGGTGGACGGAGAATGTGCACAAATTCTCAAGTAATCAACAAAATTACAATCAGTCAATCAAAAGAAGAGTGCCTAAGACATCTTAAGATGGTTTTAATGAAGCTACAACATGAGAAATTGTTAATCAATCTAAAGAAGGGTAGTTTCATGAAGACAAAAGTATTGTAGTTAGGCTTTGTGATTTAAAGGAAAGGACTAAAGACAGACCAGGGGAACGTGAAGGCCATAATCAATTGGCCAACTCCAAAAAGCAATTTAGAGGTTGATACTGATGCTAATAGAACTGCAATAGGAGCTGTTCTAAGTCAAAAAGGAAAACCACTTGCCTACTACAGTGAAAAACTTAATCAAGCCAAGTAAAAATAATCTTCTTATGATAAAGGATTCTATGTCATCATACAAACTTTAAAAAAACAGAGGCCAGAGGTGAGATACAGGTTGAAGGAAGAACTTAGAGCAACTGAGTATGAGGAAACAACTCACAAAGGTTTTTATACAAGTGGTGAACAAAGTTTTTAAATTGTTGTGAAGATTGAGAAAGATGAAGAAAGAGAACAAAATCAATTTTTTTTTCTTACCAGAGATGAAGAAGAATACTTAAATGGAATGGATCATGAACCAAATATAGAATGTGAGGATGGGAAACTTCTAAAAGTTGTTGGAAAGATTAAGACAAATTCAATCAACACATTGAAGTAGAGCAAAGAGTTCAGGAAATAAGTTTACAATCAAGGGATAAGAGTGAAGGTATACTAGTCTGGTAATATACTATTCTTTTGATGGTTAGTAAAATTCCTCTTGAAATGGTGAGCGAAAGCATGGTCAAGACAAATGTTTTGTAGTGACAAAATTAGGAGTGTAGTTACAGTAAAGTTCAAGAAACATATGTAAAAGGACAAGAACATGAACAAAATTATATATGGGATCCAAGAAGACCCAACAAAAAGACTCATGGTCAGGAAGTCATGGAAATTTTCTACTTGGGTAGTATGATGCAGGAGCATCTCATATCTAATATTTATGTAATTATTTAATTAAATAATCTGGGATTTTCTAGAATTAGTGGGTCATTCTAGAATTAATTAGGAGGTATGGAAGTTAGGAAAGAATCTTAAAATTAAGAGGATATCTCTCAACTTCCTCTAAATATCTAGGTGGAAGTTTCTCTAGAAGAGATACAAGAGACTTCTCCCCTCTAAATAAATAGTCATGTAATTGTTTGTAATGTTCATGTTTTTGAGTGTGATTAAATTTAATGAAATTTTATATTTTTTAAGTTTTGAGCATTGCACCATTGTGTTTTGTTAGATGTGATCATGATGATAATGCCATGTTATATTATTGGATTTGTGTGCCAGCTAATGATGTTTATATGTGCTAGAGGTGTATATATTTAGATGATGGTAGTGAATTTGAATGTATATGTTTGATGATGTTTATGTTTGTTAGATTATTATCATCGTGATGTTTAATTTATGAAACAATATTTATTATAGATAATGTATTGGTGAACTTATATCAAAATTTTATATATGAAATTTCATGCAAAACGACTTACTTAAAAATGATTACAAAGATATTTTTATAAATTACAAAGTTTATTATGCTTAAAACTATGATTGTAAAATTACGATAAATGTTTTTCAATTGCTTCGATAGTTCATTCATATTCATTCATACCTAATTACTAAAATATTTCAATACTCACAAGGAAAAATAATTACAGGTAAAATAATTTAGTTACTTCTTAATAAGATGAAAATGTGTAACTCATTCAATTTTTAATATAAAATATTAATAATAATAAATTAATAAAAAATACAACTCAACCAATAAAAAATTACACTATGGTCGATCTATATATAGAGATAGAAAACAAGTAATATAGACCCATTTTAATGATAGATTTATCAATCACTAAAAGAGATTAAGTCTTTTGACATGTACATCTTTTTTCAAGTTTTACATTTAGAGATTTTCATATAATGAGATTCAATCCCTCTCATCTCTTGGTATATCTATTTTTAAGACGGATCTATATTGGTTTATAAAATTCAATTTATCATTAAATTTAAAAAACTTAAGTGAAACATTTTTTTAATTAATTTAGATTTAATATAACTTAAAATTTTATATTTTAATAAAATTTAATTTATCACTAAAGTTGTGATATTTTCAAGCAGTTCAAATTTAATATTTATAGTAGCTCTTAACGATTTAAATTTAAAATTTCTCTCTCTAAGACAAGGATCAAGAAATGTAAAATAAGGCTTGTGAAGTTACTTGTAGTTGGGAATTTTCTCTATTGGAAGTTCTCCATTAAAGAGGCAAGTGGATTTTTTTTTCTAGTAATAAAGATATAACATTTTGGTGCTATTTTGGTTCTTTATTTTCTATTGTACTAGTTTAAATTTAACTTTTTTAATAATAAATATGAATTAAATAATATAAAAAACATACTATATTAGAGTTAAGCTTTTGACAAATAATATATTTGATTATTTCTTCATGAATAACTCAAGAAATAATATTTTTTTCACATACCTATCATGAGATAACCACTAAAATTAATATTTTCACATTTCTCCTTGCTAATATTACATCATGTTCACAATGATAAACATATGTCTACTTTAAATAATTTATTTATAAAGACATAAAAATAGATATTTATTTTACATAGTCTAAATAGGAAAGAAAAAAGCATCACCAAGTCTATGAGAAAGTCAAACAAATGTCTCTTAATCACCATCACATTATTTATCATTTAATTCTTAGCCATAAAATATTTATTCATTCAACTTTTATTTATAGTTACCATTGAAAATAAAAGTCAAAATTGTTCCATCACCCATAAAGAAAAAATTAAAACCTCTCATGAATCCTAGTAAACCCATTTGTTTCTCTTATGGTCTATAAAAATATTTAATGAACATTTCATAAATTCGTAAGACCTCTTTTTAGTTTACATAATGTTGCAAGATTTGGAATTTAAATATAGTAAACATGACTTTACCTCTGATGTCAAGAACTTAATCTTACATATTAGTACACAATTTTTTCATTGTTAAAGTCCTCATAGAGTTATCACTACATGATTTATATTGATATTGATTAATAAATCAATAAGCATCTAAATTGAGAATAAAACTTCAATGTTGTTTCTAAATTCACTATTTTCTCATTTTGGTTAATATTATTCTCATTTTCCTATTTGAGAAGGATAGTGACCTTGAATCCTTATTATCATAGATATTGTACACAATTGGAAATACTTAGTTTTAAGTGTAAGAAATTTTCCACTACAAAAAAATATGCAAAAACATTTGTGAATATTACCAATTATATAAAATGCCAACAAGAGGAATAAAAAACAATGTAATTAGCAAAATAAAGAAAACAAAAACACACAACAATATTATAAGTGATGAAATAACACACGTAAAAATCACTCTCCATTGTCATCACCCTGATTATCTTCCTCTCTTCGCATGATAAGACTATTATTCTAAAAAATATGTTTTGATCTAGGGTCATGTCTTAATATGAACCACCAATCTCTATCCAATACATCTGGCTAAAAAACACCTGGTTTTATTGTTTTGGGAAAACATAAGGCTCCCTATCTTCATGCCACATATTTCTAGAGTTGATCAAGATCAAACCACTCTCATGATATTCCTATACGTTATTCTGATCAAAGGTGTCCCAACACTTGAACTTAAAAATAACACATTGAAATGAAGATAAGTCCACTTGAATGATCTATTGTATCTTTCCAACATAACTTAACGTCCCATGCGTTAGGTTTTTATCATGGTGGCTAGCATGACTAGATTGGTCAAACTCAACTTCCACTCCATAGTGTTGTGTCTTACATCCATCATCAACATCCTCCATGTGAAAATGATGTCCATATGCCCACATATATGGGAACAAATGCACTTATAAAAAATAAAAAACTCACAGTGTCATGTGTCCAATAACTCGAACATAATTAAAAATATAAAATACATATAGATGTTACAATTCAAAGGTGAAATATGAAGTTAAAAATGTACAAAATATATTATTGTCGATTTATTGCACCTAATCCCTATGTTTAGTGCATCCTCTTCAGCAAGTGGGTAATGACCAGATGCATTATATTTATCTCTGAATTGATAAACAAAGCAACTATTAGGGCATGTCATTGGTATATTTTCTTTTAAATGATTAGGATAAGGCGCGTTTCTACCATTCAAATGTTTGAATTATTTACTCTCACTTTCTCATTTCCTCCTCTTCTACTCGTACAATGTGACCCACAGTTGTGTTTCTTCCATATTTTAAAGAATGAATTTGTTGATGGCTTCAATTTATCAATTCGTTGATGAAATCAAACCAACATATATAGTACATATGAGATCAAAATATGCATTGATATGAATTTTATTGTGAACAAATAATGTGTATAAAATTGAAAAATGATAATCCACTTAGTCTTTATCATGCACCTCTTTCCATTCATTTTGAGAAGCTCTCCTTATATTTTGTCTTCATCCCTTTCGTCGTCCCAAATCACCTCACTTGGTGTGTTGTCTATATGCTTGATGTACTCACTAGAATAACATAAAGACTCATACAATATATACTCTTCTACCATAGACCCCTTGGGTTTTTCCCTTTGTTGAACAAAACATTTCAATATCTCCATGTACCTCTTTAGGAAGAACATCTAATGAAAAAAAACCACCCCCAATAAATTCAACCTCATCTACTAGGTGAATTAGAAGATGGACTTATGGGTCCATGAAACTCATTGGAAAATCCTTCTCAAACATTTAAACAATATCAACTATCTCTTGATGCCACTGTTAGGACCCCATATTGTCTATTTTTGACCTAATATTTTGTCATAATATTACCCTCTTCAACCCATAATTGACAGCCTTTGCTAGTGTTTTGACTTAATCATTCCAAAGGTATACAGTAACTCTCCTCATTGCTATATGTTTAGTTATTCAACACATAATCATGCTATCTTTATAATTGATCCTTGAAGTTGACTAAGTTGTTGAACAATTGTTTGAAACTGCCTAAAGCTGGCAGGAACATATTTTGCAGTTGCTGAAACAGCGGAAACGGCACGAACCTTGAAGCTGAAATAGCAAGGACAGCATACGAACCTCGAGGAGACAGTTGAGGTTTGCATGTCAGATCTGCAAGAGCAAAGGAATCTGATCGATTATTGAATAAATGATTACATTGGTCGTAATGTTCATGATCCACATTACTGTAACAACATTCTGTTAACGGGAACTGACCTATTTTTGTACAAAGGGTCGAACTAGAATGTACAATGAAAATCTTTTGTAATAGATGTCTCCTCTATAAAGAGGAGACATCTACATTAGAGGGGGGATAGAGAGGATGAACAAGTTGTAACACAGGAATTGTAGTGGAAGGACGAGATTGAATCTTTCTTGTAATATGGTATATTGACAGATGAATAAAGTTCTGTTCTAAGTATTTCGTCTTAGTTTCCGTGTCCTGGAGAATCTTGTGAGGAGGACAGGGCCCACCTTCATCACAAGATTCACCCATCTTCTTTCTGTTGTGTGTCGTGTGTGATTTTTGTTCATACCTTATTCATGAGTATTGCTTCTGATGATATTTTTCTTTTGCTAAGACTCTATTTTTCTTTTAATCGATTAATGTTGTATATGAGTGCCTCACCGGTGACTAGGATTTACAGAGTGTATTGGCGAACTGGATAATAGAGGCAGGTGCTGAATGTTCCTACTCTGGGGATAGGGTCCTGATCCTTTGTTACAGGACATCCATTGCTTCCTTTTGCAGATTTATTCTCTTTAATTAATTATCTGTTCTTATTCCATTCCTGCAATAGACTATAACTGTTGTAACACAGAGTAAGGGTTTAATAGAGAATGAATTGTTTATACTACAACTTTTAATGCTATTAAAATCGAGTACATATAGTACGTAGTCACCTTTGAAATAATCGGACTTTCCCGGGTTGACAATTTATGTGGCACTCGATTGTTTAATTAATAAACAATTAAAGTGACCAACATTTTGGTGCCATTGCCGGGGAAGGCGACATAAGATTTTAAAAGTATTAACGATTTTCTTGTAGAGATACAAGATGCACGAGAGAACGCAGGAAGGCTAACCTTACAGGTGGCAAGGGCAGATGAGGAGGAATAAAAACTTTCATTGATGATATTATTTCAAAAGCTGAGACATCCCAGAGGTTAAGCTCTCGAAGGCCATAGACCCAACACTCTTTCCAAACAGACTATCAGACAGAGGAAGTAGTGGGACCGGAGAGGGTTATAGAACCATCAGAATATACTAAGGAACCGGTGGAAGAAGTCGAAGGACCAGTAGAAAATATTGAGGAGCCAATAGAGGAGACTAAAGTGGAGGAACCAATGCAGGACATTGAAAGTCCAACAGAAAACATCGAAGACCGGGCAAGCGCATTAGGAAAACAACCAATGGAGGATAACAATGAAAGACTTTTCGGTGGAGGTCGCAGAGAAGAAGGAAGGGGAGAGAATTCTCTCTCCACCCTGGAATTCCCTATTGGGGAAATTCCTAGAGGAGCAACTCCTATGAAGAACATTCCACTTTCAGCCCTACCTAATTTCCATGGTTTATCATCTCAAGACCCTGATGAATTTCTATTTGAGTTTGATATATTGTGTAAGAGTTATGATTATGTTACTAATCCTCAAAAATTGAAGTTATTTCCAACAACATTAAAATGAAATGCATTGAGGTGGTTCATGAGCCTGGGAAGACATGTGATCACAACATGGGATCAAATGAAAGAAAATTTCTTGGCCAAATACCAAGATTATTGCCGAACAAGAGAAAGGAAGGAGGAATTATTTAAGATGGTTCAGAAGGAGGACGAAAATCTGGAGGACTTCATGGAAAGACTACCCTCTGAAATACTTGGGATGCGATGATCTTTCTTGAACCATTCTACTTCTGCATCTGGCTGCAACATGTCCAAGATTATGACATACATAACATTCAACATTATTCAGCGGAGGAAATAATCGTCTATCACGTCCATAGTTAGGAGTAAAGGATCTTCCTTGAGGAATTTCTTTCCTTGGTTGTTCCTTGAGCATTTCAGATTTCTCATTAGAGTTTCTTGCCTCACCTTGTGAACTAGATTCACCTTCACCATATTCATGAAAACCAAGACCAGTCTTGATAGCAGGAGATCTTTGACTACTAAGAATATCATCCAAGACTTTAGAGCTATCTTGAAATCGTAAAAGCTTATCCTTTTCTTCTAATTTGTTTTTCAAGATATTTACCTCAACTTGATGTTGTTCTTCTTTTTCAAGACATTGCTTCTTCAAGGTCTCTTCAACTTTCCTTCCTTCATCCAACTGATGCCTTAGTTTGAGGATCTCGTTTTCTTGCTCTTTATTCAGTGCTAGCAGCATTTCTCGAACTCTGGAGGCACATTCCAACTGTTCTTCTAATCTGATGATTTCTTCTTTGAGGGCATTCTCCCTTTTGCTAGGTAGATCTTGTTGATCTATGATTTGATCTGACGCTTCATTTGCTTGTCCATCTTTAATCTGAGGTGCTTCAGGATCTGAATACTTGCTTCCACACAACGACAGGTTGTCATTGTTCTTTTGAGCTGTCTTCTTCTTCTGACGTGCTTTCTTCCCCATTGTTCTACGAATCTCCTTCAAGCGATCAAGCTTCTCTGAAGGACCTGCTCTGATACCAATTGTTGGAAATAATACTGAGAGGGGGGGTGAATCAGTATTATCAGATTAGATAAAACTTTTCAATTTCATACTCAGAAACATATACGCGACTTCAGTTAAGTGAACCCGCGTGTACACGCCACTGTGTCTAATGCAACTAGCGTATATCCAGAGATCTTATGATTGAGTTAATCTTATCTTCAGTAAATGCATCAGAACATTATTAAGCATATTAACAGTAAACAGGTGCAGTATAACAGAACAGATCATCACACAAATGCCACACACATGAACACCATGATATAAGGTGGAAACCCAATGTGGGTGAAAACCACCTGCTGCAATTTATCTCTTTCTTCTTTAATGAGAACTTCTTTTACAATGTACTGGTGCAGTCCTTTACCAGCACGCAGGCTACAACCTGCAGAGGGCTACAACCTTCTTAGCTCTTGTACTAGCCGATCCATTTACTAGTACGTAGGTGCCTACCTACAGAATGCTTCTTTACTCGTTTTCCAGCTGCTAGTGGAAGGGAGCTACAACCCCCTGGCTCTTGTACTGGCTGATATGTTTACCAGTACGTAGGTGCCGGCCTACGATCTACCCGGGACCATGTTTCATACATTTTCATACTAGATCCATAAGACAATCATCATTGTAGTACAACCTGCATCATCAATCACTGAAACACCCAATTCTGAATCACTGTAACCCTGTCAACAATAACCAGACAATCATAGCAACAACCAGATCCAGCTCCATATTCAAATATCATACTTCACATTATATACGCTACTTGGATGACCCAAACCTGCGTGTATACGCTCTTTTACCAAAACCAACTCGCGTACAGATCTATAAATTCAACCTTAAAACTCTGCAGCTATATCAGACATCAAAGCATACCCAGATCATAATAATAAACATGCGTCAGTAGATCTAGTCTATCCAGAGTCAAACCATATGAAGATAATCATTCCAAGCCTTGAGATCTCGTTCCATCATTCATCATCCTCCACATGGGTGAAACCTTGGTTCAGATCACCAACCCATAACCAGCACTTGGATCACACACTTTCTCAGATCTTCATCACTCACACTTGCACACTTTGGCCTAGTGATCTTCTCCTTATATAGCCTTAGGCCTTGCTCAATACCAAGAGCCAAAACCATAGTAACACAATACCATCAACCTCAAAACTAGGGATCAACATGTCCGTCGAGACGCCATGGTCCAAAACCATAGGCACAACTTCCAAGGACTAACTGCCACTGACCAAAGGTACGTTTTCACATGTACGCGCTTTTACTGAAGCCAACCTGCGTGTACACGCTGATTCTCCTTGCTGAAACTGCGTATATCTCTTTCTTGTCCTGCTGTACTGAGATCTGTCCACTAGTTAAGTTGTCATCACCTGTACCAGTCTCTGAGCACCTGTATCCACTAGTTAAGTTGTCATCACCTGTACCAGTCTCTGAGCACCTGTACCAACCTCTGAGTGAGTTGCCATCAAGGACAACACTTGAATCATAATGCCAACATTAAAGAATGTAATTAGGGAAACCCCAACCATTCTAGAGCTAGCTGACCGCTCCACAATCAAACCTGAAGGAGTCATTGAAGACCTGATAATTTCAGTCGAATCTTGGAACTACCCAGCTGATTTTGTTGTATTACAGACTAAAACAAAGTTGGGGGGTCGTCCATTGATTTTAGGGAGACCTTGGCTGGTTACAGCATATGCCTTCATCAGCTGTAGATCAGGTTCAATGACAATTTCTAATGGATGTGAAACCAAGAAGCTTACTCTTTACCCTCATGCTACACCTATGATTAATAATGATAACTTTGTATGGTTAGATTATGAGGATGATGAGACCCAACCCATCTTGATTGTCAGACAAGCTTTAACTTTTAAAGATTCAACCGAAGATGAATTAATTAGCAACTTTATTTCTGAACCTTCTTCGGTTAACTCTGAAATACATGATCACTTGACTACAATCTTGGAATCTGAATCTCAGCAAAACCTTAGAACTGAAAATTTATCTCAGACATCAGCTGGTATCTCCTCCAAAGGTATAACAGTAGAAATCGAGCCTGGCAAAACATTAAATATAAACCCTAACCTAACAAATGCTGAAACACAACAGTTAATGAAGCTACTCCGTGAGAATAAAGAAGCATTCGCATGGGATTACATAGATATGAAGGGAATCTCTCCTGAATTATGTACTCATCATATTTATATTAAAGAAGGATCTCGCCCAGTCTATCAACCCCAATGATGAATGAATCCCAGTTTAAGGGAAATTGTGAATGAAGAACTTCAAACATTGTTGAATGTAGGATTTATATATCCTATATCTGATAGTGAATGGGTTTCTCCATTAGTAATTGTACCCAAGAAAAATGGGAAATGGAGAGTGTGTGTAGATTATAGAGATCTAAATAAGGCCACTTAGAAAGACCATTTCCCCTTACCATTTATTGATCAGGTACTAGACAATTTGGCAGGTAAGAAATTCTTTTCCTTTTTGGATGGATTTAGTGGATATAATCAGATCAAGATTGCACCCCAAGATCAGGACAAGACCACTTTTACTAGTCCATGGGGGACTTTTGCCTATAGAGTTCTTCCATTTGGACTATGTAATGCCCCAGCAACATTTCAAAGAGCAGTGATAGGGATTTTTTCTGATATGCTTAATGATTCCTTAGAGATATTTATGGATGAATTTACTCCTTATGGTGTGACTTTTGAAGATGCATTACAGAACCTTGAAAAAGTACTTAAACGATGTATAGAAGCACATCTTGCCTTAAGTAATGAAAAATGCCATATGATGATGAATCAAGGTATTGTATTGGTACACTTCATCTCATTCCTAGGAATTCAAGTTGATCTGGCTAAAGTACAAGTAATTCAGACTCTTCGTATCCCTAAAACACAAACTGATGTAAGAAGTTTTTTAGGACATGCTGGATATTATAGAAGATTTATCAAGGATTTTTCTAAAATAGCTTCTCCTTTGTTTGTCTTACTTATGAAAAATGTTGAATTTAAGTGGACTGATGGTTGTCAAAAAGCATTTAATGAACTTAAACATCAATTGTCTACAGCTCCCATTTTAAGAGGACCTAACTAGGCACTCCCCTTTCATATATCCTCTGATGCTTCAAATACTGCAATTAGAGCTGTCTTGGGTCAAGAAGAAAACAATCTTCCCTATGCTATCTATTTTATTAGTAAATAAATGACCCCTGCTGAACTTAATTATACAGTTACCGAGAAAGAATTTTTAGCAGTCATTTATGCTATTAATAAGTTTCGACATTATATTACTGGTTACACTACTTTTGTTCATACTGATCACTCATCCATTAAATATTTAATGAACAAATCAGTTACAAATGCTCGAGTTACCAGATGGTTATTATTATTACAAGAATTTGATATCACAATTGTAGATCGACCAGGTAAAGAAAATGTAGTTACTGATTTCCTTTCTCGGCTAAAAACAGATGAAAATATTCCAGTAGATGATTCTTTTCCTGACGAATATTTATTTGCAGTATCTGCTCACTCACCTTGGTATGCAGACATTGCCAATTACTTAGTTGCAGGGAAACTACCATCACACCTATCGCACTCAGAGAAAAGAAAGATCATTCCGCAAAGTGCTAGGTACAGCTGGATAAGCGGGTGTCTTTTTCACACAGGTCTCGATCAGGAAATTCGGAGATGCATCAGAGAGGATGAAGTTTATGATATATTGAAGGATTGTCATGATGGCCCTTGTGGAGGGAATTTTGCGGATAAAAGAACAGCACACAAAGTTCTTAGAATGGGTTATTATTAGCCCTCACTTTTAAAGGACGCAAAGAAATATGTTAGGGCCTGTGATAGCTATCAAAGAATGGGCCAGCGTAATCACAGGGATGAAATTCCACTCAACCCCCAGGTAATACTTGAACCTTTTGAAAGATGGGCGCTAGATTTTATAGGTCCCATCAATCCTCCATCCAATCAAAGAGTTTATATACTGGTTTGCACAAATTATATGACTAAATGGGTAGAAGCTAAGGCACTCCTCAGAGCTAATGAAGAATCAATGTTAACCTTTCTATTTGAAGAAATATTTGTTAGGTTTGGTTTGCCTAGAGAGCTAGTCACAGATGGAGGACCTCCTTTTAACTCTCATGGCTTCAAAGATACACTCCAAAAATATCACATTAAGCATAAAATGACTACACCTTATCACCCCCAAGCAAATGGGTAGGTGGAAAGTACGAATAAAGTCATAGAAGCCATTTTAACAAAAACAGTAAAGGAAAATAGAAGGGACTGGTTTCAAAGGTTGCCTGAAGCATTATGGGCTTACAGAACTACTTGGAGGAACACTACGGGTTTTTCACCTTATGAATTAGTTTATGGTAAAAATGTTGTTTTTACTGTGGAATTTGAAATCAAAACCTTAAGGACTACTTTAGATGTTAACCTTGACTTGACTGATGCATAGACAGCTAGGTTGTAGCAGCTTCAGGAATTGGATGAAAAGAGGTTGGATGCCATCCATCAAACAACCATGATACAACAACAAAGAACCAGGTGGCATGACAAAACTATTAAGCATAAGCAGTTCCAGAAAGGTAATTGGGCTCTACTGTATGACTCCTGTTTTGAAAAGTTTCAAGGTAAATTAAGAACAAGGTGGCTAGGACCTTATGAAGTAGATACTGTTTTTCCAAATGGAACAGTCAGACTCCTAACGATTGATGATTCTAGAACACCATTATTAGTGAATGGGTATCGACTCCGTTTGTATCAACAGCCTATTTCTAAAGAAGATTTCAAAGCTACTTGCATGATAGACATACACTATGCCTTTTTGGGGGGACCTACTATCCCTCAATGCACTTAATTTTCTATTTATGTATTTATTTTTAGATTAGATTTCCTAACTAATAATCCCTGTCAAGGGTTGCCATGTTACAATTAATTATTTTGCAGATCTTAGCTTCGGAGGGTGGCTCAGAAGAAAAATTCCAATATAGGAAGAACTAATTTGCGACTTGGGAAGCATTTCCATGTCACTTCAGATCATAATTCATTCCCTCTTACATTTTTCTCCACCATTTCCCATTGCTGAAACACCATTTCCCGTTGCTGAAACACCATTTCCCGTTGCTAAAACACCAAATCCCAGTGCTTAAACACCAATTTTTTCCATTTTTCCTAAAAAGCACCAATTTCCCATTTTTGTTCCCGTATTACTCCGATAGAAACATATCATTCTTCATTAAAGGAATCAACCATTCATCCTGATAATTATGTTCCTTCACTACTTCTTCCTGTGAATAATGAAAACCTTGTGTATAAAACCCTCATACTGTACAGACCCTTTTTATAATTATCATCGACTTATTAAGGATGAGATAATACTTTTTGGCGCAACAACCAAAGGTAAATATAAAGGTATGCATGTTTTAGTGTGAATATTAAATTGTAGTTAATGAGGAGATATTGATACGACTGCCGAAATCGTCGTAACACCAACCATATCATTCAGCCGCAGTTGGGGGGATTACTGAAATATTGTAATCATTACATGACATGCCAATCACCACCATCTCTATTTCTCGCGGTAGTATCTAAGTCACCTCATCTGTACCTTATCATGTCATAACTTCATTTGTAACGTTCTGCTCTGTTTCAACCTCGGCAACTCGGCTCTGCACTTTGTATTTTGTCTGAACCAGTAACTATGGGAGGAAATGTTGTTAGACATGGACCTGGCACAACGACATTACTGGAACTCTACTCAGAGGCATACCAAATCTTTCTACAAGCAGGATGGGTGGATTACTTCAGAAGACTTATGGATTTTGATTCAAAGCAGGTTCTGGAATTTGCATGCAATTTGAGGGAAGGATACTCCACTGTTCAAGGGGTGCGAATTCCAGCAACAGAGGAGGACATAGCGCAAGTTTCGGGACTACCAACCAATGGTACTCGCTGGTTCAGCAGGAAACACCTCATTCTCAATGCACAACAAGATTTTCTATTACCAGGGGAGCACGTTGAAACCAAAGGCAGGGGTGTTGCACTTCGATCACTACCACCACCATGGCCAAAGGTTGCAGAATTTGTTAAGCAGTATTTCACCTGCGAGGGTCGTTATCAGGTAGTCTACCAACACGACTTTGTTTTATTAAATCATTTGATGCATGGTCATTTAATAAATATTCCCTATTATCTGCTTGGCTGTCTAAAAAATATGGCACACTATACCGTGAACGCAAGGCACCAACTCCTCTGCCTCATGCACCATCGTTTGGTCTAGCTCTTAATAAATAGAGGCTTTGCCCTGCACAATCCACCTCCCCTCAATAACCCTCCTCAGCAAGCTGAGGAAAATCCTCAGCAAGACGAAGAAAATTTCCAGCAATCCAACGAAAACTCCCAGCAAGCTGCCGAAAATCAGCAACTAGCAGCAGAAACACCCCAATTGAGCACTAAAAATCTGCAGTGGACCCCACCCCTTAATAAAGCTGAACCATCCACTCCCATAGTCCATATCCCCACCGATGATTTGGATGACAATACCCCCATCATTTTCCTTAAGAGGAAAAAGCAACAGAAAGCTGCAACCCCACTAAAAAGAAGAACGAGGGCCTCAGTTAAGGAAGCCACTATTTCTGATAATCCCCCTACCCCGAGGAAAAGTGCTCGTAAGAGAAAAAATACTATTTTTCCTGATTCCTTACCACGGCAACGAATAAGGTTGTCTGTAGCAACTGAGGCCATTATCCCAAATTCCCCACCTATCATTCTAAATTCCCGTATTCCGCCTAGCCCTGAACCTTCACCTCCCTCACCCTCGGGTGGCGAAATGCAGAGTGTTCACGATTTTGTGACATCATTTTTTTCAAAAGAGGCAGCTTCTCCACAAGAACCAGCTACTGATACAGGGTATGTGGCTGTTACACAAGAACCAGCCACTGAAGAACCACCTGTTGGAGAACAAAAAGAAGATGACCTAGATGTGGCTGATACACAAGAACCAGCCACTAACCCAACAGGTGCCACACAAGAACCAGCCACTGACCCAACAGGTGATACACAAGAGCCAGCTATTGTGGACGCAAATGATGAAGTTGATGCCGAACAACAATTCTCTCCTCCATTGGAACCTGCAATTACAGAAGCCCTGGTTACTTTAGCCTCCCTGCAGGAAGAAAATGAGTTTTTGAAATCAGAAATTAAGGCTTATCAGCAAGAGTTAACAATGGCTAGGGAAACCTATAAAAAGGAACTCAATCTGTACATGTTAGCGTAGGTAGCATCTGCAGCTGAAAAGAGTGAAGAAAAGGATCAATACAGTGAATACATGTGCAGTGAATGTGGTGATCTCTATACTCGAGCAGGTTGTAAGATAGTTGAAGTTCCCTTATCTGGAGCCAGTCTAGTACCTTCTCCTATTATAGTAAAAAAGGAACACCCTATTGTTACACAAGAACCAGTAGGGTCTTCAAGAATTTTAGAGGAAGAAACAAAACCACCCTGGCCTACCCAAGTTGTTACAGAACAGAAACCAGTACCAAAGTCTTTTACAACTATGTATACACAGACTGAACCTTCCCGTGTCAGCAATGCTTACACACAGACTTCCAGTCTTCAAAAACTAAGTGACACATGGAAGACAGAGTATGAGCTCTCACAAGGAAAGGCATTTCAGCAACATAATTCATTATGGCTCAACTATGCATACATAAATTGGGAAGTGCTTGAACAGTCTCGTGCACAACATAAGGAGAATAAGAAATTAAAAACTAGATTGTCCCTCATCTTTGACTTGGTCCAGCGGTTACTCGCTACAAGGAAACCCTCTTTTAACTATTCTGTATTTTTGAGAGAATGCTTAGCGTTCCTCCAGATAAAAGCAATCAAGGATGGAAGACCCCACCAGGTCTCTACACTGCAACAATTTATTGAGACTTTCGCAGAAGCACCAAATAGTGACCAAAACTTGCTGTGTGGACTCTACCTTCACAATGAGGCTATGCCTGAAGATAGAAAGATTAGTTTACTTCCTCTTGTTGGCGATATCCAAATAAGAGCCTTTATTTCCTTCTTGGCCAATCAGCTTACTTGGCAGAATGCTTTTATGTCGGCAGCACACAATGAGGAGAACTGTCTTCTCTAGATTCGTGTTGAACCACAGAATGCAGCTATCTTCATTGCAGAACATCAACGAATTCTACGAGAACCAGGGATGACTGATCATATCAGGAAACTACAAGCAGCAGTCTTGGAAGACTGCCAATATTATGTGAAAACTAAAGGAGCTCTGGCTATAAAAGCAAATAATCTATTCTGGGAACACTGTCCTAAAGAAAGACGGGAATATCATCCTTATAATCCTCTCAATCTTCAGGCAGCAATCTCACGCATACCTGATTATGTTAAATGCATTAGATAGTGTGCTAAACGATGGATTGGTTACCACTTTCATTTCCCTCTCCTATGGCTACTTGGACAGCAATATAAGGCTCAATTTAAATTGACCAAAAAGGAGGAGTTGGCAGCATGGCAGAGATTTCAGAGTGTCCATGGGTTTAGAGACATGGTTGACAACACCTTCTATAGTTACTACATAAGCAATTTGCACTGTTCATCCCAGTATTCCGACTCAGATTCAGAGTAGACGTTGCATGCGGACATGCAACCTTTTCAGTTGGGGGGGATGTTAGGACCCCATATTGTCTATTTTTGACCTTATATTTTGTCATAATATTACCCTCTTCAACCCATAATTGAAAGCCTTTGCTAGTGTTTTGACTTAATCATTCCAAAGGTATACAGTAACTCTCCTCATTGTTATATGTTTAATTATTCAACACATAATCATGCTATCTTTATAATTGATCCTTGAAGTTGACTAAATTGCTGAACAATTGTTTGAAACTGCCTAAAGCTGGCAGGACCATATTTTGCAGTTGCTGAAATAGCGGAAATAGCACGAACCTCGAAGCTGAAACAACAAGGACAGCATGTAAACCTCGAGGAGACAGTTGAGATTTGCATATCAGATCTGCAACAGAAAAGCAATCTGATCGATTATTGAATAAACGGTTACATTGGTCGTAACGTTCATGATCCACATTACTGTAACAACATTCTGTTAACGGGAACTGATTTCCCTATTTTTGTACAAAGGGTCGAACTAGAATGTACAATGAAAATCTTTTGTAATAGATTTCTCCTCTATAAAGAGGAGACATCTACATTAGAGGGGGGATAGAGAGGATGAACAAGCTGTAACACAGGAATTGTAGTGGAAGGACGAGATTGAATCTTTCTTGTAATATGGTGTATTGGTAGATAAATAAAGTTCTGTTCTCACTATTTCGTCTTAGTTTCCATGTCCTAGGGAATCTTGTGAGAAGGACAAGGCCCACCTTCATCACAAGATTCACCCATCTTCTTTCTTATGTGTTTCGTGTGTGATTTCTATTCATACCTTATTCACGAGTATTGCTTCTGTTGATATTTTTCTTTTGCTAAGACTCTGTTTTTCTTTTAATCGATTGATGTTGTATATGAGTGCCTCACCAGTGACTAGGATTTACAGAGTGTATTGGCGAACTGGATAAGAAAGGCCGGTGCTGAATGTTCCTACTCTGGGGATAGGGTCTTGATCCTTTGTTACAGGATAGCCATCGCTTCCTTTTGCATATTTATTCTCTTTAATTAATCATCTGTTCTTATTCCATTCCTGCAATAGACTATAACTGCTGTAACACAGATTAAGGGTTTAACAGATAATGAATTCTTTATACTACAGCTTTTAATGCTATTAAAATCGAGTACATACAGTACGTAGTCACCTTTGAAATAATCGGACTTTCCTGGGTTGACAATTTATGTGGCACTCGATTGTTTAATTAATAAACAATTAAAGTGACCAATAGCCACCATGGAATGCTAGCCATATTAATATCCTTTGATGTGATCCAATGTACAAATGCAGATAATTTAAATATGGCATGTCATAGGTCTTGGGGGAAGTTATGGTTCACACACCTATGTATGAGAAGAGGATAATCACACTGCATAGTAAATAGTACATTATACAAATTTAATTATAAAATATCTTTCTTTAAAATCCATGGGACATAACCTTCTTTGAAAGACCAAGAGGGACCAACTTCTCCTCTAGTTTCTTGTGTTGGCCAATGTTTCTTTTTAGTTTTTGAAGAAATAAGATCACTCCTAACAACCAATGTTCCATTTTCTTTCGATGATATGTGCCTCCATAAATAAGATGAAACATTTTTAAATATATGCATGTGATCTAGTAAGTGGGCAGTCTTAAGATGCTCCCAACATGGGAGATCATAAAAGACATATTTCCTTTTCATCCCAATGGGAAATTTCTCAACATAGGTGTTGAAGAATTATGGGTCATCGAACATATGCTTCCCATTTAAATCAAACATTTCTACAAACTCCTTCTCCTTCTCTCTCTCATATTCTCTAATCCATTCAACTAGTGTCATTATTGCAAGCCTTTGGGTTCTCTCTAGTTTACCATTGAAAGCAAATGTTTCTCTTCTGTAAGGGTTTTATTTTGGGAGGAAAAACCTGGAGAAGTCATACACTAGATTTCGTAGGTGGTCGAACAATCTAGCCTGCAGAGAAGGTCCACAACATTTATGTCCATGATACCCTTTTGTTACAAGACTTGTGAAATTATTATATACATTTTGACACGTTAGCGACCATGAAGATTAGAACAATTTCAATGAATTAAATTAATATGCGAAAAAATATTGTTACATATATAATTAAATAAATAAAAATGTGATTTACTAGATCAAACTCCTAATCCTAGATAATCATGAATGGTGTAAGCACATATTCCATACAGAGTAAAAATCCTCTTTGTTGTGATGGGTCTTAGTACATCCTACACATGTATCCCTTGCCATAATTCCTTCAATCCATCTATTAATGCTTCTGAATAGACATACTTATTCTTCCCTTGTCTTCTACTAAGGACTATGAGAGCAACCATAAGATGTTCATTCTTCTTGGAAAATGATGGGGGGGGGTATTTTTATTAACCACTACTACAAGACAAACAATAGATTTTGTGTTTTGGAGGTACTATGGGCTGATGCCATAGATGGATATGCTGAGTTGTAGACTTCGTACTTCATCCTAGGATTTTTCAAGCCATGTATCCTCTATATGCTTCATGGCTATTGAATGTGTTGGGATTCACATAATTCCTGACTCACTTCTATGTGAGGCATGCCATCCCTGCAACATAGCTAATTACTTGCAACAAAAGAAACTTTGCATCTTTGAGATTATATACACGTGCCTTAGTATCTTATGAGGAGGACCATGCGATTTACCAGTCTTTGTTAAATTTCAATACCTATTATGCCCACATTTCAGACATATCTCTTTATCTACATATTATCCTCTATATAGAATGCAATAATTTGGACATGTGTGATATGGCATTCATTGAACACCCAAAATTTTCAATAAATTTTTTGTGTATTTGCTACTCGACAAGACATTTTTACTTCAAAGAACCTTATCTTTGCATAAACTGCAGTTGTTGGGGCCCATATAATTGTAGAATGGAAATATTTAATGTTTGTAAAATAAGCCATTTTAAATGTTGATTGTCTGACAAAATTTCTCAAAATATAAGGGAATTGATTAATCATGTAAGAAAATTACCTCAATACTTCCTAGAAACATATATTTGACATGCCAAACTTTGCTTTCATGTTGTAAAACAACATCGTTTTCCCCAGCTGAGTAAACTTTGACTTGCCTCCAGGTCCAAAGAGAGGGGTGGTGGAAGTATATTTCAGGCTTTTGAATAAGATATCAATTATATGAGCATCATCCCCTAGCTCATCGTTCTGGAATGCATCTAACAAAATTTCCTCCATGGTAGTCATATCCCTTCAGTAATAATCCATACCAACCTCTATTTGATTTCCTCCATTGCCAACTTGTGATCAGGAAATACTATTGTTGTAGTCATTCCTTATTGGTGAATCTAGACATAGTGGGAATTGAATAGGTGGTTGATTCAACCATTATTTGTATTCTCTCTCTCCGAGTGTTTCTCTTAATGAAACCTTCTCTCTATTTGACGTTGTAGTGGGGTGCACCAGAAGATGGTAGATGGGTCAATCAGCATCACTAAAATCCTAATTTCAAAAAATATTTAACATTATTAGTATAATATTAATGATATTAGTAAGCACGTCAATGCAATTGCCTTGTTGAAATTACATTATACCAAATGATTATTACTATCATTGATTTAGGATTGCAGCTGTAAGATGTCATGTTCTAATTGGTAGGGTGAAGAGGATGTCCATTTTCATCTACCAACTACTTGCAATATGATGTTCCTGATAAGAGCTCCCAACATTTTTGAAATGGAGGAATAATTTATGCATTTGAAGTCAATTTTGAATAAGGATCCTGCAAAATTAGATACATTTTTATTCAAATTGACATGGATTAAAAAAAAATCAATAAGATATTCAAAATATAAATAAAATTTGCACTTATTGAGAGATGGAAAGGGATAAATCTGTGAAGGAATTTCATCAACAATATGGAACAAGATGGACTTTGAAGAATTAACCATTTGATATTATTGATATTTTGTCCCCGCATTTGAGAAATATCAGAAATAAAATTTTGTGTGCATATCTAAAATTAATTTGGAGAACCATATAACCACAATTTGAATTTCAATATAGTTTTCAAACTATTTTTCAAGAATAAGGTGAATTTAAGAAGAATATGTATACTATGAACTATTGTAATTCATTTGGATGCATATTAAAGGATAATTGAGATTAATATGCCACTTTGTGTGAAAATAAAATTTTAGATATCTTTTAAACCCTATCGGTGCACCTATCAAAACAAATTCATTGATTTGTTTAAGTCATAACAACACAAGGGCATTCAAATAATACTTTCACTGATTTCTGGTATTCAAAAAAGATAAAATATATTATCATATTGACGTTCTTGTATAAAATCGCACCGATGTGTTTAAATAAAAACAACACTGGTATGTACTTGTTTCCGAGATTTTCAAAATAAAAACGAATTCGACCATGTCAGTTCTCTTATAACAATTACAAAACTGATGCATTTAAATACAAACTACATCATTGCATTACAATATTAATCACACTATTTTTGGATTTCGAATATATATATATATATCTATATATATATATATATATATATATATATATATGTGTGTGTGTGTGTGTGTGTATATATATATATATATATATATATATATATATATATATATATATATATATATATATATAGATCTAATGTCAATGCATTGAAAAAATTAGCGCACCAACAATGTCGATGTGATTTACTTGTAAATGTATCAGTGCTCTTTATTATCAAACACATTAATGTTTGGGTTAAGTTAAAAAAATTATGAATTGTTTCCTTTTTTTTTTAAATTCAAAAATGAGTGGCGGTTGACTCTCGAATTCTAATTTCATAGATTCTTTTAAATAGTAAGAAGTTATTCACTATTTTGTTATTTTTCTCAAAATTTCAAGGGAGTGATTTGCAAGAGAAACATACTAGGAGCATTGTGTAGTAGCAAAATAATGATTAGCAGAACTATTCAAAATATCAAAAGCTAAAAGGTATGGTGATTCACTCAAATCCTTGCACAGTAAAAAAATAAATTTTATTGTTGATTATACTAATAATTTTTTTTATATTTTCTATTTGGGTTTAATTGAAAGAGAGACCATTTGCAAGAGAGACATACTAGGAGCATTGTGGAATAGCAAAATATTTCAAAACTACAGAAAGATCAGAATATGAAAGATATGGTGATTCACTCAAAACCATTCATATATTTTTTTGTGAAGTTTTATTTTTGATTTTACTATTAATTTTTTTTAGAATTTTGGTTAGATTTATTCACAATTCAGAAGAAAAAAAAATAAAAATCCTTTTATAATGACAAGTTTACTATTGACTTTACTAGTAAATTTTTTTACGATTTGTGCTTATATTTAAATTTAATTAAAATTAAAAAAAAGGTTTCAATACTAACCTTAAACCCTTTCTTCTTCTTGCTTATGTGACTCAAAAATTTCACTTTGGGGTTTAACTCCCTCCATCCCTTCACAATTAGGGTTTTTAATTTTAAGAATTTAAAATGAATGGGTTTGTGTACTTACTATATATAGGGAATTTGGCATCTAAAGTAGGGTTCCACTTATTGAATTAGATCCAAACCCTTTCACCCCTGTCCATTTTTTAAAATAATGATGTATGTTTCGTGGTGCACTAATATAATACAACACACCGGTGCACCCTGTGTAATACAATGCACCAGTGTATTATAACCTTGTCGGTTTTGTCTAGTTTGTTCATCGGTGCTCCTGGTGTAATATAACACATCAAGGCACCCCTTCTAAATAACACTGCTAATTCATTTCAATGAGTTTATTGTTACAAATTTCACCGTCATAATTTAAAATTATTTGAAAGTTTTAATTTTTGCTGACGGTGCTGAACAATCAAACACTTGGTGCATTTAATGGCATAAATGCATCAGTGCGTTTATTCAAATAAACACACTAGTTACCATAGCTTTTTTTGGCTGAGAATTATTTGATTTATGTATACAATATATATAATGACTTCCGTAGTGAATGTTACAGGTTGTATATTGATAAAAAATGTCGACGAAGGTGTCAAGTAACAAGAATACTAATTGACACAATGATAGCACAACGAAAAAAGTAGAGAAGGCAAGTTCTTTGTAAATTATTTACAAAATTAATGTGTTTGAACTATATGTAAGTTTAACTAATATGTATTGGTTAATGTGTATCATACAAAGCCACAAAATGAAGAAGGTCGATAAAACTATTTCTAATCTAAGTGCAGAAGAGTGTAAAATCCTGATAGAAAAATTGCAGAAGGATGAAATAGGTGAATGAAAAATTACTTCAATATGATTTTTTTTTTAATTTTCATTAATAATATACTTTAAAATATTATAGAACATGTTTCAAACACTATATTAATTCATGTATGTTTAATGTTCTATTTGGACCAACAACAAAGGAAAATATTAATGTAGCTCTAAGAAAAGAAAAATTATAGAACATGTAAATGATGATGAATTGGTTCTTAGCTCATCTAGAGTGGTGTTGCAGGTTAATAACAAGGGGAATTTTTTTACAAAAATGTGAGGGATCTAGTGGAATGGACATATAGACGTACTTTCCACTTACAATAAAAAAATCAATCCAATGATTCCAAGAACCAAATTATATCTAAATTACAGGAAATGTTTCCAAAGTAATGGTCAATGAGACATGACACACTTGCAATAGAAAAAACATACAATAACAAAAAAGAATAATTCAAAAGGTAATATTCCTAATTAAATTGATTTTATAGAAGTATATGCATGTATTACTACAAACCATCCATTTATTAATATCAAATTTGTTATATTTTGGTCTTCATATATCAATATAAAAATAGTTTATTACTTTTTGTAGGAAGATTATTAAAATCCCAAAGAATCAACCAGTTGGTATGTGAAACATGCTAGTAGGAATGTCCAAAAAAGTGTACAAGGATATGGTCAAAGAAATGGACATAATTGCATCACAAGAGGTAGCATCTCATCAACAACATGATTCAAATGTATGTAATAATGATTGACTTTGTACATATAAAAAAAAAAAAAATTAGCATCAAATATTAATTTTCAAGTATTTTCTTGCAAAAAAGGAAACAAAATGGAACTCATTCAACACATAAAAGAAGACGACATGGAAGAAAATGGTTGATATCAAACTTTGTGAGTAATTGTTAATATTTCCTTATAACAAGTCAAGGTTTCCATTTTGTATATTTTAAGTTATTTTGCAACAACCATTCTTGAATATGTTCAGATAGGTGCTAACATAAAAAGAAGAGCTATTAGAAGAATTGATTGGCATTGGGTTAACTATGGGTTGTGAGTATATGTTGGCATATAAAAATTTAATTGTGGAATTTGTAAGTATCTATTGTTTTACTTGTCTAAGTTTATAATTAGTAAAACAAAAAAATCCTTTATATTAAATCTATGATTTATAATGAGATTTAAAACATGCAGGAGATAAAGTATGGAACTCCACCAAAAAAAGACTTGTTGCAACAAGGCATGGGACTTGGTTTTGAAACCATGTGTACAGTTTATGAGTCACTTCTTGCTATGGTACATTTCTGTTTGATTTACATTGATGTATATTATTTATTTCAATTTTCATTACTCTCAACAATGTAGATACACTCATTACACTTTATTTTTATGCTTGTAGGTGGAAGAAGATCAAGAAGATGAAAATGATTGATGCAATCAATAAAGCATTCATCCAAATAACCCAAGTCATGGAAGTATTTCAAGCATTGACAACAATTCCACAGAAGAATGATGACCTATTTAGATCTCAATGCAACTTGTTGCATTTTTTGAAATAATTGTTTATGAAAATCAAACATTTTGTTTAATGTAATGGATGTACTATCCCAATTGAAATACAAGGGGTTACCAATAACAATCCTATTTTGTATGAAAAAGAGCCTCTTATTGATATATAATAAAATACATTTTAATTTATCCCATTTGTTTAAATGTCATTTTGAAATGTTATACCACTGATTAAATATATGGATGATTAAATATTATAATGAATAGATGCGAAATTTGATAATATAGAAAATTAATCCAAACATCATATACAAGTGCACTAATCAAATTTTAATTTCTATAAATATTTTCATAAGATACATGTTGATTTTTTGATGAGTAACAGATTTAAAAAAATACAATAATTGCATTGTCATGGGTTGATGTTGCCAAAAGAGAGAAAATCTCATACAAAAAATTGATGTGTCCATAACATAAGTACACACTGGTGCATTATGTTATATAAAATTACCATGATGACATATTTTTTGCATGATCGGTGCCTTTTCGAAAAATGACAACACCGGGGCATTTAGTTCTTTGAGCACCAATATTGTTTGCAATTAATGCCCCAATGAATTGTATTTCTTAACGCACTAGTGCTTTCATTGAACTGGTGCTCCATTTGTACAAAATAATATTTCCATCTCCGATGCATTATTAAAATTAATAGAATCAACCCTTTTATATCCTTAGTGTGCTAGTGTGTTTATACAAACCATACACATCAATTCCATGAGTTTAAATAAAAGCACTTGGTCTGCAATATTTGTTTAACTGCTCCATCGTCATTTCTTAAAAGAATGCCCCGGGGCATTCTTTTTGTATATACACATTGTGATAGTATAAATTTTAGGCACTGATGCACTTTCTATTCAATTCCTTGATGCTTTTTGTTATGTGTGCAACAATGGTGATTTTATATATGTAGCACATCGATGCTAATTTTTCCATGAAGCACACTACAAAAAAAACATCCGCTAAAATGTTTGGCTGCCTAGATTTTTCAGTTGTGATGAAGTTGCATTATAATATTTGTTAAAACATCCACTATCACAAATGGATGTTTTAGCTCATGTTTTTTTTGAATTTTTTTCCAATTTTATAATGCTAAAAACCTTTGTTATAACCTCCACTAGAAAGTATTTTCCTTGGAATAGGAAGCCTTGGTAAAGGAGAATTACTATATTGTCCCTTCCATGTGGTTTGGTAGAAGAATGACATGTTGAGATGGAAAAAGAGAGGTTAACATGAAAAGAAGAGGGGACAGTAAAATTGACAAAGGAGTATGAAGATACAAAGTCGCAACATGAGAATAGAAGGGAGAGGAAAACATGTTGTAAGAAGATAATTTGGATTCAATCATAACTTTTAGAGGAGATTAGATAATGAATAGTGTCTTGTATGGAATAAATAATGAGGAGAAACAAATGGGGCCGAATTGAATTGGATAGTTTTTGATCTCCTACTCTGAGAATTTAAGTTTCCTCCCCTATGTTATAGTGAAAAGGTGTGTATGTTGTGTAAATTCCTAATTGGCTAGTGGAAGGCTTAGTGGAGAATTGAACAACTTAGTGCTTCTTGTTTGGGCTAATAAACCACTTCGGTGCTTGGTGGAAGGTTGATAAAACACTAGAAAAGGGAGTAAGCCACTAAGGTTCTTGTTGAAAGAGTTAATAAACCACTAAGTGTTTGTAGAGGAAGTTTATAAGCCAATTAGTTCTTACTAAGTAATCTAACAAACCCCCTAGATAGTGGACTGCAAAATTCTACAGTGCTTGTCTTGAAATCTCAGCTGATAAACCACCTAGATAATGGATTCAGTTTCTTAGAACTTATTAATACCCTAGCTAAGCCTTGGGTAAGTCATGTGTTTGTTATGATGGAGTAAGAGGGTCATTGTGGTGCTTATTCCTTGGAGGTAGTTGATAAGCCACCCAAACAGTGGAATCCTCCTAAATATTTGTTAAATCTTTGATGTGAATTCCCTTGAGCAAATATCCCCTCAGGCTCTAAATCTGACATGTGGGTGGTCAACTACAAGAAATATTGAAACGAAACTTGCCTTTGGTTGGGTGGAGACTTGAAGTCCCTCCTTCAATTTCCATCCATCTTTAAACACACATACAAGGGTAAACTACTTGTGCATATTGTTTTACGAACTATGAATGATGCAATATCTTATATTCTTTAACTATAAATGATTATCTGAGTTGTGATGCTCGATATTATGGACATTCTTGGAATGGTATCTTATAAAATCATGGTTTCAATGTTTTCATGAATTTCATGTTGGCATTATGAGATAAGTGTTGTCCTTGATGGCAAACCTCACTGATGACAAATCATAGTACAGAAGGTCAACAGCAAGGAATTGATGATCAGACTATAAGAAGAAGAGAAAGTTCATACACGCAGGTTCGTTAAGCCCAAGTCGCGTGTACACGCAGGTTGGCTTCAACAAAAGCGCGTGTATGTGGAAAAGTACCTTTGGTCCATGGCGGTTATTCCTTGGAAGTTGTGCCTATGGTTTTGGACCTTGGCGTCTCGGCGGACGTGTTGATCCCTAGTTTTGAAGTTGATGGTATTGGATTTCTATGGTTTTGGCTCTTGGTATTGAACAAGGCCTAAGGCTATATAAGGAGAAGGAAATCATTAGGCAAGCGTATCTGAAATGTCTTGAATATCTGATGAAGAATTAAGATCCAGTATGCAGGGTTATGGGTTGATGATGCATTGCTTGATCTGAGCTAAGGAAAGATCTCACCGGTTGATGGAGAACTAGATCTAAGGAGAGATCGGGATCAAATGGTTTGAAATGAACTATCTTTATGATGCTTATTCTAGATCTACATACTGACGCATGTATTGTTCTATAAGTGTTATGAGTATGACTGATGTCTGGTACAGCTGCAAGTTATGAGAAATTATTTTTAGATCTGTACGCGGGTTGTCTTTGGCAAAAGCGCGTATACACGTGGGTTTGATTCATCTAAGTAGCGTATACATTGTAAAGCTTGATATTTGAAGTTGCAGATGGATCTGTTGGTTATTACAGAGTTCTGTGTCTGCTCTGTGTTCTGGTGACTGTTTTTAACAGGGTTGCAGTGATTTAGAGTTTGATGATTGTTTTGAGCTTCAATGATAGTTATGGGTCCAGTATGAAAATTGGATGAAAAGTGGCCTTACAGATTATGTGTTGTGCTTCAGTGTATCCAGTCTAAAAATTGATGAAACGTGGTACCTGGAGGAGAGAAGATTGTAGGCAAGCACCTACGTACTAGTATCTAAGCTAGTACAAAAGCTAAAGGAGATCTTTGGAGCATTGTAGCAGGTAGCAGCCTGCATACTAGTAAATGGATCGGCTAGTACAAGAGCAAAGGGGGTTGTAGCTCCCGTACTGGTATAAGACTGCACCAGTACAAATATTGTAAAAGGATTTTCTTATTAAGAAGAAGATTGAGATGACTTGCAGCAGGTGGTTTTCACCCACATTGGGTTTCCACCTTATATCTTTGTGTTCATGTGTGTGGCTCTTATGTGATGTTCTGTTCTGTTATTCTGCACCCGTTTACTGTTAATATGCTTAATAATGATCTGATGCATTTACTGAAGATTAAGCTAACTGAATTATAAGATCTCTGGATATACGCGAGTTTCATTAGACACAGTAGCGTGTACACGCGGGTTCACTTAATTGAAGTAGCGTATATGTTTCTGAGTATGAAATTGAAAAGTTTGATTGATCTGATAATACTGATTCACCCCCCCTCTCAGTATTATTTCCAACAATTGGTATCAGAGCAGGTCCTTTGGTAGAAGCTTGATCGCTTGAAGGAGATCCATGGAACAATGGGAAAGAAGCTTAAGAAGAAAGCTCATAAGAAGAAGAAGACATGTCAGAAGATCTATGACAGTGGGAGAGTCGATTGGGGATTAGGTATAAGAAGTTCTTCAGATTCATAATCAGATTCAGAATCATTATCAGGTATGAATGTATTATCCTCTGACGTTCCTGCTATATTTCCCTGTGAAAGTGATGGAAGTGATAGTGAAACTACTGAACATGCTTTTATGGGTAAGCAAGAAAAGTATCAAATAGAGGCAGTATTTAGAAGGCTTGCAGACAAAGTTAAAGACCAACAAGATCTATTGAACAAAAGGGATTGTGCTTTCAAAGAAGAAGTTACCAAACTAAAAGCTCAATCAGAGGAAGGAAACAAGGTAAGAAAGTTGCTCAAGGACAAGGAAAATCAATGTCAAAAGTTGCAGGGTGAAGTGACATCATTAAGAGATGAAGTCAATGAAAGAAGCACAACCATCAAGAAACTCAGAGATAGATCCAGCTACTATGAAAATCTTGAAGCCACAATCCTCTCTCTAAAGGGAGATCTTGAAGAATCCAAGAAGCAGAATGAAGATCTACACCAAGCAATTGAAAAACAAGACAACGAAGTCATCAGCTTAAAATCACAGTTGGAATGTGCCTTCAGAGTTCGTCAAATTCAGCAGGATCTATGTGAAAAGCAAGAAAAGGAGATACTCAATCTAATGCAACAAATGGAAGAAGGAAGAAAAGATGGAGAAGACATGAAGAAGCAATGTCTAGAAAAGGAGGAACAACTTCAAGTTGAGGTAAATATCTTGAAAGGTAAATTAGAAGAAAAGGATAAACTTTTGAGATTTCAAGATAGTACTAAAGCCTTGGATGATATTCTTAGTAGTCAAAGGTCTCCTGCAATCAAGACTGGTCTTGGTTTTCATGAATCTGTTGAAGGTGAATCTAGCTCACAAGGTGAGGCAAGGAACTCTAAAGAGAAAACTAAAATGATCAAAAGGGAGATGAAAGGTCAACCCCATCAACAATCAAGGAAAGAGACTCCTCAAAGAAAATCGTTTACTCCTCCTATGAATAATGTTGAATGTTATGCATGTAACACGCTTGGACATATAGCAAAGGAATGCAGGAACAAAGGATGGACATCACACCAAAAGGAGAAAACCTCATCACACTTGAAGATATGGAGGAAGAAGGAAGTACAGTCAGCACAATGTACTGAGACACAGCACAGCAGAGACATATCAGACTCAGGGGGAGCTGAAAGTGTAAAACTTCAGTGCCCTGAATCTCATACGCAAGTTTCTTAAAGGGAAGTCGCGTATATACGCGAGTTAGACACTGAAAAGTCGCGTATATATCAGTCTGAGGAAAAGCAGTGGGGACAGGCTCAGAAAAGGGATCTGACATGATTCAGTCCATTATTTGCTCTATTGGTTAATTGTTACAGTCTGTTGAGGAAGTGTAAAAATGTTTTGATACCTGTAAGATGTCTAGAAGTGTTTTGATCCTAACTTGATGATGATGATGTCTTGATGCTTATTGCTGATATATGCATGATCAGATCTAACAGATGGCACAGGTTGAGGGGGAGCATATGCCTTTAATAATTCATTGTTGGCATATTCCTTGGTGATGATTCTTATATGGCTAAATGATATATCTTGCTATGATGTGGTTGTGAGTTGTCTATGATAAAATCTCATATGATTCTTGGGGTTACATAGTTGATGATCAGATCAGATTTATGGTTGATTCTTTGATGATGCATATATGGTGCTTACATGGTGATCTTCATAAGGACAAGGAGAAGTACAAAGCTTGAATATACATCTTCCTCACTTGATGATGGGTCACTCATATACTGTTGTTGTCATATGGATAAAAATCATACAGTTATGATGCAGGCACTCTTGTGGATAAGGATTGTTGCTGTTGATGATATCAAGAAGTTTTGTCAAATGAGCTTGAGCTCAAGATACATAATGCTGATACATGGATGACTACTCAAAGTTGCTTTATTAGAGACATGGTGATGAGTTCTTATCTATATGATGATAGGTTGATACTTACATATGTTGATTGATGCAGATGTTCCCAAGAAATGATACTTGGATCATGTAGATCTTGAAGTTGATGTAATGGCTATGGTGGTTTCACATGTAATGTGAATGATTTCATGATGATGTTTAAAAGGAGGAGTTGACATCTATGTTCAGACATACCTTGCTGCAAGACATTTACAGGTTGCTGATATGAAAATAGCTGTACGCGAGTTTCATAAGGCCTATCCGCGTATATACGCTTGTTTATGTGGATGCAGACGCGTATATGTAGTTTTGAAGGAAATCAGCAGGAACAGATGTTGGTTGCAGAAAGTCTGATATAGGTCTGACAGAGATCATCTAGCACAGGTTCAGGGGGAGCAGATAATCTTCCAATGATGCATTGTTGGCATTATCTTAAAGCTTTTGGTTCTAGTTCACATATGGTGTTGATTTCAGAAGGAACAAAGGCGAAAGGAGAACAGAAGGATCTCTTGGTTGCTGATCTGAATGGTGATTATCAGATGCTTCTGGTGACTTTCATAAGTCTTGGTCTAGTTCTTTCGTCTCTATGTCATATATCTCTTTTGTGGTATCTCTTTCATGGTGTCAAGGTCATGTAACGGCCTATTTTGGTTTCCCCACTATGCCTGGGATGATTGATGCAATATGATTGGTTGTCATATGTAAACCTTTGATGTATCCCCACTTGGTTGGGTGGATGAGTCAATTTTTGTATACCCTCACTTAGTTGAGAGATGGATGTATGTATGAGTCTTTGGTGATAGGAAGGTCTTTTATGATGTATAGAGTCATGTTCTTCTTGAAGAACATCTTTTGCAGATCTTGCCTACAGTCAGGAAGAGCATGAACAACACACTTCAGCAGTACAGAGACTTGGCATGTACTCAGGGGGGGCATTGACAGATTGGTACACTTTGGCATATACAAAGGGGGAGATCATTCAGAGATTTTAACAGATACTCAGGGGGAGTATGGACAGCGAAATGTTCAGCAAAAGAAGAGAACATCTTGGTCCACCCTTTGCCCTTGATGTCAAAGGGGGAGAGTGATTTGGTGTTGTTGCCATCAAGTCCAAAGGGGGAGATTGTTGGCATTATGATGCATGTGTTGTACTTGATGGCAACCCTCTCATAGAAGAATATCTCACTTATGTCTAACTGGATGAATCTTCAGAAGAGATATCAGATGTGACTGATGGAGGATAGCTCAAAGGAATCAGATGATAGTTCTAAGTGTGACAAGTTAGCTTTGCCATCAAGTCCAAAGGGGGAGATTGTTGGCATTATGAGATAAGTGTTGTCCTTGATGGCAAACCTCACTGATGACAAATCATAGTACAGAAGGTCAGCAGCAAGGAATTGATGATCAGACTATAAGAAGAAGAGAAAGTTCATACACGCAGGTTCGTTAAGCCCAAGTCGCGTGTACACGCAGGTTGGCTTCAGCAAAAGCGCGTGTATGTGGAAAAGTACCTTTGGTCCATGGTGGTTATTCCTTGGAAGTTGTGCCTATGGTTTTGGACCTTGGCGTCTCGGCGGACGTGTTGATCCCTAGTTTTGAAGTTGATGGTATTGGATTTCTATGGTTTTGGCTCTTGGTATTGAACAAGGCCTAAGGCTATATAAGGAGAAGGAAATCATTAGGCAAGCGTATCTGAAATGTCTTGAATATCTGATGAAGAATTAAGATCCAGTATGCAGGGTTATGGGTTGATGATGCATTGCTTGATCTGAGCTAAGGAAAGATCTCACCGGTTGATGGAGAACTAGATCTAAGGAGAGATCGGGATCAAATGGTTTGAAATGAACTATCTTTATGATGCTTATTCTAGATCTACATACTGACGCATGTATTGTTCTATAAGTGTTATGAGTATGACTGATGTCTGGTACAGCTGCAAGTTATGAGAAATTATTTTTAGATCTGTACGCGGGTTGTGTTTGGCAAAAGCGCGTATACACGTGGGTTTGATTCATCTAAGTAGCGTATACATTGTAAAGCTTGATATTTGAAGTTGCAGATGGATCTGTTGGTTATTACAGAGTTCTGTGTCTGCTCTGTGTTCTGGTGACTGTTTTTAACAGGGTTGCAGTGATTCAGAGTTTGATGATTGTTTTGAGCTTCAATGATAGTTATGGGTCCAGTATGAAAATTGGATGAAAAGTGGCCTTACAGATTATGTGTTGTGCTTCAGTGTATCCAGTCTGAAAATTGATGAAACGTGGTACCTGGAGGAGAGAAGATTGTAGGCAAGCACCTACGTACTAGTATCTAAGCTAGTACAAAAGCTAAAGGAGATCTTTGGAGCATTGTAGCAGGTAGCAGCCTGCATACTAGTAAATGGATCGGCTAGTACAAGAGCAAAGGGGGTTGTAGCTCCCGTACTGGTATAAGACTGCACCAGTACAAATATTGTAAAAGGATTTTCTTCTTAAGAAGAAGATTGAGATGACTTGCAGCAGGTGGTTTTCACCCACATTGGGTTTCCACCTTATATCTTTGTGTTCATGTGTGTGGCTCTTGTGTGATGTTCTGTTCTGTTATTCTGCACCCGTTTACTGTTAATATGCTTAATAATGATCTGATGCATTTACTGAAGATTAAGCTAACTGAATTATAAGATCTCTGGATATACGCGAGTTTCATTAGACACAGTAGCGTGTACATGCGGGTTCACTTAATTGAAGTAGCGTATATGTTTCTGAGTATGAAATTGAAAAGTTTGATTGATCTGATAATATTGATTCACCCCCCCTCTCAGTATTATTTCCAACAATTGGTATCAGAGCAGGTCCTTTGGTAGAAGCTTGATCGCTTGAAGGAGATCCGTGGAACAATGGGAAAGAAGCTTAAGAAGAAAGCTCATAAGAAGAAGAAGACATGTCAGAAGATCTATGACAGTGGGAGAGTCGATTGGGGATTAGGTATAAGAAGTTCTTCAGATTCAGAATCAGATTCAGAATCATTATCAGGTATGAATGTATTATCCTCTGACGTTCCTGCTATATTTCCCTGTGAAAGTGATGGAAGTGATAGTGAAACTACTGAACATGCTTTTATGGGTGAGCAAGAAAAGTATCAAATAGAGGCAGTATTTAGAAGGCTTGCAGACAAAGTTAAAGACCAACAAGATCTATTGAACAAAAGGGAATGTGCTTTCAAAGAAGAAGTTACCAAACTAAAAGCTCAATCAGAGGAAGGAAACAAGGTAAGAAAGTTGCTCAAGGACAAGGAAAATCAATGTCAAAAGTTGCAGGGTGAAGTGACATCATTAAGAGATGAAGTCAATGAAAGAAGCACAACCATCAAGAAACTCAGAGATAGATCCAGCTACTATGAAAATCTTGAAGCCACAATCCTCTCTCTAAAGGGAGATCTTGAAGAATCCAAGAAGCAGAATGAAGATCTACACCAAGCAATTGAAAAACAAGACAACGAAGTCATCAGCTTAAAATCACAGTTGGAATGTGCCTTCAGAGTTCGTCAAATTCAGCAGGATCTGTATGAAAAGCAAGAAAAGGAGATACTCAATCTAAGGCAACAAATGGAAGAAGGAAGAAAAGATGGAGAAGACATGAAGAAGCAATGTCTAGAAAAGGAGGAACAACTTCAAGTTGAGGTAAATATCTTGAAAGGTAAATTAGTAGAAAAGGATAAACTTTTGAGATTTCAAGATAGTACTAAAGCCTTGGATGATATTCTTAGTAGTCAAAGGTCTCCTGCAATCAAGACTGGTCTTGGTTTTCATGAATCTGTTGAAGGTGAATCTAGCTCACAAGGTGAGGCAAGGAACTCTAAAGAGAAAACTAAAATGATCAAAAGGGAGATGAAAGGTCAACCCCATCAACAATCAAGGAAAGAGACTCCTCAAAGAAAATCGTTTACTCCTCCTATGAATAATGTTGAATGTTATGCATGTAACACGCTTGGACATATAGCAAAGGAATGCAGGAACAAAGGATGGACATCACACCAAAAGGAGAAAACCTCATCACACTTGAAGATATGGAGGAAGAAGGAAGTACAGTCAGCACAATGTACTGAGACACAGCACAACACAGACATATCAGACTCAGGGGGAGCTGAAAGTGTAAAACTTCAGTGTCCTGAATCTCATACGCAAGTTTCTTAAAGGGAAGTCGCGTATATACACGATTTAGACACTGAAAAGTCGCGTATATATCTGTCTGAGGAAAAGAAGTGGGGACAGGCTCAGAAAAGGGATCTGACATGATTCAGTCCATTATTTGCTCTATTGGTTAATTGTTACAGTCTGTTGAGGATGTGTAAAAATGTTTTGATACCTGTAAGATGTCTACAAGTGTTTTGATCCTAACTTGATGATGATGATGTCTTGATGCTTATTGCTAATATATGCATGATCAGATCTAACAGATGGCACAGGTTGAGGGGGAGCATATGCCTTTAATAATTCATTGTTGGCATATTCCTTGGTGATGATTCTTATATGGCTAAATGATATATCTTGCTATGATGTGGTTGTGAGTTGTCTATGATAAAATCTCATATGATTCTTGGGGTTACATAGTTGATGATCAGATCAGATTTATGGTTGATTCTTTGATGATGCATATATGGTGCTTACATGGTGATCTTCATAAGGACAAGGAGAAGTACAAAGCTTGAATATACATCTTCCTCACTTGATGATGGGTCACTCATATACTGCTGTTGTCATATGCATAAAAATCATACAGTTATGATGCAGGCACTCTTGTGGATAAGGATTGTTGCTGTTGATGATATCAAGAAGTTTTGTCAAATGAGCTTGAGCTCAAGATACATAATGCTGATACATGGATGACTACTCAAAGTTGCTTTATTGGAGACATGGTGATGAGTTCTTATCTATATGATGATAGGTTGATACTTACATATGTTGATTGATGCAGATGTTCCCAAGTAATGATACTTGGATCATGTAGATCTTGAAGTTGATGTAATGGCTATGGTGGTTTCACATGTAATGTGAATGATTTCATGATGATGTTTAAAAGGAGGAGTTGACATCTATGTTCAGACATACCTTGCTGCAGGACATTTATAGGTTGCTGATATGAAAATAGCTGTACGCGAGTTTCATAAGGCCTATCCGCGTATATACGCTTGTTTATGTGGATGCAGACGCGTATATGTAGTTTTGAAGGAAATAAGCAGGGACAGATGTTGGTTGCAGAAAGTCTGATATAGGTCTGACAGAGATCATCTGGCACAGGTTCAGGGGGAGCAGATAATCTTCCAATGATGCATTGTTGGCATTATCTTAAAGCTTTTGGTTCTAGTTCACATTTGGTGTTGATTTCAGAAGGAACAAAGGCGAAAGGAGAACAGAAGGATCTCTTGGTTGCTGATCTGAATGGTGATTATCAAATGCTTCTGGTGACTTTCATAAGTCTTGGTCTAGTTCTTTCGTCTCTATGTCATATATCTCTTTTGTGGTATCTCTTTCATGGTGTCAAGGTCATGTAACGGCCTATTTTGGTTTCCCCACTATGCCTGGGATGATTGATGCAATATGATTGGTTGTCATATGTAAACCTTTGATGTATCCCCACTTGGTTGGGTGGATGAGTCAATTTTTGTATACCCTCACTTAGTTGAGAGATGGATGTATGTATGAGTCTTTGGTGATAGGAAGGTCTTTTATGATGTATAGAGTCATGTTCTTCTTGAAGAACATCTTTTGCAGATCTTGCCTACAGTCAGGAAGAGCATGAACAACACACTTCAGCAGTACAGAGACTTGGCATGAAGCATTGGTACACTTTGGCATATACAAAGGGGGAGATCATTCAGAGATTTTAACAGATACTCAGGGGGAGTATGGACAGCGAAATGTTCAGCAAAAGAAGAGAACATCTTGGTCCACCCTTTGCCCTTGATGTCAAAGGGGGAGAGTGATTTGGTGTTGTTGCCATCAAGTCCAAAGGGGGAGATTGTTGGCATTATGATGCATGTGTTGTACTTGATGGCAACCCTCTCATAGAAGAATATCTCACTTATGTCTAACTGGATGAATCTTCAGAAGAGATATCAGATGTGACTGATGGAGGATAGCTCAAAGGAATCAGATGATAGTTCTAAGTGTGACAAGTTAGCTTTGCCATCAAGTCCAAAGGGGGAGATTGTTGGCATTATGAGATAAGTGTTGTCCTTGATGGCAAACCTCACTGATGACAAATCATAGTACATAAGGTCAGCAGCAAGGAATTGATGATCAGACTATAAGAAGAAGAGAAAGTTCATACACGCAGGTTCGTTAAGCCCAAGTCGCGTGTACACGCAGGTTGGCTTCAGCAAAAGCGCGTGTATGTGGAAAAGTACCTTTGGTCCATGGCGGTTATTCCTTGGAAGTTGTGCCTATGGTTTTGGACCTTGGCGTCTCGGCGGACGTGTTGATCCCTAGTTTTGAAGTTGATGGTATTGGATTTCTATGGTTTTGGCTCTTGGTATTGAACAAGGCCTAAGGCTATATAAGGAGAAGGAAATCATTAGGCAAGCGTATCTGAAATGTCTTGAATATCTGATGAAGAATTAAGATCCAGTATGCAGGGTTATGGGTTGATGATGCATTGCTTGATCTGAGCTAAGGAAAGATCTCACCGGTTGATGGAGAACTAGATCTAAGGAGAGATCGGGATCAAATGGTTTGAAATGAACTATATTTATGATGCTTATTCTAGATCTACATACTGACGCATGTATTGTTCTATAAGTGTTATGAGTATGACTGATGTCTGGTACAGCTGCAAGTTATGAGAAATTATTTTTAGATCTGTACGCGGGTTGTGTTTGGCAAAAGCGCGTATACGCGTGGGTTTGATTCATCTAAGTAGCGTATACATTGTAAAGCTTGATATTTGAAGTTGCAGATGGATCTGTTGGTTATTACAGAGTTCTATGTCTGCTCTGTGTTCTGGTGACTGTTTTTAACAGGGTTGCAGTGATTCAGAGTTTGATGATTGTTTTGAGCTTCAATGATAGTTATGGGTCCAGTATGAAAATTGGATGAAAAGTGGCCTTACAGATTATGTGTTGTGCTTCAGTGTATCCAGTCTGAAAATTGATGAAACGTGGTACCTGGAGGAGAGAAGATTATAGGCAAGCACCTACGTACTAGTATCTAAGCTAGTACAAAAGCTAAAGGAGATCTTTGGAGCATTGTAGCAGGTAGCAGCCTGCATACTAGTAAATGGATCGGCTAGTACAAGAGCAAAGGGGGTTGTAGCTCCCGTACTGGTATAAGACTGCACCAGTACAAATATTGTAAAAGGATTTTCTTATTAAGAAGAAGATTGAGATGACTTGCAGCAGGTGGTTTTCACCCACATTGGGTTTCCACCTTATATCTTTGTGTTCATGTGTGTGGCTCTTGTGTGATGTTCTGTTCTGTTATTCTGTACCCGTTTACTGTTAATATGCTTAATAATGATCTGATGCATTTACTGGAGATTAAGCTAACTGAATTATAAGATCTCTGGATATACGCGAGTTTCATTAGACACAGTAGCGTGTACACGCGGGTTCACTTAATTGAAGTAGCGTATATGTTTCTGAGTATGAAATTGAAAAGTTTGATTGATCTGATAATACTGATTCACCCCCCCTCTCAGTATTATTTCCAACAATTGGTATCAGAGCAGGTCCTTTGGTAGAAGCTTGATCGCTTGAAGGAGATCCATGGAACAATGGGAAAGAAGCTTAAGAAGAAAGCTCATAAGAAGAAGAAGACATGTCAGAAGATCTATGACAGTGGGAGAGTCGATTGGGGATTAGGTATAAGAAGTTCTTCAGATTCATAATCAGATTCAGAATCATTATCAGGTATGAATGTATTATCCTCTGACGTTCCTGCTATATTTCCCTGTGAAAGTGATGGAAGTGATAGTGAAACTACTGAACATGCTTTTATGGGTGAGCAAGAAAAGTATCAAATAGAGGCAGTATTTAGAAGGCTTGCAGACAAAGTTAAAGACCATCAAGATCTATTGAACAAAAGGGAATGTGCTTTCAAAGAAGAAGTTACCAAACTAAAAGCTCAATCAGAGGAAGGAAACAAGGTAAGAAAGTTGCTCAAGGACAAGGAAAATCAATGTCAAAAGTTGCAGGGTGAAGTGACATCATTAAGAGATGAAGTCAATGAAAGAAGCACAACCATCAAGAAACTCAGAGATAGATCCAACTACTATGAAAATCTTGAAGCCACAATCCTCTCTCTAAAGGGAGATCTTGAAGAATCGAAGAAGCAGAATGAAGATCTACACCAAGCAATTGAAAAACAAGACAACGAAGTCATCAGCTTAAAATCACAGTTGGAATGTGCCTTCAGAGTTCGTCAAATTCAGCAGGATCTGTATGAAAAGCAAGAAAACGAGATACTTAATCTAAGGCAACAAATGGAAGAAGGAAGAAAAGATGGAGAAGACATGAAGAAGCAATGTCTAGAAAAGGAGGAACAACTTCAAGTTGAGGTAAATATCTTGAAAGGTAAATTAGCAGAAAAGGATAAACTTTTGAGATTTCAAGATAGTACTAAAGCCTTGGATGATATTCTTAGTAGTCAAAGGTCTCCTGCAATCAAGACTGGTCTTGGTTTTCATGAATCTGTTGAAGGTGAATCTAGCTCACAAGGTGAGGCAAGGAACTCTAAAGAGAAAACTAAAATGATCAAAAGGGAGATGAAAGGTCAACCCCATCAACAATCAAGGAAAGAGACTCCTCAAAGAAAATCGTTTACTCCTCCTATGAATAATGTTGAATGTTATGCATGTAACATGCTTGGACATATAGCAAAGGAATGCAGGAACAAAGGATGGACATCACACCAAAAGGAGAAAACCTCATCACACTTGAAGATATGGAGGAAGAAGGATGTACAGTCAGCACAATGTACTGAGACACAGCACAGCACAGACATATCAGACTCAGGGGGAGCTGAAAGTGTAAAACTTCAGTGTCCTGAATCTCATACGCAAGTTTCTTAAAGGGAAGTCGCGTATATACGCGAGTTAGACACTGAAAAGTCGCGTATATATCAGTCTGAGGAAAAGCAGTGGGGACAGGCTCAGAAAAGGGATCTGACATGATTCAGTCCATTATTTGCTCTATTGGTTAATTGTTACAGTCTGTTGAGGATGTGTAAAAATGTTTTGATACCTGTAAGATGTCTAGAAGTTTTTTGATCCTAACTTGATGATGATGATGTCTTGATGCTTATTGCTGATATATGCATGATCAGATCTAACAGATGGCACAGGTTGAGGGGGAGCATATGCCTTTAATAATTCATTGTTGGCATATTCCTTGGTGATGATTCTTATATGGCTAAATGATATATCTTGCTATGATGTGGTTGTGAGTTGTCTATGATAAAATCTCATATGATTCTTGGGGTTACATAGTTGATGATCAGATCAGATTTATGGTTGATTCTTTGATGATGCATTTATGGTGCTTACATGGTGATCTTCATAAGGACAAGGAGAAGTACAAAGCTTGAATATACATCTTCCTCACTTGATGATGGGTCACTCATATACTGTTGTTGTCATATGCATAAAAATCATACAGTTATGATGCAGGCACTCTTGTGGATAAGGATTGTTGCTGTTGATGATATCAAGAAGTTTTGTCAAATGAGCTTGAGCTCAAGATACATAATGCTGATACATGGATGACTACTCAAAGTTGCTTTATTGGAGACATGGTGATGAGTTCTTATCTATATGATGATAGGTTGATACTTACATATGTTGATTGATGCAGATGTTCCCAAGTAATGATACTTGGATCATGTAGATCTTGAAGTTGATGTAATGGCTATGGTGGTTTCACATGTAATGTGAATGATTTCATGATGATGTTTAAAAGGAGGAGTTGACATCTATGTTCAGACATACCTTGCTGCAGGACATTTACAGGTTGCTGATATGAAAATAGCTGTACGCGAGTTTCATAAGGCCTATCCGCGTATATACGCTTGTTTATGTGGATGCAGACGCGTATATGTAGTTTTGAAGGAAATCAGCAGGGACAGATGTTGGTTGCAGAAAGTCTGATATAGGTCTGACAGAGATCATCTGGCACAGGTTCAGGGGGAGCAGATAATCTTCCAATGATGCATTGTTGGCATTATCTTAAAGCTTTTGGTTCTAGTTCACATTTGGTGTTGATTTCAGAAGGAACAAAGGCAAAAGGAGAACAGAAGGATCTCTTGGTTGCTGATCTGAATGGTGATTATCAGATGCTTCTGGTGACTTTCATAAGTCTTGGTCTAGTTCTTTCGTCTCTATGTCATATATCTCTTTTGTGGTATCTCTTTCATGGTGTCAAGGTCATGTAACGGCCTATTTTGGTTTCCCCACTATGCCTGGGATGATTGATGCAATATGATTGGTTGTCATATGTAAACCTTTGATGTATCCCCACTTGGTTGGGTGGATGAGTCAATTTTTGTATACCCTCACTTAGTTGAGAGATGGATGTATGTATGAGTCTTTGGTGATAGGAAGGTCTTTTATGATGTATAGAGTCATGTTCTTCTTGAAGAACATCTTTTGCAGATCTTGCCTACAGTCAGGAAGAGCATGAACAAAACACTTCAGCAGTACAGAGACTTGGCATGTACTCAGGGGGAGCATTGACAGATTGGTACACTTTGGCATATACAAAGGGGGAGATCATTCAGAGATTTTAACAGATACTCAGGGGGAGTATGGACAGCGAAATGTTCACCAAAAGAAGAGAACATCTTGGTCCACCCTTTGCCCTTGATGTCAAAGGGGGAGAGTGATTTGGTGTTGTTGCCATCAAGTCCAAAGGGGGAGATTGTTGGCATTATGATGCATGTGTTGTACTTGATGGCAACCCTCTCATAGAAGAATATCTCACTTATGTCTAACTGGATGAATCTTCAGAAGAGATATCAGATGTGACTGATGGAGGATAGCTCAAAGGAATCAGATGATAGTTCTAAGTGTGACAAGTTAGCTTTGCCATCAAGTCCAAAGGGGGAGATTGTTGGCATTATGAGATAAGTGGTGTCCTTGATGGCAAACCTCACTGATGACAAATCATAGTACAGAAGGTCAGCAGCAAGGAATTGATGATCAGACTATAAGAAGAAGAGAAAGTTCATACACGCAGGTTCGTTAAGCCCAAGTCGCGTGTACACGCAGGTTGGCTTCAGCAAAAGCGCGTGTATGTGGAAAAGTACCTTTGGTCCATGGCGGTTATTCCTTGGAAGTTGTGCCTATGGTTTTGGACCTTGGCGTCTCGGCGGACGTGTTGATCCCTAGTTTTGAAGTTGATGGTATTGGATTTCTATGGTTTTGGCTCTTGGTATTGAACAAGGCCTAAGGCTATATAAGGAGAAGGAAATCATTAGGCAAGCGTAATTGAAATGTCTTGAATATATGATGAAGAATTAAGATCCAGTATGCAGGGTTATGGGTTGATGATGCATTGCTTGATCTGAGCTAAGGAAAGATCTCACCGGTTGATGGAGAACTAGATCTAAGGAGAGATCGGGATCAAATGGTTTGAAATGAACTATCTTTATGATGCTTATTCTAGATCTACATACTGACGCATGTATTGTTCTATAAGTGTTATGAGTATGACTGATGTCTGGTACAGCTGCAAGTTATGAGAAATTATTTTTAGATCTGTAAGCGGGTTGTCTTTGGCAAAAGCGCGTATACACGCGGGTTTGATTCATCTAAGTAGCGTATACATTGTAAAGCTTGATATTTGAAGTTGCAGATGGATCTGTTGGTTATTACAGAGTTCTGTGTCTGCTCTGTGTTCTGGTGACTGTTTTTAACAGGGTTGCAGTGATTCAGAGTTTGATGATTGTTTTGAGCTTCAATGATAGTTATGGGTCCAGTATGAAAATTGGATGAAAAGTGGCCTTACAGATTATGTGTTGTGCTTCAGTGTATCCAGTCTGAAAATTGATGAAACGTGGTACCTGGAGGAGAGAAGATTGTAGGCAAGCACCTACGTATTAGTATCTAAGCTAGTACAAAAGCTAAAGGAGATCTTTGGAGCATTGTAGCAGGTAGCAGCCTGCATACTAGTAAATGGATCGGCTAGTACAAGAGCAAAGGGGGTTGTAGCTCCCGTACTGGTATAAGACTGCACCAGTACAAATATTGTAAAAGGATTTTCTTATTAAGAAGAAGATTGAGATGACTTGCAGCAGGTGGTTTTCACCCACATTGGGTTTCCACCTTATATCTTTGTGTTCATGTGTGTGGCTCTTGTGTGATGTTCTGTTCTGTTATTCTGCACCCGTTTACTGTTAATATGATTAATAATGATCTGATGCATTTACTGAAGATTAAGCTAACTGAATTATAAGATCTCTGGATATACGCGAGTTTCATTAGACACAGTAGCGTGTACACGCGGGTTCACTTAATTGAAGTAGCGTATATGTTTCTGAGTATGAAATTGAAAAGTTTGATTGATCTGATAATACTGATTCACCCCCCCTCTCAGTATTATTTCCAACATTTCATTATCTACTATTATGCTCATGATGAATGTGTAGTTACATATTTTGTATAATCATATGTATTCCAACAACATGTAATTAAATATACAATTTAAACTACTCCTACATTGGTTACTATGTTTGAGTTGAGAAATGGTTCTCAAGCTTTAGGACATATCTTCTAGGAGTGGGAAGATCAGGTTGCCTCTATGTTAAACACCATCATTAAGTTCAATGACTCAGGATTCATGCATTCAAACCATGAATTTCCTTAATATTTTAAGTTTTCAGGTGTCAACTAGGTCATTTCCTTCCCATTCACAAACCTTACCTTAGTTATTTTCCTTTCTATTGTAAGAACATGTTATTGGTAGTGGTAGGGACAACATAGAGTGAGAGCTAGTGCAACCCAAACCCAACAAAACTAAGATGTATGAGTTGGACAACGACCATAAATCATATTTAGTAAGCTTAATGAGTAGTCGAAGGCTAATACAATTATCCTAAAAATATTTAACCATGAATGAGAGTGAAAGTGGGGCGGGGCATAACCTATAGTGTTGGAACGCTACCCTCCACACACCATTGACTACTTATCGTTGTGATCATTATGTGATATAATTCACGTGAACATTGTGGTGGAGGTCAACTGACCTAAGCCATGGTTTCATTACAGAACCTTACTATTGTTTGTTGCCAACTACCTCCATCTCCTTGTTTAACACATAACATCATGGTCAGTGATAAACCAAGTGGCACGACATAGATATGACTAATGGGACCCACCAAGGTGACCTACCAGAGTTTCATGAAGGCCACATGGGTTCCATGTGGCTAGCATCTTGTCATGGCCTCTTTTAATAGGTTAAATCTTTAACTGATTGTAAATTTTGATCTAGGATTCATACTAAGGTAAAATTGGTATTTCCAGAAATCTCTTAATGAGTTGATCACAAAGGTGATATCAAAAGTTAATTCAAAAAAATTATAGAAACAAAGACTCTTTGCTAACCCCATATTCATAATGGACCTTATGGATTGGGTTAACAATAATTAACACCTTACTCATCCTGAGAATCCTTAAGTGGGTGGAAGGGATTTGGTTACAAAATGGTATTAGAGCACTGGTTCAAACACCATGCCTAGAGGGTAAAAAATACACCACATAAAGTGAAGGTTCAAACACTAGACCTTGGGAAATACAGCTAGAATCTCTATTAAAGAGTCACATAGTTAATCATAATGGAGCAAGGGATTCAACATTTAACCTAAAGAGGCTCCCACTCACACACACTAGCTAAAACATTTGGCCTGATGGTTTAAAAATAGCATATATATGTGTGTACTAATGATGAACCTATAATTTATATGATTGTTGGTTTGAAAGGTTTATGACATGTTGTTTTGATTTCTAACCAACATAGTAACAAGGCATGTGTGTACTAATGATGAACCTATAATTTATATGATTGTTGGTTTGAAAGGTTTATGACATGTTGTTTTGATTTCTAACCAACATAGTAACAAGGCATTTTAATTTTTAGCTAGTTTCATATCGGCATGCCTATTCCAGATTTGCTAAAGTGATGAGTAAATTTAGTTGATTGGTGTTTTATTTTGGCTAACAACCATTTGTGTGCAATAGAAAACAGAGAGAGAGAGAGAGAGAGAGAGAGAGAGAGAGAGAGAGAGAGAGAGAGAGAGAGAGAGAGAGAGAGAGAGAGAGAGAGAGAGAGAGAGAGAGAGAGAGAGAGAGAGAGAGAGAGAGAGAGAGAGAGAGAGAGAGAGAGAGAGAGAGAGAGAGAGAGAGAGAGAGAGAGAGAGAGAGAGAGAGAGAGAGAGAGAGAGAGAGAGAGAGAGAGAGAGAGAGAGAGAGAGAGAGAGAGAGAGAGAGAGAGAGAGAGAGAGAGAGAGAGAGAGAGAGAGAGAGAGAGAGAGAGAGAGAGAGAGAGAGAGAGAGAGAGAGAGAGAGAGAGAGAGAGAGAGAGAGAGAGAGAGAGAGAGAGAGAGAGAGAGAGAGAGAGAGAGAGAGAGAGAGAGAGAGAGAGAGAGAGAGAGAGAGAGAGAGAGAGAGAGAGAGAGAGAGAGAGAGAGAGAGAGAGAGAGAGAGAGAGAGAGAGAGAGAGAGAGAGAGAGAGAGAGATAAGAAGACACAAATTCCAACAAGAATAAATAAATGAGTAGTATAATGGTAGAATATAGTATGTCAAGATCCTAGCATCATTATGAAGAGGACTCAATGGTAGTGGGAAAGAGGTTAGAGAAAAAATCCCTGACTGGAGGGAGACTCTCAAGAATTTGGGAGCTAAATTGAGAAGTTGCAAGGAAGAAAATAAGAAGATTGCATGAGGACAAGAGAGACAAGTAGAGGTGAATGTAGTGATCTTCTAGAGTTTGTTAGATCTCCAAATAAAAAATCAACATGAGCTTGATGCCATCTATCGGCACAAATCCAAGAAAAGATATTCTAAAATCTAGAAGAATGGAATATACGCCAATAGTGCAGAAGATAGCACGTCAATGAGGAGGAACAAGAAAGCTAAGGGCGACTGAATGAGGGGAGAAACCACTCGATGCTCTAGAAGGAGAGTGAACTAGCCTTAACTAGTTGTATAATATAGCAATTAAGAGACATCAACAGGAAAGGAGAAATAAGTGTAGTTGTTTAGTTTTCAATGCCTGAGGAGTTCAAGAAAATCAACCGCATACATTTGATAGAGAAAATAATAAGGTTGAGGGGGTAAAGGCTTGATTCTTGGGAATGAAGAAATATTTCAGAGTCCATGACTACTGTAAAAATATGGAGGTTGCAGTTGCTATTTTTCATCGTAAAGGTAAATACTGATATATGATTATAGGATTTGAGAAATGTCAACGGAACCAAAGTGGATAAGTTGTCATGGAGGAAGTTTTAGAAATATTTTCATGAAAAGTACCTATTTGAGAGGTACCATTACAACAATATTAAACAACTCCATGAGCATAAGCTAGGGTAGCTTACTATTGATGAGTATACCAACAAATTCCTAGAACTGTTGAGGTATGTGTTGTACATCAAGGATGATAAAGTAAATATTCAAAGGAACCTCAATGGGTTACCACACACTTATCGAGATAGGATTGACTTTGATGAACCAAGGACCTTGGAGGATACTATTTGAAATTCCAAGTGTTGTTATGATCATTCCAAGCATAGGACTGAGTTCTGAGTAGGTTGGAGGAAGAGAGATAAGGCTAATTTCAAAGGAAAAAGGCTAAAACCCCTAGGATAAAAGCAAGAAGGGGAAATTGTAAAGTTCACCCATCTTTCCAAGGGTGAATTCAAGTAGAATTCTACTAGTACCAATATAGTTTAACATCCTAGATCAGTCAGAGAGAAAGCCAAAGAGTTCAAGACTAGATCCCTCTAATGTTAGAAATGTGGAGAGAACCACTTATGGAAGGAGTTTCCCAACCCACAACGAAACAAAAAAATGATGTATAGTGTTCAAGAGGAAGTGATGATCAATGAGGTCGCTCTGAGTGTTCCTCAAATTTATGTGGCATTGGATAATAGGAAATAAGATAATCAAGCATCGATGATTGAAATAGAAGGTATTGTCGTCACATATAATTTTTTAATTTTATTTGACCGAGGTTTTAATTTTATCTATAATAGCTTGAATATTGTAGAAAATTGTGCACTAAAATGGAATAGTCATGAGAATTTTTCATTGGCCTAGTTAGCCACAAGTTTTAAAAAGAAAGTGATGGACTTAGTGGAATTGTGCCCCTTGGAGCTGAGCGACATGTCCCTACAACCACCCTCAACCTCTTGTTGTTGGGTTCACATGATGTCCTAATTGGCATGGATTGGATGGTGACCCATAGGAATAAGGTAGACTACTATAATAACTCAGTGTAATTCCTTAGCGATGAAGGAAAGGAAATGGTGCATTAAGGAATGAGAAAGCTTGTCTATGTTAGGAAAATATTACTACTATGATGTAAGAAGATGTAGTAGGAAAGGGTGTGCTCTATTTGTGGCTTAGGTGATTAGCGAGCCAAAGAGTGAGGAGGCTGAAATGGAAGCTCACATAGTCTTAAAGTAGTTCATTGATGTGTTTCCAGAGGAAATACCGAGATTGACACCTAGGAGAGAAATTGCTTTCTCCATTGAAATTCTCCTTAGATTAGTGTCAATATCAAAATCCCAATATCATATGAGCATGCCAAACTTAGTGGAGATTAAATTGAAGTTGAAGGAAATTTTGGACCTAGGGTATATTAGACCCTGTGTGTCACCTTATAGATCTCTTGTGCTATTTGTGAAGGAAAAGGATAGCATGTTGCGCCCATGCATTTTTTACCCCTAGTTGAATAAATCCATAGTGAAGAAAAAATACATGTACCTAATAATTGATGGCTTGATTAATAAATTGAGAGGTGTCCCAGTGTTCTGAAAGATACAGATGAGGTCGAGTTGCATTAAGGTTCAAATTTATGATAAATACATCCACAAAATAAATTTCAGAACTATATGGACACTAGAAGTTTATGGTGGTTCCATTTGGTCTTGCAAATGCCCCCATCTACATTTATGTATCTAAAGAACAATGTTCTCAACTTGTATTTTGATAAATCCATAATAGTCTTCATGGATGACATCTTGATCTATTTGGAAACTAGAGAAGAGCTTGAGGAGCATTTGAAAGCAATATTGCAGTTGTTGAGAGAGCACAAGAACTATGCTAAATTGAGAAAATGTGATTTATTTCAATCAGAGGTTCAATACTTGGGACATGTCATTTCAATGGAAGGCGTGGTTATGGATTTTGAGAAAATTAATCCCATCATGGAGTGGCCCACTCTCCAAAGTACAATGGAAGTTAGATCTTTCATGTGATCAGTCAAATATTATAGGAAATTCATTCAAAAAAAATTCAAAGATTGGCAATCCAATCATAGCCCTATGAAGGAAAAGAGACAAATTTTAATGGACATCAAAAGGTGTATCTAGTTTTGAATGTCTTAAAAATTTGATTACATGTGCACCTATTTGGAGAATAACAGACCCAAAAAAGGCCTTCTTGGTCTGCAAATAGCTGAAAGAAAGTCATAGGTGGGGTCCTAATGTAGGAATGACATGTGGTATCTTATGAGTCAAGAAAATTAAATGAACATGAGAAGTGTTATGTCATTCATGACATGGAGATTGCAGTGATAGTGAATGCACTGAAAATGTGGAGGCACTACTTTTTTGGAAGTATTTTTTATTAATGTCATACCATGGAGGGTTTAGATGTTTTTTTAACTAGCTAAAGTTAAATGATAGGAAAACTCAATAGTTGGCTTTGATCAACAATTTTTAATTTTAGATAAATGAAAATAAAGGTAAGGAAAAAAAGGTAGTAGATGCACTCAACATGAGTTTACAAGAGGCTCACTTGGTAGCCACAATCGCTTGTGAAATAAATGTCAATGAAAAATTAGGGGAGCATTTATACAAGATATGAAGTTTCAACATGTTAAATATCACTTATAGAAGGACCAAAAGGGGCCCTTGAGTAAGAATTATAGGCTCGTAGATAATGGAATGGGTGACTTGAACAATCTCAATGCTTTGACACATTTCATAAAATATCTTACTCAAGTCATCATGGTAATCAGAAAATGACAACATCCATAAATAAAATATATTATTGGTGAGGTATGAAAAGAGAAGTTATTGAATACATTAGTAGGTGCCTTGAATATCAACAAGTTAAATTATAATGTAAACACCCAATGAGATTGATTCAAGTAATCCTCATTCCTCATTGGAAGTGGAATTTCATGTCTATGGACTTCATCACAATATTGTCAAGAACTCCATGCAACATTATGCCATTATGGTGTAGTGGATAAATTGAGTAAGGAAACTCATTTCATAGTTATTAATTCCATCTAAAGGAAAATGACGTAGATCATATTTTCATGAAGGAAATATTCAAATTTCATGATGTACCCAAGAATATCATTTCAGATCATGATGCCAAGTATACTTCCAATTTTTCGAAGGCATTATTTGTTGGTTTTGGAACCAAAGTATATTTTAGTATATCATTTCATCCTCAGACTGATCGATAATTTGAGAGAGTGAATTTTGTTTTAGAGAACATGTTGATGATGTTATGCATCAACCACAGAGGTGTAAAGAGTTCCTACCACTAGCTAAATTTTTCTACAACAATGGGTACCAAAATTCCCTAAAGATGAGCCATTTCGAAGCTTTGTATGGAAGAAAATGTAACAAATATATTAGTTTGGATGACCCACTGAACAAGGTGGTCCTTAGGCTATACATGTTGAAGGAAATGGAGAAATAAGTGATCCACATTAGGTATAAATTGAAGGAAACCCGAGATAGGAAAAATAATTATGCAAATCAACAAATAATGCACAAGGATTTTCAGTTAGAGAGCATGCGTATGTACACATCATACCAAGGAAGAACTCACTTAAATTGGGGCCTTGTGCAAAATTAGCACCCAGATTTTGTGGACACATTCATATTTTCAAAAGAGTGGGGCCAATGGCTTATAGATTGGCCTTACTACCCATAATAAAAGAACCCAATTTTTAATATATCTTTTCTTAAGAAACATCTACATGATACTAATCATGTTGTTGATTGGTTTGTGACACAGGTGGAATCTGAGGGAAAATTCCAACCATAACCACTATGCATCCTATATTGAAGGAAAATCGCACTCCAAAATTGAGTAATAAAGCACATCAAGTTATAGTGGAAGCACTTTGTACTAGAGGAAGCACTTTGTACTAGAGGAAGCCACCTATGAAATGACAGATTGAATGAGGGTACCTTACCCATTTTTGTTTATTGTCTAAATGAATGTAAGAGTTGTAAATATAAAGTTCAGTGGTTAATTTTTTGTTATGTTATAAAATAATGAGGATGGTGTTCCATTAAGGGGATGGGGTCTATAATATCCCGTTTCGCTGACCTCATGTAAACATCACTATGAAAATTTACTTTATGTAAAGTTATGAAAATAAATTTAAATTGATGATGGTTGAAGGACAAGACATAGATTTAGAAGTTTTGGGGGGAATTTTTCTTGTGATGTATCTAGAAATGGTCATTCCCACCACATTTATTCCATTACCTTTCACACTAATGGATGGAATTTCATTCACATACAAGTAATGAAGTTGGAGTGGGAAGCTTGGGTAAATGAATGTGCCCATATTTTCCCTTCCTCGTGGATTGAGAGAGGAGTGACATGTTGGGAAGGAAAAAGAGAGGTCAACATGAAAAAAAGAGTAGACAATGGGATTGGTAGAGAAGTAGAGTGTGGAGAAACATAGTTGCAACATGAGAAAGGAAGGGATAAGACAATACGCTATAGGTAGATAATTCATGCATAAGCACAACTCGCAAAGGAGATAAGACAATAAAAGGCATTTGGCAAGGGAGAAAAATCTAGGAGCAATGAATGGGATCAAAATGAATTATATCGATCCTGAGCTTGTTCTATGAGAATTCAGGTGTCTTCCATTATGTTATGATGAGAAGGCCTATATGTTGTGTAAAACCTTGATTTTCCTGTGGGAGGCACAATGGAGAATTGAATCACTTAGTTCTTGCTAATTGAGTTGATAAACCACTTGGGTGCTTGTTGGAAGGATTAAAAACCACTAGGAAGATGAGCTAAGCCATTGTGGTGCTTGTTGAAAGGGTTGATAAGCCACTAAGTGTTCTCCTAAGGAAGTTGATAAACATTTAATGCTTTCCTAGTAAGTTAGTAAACCACTTTGACAATGGTCTATATACTTCAGTTGTACTTTTCTTGAAACCTAAGTGATGTTGGAAATAATACTGAGAGGGGGGGTGAATCAGTATTATCAGATCAATAAAACTTTTTCAATGCTCAAAAACATATACGCTACTTCAGTTAAGTGAACCCGCGTGTACACGCTGCTGTGTCTAAAGCAACTAGCGTATATCCAGAAATCTTATGATTCAGTTAGCTTATCTTCAGTAAATGCATCAGAACATTATTAACCATATTAACAGTAAACAGGTGCAGTATAACATAACAGATCATCACACAAAAGCCACACACATGAACACAAAGATATAAGGTGGAAACCCAATGTGGGTGAAAACCACCTGCTGCAAGTCATCTCAATCTTCTTCTTAATAAGAAAATACTTTTACAATATTTGTACTGGTGCAGTCTTATACCAGTACGGGAGCTACAACCCCCTTTGCTTTTGTACTAGCCGATCCATTTACTAGTACACAGGCTGCTACCTGCTACAATACTCCAAAGATCTCCCTTAGCTTTTGTACTAGCTTAGATACTAGTACGTAGGTGCTTGCCTACAATCTTCTCTCCTCCAGGTACCACGTTTCATCAATTTTCAGACTGGATACACTGAAGCACAACACATAATCTGAAAGGCCACATTTCATCCAATTTTCATACTGGACCCATAACTATCATTGAAGATAAAAACAATCATCAAACTCTGAATCACTGAAACCCTGTTAACAACACTGTCACCAGAACACAGAGCAGACACAGAACTCTGTAATAACCATCTGACCCATCTGCAACTTCAAATATCAAGCTTTACAATGTATACGCTACTTCGATGAATCAAACCCGCGTGTATACGCGCTTTTGCCAAAGACAACCCGCGTACAGATCTAAAATTAATTTCTCATAACTTGCAGCTGTACCAGACATCAATCATACTCATAATACTTATAGAACAATACATGCGTCAGTATGTAGATCTAGAATAAGCATCATAAAGATAGTTCATTTCAAACCATTTGATCCCGATCTCTCCTTAGATCTTGTTCTCCATCAACCGATGAGATCTCTCCTTAGCTCAGATCAAGCAATGCATCATCAACCCATAACCTGCATACTAGATCTAATGCTTCATCAGATATTCAAGACATTTCAGATACACTTGCCTAATGATTTCCTTCCCTTTATATAGCCTTAGGCCTTGCTCAATACCAAGAGCCAAAACCATAGTAACACAATACCATCAACTTCAAAACTAGGGATCGACACGCCCATCGAGACACAATGGTCCGAAACCATAGGCACAACTTCCAAGGACTAACCGCCATGGACCAAAGGTACTTTTCCACATACACGCGCTTTTGCTGAAGCCAACCTGCGTGTACACGCGACTTGGGCTTAACGAACCTGCGTGTATGAACTTTCTCTTCTTCTTATAGTCTGATCATCAATTCCTTGCTGCTGACCTTCTGCACTATGATTTGTCATCAGTGTGGTTTGCCATCAAGGACAACACTTATCTCATAATGCCAACAATCTCCCCCTTTGGACTTGATGGCAAAGCTAACTTGTTACACTTAGAACTATCATCTGATTCCTTTGAGCTGTCCTCCATCAGTCACATCTGACATCTCTTCCGAAGATTCATCCAGTTATACATAAGTGAGATATTCTTCTATGAGAGGGTTGCCATCAAGTACAACACATGCATCATAATGCCAACAAGTGATAAACCACCTAGAGAATGGATTCAATCTCTTGAAACTAAGCAATACCCCGACTAAGCCTTGTGTGAAGTCTTTTATTTGGTATTAGGGAGTAAGAAGGTCATTGTGGTGCTTATTTCTTAGGGGTAGTTGATAGACCACTTGAACAATGGGCCCCTCCTCTTGAATATTTTTGTAAAGCTTTAGTGTGAATTTCCTTGTGCAAATATCTCCTCATACTCTAAATCAAGCTCATGGATGGTATACTACAAGACAGATTGAAGTCTAGTTGGCCTATGGTTAGGTCGAGAGTTGAAGTCCCTCCTTCAGAAGTAAACCATATTTAAACACACAAATAACTGTAAACTAGTTGTGTATATTGTTTTATGGACTATGAATGAAGTAATTTCTTGCGTGATTTAACAATAAATGGTTGCTTGAGTTGTGATGCTTCTATTAAGCACATTGTTGGAATGGTATTTTGTGAAATCATGGTTTTGATGTTTTCTTGAACTACATTGTCTACTATTATTCTCATGATGAACATGTAGTTATATATTTATGATTACTCAAATTTATTGTGATATCATGTAATTGAATATTATAGTTTAAACTACTCTTGCACTAGTTACTTTATTTGAATTGAAAGTTAGGCCTCAAGTTTTGGGTCATAGCTTATAGGAGTGGTCAGATTGAGTCTCCTCTATGGTAAACACTATCACAGAGTTTGAGGATTCGACCTCTAGGTGTTCAAGCCATGAATTTCCTTAAGGCTGTAAGATGTTGGGCATGGGCAAGGTGGGCGCCTTCCCATTCATACACCTTACCTTATGTATTTTATTTTCTATTATAACTAAATGTCACATTGGAAGGCAACCTAGATAGACTCATTTGAATACAGGTGAGGCTGACATTGAGTAAGTTTGGTGGATCCTTGACCGAGTGGAACAAAGCTACATGGGTTGGCCAACAACCATTGGCCATAGTCGATAACTTGAAGGGATATTCATAGGTTGATACGCTTATCATAATACCATTTAACTATGAACGAGATGGCTAAGAGTTGGGTGAAGCAAAACCTATTATGAATGTTTCCTTTTTCCCACCGCTTACCACCATTTGTAGTAATTTTCCCATGATATAATGTAAGTGACCACATTAATGGAGGTCATGTTATTTGAGCCATGGTTTGATTATGGAACATTACCATTCCTAGAATCTTGCTACCTTCATCTCCTTGTTTAGCATCGAGTGTTGCTAGTTGTTGTAACCCAAGTAGAAAAACATGGATTTGATTAGCATGACCCACTAAGGTGAACTACCAGAGTTGCATGGAGGCCACATGGGAACCACATGGCCAACATGATGACATGGCCTCTTTTAATTGGTCAAATATTTAGTTGAGTGTAACTTTTAATCCAAGATTTGAATCAAGGTAAACTCTCAATGAGCTAAACACAATGGTGATATGAGAAGTTAATTTTTAAAACATGTAGAAATGTGAACTTTTTTACGACACCATCTTCATAACCAACATTGGGGATTTGGTTAATGACAGGTAACACCATCCTCATCTTGACAATACTTAAGGGGGTGTAAGGGAGGTTATTACAAAAATTATAGAAGATAGTACAAAATCCAAGAGGTCTAAAAATGGATTAAGGCTAAAATAAAAATTGTATAGCAAAGGGAAAGAGCTAACTAGATCTGAGATTTAAGTTCCCTATTTATAAATGAGCATGGGGAATATTTCACCTTAATATTCAGAGATGATTCCCTCAAAAATGACGAGATGAGGGGACTCTCTCTTCTAGAGTTAGTTGTATTGCACATATCTAATATTTAGCTAGTGAGGTGTCCCTCAGTAAACTTGAGTAGCTTTAGTTTAATTTCTAGTTACCTTGACAATAAGATGCCTACCTTATTGTGAGGTTGTTGATGAATAGTCATTCCTTATATTTTTCCACATTCAATGCACTACTTGTACAGAATACAACAAAATCATGAACATGACTATACTAATTGAGCATCCTACTAGAGTTCATAGTTTACAACGTAAAACCACAAAATGCACATTAAACAATGTCAAAAATATATTTTTTGGTAAAAATGACACTATATATGGGCCCATATAGTGCTCATTGTAAGGGCCCATAATCAATATTGCATCACTAATAGCGAGAATCCATAGCCTCGATGAAGTTGCCTCAATGCCATACAAGTATGGCCCTACTACTAGTGAGTGTCCATAGCCCCAACATGTTTACTTGTACTTGCCATACTACTTACAATGCTTATTTATCTATAAGTATTTCATATGTAATTCGATGTATAGGAAGTAGGTGATATGACAGTTTCTTTGATATGGAAAGCAAAGATCATGCATTTAAGCTTTAACTATAGCTATCCCCAAAAATATCAAAGTGGTAGTCGTCTTATTAATGTTAGATGGATGGAGTTTAAATATACTAGGATATAAATAGACACTTTACTCTGCTCATGGATTACCATGGTATTACTAAGTAGGAAAATGTATTATATGAAAACTATATATCAATGTATAACATCTTATAAAGTTTTGAATATATTTAAGTTTGATAATTCCATGTTTTCCGTGACTTGCAAAAAATTCTTCAATATGTGGCCAGTGTTGGGCTTTCCACCATTTGCACTTAAAACCAATGGTTAAATATCATGTCAAAATAATGTGCCAAATCAACTTATGAAATGCAAACATTAGAAATAAGAGATAAAGATAATTTCTACAAGAAGTAAATTGTAGATTTCAAGACTAAAACCAAAACCAAAGAATGAAAGATAAAATAACACTAACCTAAAAGCAATCCAAACATGAAAATTTTGGTCATCTGAGTAAAACAAAATCAAACTAAAAAATAAAATAAGGAACAAAGTATCATGGGAAAAGTCATGGAAACTAGTAGAGTATGAATGATACATATAAAATAAGTTACAATACAACTCCAAGAATTAAACCAAGGGAAAGATCATCACCAAATTGGCTTCCCATACAAACTATAACCTAACAAGAATGACCCCCAAGCTAAAGTACATATTCCCTCAAATTTCCTATCATGGATAAAATTTTAGTAATATAATATTATGAAAACATAGGACTTCAATCTCAAAAATTCCATTTTGTATCTTTCCCTAAGGTATATATTGTCTCTTTGTCATTAAGAGAATCATTAATTCCAAGCATTCAAATGGTATCAACATTCCTATGTGATGAGGCAAGAGAAAAATACTATGCCATGGATATAATTAGTGATATGAATTAGATCATTATATTATTTGCAATCCATCTCAATGCATTTAGAGTGGAAAAAGTGGGGGAATCATCTCACGGGAGTGTTTTTATCAGCGGGACCCAGTGTAACAAAAAAAGCTCTGAAACCTTCTGGGAGTGTGTTGAGGTATCAAATGATGCTTTTTGGGGGTAAAAATTTTCCTCTCTCAAGCGAAATATTTCCATGATATTATAGACACAAAGGCCTTTCCAACGGTGCAAGAAGTGCATAAATTAGAGTCCGTATGCAAATGTTATGCCACTCAGAAGTTGACCTTCCTGTTTTCACACCTATAGTTTGGGAGGATGCCATGTAAGACCCCATTATTCATGGAAAAGGGGCTAGCCACAGGTTTGTGATGTAAAAGACTTTAGAAGAGTCTATTTTTTAATTCTAGTTAAGAGTTTATGTATTCAAAGTTTACCACTAGTAAGCTATTAGGTTGTGTTATAATCGGGCCACTAGGAGGAAGAGGCATTGCATTCTTTCAAGAGAATTTTGTTATATAGTTGAGAAAAGATAGCCAGGAGAGTTAGGAGGAAGAGAGCACAGAGAGGATATGTGCACTGTAGCATCCCACAGGCCACATGAATTACTTCTTTGTGCCTACATACATATTTCTAGACAGAGAAGGAGAGCGAAGCGGCCTCACATTCCATTTGGGTTTTCCGTGAATGGGTTTCCCAGAGAGCATATTTTATGTCTTATGTGTGTGTTTGAGCTTATTTTGTCATTATCCATTTTTCTGCATAATTTAGATTCTCTTTCATGCACTAATTACAGTTAAATCTATAGATCTTAAAGTTTAATAAAACTCTAATAGTGTAAAATTTTAGTATTTTAATATATTATTATCAGATTTGTTGTGACGAATTGTCAGTGAAATATCCATGAAAATTTACGAATCATTTTCTATAAGATAAGGTTTCTTTCATTATTTTGTGGAGATTGCAGGGATTTGGATTGGTGGGCTGAAAATTGTAACACACTAATCATGGGAAATGAATTTGTAAATGAACCTTGTGATCCTGCAGAGGTGAGGTTTTCATGGCTCGGAAAAAAAGTCGTAGATATAAACCTCCGAATGGAGGCCCTAAGAAATAAGCTAGGGATATTTGAAGAATATTGGGGTTCAAATGCAGAGGAAAAATTATAATGAGGATCAAAAGATCGGGGAGAAATGGAGAACAAATCAAAGAAAGGACCCGAGAAAGATTAACCTAGTTCGAGAGCCATGAACCAGTAAAACTCCATGTTTAAAAAGGAAGAAAAGGTCAATATCAAGCCTTACCATGACAATATCGATGCATTCAAGCTGAATTACTAGTTGTAGCAACTGGAAGTTTGTTTAAGCATGTGTACAGGCACAATACGTGGAGAACATAGGCTTTGAAAGAGCGAAATCAAGTGGATTGAAGCAGAAGTAGCAGCAGGAAGCTTCTAAGGAGGTGAAGAAGAAGAAAAAAGGGAGAAAAGATAAAAAGATGGCAGCCACAACACACCAGTGTAAATATCCTAGCAACCACTGTAACCACTGTAACATTGATGGCCATACACAGGAGAAGTGTTGAAAGTTACATCCAGAGCTAAACCCAAAGAACAAGAAGAAGGATAATAAGAAAAAGAATCACATGCCCACTTATTTGAGAAGATCGTTTGTACGTTAGTGTAGAATGAGGAGAATTTGAGTAGCCTTCAACAGTAGGAAGAGAAAGAAATGACCAAACTCTTCCATATAAAGGTACAAGTCAAGAAGACAAAGGTTGATGCCATGTTTGACTCGGGATTGTAGGAAAATCTCATTTTAGTAGAGCTAGTCATGAAGTTGGGGTTGGAAGTTCATGATCATCCAAACCCATATCAATTGAGATGGGTAAATAAGGATGCATAGATGAAGGTAACAAAACAATATAAAAATTTACTTTCTATCAATGTTGATTTTATTGATGAAGTAGATCTAGATGTGGTTCCCCTTGATGTATGTGGAGTCATGTTTGGGAGTCCATACATGTACATGCACGATGAAATATTCATGAGGATCTCTAAGTACTACTGATTCATTAAGGATGGGAAATCATTCATCATGAACACACACAAAGGCAAGTAAAAAATTTCACTGGTAAGTGCCAACCAAGCCAAGAAATTGATCAGTTCCAGCAAGAAGTATGCTTTATTTTTTTTAAGATAAATTCATTAGGAAGATGACTCAATAAGAGGCAAGGCATCAGTGGAGGGGTGTAATAAGAAACAAACACGACAATTGGAGGAGTTTTTACAGGTATGCAAGGATGTGTTTTGAGAGCCTAAAGGCTTACCACCTAAGAGAGAAGTACAGAACAAGATATAGCTATTTATAGACTCCCCATTGCCAAATATTGGGCTATAGAGGTAGTTTGTTATAGAAGCAAGTGAGGTGAAGAAATAGTTGTAGCAGCTACTGGAAGATGGTGTCATTCAGCCGATTACATCACCACGTGGGTCACCCATCATCATTGTGCTAAAGAAGGATGGAATTTGGTGGATGTGTGTAGATTACAGGATGTTGAATAAAATCGCGCTCAAGAAAAGATACCCCTTGCCTAGGATCAATGATCTCCTAGATTCATTACAACAAGAAAAGTAATTCACCAAGATGGACTTGAAGCTTAGATATCACCAGGTTCGATTCAAAGAAGGTGATACTTGCAAGACCACCTTTGTAACATCCCCGATGGGAATTCCATGTAATAAAAGCTAATAAAGGAAAAAAAATAATCACGGTTGATGGGACACTTTTTCCAAGCTAAAAGTTGGGAAAAACATCCTAGTGTGGGTGTTCATTGGTTTATTATGGCTAAGGAAATTGGCAAAGGCAATGGCTAAGGTTTTGGAAAGGAAAAATAACATTTTTGGCATATTTATTTATGAAAGTAATGGAAATTAGGAGAAAAGGAAGGTGAAAGGTCACATGTAGCATGTGAGGAGAAAAATTAAGGAAAATATTGGAAAATGAAGAAAATAGAAGCCTCATTGATAAAAAGGATTATGAGGATCAGTTGGTGCCTTTTGTTAGTTCAGTTTTGGAGCTCTCTCATAATTCTCTCTCTCTCTCTCTCTCTCTCTCTCTCTCTCTCTCTCTCTCTTGGACACTTAGAGTTTACTTGGATCACTTTGGCATTAGATCAAGGAAGGAAAAGAAGGAAAGAGGAAGGAAGGAGAAAGAAATGAAGTGAAGGATAAAGCAAATACAATAGTATTCTTTGTAGGTGTTGATTTTCATGTGTGTTTTAAAGCAAATACAATAGTATTCTTTGTAGGTGTTGATTTTCACGTGTGTTTTCCTTGTTATATTTGGCATGCATGGTATTGCATGTGGTTCTTCGTTCTTAGGGCATGGGTTTTTCCATGTGTGACAATGTTTTCAGCCTAGCCTTGCCATTTCCGGATAGCCATGGTGTGATGGGGTTCTCATGTTTTGGTCAAGATGGATTGTTGGATGGGTTTGAAGATGAGTGAGGTGGATCTTTGAATAATAGAACACATGGAAAAGTAACCCCTGAACTAGACTGTGGGTTGTGATAAATTTATATTTTTTTTTGCCTCGATGTGCCTAAGAATCCTCGATTGGTTAATTGCAGGATATACGATAAATACTAGATGTGGTTTCCCTTGATTTGGCCTAGGAATGTTTGCTGGTGAATGGAAAGATATAAGATAAATCCTAGAGGGTGGAGCCTCGGTTTAGGGCCTACTGATCCCTGGATCAGACTATGGATTGCGGTAGAGCCTGAAAGACTAGGAGACAGGAAAAATTCCTCACGGTGTAGGTGGACAAATTTGGCGCCATCCATGCTTATTTTGTCCTAGTGATCTGGCGGAGATCATGGTAAATCTTGTTATTACATGTTTATTCTTTTGTCCTAGTGATCCAGTGTTGATTGTGGTAAATATTGGTTCCTATTAATGAGGGTGAGGTGGTTTAGCCTCGAGATTACCTCGTTGGCAATTTTCGCTTGAGTCCCACTTTCATGCTTGGAATATGGCAGGAGGGTGAATGGTTGAAGAGATAATTCACTCAGACATTCTATGGTTGGGTGGAACGTGGTAGTCCCATCCTGGGTTGGATTTTGCATCATTAGTATGATGTTATTTCGCCTTGTTAATTCATGAGTATTATACTCGTTTATATGTGGATTATGTGGTTGTTGTTTCCTTGATATTTCTTTATTTATTATGTTGGTTATAAGGATGTATTATGGCAGTGATGATGTATGGATCCCCTCATGTTTTGATTTGTCAATGAATGAACAATGCATCTATGACCTAATAGATGATAATGCAACTAATGAGATAAGGGAACAATGCTTCATAGGAATTCTCAGATAAGTATGAGACCCCTATGCTCAAATTAGTTATTTAAACATGTAGATTAGATATGTGTCACATGTTTGATGAAAAACCTATCATATCTAGTAGAGGTCCAGTCAAGACCTTATCATTGTTTTTGCAAATGCAATATTGTTATGTTGTGTAAATTAATTTCTTAAAGTGTCATTGTTCTTTGGGCAGTGATCTAGGCTTTGGGCCTGAAAAGGTGGCATGAACCCTGGAGACACATGCACAGGTATGAGGAGAAAATTCCCTAGAAACTTGCATACCTATGCTATGGGAGATTCCATAGCCTCTTGGATGCATGCATGCCCATATGAATGGAGCGTTCGAGGGTTTAATGTTATAAAACTTTAGTTCGTCTCATTAGCTAGTTACCTGAGTGGTTGGGATGGATCCTAAGAGTTTTTTGCTGATGTGGAAGGTCTGTATGGTGTGTTTCCTTCGATTCCACTTCCTTAAGGTTGCCTAGTAGGTTGAATCCCATTATAGTGGCACGTTGTCACATATTTACCCCGGTTGGCCAGTTACTTTGGTAGATGTGGGATGAGGGTGTTACAACCTTCAAAACTAGGCAAGGTTTGTATGAGTGGTTAGTCATACCATTTGGCCTATGTAATACATTAACTACATTATGATATTAATGAATGATGTACTGCACCCTTTTATAGATTCATTTGTTATTTTTTATTTGGATGATATAATAGTATATAGTCCTATCTGGGAGGAGCATATTTCACATTTTATGCAGGTGATAGAAACATTAAAGAAGCATCAACTCCTAGAAAATCTCAAGAAGTGTGAGTTTGTGCAACAATATTTGGTGTATCTGGGGTATGTGATCAATGGAGTAGAATTGAAGATAGATCCTTCCAAGATGGAGGCCATCATGAAATGGATGGTGCCTACTAATGTTTCTCAGGTTATGATTTTCATTAGGGAAGCATAGTACTTGAGGAAATTCATAGACTCATTTTCAGTGGTAGAAACACAGCTCCACACCATAACAACAATTGGCACGAGTTTCTAGTGGGGAAAATGTTAGCAGAGGGATTTCGAGCAGTTAAAGAATAAGATCAATCAAGCACCAATTCTGGCATTACCAAACTTGCAGTGACCCTTTGAAGTGGAGACATATGCAAGTGGGTATCTTATGGGAGTTGTCTTGATGTAGGGATGAAGGCTTGTATGCTACCATTATGAAGTATTTCATGAGGTTGTCCTTAACTACCCTACCTATGATAAGGAGCTCTATGCCATGATGTAAGTTGTGATGAAGTGGAAGCACTATCTGATGAGAAAGGAGATAGTAATCCACGCAAATCACCAACTATTATAGTACTTACAAACACAAAGTAAGCTACAATAGACTAGACATTACAAGTGGATGGGGGTTTTAATGCAGTTTCATTTGGTGATCAATTATAAGAAGGTCAACACAAAAAAGTTTCCCGATATGATTTCAATTCCACCCACATCAGGGTTAGAACTTTGGGGGATCTTATGCACATGGATCCATTCAAGCATGATGCATACAAAGAGGCATATTTAGAATATGAGGACACCAAGGAGGTGTATCAATAGTTCTAGAGTCAGAGTCATGTGCATGATTGTGATAACACCATTGACTACCATCTCTAGGATGGGTTACTCTACATGTTGGATAAGATACGCATTCCTAAAGGTGAGTGATTGCAGTTGATTAGAGAGGCTCACACCTCCAAAGTTGCAGGGAACTTTGGTGTAGGGAAGATTGTGGCTAACTTGCAAAGGTATGTTTATTGGCCCAAGATGAAACAAAAGGTAGCTAGGTTCATAAGAAGATGCATGCTTTATTGTACCAACAAGCTTAGCAACATGAAATAGGGTCTATATCACTCCTTACCTGTACCTATTGTTGGGTTGTGTTATATTTTTTCCACGACTAGCCCACGTAGTTAAATGGGGGGTTAGAGGGGGGTCGGAGCCCCCCCTTCGTTGTGCCAATTGTGTAGCGGGGGGGTCACAAGGGGTTTGAGGGGTGTAGGTAACCCCACTCTATGGGGTCCGAGGCAGCACCCCAGAAAATTTTGGTTTTGGACCCTATGTTAGGTTGGGAAGACCTACCTATGGTTTTGTGCATTATTTTTGCACATGGTTTTGGACACGATGGTTTTCGGTTTATGGTTTTGGACGCGATGGTTTTCGGTCTATGGTATTGGATGCTTCAACATCTATAAATATGTATTGTAACATTGAAAGGAATATAATGAAAAATCAAGTTGGTAGTCCCGGTTTTGGGATCTAGGGCAAAATCTCTGTGTATATGTGTTTTATGTGTTATTCTCTCGCATTATTTATTTTATGTGTTTTAGAATTCATATGCAGGTAATTTTTGTAAGGGGTTAAAACCTACATTTGGTATCAAAGTTGTTTTGGCTTCAAGGGGACATCTTTGTTGCTGAGGGGTTTCGCTCAGGCCTGTGGTAGACCCTGTTCAGTGGGAGATCTACGAGATTGATTCTGGTGGTGAAAGAAGATGGTGAGTAGTGGAAAGATAGAGATCGAGAAATTTAATGGTCAGAGTTTTGAGTTGTGGAAACTCAAGATGGGGATCTGTTGGTGGATAAAGATTAGTGGATTTTGGTAGATTCGAGTACTAAACCAATGGGAGTGTCTGATGAAGAATGGAAGAAGTTGGATCGGAAGGCAAAGAGCACGATATGATTGTGTGTCTCAGATTCAGTATTGTTGAATGTATCAGGGGAAGCTATGGCGAAGGATTTGTGGGACAATTTAGGGACTTTGTACCAATCTAAGTCTCTGGTGAAGAAACTGTTCCTACAGAAAAAGCTGTATAACCTGCGGATGAGAGATGGAGACTCAGTGATAGAGAATTTGAATGCATTTAATATTGTGGTAAGTCAGTTAGCATCTGTTGATATCAAAATTTCAGATGAAGATAAGTGCATCAGTTTTTTGTGATCTCTACCAGGTTCGTGGGATAGTCTGGTTATTGCAATAGGTAGCAATGCAACTGCCTTGCAGTTTGATGAAATAGTCTCATCCTTGCTGACGAAGGAGATTAGATGGAAAAATATCAAGATCCAGAATGGTGATGCCTTGGATGTACAAGGACAGTCCCAGAATAGAAACAAAAATAAGTCATCGAGTGGGAGATCTAAATCTCCAAGAAATCATGTAAAGGTGGTGTGCTAGAAATGTGGAAAGAAAGGGCACTACAAAAGGGACTATAAATCTAGAGCTCCTGGTAAAGGAAAGGGATCTGATGATGCTCCTTTTGCAGAGGAAAAAACCACCTCAGATGAAGGTGGGGATGTGTAATTGGCTTCTTCAAGTACACATGTAGATCATGAGGCATGGTTGATTGACTTAGGTGCATCCTATCACTTCACTCCCCATAAAGAGTGGTTCTGTGAGTATGAGAAATATGATGGTGGTGATGTATTCTTAGGGGATGATAGGAAGGCCAGAATCGTTGATCGTGGAAAAGTAAAGTTGAAGTTGCAAGGTGGAAGGGTTAGAACACTTCTGGGTGTTCTGCGTATTCCTGCATTAGCCAAAAATCTTATTTCTATTAGCAAGTTGGATGATGCAGGTGTAAAAACAGTGTTCGAGAAGGATACTTGCAAGATAGTTTGGGGAGCACTAGTATTGATGTGGGAGTTTGGATTGGAACTCTGTACAAGCTACAAGGTAGCATGGTTGTTGATGGGTGTAACAGTTTTGTGGTTCCTAAAAGTGGAGCAGAAAATCTTGTGGTCTCTGGAGAGAAGACCATGCTGTGGAATCAAAGGCTTGGACATATTGGAGAGAAGGGCCTTCGAATACTTCATGGTAAAGGTATGGTAAAAGGTATGAGTAATAGCTCTCTGGATTTTTATTTCTGTGAAAATTTTGTATATGGGATGCAAAATCGGGTGAGTTTCCCTTCTGGTGGTAAGAGGGAGAAACATTTATTAGATTTTGTGCATAGTGATGTGTTTGGACCTGTGAAGGTTCCATCACTGGGTAAGTCTGTGTACTATGTATCATTTATAGATGACTTCTCAAGGAATACATGGATATACTTCCTTAAGAAGAAATCTGAAGACTTTGATATGTTTAAAGAATTTAAGGCTTTGGTGGAAAACCAGACAGAGAAGAAGATAAAGGTGTTGAGGACAGATAACGGTGGAGAGTTTTGCAGTAAGGAATTTGAAGAGTTATATAAGAAGTGTGGTATAGCATCGCAGAATACTACTGCACATACACCTCAGCAAAATGGAGTTGCAGAAAGAATGAATAAGACGTTGATGGAAAGGGCAAGAAGCATGCTCAGTGATGCTGGGTTAAGACAATAATTGTGAGCAGAGGCAGCGGAGACAACATGTTACCTGGTCAATAGATCACCTTCATCAGCGTTGGAGGATAAGACTCCACAAGAGGTATGGATTGGTAAGAAACCCTCTCTTTCACGTCTAAGGGTATTTGGATGTGATGCATATGTACATTTTTCAAAGGAGAACTGAACCAAGTTGGATAGTAAATCTGAAAAGTGCATCTTTATTGGGTATAAGGATGGTTTAAAGGGTTATTTGGAACCCATAACAAGGAAGGTTGTGCATAGCCAATATGTGGTGTTTAGAGAGGTGAAATATGTTATTAAACATGAAGTCCAACCAAAGTAACCTAAGAAGATAGAGTTTGAGCTAATGGAGGAAGAATCAGAGTCTACAGCAGAGGAGAAATAAAAAGATGACGAGCCACAAACTCTGAGTGTGAGAAGATCAGTTCGAGAAAGAAGGCAGCCAGAAAGGTATACTCCATTTGCTTTCTATTCAAATTTTTCTTTATCTATTACTGATGATGATGCCATAACTGTGAAGGAAGCAGTAGATTCAGAGGATGGAAAACTCTGGAAAGAGGCCATGGTTGATGAAATGGCATCTTTGCATAAAAATGAGGCTTAGGATCTGGTGAGTTGCCGGCTGGAAGGAAACCCATTGGCAGCAAATGGGTGTTCAAGAAGAAGATAAATGCAGAAGGAAAGTTGGAGAAATACAAAGCTCGGTTGGTAGCAAAAGGCTATTCCTAGGTGTAGTGAATTGATTTTGGCGATATTTTTTCTCTTGTTGCCAAGGTAACTTCTATTAGATTACTTTTATCTATTGCTACTGCTTTTGATTTTGAGGTAGAACAGATGGATGTGAAGACAACATTTCTTCCGGGGATCTGGAAGAGGAAATCTACATGAAGCAACCTGAAGGCTTTGTAGTGAAGGGTAAGAAAGAACTGGTATGCAAGTTAAAGAAGTCTCTGTATGGGTTAAAAAATCCACCAAGGATGTGGTATTAGAAATTTGATACATTTATATGGGTACTTGGCTTCACCAGAAGCAAACAAGATCACTGTGTGTATTTTAAATTAATTGGTGATTGTATTATTTATTTGGTCTTGTATGAGGATGATATGTTGCTGGTTGGAAATGACAAGGAAATTATCTAGGATTTGAAGACCCAATTGTCCTCCAAATTTTACATGAAAGATCTTGGTGCTGTAAACTATATTTTGGGCATGGAAATTAAAAGAAATCGGGAAAAGAGGAAGCTCTGGTTAAACCAGAGGAAGTATGTCGAGTCAATATTACAGAGATTTAATATACATGATAGCAAACCGATGAAGGTTCCTATTCTTGTTGGTGTAAAGTTATCTGCTGAACAGTGTCCCAAGACACAAGAAGAGGAAGAGGACATGTCTCGTGTTCCATATGCAAGTGTAGTCGGTAGCCTGATGTATGCAATGGTCTGTACTAGACAAGACATTTCACATGCAGTGGGAGTATTGAGTAGGTTTATGTCAAAAATAGGAAAGGAGCATTGGACAACAGTGAAGCGTGTTTTAAGGTATTTGCGTGGCACTAGTGATTATGGTTTGTGCTACCAAGCAAGACCAGAATTGGACAGAGTGTTGGATATTCGTGGCTTTGTTGATGCAGACTAGGATGGAGATCTAGATTAGAGAAGATCTACAAGTGGGTATGTGTTTAACTTATTTGGAGATGCAGTCCGTTGGATGAGTAAGAAACAATCTGTAGTGGCACTATCAACTACAGAGGCAGAATACATGATAGCCACTCATGCAAGCAAGGAAGTAGTTTGGTTGCAGAGGTTGTGTTCAAGTATGGGGTTAGTGCAGGGAGATTTAAGGATAGACTATGATAGCTAAAGTGTAATTTTATTGGAAAAGAACCCTGCATATCATTCAAAGACAATGCAAATTGATGTTTAGTATCACTTTGTGAGGGATATGATAGAAGAAAAAAAGGTGTTGCTAGTAAAGGTGGACACTTCGAAGAATACTGCAGATGCATTGACAAAATCTGTGAGCTCTGAGAAGTTCTCTTGTGTAGAGAAACAATGGGCATTGCAGGGTTGTATAAATGACTACGCTCTCTTGTGGCCGCCTATGGAAAGAAAACAACAAGTGGGAGAATGTTGGGTTGTCTTATATTCTTTCCACGACTAGCTCACGTAGTTAACCAGGGGGTTAGAGGGGGGGCTAAGCCCCCCCTTCATTGTGTCGATTGCGTAGCGGGGGGGGTCACATGGGGTTTGAGGGGTGCAGGTAACCCCACTCTATGGGGTTTGAGGCAGCACCCCAAATATTTTTGGTTTTGGACCCTATGTTAGGTTGGGCAGACCTACCTATGGTTTTGTGCATGATTTTCGTGCATGGTTTTGGACGCGATGGTTTTCGGTCCATGGTTTTGGACGCGAAGGTTTTTGGTCCATGGTATTAGATGCTTCGGCATGTATATTGTAACATTGAAAGGAACATTAAGAAAAATCAAGCTGGTAGTGCCAGTTTTGGGATCCATGGGAAAATCTCTATGTATATGTGTTTTATGTGTTATGCTCTTGCATTGTTTATTTTATGTGTTTTAGAATTCGCATGCAGGCAATTTCTATATGTGGTTAAAACCTACACCTACTTGTCCTTAGGAAAGCATTTCCATGGACTTTGTGGGAGATTTACTGACAACTAGGAAGGGACATGACTACCTGTTCATGGTAGTTGACAAGTTCAACAAGATGTGTGTTGTGATTCCCTATCAAAAGAACATCATCAAACAAGAAGCATCAAACTTGTTCTTTGGATAAGTATGGGTGCACTTTGGGATACCAAAGAGCATCATTTTAGACATGGACATAATATTTTTCAGTGCATTCTCGACTACATTGTGGGAGAAGATGGACACAAAGTTGAAGAGATATACAAAATTCCATCCACAAGCAGATGGGAAGATAGAGGTAGTCAACAAGAATTTGGTGCAGCTTCTGAGGGGATACAACCAGAAGCATCCAAATACCTAGGATGAAAATATGGTATATATACAACATTATTATAATAGAGAAATCCACACTTCTACAATAATTTCCCATTTGAGACCTTTTTTGGATACTTTACACCTTCACCTTTGGATATTGAATATGGGCGGTAAGGAGGAGTGGGGGAAGGTCCTATAGGATATGCTTTGAGGTTTGAAAATTTTATAGAGAAGACTAGGCAGATCCTTCTATAGGTACAAGAAAAACTACAGAAGTCATAGGAGAAGCATAAGGCTAAGCATGATCAACACAAAAAATAAAAATCATTCATAGTGTCCCTGTCTTGTAGTTTTGCACCTCTTCTGCAAAATTGTATCTTTAGTCAACTCTGCCTAAGCATATAGTGCCAAAGAGTACACAAAAGGTAGGATCTATTCCTCTTCTTGATCTAGCATGGAAGGTTCATAGAGTTTCAAATTATCTACACTAACAACTAAGTAAATGTGCATATACAATGGTAAACTAAGTCAATAGGTATTATCACACACCTTTTCTAGTATATCAAAGGGACCATTTCTAAGAGCCTTGACTTTCTTACCAGGCCCCTACGACCTCTCCTTGTTCAACTGTAGTAGCCCATGGGCCACAAACATTAATGTTTTGTACCTCTAGCCATATTCCTAAACAGAGAATGAAAGTGAAGTGGCCTCAACTTCCAGCTGGGTTTTCTCCTGAAAGGGTTTCCCAGAGAGAATATCTTGTGTCTTATGTGTTTGTGTGACCTTATTTTTCCATTCTCTACTTTTCTACATAACTTATATTCGCATCCATGCACTGATTATAGTTAAATATACATATCTTAAAGTTTAGTAAAACTATAATAGTGTAAAGTTTTAGTATTTTAATATATTATTATCAGATTTGTTGTGGCAAATTGTGTAGTGAAATATCCACAAAAGTTTATGGATCAATTAGATTAATCTGAAATGTAATATAAGTGACTCCAAATGATAATTTTAAAACATGGAAAGACAATTTTAACAATGTTTTTTTAAACATTAGGTTTGAAATCATCATTAATTTGTAGGAATAGGACTATAACTCTAATGGAGTATTGAGTTGATGAATAATATACTCAATTACCAAATATTTATAGGATAAATAAATTCTCAAAGAGATCCAATGAAAAATATTTAAGAATAACACTTCCCTATGTATTCCAAATAATAGCATCAAGTATACAAGGAAAAGGTCTCCAGTTGTTGTCCAAAAAAACCCATTTCTCAACCTACTCATGCATAAGAACAAACTTATTGTTATAATCTAGATCACTACTAAGAGGGGCATGGGGGTGAATCAATAGTGAAGACACTTATGAAATTTTCTCCAAATTAATTATTCTTTAAAACATGCATAAACTGAAACACATAAGAAAGGATTAGAGCATCAAACTAATTGAAAACCATGCAAGTATTCCGCACAAGAGACACAAATATTTCTGGTGGAAAACCCTCATCCTAGATCAAAAGCCACCCTTGCTACTACTGTGCTCCTCAATATATTTTATTAATTTGTTGAACAAATTATACATAGATTAGATTACACCCATAAGCCAGATGACTTGTCTTGCATTAAAATATTTGACACCAATCAATTAGGAAGTTTGCTTCTCTCAGAGATCCATAAAAATATATTTTCTAGAAACACCCACGACCAATGATCCTCGCCTAAAACCCATTGGATTCTCCAACACTGATTGGATGGAAAAATCCATTCCTTCTATTGAATACACCAAATCACTTTCTACTCTAAAGCCTCCACACCTTAACTTCCTCCTCCATGGGAACCACGTTTCATATATTTTCAAACCGGGCCCCTAATCCACTCAACATGAACGTCACAACAACAATATATTGAAATAAAACAATAAAAAAATCAGAAACTACATTACAATCTCAGAAAACATTGCATAGAAGAATGTGTAAAATACATCAGCAAAACCCTCTCTGCAATAAACAATCTGCTCACAAATAACTACTACATACAACCAACAAGAAAAAAAATGCTACAAATCTCCAATAGAACTGCAACCAAACATTAGTTCACCTCCTCAATCTTTGTATAATGTGTTCGATGAAACATACACTTTCTAACTACTAAAACACCTGCAAACTAATTAAGAAAATATCACTACAAGAAAAAATGACATTGGTGAGGGGCGAAAAATATCACCATAAGCTCATTGGTGACGGTCAAAAGAGAATTCATCACCAAAAGTATAGGTGTTGTAGTGACATACAAATTCCATCACCAATAATGATTTATAATGATGGATAATGACCGTCACCATTTCATATGAGCAATGATTATGGACCATAGCCTCCATCACCAAAAACTTAACGTCACTAAAGGTGGCATCGCCAAAAGTATAGGTGTTGTAGTGACATTCAAAGTTCGTCACCAATAATGATTTATAATGACAAATAGCGACCATCACCATTGCATATGAGAAATGGTGACGAACCATAGCCTCTATCACCAAAAAATGGTCGCCAAAGGTGGCATCACCAAAAGTATAGGTGTTATGGTGACATTCAAGGTCCATCACGAATATTGATTATAATGATGGATAGTGACCGTCACCATTTCATATGAACAATAATGATTTATTGTGATGGATCTTTAATGGCCATCACTATTGGTGCATATATATGGTGACGTTCATTGACCGTCACCAAAAGCCACATTGCTAGAAGTATAGGTGTTGTGGTGACATTCAATGTCCATCATGAATAATGACTATAATGATGGACAATGACCATCACCATTTCATATCAACAACAACGATTTATGGTTACGGACCTTTGAGGGTTGTCACTATTGATGTGTATATATGGTGGCATTCGTTGACCGTCACCATTTCATATTTTTGGTGAGGGTCAAAAAATGTCACCAAAGCTCATTGGTGATGGTCAAAAGAGCCTCCATCACCAAAAATTGATCGTCTCCATTCCATATGGATGTTAGGGCACGATGGAATCGAACCACCAACCTCCTTCTTGTAAAGCAGGTGCTCTTCCATTGAGCTAGCGCCCTTTAAAGAATTATATTTTTTAAAATTAGACCTTGAAACTTCATAAATTGCAAATTCTACAACTTTCAATAAATTAAAGTCTCAGCAATATTTTAATAAACAAGCAAAGCAACATCAAAGATGTAGGTCCCTACCTAATGGTTATTGAAGTTATGAAAATTGGGTGGAGGGAAAAATAGTTATGTATAAGAGAATCAATATGTTCAATTGAATACTCAATTAGAAGTGAAACTTTGAAGACATTTATAACGTATAAATGACCTATAACTATCAAATGCACCAAATATTGCAAAAGAAATTTCATAAGTGGATATCATATGGAAGAAGAGGAGGCAGGGACTTGGAACCCTTGTACATCTTGGCATGCCTTAGCACTTGGCACATCTTAGCTTGTTTGACATGTCTTCGTACTATCTAGCACATATTAGCATGCCCTATCATTCCCTAACACACCTTGTCTGTCATGACCTCACAACTAGCATTGCATTTTTCCATGACTTGGGAACCTTACATTCACTAGAACACCTTGGCACTCCCTAGTTGTCATGCCCTCTATTATCCTCCATAATTTCCCAGGCTGATAAAGAGATCGACAGAGGTAACCACAGACCAAGCTTTTAGTTTGGTAGCTAGCCCTACCAAACTAGAGAGGGCTCTCTCTATGAAATCAAAGCCAAGAGATGACTGGAACGTAAATGATTTTAGGCTAGATAGCTAGGGTCAGGTAGGTTTTTGGCAAATTTAGGGACTTGGAACTCTATCGACCAGTGTCTTGTCTGGTAGGGACTTTGTCAAGGAGGTAAGGACTTGGAACTCTGTCTAGGATAAAGCACCCAACATGCATGACATAAGATCCCTAGAATAGAGTACCTCCTACCTAGAAGAGTTTCCCCTGCTCAAAATATAGAACCCTTCTCTACTGTGCACTTTTCTTAAAGATAAATCTGTGCATAAAATAGTATTGAGAAAAACACCTAAATTAAGAAAAGTGAGCATCTAAGTCAAACTATAAAAGTATAATAAATATGTCTCGATATAAGTTTGGGAAACACTAGACAAGCATGCTTTGATACAACAACAATAAGATGCCTAAAATCGATGTGATTCTTTCATCGTTGATATACACTCATAGCAAAATGGGAATCTATAGCATGTACCCAAAGGCTATATGCATTTGTTGAAGGTGTAGATTGAAAGGATATGCTGAGATGAAGTACTATTGAAGGAGAAGCACATTCAAAACAATAGATAAAGTCTATTGTGAATTCAACCCATTTGCACATAGACCAAGGCTGCTACTGGGTACACTTCTCTGTTGAATGGAAACTACAATGTATTGTAGTGCTGCTGAAGGAAAAACACCTTTAGTGCAACATGGATAAAACTCTAATAAATATTTTCACTGTGGCCTCGATTGTTGATGATCTCATCAATATAGGTAACAACTTAGATAATTGAAAAACCAAAATGTGAGATGCATAGATCATTTGAAATGACAGATTTGGGCATACTTTATTATTGTTTAGGAGTGTTAGTATAGAAAATGCAAGGTAACTTGTTGTGTCTTTATGTCACAGGCCAAGGATGGGAAGAAATACATAAAATATTAAATAGCATTCTATAAGTCGATTACAAGTTATTTTGAAATGGGAATGGAATTCTCCTTGTGTGGGTTCCAATCTAGTGGGTATAACTTTAAATAAGAAAATGATAGTTATGGGATTGAAATTGTCTCACAATTCATGAAAATTCCCAAATTTGTTCATTGGCAAGAAGTAGAGCGAGTCGTTAGGTTTATGTAAGGGAACACCCTATTTGTAGGAAGATAACTTGAAATTAATCGGGCATATTATTTCTCGTCTTCTTGTACATGTGTGCTTTGAAAAGATAACAACATCCGAAGACTCAATAACAACTCTGGTAAAGTTTATAGATGTGAAGCACTTCTGAGAAAACCTATCGCTTAATGACAATTGAGTGAGGAATATGTCTAAGGATTCAATATTGCACGCAATCATAAAAAAGAAGTTGGGGTATCTAGCATCTTGCCAACAAAACAACTCCAACCATAATGTGAAAGGTATGTTAACTGTGAAACCTCTTTCCCACTTTGTAGTATTGTTCACTCTTGAATTCCAACAGGTATCTAGCTACTTAGATCCACAAAACTCATGCCAGGTAAACTTTGCATGATACAATTGTGACGTGCAAGCTTGACACACATTCTAGTTTCCCTCTAAAAGAGGGTAAGTAAAAATATTATGACAATCTTAACTGTAATTTGATCATACAATATGGAGGTATTGCATGGAATAAACAATATACTATCAATGCACTAATGAAGAACTCGAAATAAGCAAATTTCTTATTGCTACAGTAGCGCCTCTTGGAATTCTTGGATAAATCACCTAACCTGCATGGCAAAAGCTTGCTAGAATAGAGTACCTCCTACCTAGAAGTGTGTCCCCTGCTCAAAATATAGAACCCTTCTCTACTATGCACTTTTCTCAAAGATAAATCTGTGCATAAAACAAAACTAAGAAAAACACCTAAATTAAGAAAAGTGAGCATCTAAGTAAAACTATAAAAGCATACTAAATATGGTTGTAGAAGACATTGAGGTATTGCATGGAATAAACAATATACTATCAATGCAGTAATGAAGAACTCAAAATAAACAAATTTCTTATTTCTACAATAGAGCCTCTTTGGATTCTCGGATAAAGCACCTAACCTACATGGAAAAAGCTTTCTAGAATAGAGTACCTCCTACCTAGAAGTGTGTCCCCTGCTCAAAATAAAGAACCCTTCTCTACTGTGAACTCTTCTTAAAGATAAATCTGTGCATAAAATAGAACTAAGAAAAAAACCTAAATTAAGAAAAGTGAGCATCTAAGTGAAACTATAAAAGCATACTAAATATGCCTAAAATCGATGCACTTCTTTCATTGCTGCTACAACCTCATAGGAAAACTATAATCTACAACATGTATCGTAAGGCTGCATGCATCTACTAAAGGTGTAGACCGTAAGTATCTACTAAGATGAAGTATTGTTGAAGGAGAAACACCTTCAAAACAACAGATAGAGTCTAATGTGCATTCAACCCATGTGCACATAGGCCAAAGTTGCTACTGGGTACACTTCTCCCCCAAACGGAAACTATAGTGTATTGTTGCTCTACTAAAGGAGAAACACCTTCAGAGAAACACGGATAAAACTATAACATATATTGTCACTTTCATATCGGTTGTAGAAGTTCTCATTAATAAAGGTAATAACTTCAATAATTGAGAAAACAAAAGGTGAGCTACATAGATCATTTGAAATGATAGATTTGGGCATACTTTATTATTTTTTAGGAGTGTTAGTATAGAAAATGCAAGGTATATTGTTGCATCTTTATGTCATAGAACAAGGATGCGAATAAATACAGAAAAGATTAAAAAGCATGGTACAAGTTGATTGCATGTTCTTTTGAAACAAGAATGGAGTTCTCCTTGTGCAGATTCTAATCTATTGGGTATAGATTTAAATAAGAAATTTATAGTTATGGGGTTGGAATTGTCTCACGATTCATGGCAAGTCCCAAAGTTGTTCACTAGAAAGAAGTAGAGCGAGTCATCTGGTTTATGAATGGGAACACCCTATTCACAGGTAGATAACTTCAAATTAGTCGGGCATATTATTTCTCCTCTTCTTGTACATGTGTGCTTTGAAAAGCTAACCACCTCTCAAGGCTCAAAAGAAACTCTAGTAAAGATTATAGGTGTGCAAAACTTCAGAGAAAACCCATCACTTAATGACAATTGAGCGAGGAATATGTCGAAGGATTCAATCTTGCACTCAGTCATAAGAAGGAAGTTGGGGTATCTAGCATCTTGCCAAAAGATTGACTCTAACTATAATGTGAAATCCAGCTTAACTGTGAAACCTATTTCCCACTTTGTAGTATTCTTGCCTCTTGAATTCCATTAGGTATCTTCCTGCTTAGATCCACAAAACTTGTCCTAGGTAAACTTTGAATGATACAATTGTGATGTGCAAGCTTGACACGCACTCTAGTTTCCCTCTAAAAGAGGGTAAGTCAAAATATTATGACAGGATTAACTGTAATTTAATCATACACTGTTGAGGTATTGTATGGAATAAACAATATACTATCAATGCACAAATGAAGAACTCAAAATAAATGAATTTCTTGTTGCTACAATAGCGCCACTCTTGGGATTCTCCAAGGAGCCACTAATTTATACACATTTGGAATCTTTACTTGGACTGAAGAAAGATTAAGCAATGGTAGTGATCACTCTTTTCCCTCCCATGGAAGGTCCATAGAGAATCAATAATAAATTGATTTAAAAGTGAGGTATATCCCTGAAAAATAGGTGTCTGACTCATCAACTCTAATTTAGTGGCAAGGAAATATTCAACTTTAATGCTTGATCTTCTACGATGTAAATTTCTAGATAAATGGTTAGCGTAAATCTGTCCATTCTCCACATATCCCAAAAAACCATGTATGTCTGGACTCTGATTGCGTGTAAGAGAGGGGATATCACATAAATAATCCATTATCAAAAGAAAAAGTTAAAGCACAACATTCTATGAAGAATTTTTTTAAAATTTTATTACATGCCTTAGAAAGTTTGAAAGGACATAACTGAAGCGTCCCTCTCCTTCCACACTTCATTAAATATGCCCCTTTTCCAATGCAGATGTGTCCTGCAGAATCACAATCAACAAATAGAATATGAAAAGTAAGTTTAATGAATTAAAGTAGCTTTGTTATACCTCAGGAAAATGGACTATGAGAAATTGGATTCATTCTCTACAAAAGATGATATAGTAAGATCTAACTACACTTTTAACTGAAACAAAGGTAAATTGGATTCATGCTTTGCAATAGATGATATAATGAGATCTAATGAAATTTTCAACTCAAACAAAGGTAAGTTGAGTAAGCTCAAGTTCCAAAATGATGGCATCCAACTTCTGAGTGGAAGTTACTGTATATATCTAACTAGAGGCTATAACATAAAGATATTTGTTATATGTGAAGATAAAAAAATGAAAGGAATGTGAAATTTTGACCATCAACTATAAGTTCCTTTCAAGCACTAGATCAAACCATAACATTGTTATCAGGATAATCAACTCACCCATTCTAGTACGCTTCTAGTAGTTTCATGATAAAACTCAAACTCAATAAACTTCAAACAACACAAATTAACCAACGACATTGAAAATGAATGTGAAAGAAATGAAGGAAAATCAGTGATTATGATGGATGCATGTGATGAAATAAAATAAAAAATATCTTTCTTCTTGCTACTAATGAGCCTTCTAGGGGATTCTTGGATGAAGTTGATCTTGATCTGATTTCTGAAATCAAAGAGACACTTTCTATCTACTTTAATTTGATGGAAAACAACCCTAATGCTTATGAAAATGAATATGGAAAGCAATAAGCATCGATGAACCTACTCTTGAAGAAGGTGTCTCAAAGTGTAATATGGATAGTATTTTAAATTTCTACAGCTAGCAGAGGGTTTTTGCAGTTGGGTTCCCTAGAAATTTTGTTTTTTTTGCTATATTATGATTGTGTTTTATTTATGTTCTATTCCACTACAAATTGGTAGAGATATTTTTTTTCTTCATGCAAAAATTAGTTTTGGATTTATTCATTCAAGCAGTAGCAGCATCTCAAGGAAATTCTACACAGGGGACAATTAATCTATATTTTCACTTATATCTCTTGCAAGTAAAATTCACAACTAAATTTTCATCCAAAGTGTTTAGGTTACTAGCAAGTGGTATCACAACATATCTCAACATTGCAAGGCATAAATCATACTATTCAATAAGGTTGAGACTTGAGATACAAAAATATTCCCAAGTTATGCAATCAAGAGAACTGCTGATTTTTAATTCTAAATCTATCCAACTAGAACAAAATTATGCCATTTTCAACACCCTCTAGTCAAAGTTATTCCTGGCCTCATTCAACTCAATTAATAATATGTCAATCTCATTGAGATTTCTTCTTCATTTCATGCTTATAAGTTATATATTTATGCAAGCTAATATATCATTTACGTTAAGTGATTACTCATTAAAAATTATTTAGTCCGTCCAGTGCATCTACCTAATTTTCTGATCAGTTTCTGGGAAGACTCTATTAGACATTTGCAACAAAAAATAGAAGATTGTTTTAGTACTTAGTTTTATAAAACTCTAATCTAGAAAAAGTATTCTGGGTTGTTTCCCTAAAAATATTTACAAAATGTTCAATCCCAAATCCATTTCAGGGAAAAATTTAATATTATTTTTGGAAAATTTGAATGAAACTAAAATAAATTCTTCATGTTTGCTCAAAATATTCCAGCACCAAATATGAGCGAATTCACAGAACTTAAGATTTGGAAATAATTAAATTTCACTTCGCTTTTCCAGGACCATATATGAGTGAATTCAAAAAAACTGAGATTTGGATTCTGGAAACACTTAAATTTCACCTCATTTATTAGGATTGGAAGTTCCCTAAGAAACAAACATGTAGCATTAAGGATCTACTTTTCTTGTTTAAGGAAAATGTTCAGTTTATAAATAGTGATACAAGAATCTTTATATACATCCCTGACACAATTCTTTGGTCACAACTAATGAAACTGAGCTCCATCAATACATAACAGACAAGGTAGAATGTAAGAGGCATATACTTTTCAACATATACTCTGACAAAAATAAACATCTATATAGTCATATAAAGTTGTCACCACACCAAAGAAGGAACTAAAAACCAAAATAAAAATAGGAACAAGCTTGGGTTTTTATGGTTACTCTAACAAAATGTGAAATAGGATCAATATGTTAATATGGAAAATAGTGTAGTTGATTATGATTTATTGAGCCCAAGGGGTTAGCCCAACCGAAGGTCATTAATGTTACTGGGTATTTGGCTAGTTTTGTGCTGGAAGGTGCCCTGTTTGAAATCCCTTATGTGAGGTGCACTAGTCAATGCTAATGGGTTTACCAGGAATGCCATCCAGGAACGTGGGGAAGCATCCATTGGGATTCCCTAGAGATTTTTTCTTGGAAAGAATAAAAATAGGATTTCCTGAAGAGAAATTTTGATATGCATACAGTGTACACCCAGTAAAATCAAATCTATAGAGACAAACCATAAAAGAAGAAAAAATTCAAATTCTTTTACCTATGTTCCCTTGTTTTCCCTCCCACCTTGTGAAAAGTGAAAATATGCTACTCTTAAACTTAAAAGAAAGGATGAAAAAAATAGTGAATTTTGAACCAATCCTCCTTATGTGGAAGAAGACTAAAAGTGGGGTGGAAATGCAGTGAGGTTAAAAATGAAACATACTTGGGTGCCATTAATGGATTGAAGAGATAAAACCTTAACTCACAACTCTCTTCAATCTCGTTTTCCCTCACACCCTGTGAAAAGTGAAAATAGGCTACTCATAAACTTAAAAGCAAGAATGAAAAAATAATGAATTTTGAACCAGAGATCTAAGGTGTGTGTACACCTCCCTATGTGGAAGAAGACTAAAAGTGGGGTGTAAATGCAGCTAGGTTAGAAATGAAACATACATGGGCACCATTAATGCATTGAAGATCCAGTGGTGGGGGATTTGAGATGTGTGTACTCCTCCCTGTGTGGAAGAAGACAAAAAGTGGGGAAGAAATGTAGCGAGGTTAGAAATGAAACATACCTGGGTGCCATTAATGGATTGAAGATCCAATGGTGGGGTTTGATATTAGTCTGCTACTAGTAAAACCTTAATTCACAACACTCTTCACTATCATTTTCCCTCCCGCCCTGTGAAAAGTGAAAATATGCTATTCTTAAACTTAAAATAAAGGATGAAAAAAATAGTGAATTTTGAACCAGTCCTCCTTGTTTGGAAGATGACTAAAAGTGGGGTGGAAATGCAACGAGGTTAGAAATGAAACATACCTGGGAAACATTAATGGAGTGAAGATCCAATGGTGGGGTTGGATATTAGTCTACTACTCATAAAACCTTAATTCACAACTCTCTTCAATCTCGTTTTCCCTCCTGCCTCGTGAAAAGTGAAAATATGCTACTCGTAAACTTAAAAGCAAGGATGAAAAAAATAGTGAATTATAAAGCAAAGATTTGAGGTGTGTGTACTCCTCCCTGTGTGGAAGAAGACTAAAAGTGGGGTGTAAATGCAGCGAGGTTAGAAATGAAACATACCTGGGTGCCATTAATGGATTGAAGATCTAATGGTGGGGTTCGATATCAATCTGCTACTGGTAAGACCTTAATTCACAACTCTCTTCAATCTTGTCTTCCCTCCCGCTCTGTGAAAAGTGAAAATATTCTACTAGATTTCCCTCCAACCTCCTTACGAAAAGTGAAAATTTAATTCACAACTCTCTTCAATCTCGTTTTCCCTCCCACCCTGTGAAAAGTGAAAATATCTACTAGTTTTCCCTCCGCCCTATGAAAAGTGAAAATATACTACTTGTTTCAGAAAGTAAATGAAGATTGGAATTAGGAGGGCTATGTTACATCAAAATTGAGGATGAATTTTTTCAAAAAAGTTAAAATTTCCCTCCCTAAAAAACAATAAATACAATATTTATAGAGTATAAAGTAGATGTGTAGGTCTAATGTAAGTATGTAAACAATTCTAAATATGGGCTTAGTTAAAGAATTATAGTAATAATAATAATAGAAGTCAAAAGTATGGGGATGAGTGCATAAAGCTAAATGTTGGCTCAATTAATAATAAAAACAATAAAATTCAATTTGTTATATTTTGATTTTGTTATTAACTTGTGAATAGGTTTTGTTACAATACCATGAGCCAATACCATGGCTTATCAATACCTCAAGCCCAAAAACCATAACTTATTTCACAACCAAAATATTTTATAACAATATGACAAGATTCTTAACCATGGAAATTCACCCCCCACTTTACAATGGATATTATTAACTTGTAAAAAATTGGTTTTGTTATAATACCATGGGCCAATACTATGGCTTATCAGTACTACATGCTCTAAAAGCATAACTTATTTCATTATCAAAATATTTTATAACAATATGAAAATATTCTTAACCATGGATATTCATTCTCACTTTACCATGGATATTATTAACATGGAAATAGACTTTGTTACAATACCATGGGCCAATACCATGGCTTATCAATATCACATGCCCAAAAAACATAACTTATTTCAAAATCAAAATATTTTATAAGAATATGACACTATTCTTAATCATGGATATTCACCCCTGATTTGTCATTGATATTATGAACTTGTGAATAGGATTTGTTACAATAGCATGGGCTAATACCATGGCTTATCAATACTATAGAAATTCCCACTGTAGATCAACGGATTATGCCATATACTAAAACACAATACAAGATATACTTCTACAACACTTTTCAGAAGCTTAATTGAATTGAGCAAAATCAAGAGAACACATATAACTAAGAATGACAAATCAATCACACATAACACAGAAGAAATATCACGGGGAAAGCCTCAGCCTAAAACCCCAACTCTGTATTATCATACTAGTGGAATCTTGTTCAAGTTACAAAAAGAATCAGCTCTCAAGCTATCCTACTCTCTCTGCAATCAAACAATACAACTCACAGACTGAATATACATAGTATATGTCCTCCTTAAGCCCTCCAAGCCTCCTATTTCCTTGCGCAATTTTTCTTGTGGTCCAATGATGTCACATGTGTGAATTGGCCTCATCACTCTCACTAAACCTGAAGAAGTAACTGTGCAATCCTCAAGGAAAGAATTCCTTATGCATGCAAGGAATATTCACAATGAAATATTCTAGCAACTGATAGTACATTTCCCCTCCATCTGATCTCAGCTGGGTCTCTTTTTAAACTGACATGCATGAGTTATTTATGAGAGAATACTCAGTTATCTGAACTGTAGTAGTTACATGCATGCAACCATTATCTAACTGAACTTACATTATTTCAACAAACTGTTTAAATTAATCTAACTGGACTTGACTCAGTTAACTAAGTCAACTAATTAAAACTCAATATTACAACTCATCCTTATCTCTTTAAGTGATGGACAAATTCCTCAATTAATGGAGAAACTGTTGCATGTCCCCACATAGACTTCAAGTTTGATTTTCCTTAACTAATTAACTCAAGATGAATTAATTAATTAATTTACAAACTGCTGCTAAGATCAAATTCGAATTTTACATCAATATTTTAGTTTAGGGACTGACTAAAATAGGAGGGTATCCCGAAATGCTATTTATAGAATGCTATTTTTAGTACTTCCATTTTTCCATCCATTGTTGCTAAGATCAACACTGGCTGAACTGCTATTTATAGCAGTGCTATTTTTAGCAATTCTATTTTTAGCATTTCTTGTTGCTATTTTTAACACTTCCTCTCAACAAGAAAAGGATTATAAGTAACCCCAATCTTGTCTCTATGGAACTCGAACTTGCATTTTGACAATGCCTTAGTCAAAATATCTCCATCTGGTTCCTCGGTCAAAACATACAGCAACAACATGATCCTCTTGGCCACACAATCTCGAAGATGGTGATACCAGATATCAATGTGCTTGGACCTGTCATGAAAAATTGCATTCTCAAAGAGTTTGATACAACTCTGGTTATCATAGTAGAGCATTGTAGGATCCATCATCTGACCAAACAATCCCACTAGAATCTTCCGCATCCAAATGGCCTCACATGAAACCTGACTAGCAACCATGTATTCAGCCTCTGCTGAGATAAGTGCAACTGATCTCTATTTCCTGCTATACCACGAAACTACAACTGAAACAAGGTTGAAGATTCCTCCAGAAGTGCTCTTCTGGTCTGATAGAATCCCTGCCCAATCTGCATCTATGAAGCCCTAAAGCTTCACGCCCTCTATCCATCTGTACCATAATCCGAACTGAGATGTGCCTCTGAGGTATCTCAGCACATGCTTCGCTACCTTCGAAAACAGCTTGGTAGGCTGAACCATAGCTCGACTCAACTGGTTCACCGCAAAGCATAAGTCAAGTCGTGTGTTCACCAGATACATAAGTGAACCCACCATCTGCCGATAAACAGTAGCAGCTACTACCTCACCTGAAGTAGCATCGTCCTTCCTCCAATTCCCAGCTAGAGGAGTCTACATGGGCTTGCACTTTTCCATGTGAAAGTGCCTAAGTATCTCATTGGCATACTTTCCTTGAGACAAAAATACTTTCCCATCTTTCTTCCACACCTCCATGCCTAGAAAGTAGTGCATAAGGCCCATGTCCCTCATCTCGAACTCTCTTGCAAGGTCCTCCTTGCAAGACTGTATCATCTGACCATCACTTGTCAAAATCAGATCATCAACATAAAGAAAAATGATCAATGGTTTACCTTCTACCATGATCTGGTAAAGGTTCGCATCTTATTCACTCTTGGTGAAGCCCAAACTGGTGAAATAGTTGTCGATGCTAGTGTACCAAGCACAGGGTGCTTGCTTCAGCCCATACAAAGCCCTCTTGAGTCTGCATACATGCGACTCACAATCGAAGGTTTCGAAACCTTCTGGCTACTCAATGTACACCTCCTCCTCAATCTTCCCATTGAGGAATGATGTCTTCACATCCATCTGGTGGATCTTCCACCCCATCTAATCTGATAGTGCCAACATCGATCTAATCGATCAATACCTTTCTATGGGAGCAAAAGTCTCATCATAGTCGATCCCCTTGACCTGTGAGAAACCCCGGGAGATAAACCTTGCTTTATGTTTCTCAACACTGCCATCACCTGCCTACTTTACCTTATAAAGCCATCTGGAACTCACCACTGACTTGTCCTAAGGCCTTGGGACAACATCCCACACACTGCTCCGAATGATAGAGTCGTACTCCTCTACCTTTGCATCAACCCAGACTGGTTGCTGCACTGCCTCCTCGAATGAAGAAGGTTCAGTATCTACCACTTGGGTGACCTCCTCTGTCTGTGCTGAGAAGATGGTTGTCCCACATTCTCTCACGCATACAACATCAACCTGTCAGCTCCCCTTGAGTGTTTCCACCCATCTCTAGAAGTATCATCACGAGTGGATGTCTCCACTCCTGGATCCTCTGCATGTGGCTGCTTCACACCAATCTGAGGCTCCTCATCTTTAGGAACTGAAAGTTCCTCATTTGCATGCAACTTGAGCTTCCTCTGAAGTGATAAGTGCATGGCTTTCTGCTCATTGAACTTCAAATCCCTGCGTACCACGGTCCTCTGAGTGGATGGCAGGTACACTCAATAGTTGTGGGGTGTATCCATGTACCCCACAAGTATTCCCAACTCACTTGTTGGGTCTAGCTTCTTCCTGGCATCTTTGGTCACATGACAATAAACTGATGATCCAAAGATTCGAAAGTGACTTACATCATGTTGCTTCCTGGAATAGGCCTCCATAGGTGTCTTCTCTGCAAGTATACTATTGTATTGCATGCTTCATCCCACAAATGCAGTGGTAGGCTTTGGTCATGCAACATCACTCGAGCTGCTCCCACAATCGGTTTGTTCTTCCTTTCGGCCACCCCATTTTGCTGCGGGTTATGGGGTGCCGTCAATTCCCGTTTAATACCTTTTGCAGCACAAAAGTCTTTAAACTATTTTGAGACATACTCTCCACCATTGTCGCTATGCAAGGATTTTATTTTCTTTCTAGATTCTTTCTCTACCAAGGCTTTAAACTCACAAAACCTCAAGAAGGTTTGATCCTTCTTTTGCATAAAGTAGATCTAGAATTTATGAGAAAAATCATCAATAAAAATAACATAGTACCTTTGTTTAGTGGTGGAGGCTATAGAGAAGGGTCCACAAACATCTGAGTGAACTCACTCCAGGATTTCTCCAGCTCTATTGTCTCGATTTGGAAAGGAAGATTTCGCATACTTACCCAAGGTACAACCTTTGCATGTAGTCGTCTACTCAAGTTTTCCCTTGGGTAATCTGGTAAACATTTTGCTACATGATCTTCAGGGCTCCATGGTGCAAGTGGCCCAATCTTCTATGCCATAGCTCACCAATATCTTGGCTCCACACCATCTCAGCTTTGGAACTCAAAGTAGCATAGTTGCCTACCTCCAGTTTATAGAGATTCTTGACTTGAATCCCTATTTGCTTTGTCTGTCCAGTACTAATATTCCTGAGGAATACCTTTCCTTTACTTAAGATTACATCATAGCCTTTATCTTCTAGCATAGTGACAGACACAAGATTCTTCTTCAGAACTGGTACATACTTTACATCATTCAAGGTGAGGGGAGCTCCATGCCCCCTCTGAAACAAAAATGTACCTTCACCTGAAACATGGTACTTTCCATCATCACCCATCTCGATCAGTATCTGGAGATCCTTCTCCTCCAAGGTACTAAAAATATTCTTGTCACTTGACATGTGGAATGAAGCTCCACTGTCCAGGTACCACACACATCCCACCATGGATGAAAACATGCATGCGATAACTGAGAAATCCAGCTCAAACTATGAGGCTAGTGTATCACCATCAAATCCCTTTGAGGAACCCTTCTTGGATTTCTTCTCTGGACAATTTGTAGCATAATGGCCCACTTCATGACAGTCAAAGCATTGCACTTTCGATTTTTCAATCTTCTTCCAACCATGGGAAGAACCGGATTTGGGATGGGATGCCTTCCCTTTCCCTTTCCCTTTCCTCGCCTTACCTGCTAAGGCTAGATTTTCCTCATGATCTTGCTTCTATGAGGATCCATCTCTGGTGCTTCTTCTGATTTCCTCCTGCATCAGATCCGACCAAAGTCGTTCCTAATTTCGTAGTTTTTCTCTTCCATTAACCAAGTCCTAGTAGCTATGCCACCTCTTAGGAAGACCGAGGAGTGAAAGAATCACCATGTCATCATCAACGGTAGTGATCCCTACACTTCCAAGCTCATCCCTATAGGTGGTGAGCTTGTTCAGATATGTAGAGATTACGTTGCCCTTTTCACACTTGATCTTATGAAGCTTGTCTTTCAGCGCCAACTTCCTCTGATCGCTGCTATTCTGATATAAATCTTTCAATGTTTTCAACATAAAAAATGGTGTCTTCTTCCCATGGAGGCTCGAGACAATGTGGTCTCTAACTCCCTCCAGGATGATTCTCCTTGCTCTGGCCATACATTTCTTCCATTCCGCCAGTTGAGTAGCATCAGATGTCTTGGGGACTTCTTAATGAATGAAGTCCTTTAGACTATTATCCTCTAATACTACCTCCATGCAATCCTTCCAGGCTATATAATTCAAGCTGCCATTAAGGGCATACTCGAGTCTTAAACCACTGAACACCATAGCTGAAATAGAGATGTGATAAGAACTCGATTTCTATATTCAGGAACCAAACTTCGAACTTTTACTTCTTGTAGACTGTTCTTTGCCTTGATCACCTTTGCTTTGATACCTTGTAAAAATTCCCACTGTAGATCAATAGATTATGCAATATACTAAAACACAATAGAAGATCTACTTCTACAACACTTTGCAGAAGCTTAATTGAATTGAGCAAGATCAAGATAACACATATAACTAGGAATGAGAAATCAATCACACATAACACAGAAGAAATCTCATGGGGAAAGCCTCAGCCTAAAACCCCAACTCTGTATTATTATACAAGTGGAAATCTTGTTCGAGTTACAAAAATAATCAGCTCTCAAGCTATCCTGCTCACTTTGCAATCAAACAATACATCTGAAAGACTAAATAGACATAGTATATGTCCATCTCAAGCCCTCCAAGCCTCCTATTTCCTTGCACAATTTTTCTTGGGGTCCAATGATGTCACATGTGTGAATTGGCCTCATCACACTCACTAAACCTGAAGAAGTAACTGCACAATCCTCAAGGAAAGAATTCCTTCTGCATGCAAGGAGTATTCACAATGGAATATTCTAGCAATTGATAGTACACTTCCCCTCCATCTTATCTCAACTGGGTCTCTATCTGAACTGACATGCATGAGTTATTTATGAGAGAATACTTAGTTATCTGAAGTGCAGTAGTTACATGCATGCAACCATTAACTAACTAAACTTACATTAATTCAAAAAACTGTTTGAATTAATCTAATTGGACTTGACTCAATTAACTAAGTCAACTAATTACAACTCAATATTACAACTCATCCTTATCTCTTTAACTGGTGGATAAATTCATCAATTAATGGAGAAACTGTTGCATGTCCCCACATAGACTTCAAGTTTAATTTTCCTTAACTAATTAACTCAAGATGAATTAATTAATTAATTTACAAACTACTGCTAAGATCATATTCGAATTTTACTTCACTATTTTAGTTTAGGGACTGACTAAAATAGGAAGGTATCCCGAAAGGCTATTTATAGAATGTTATTTTTAGCACCTCCATTTTTCCATCCATTGTTGCTAAGATCAACACTGGCTGAACTACTATTTATAGTAGTGTTATTTTAAGGAATTCTATTTTAGCATTTCTTGTTGCTATTTTCAACAAATACCACATGCCAAAAAATCATATCTTATTTCACAATCTAAATATTTTATAACAATATGACAAGATTTTTAACCATCGATATTCACCCCCACTTTACCATGGATATTATTAACTTGTAAAGAGGCTTTGTTACAATACCATGGGCCAATATCATGCCTTATCAATACCACATGCCCAAAAACCATAACTTATTTCATAAAAAAATTATTTTAATTTAATTTAATTTTATAACATTTTTTGTTTGAAGCTAATAGGAAAAGGGTTGTAATTAGTTTTGAGATATATATAAACCCTCTATCTTCACAACTACTAAAATTATTCCCATATAAATCAAATTAATGTTTTAATAAAATTAAAAATGAGAATACTTTTGTATTTAAAGATGTGAAATTTATATAATACAAATATTAGTAAGAACCAACATAGACCTATCTTAACTAAGGATTCTAGTGATGATAGCAAGAAAAGTGAAGGGAAGAAAGGGGGAGGGAGATAGTGACAATGATGGAGGGTGGAGAGAGAGAGTGAGAGAGTGATGGGGGGAGACAGAGACAAGGAGGTGGGAAGAGAGAGAGGGAAGAGAGAGAATAAGGGAGTGGGGGAGAGAGATATGGAGTTTGAGGGGGAGAGAGAGGGGGGAAAGAGGTAGAGAGAGAGGGAGGAAAGAACTAAGGCATAGGGAGATAGAGGTGGAGAGAGAGGGAGGAAAGAACTAAGGCATAGGGAGATAGAGGTGGAGAGAGAGGGAAGAAAGAACTAAGGCATAGGGAGATAGATGTGGAGAGAGAAGGAGTGACAAGGGATAAATGGATATAGAGAGAGGGAGAGAAGAGAGGAGGGGAGAGAGAGAATAGGTGGGGATAAATATAGGGAGAGAAGGGAAGGAGAGAGAGAGGGAGGCACAAACATGGAGGGAGGAGAGAGAGAGAGAGAGAGTGATGAGGCGGGACAGAGGGAGGTGAGAGAGAAAGGGAGAGAGAGGACTAAAAGAGAGGAGAGAGAGATGAAGTTAGAGGGGAAGAGAGAGGGAAGGAAGAAGACAGACATAGAGGGAGAAAGGTAGACAAAGAGAGCGAGTGACAAGGGAGCGATGGAGAGAGGAAATAAAGAGGGAAGAGAGAGAGGTAGAGAGGAAGAGGGAGGGAGAGAGAGAGAGATATGGACAGAGAGTGTATATGTTTTGGGGGTGAGATAGAGCAAGGGAATAAGAAAGAGACACATAGATACAAATATAGATATTATATAGTATTATATAACCAACCTAGGTCCATCTTAACCTGGATCTATCAAGCACCAAGAAAGAGGTTTGCACATAGAGAGATTGGATCACTCTAGGCACTTAATAGATCCGCGTTAAGATGGATCTAGGTTGGCTTAATAAGTTTGTAGATGTATTTGATAACTAACAATTTTTTTATAGTTATGTTTGAAAACAATTTTTCCATATTTGGTGTATTTATCATAATAATAATAATCTAATTTTAATTTAATTTTAAGCTTACCTTTTTTATGCAATGATTTTGTTGTTAGTTTATAGAGATAGACATGTTATACTTTTGGAATTTGGAAAGGAAACACGTTCTCTTAACTTGGCTGTATTGAAAAGATTTAAGTGTAAGAAAGAAACATGCCCTCTTAACTTGGTTGTATTAAAAACATAAGTGTTCTTGTATACTAGGTGGGTGCAAACAAGAGAGAGTATATGGTAAGTGAATTAAATAGTTAAAAATAAATGTTAGTTAATGAGAAAGTTACAAAAATATAACAAATAGGCTAGGGTTAGGATATTACTGTTTTGGGACATCTAAAGTTGAAGGTACATTTTATGGAGGTCTAGTCTAAGCCCTTGGGTGTAGGGCACATATTATGGGTATCTTGGACTTTTGATGTGTCTTAGTGGTGTCAACTAGTGGTGGAGTGTCCAACCAATGAGTAGCCAAAGTTTTTCATTTACAAGGTCGACATCAATCAAGTATTCTCCCTCTCTACCCAACTGTAAGATGAGGAGTGTGCATAATGGACTTATTATTGTAACAAATTGCAAATATTTGATTATCTTTAAGTTCAAGGGCTTGAAGTGGCTTCCTCAACCTACAAATCTTTAAAGGAACTGTGTTTTTCAATTAAACCCTTGTGGTCAAGGAGATGCAAAAGAGGAAGGCGTTATGGCTATTTTTAAGGGGTTGTAATGACCCTCGTCTTGTGGTAAATATGTAGATATGATGCTACTAGTCTTGATCTTGTTACATTCACATATATAATGTAAATATTCTCCAATCACCTTGCATTGTGTAAATATGATAAATATTTTGTGGTTACCCTGATGTACATGTTGAAGTTCCACTTACATGATTATGGGAAGCACTTCTTAGTTATCCTTGCACACATGGGAAATATCATAACTACTCTATGCGATAAAAACACCTAGTAATATTTTCACACTAAACACTATACAATAAACTTAACCCTAATATCTTAGTGAAGAACAAGAAAATAGCTAGACTTTGAAAGGGTTTCTGGATTGACTGTTAGTGAAACTCATTGCAGTTATGTGTGCTAATGTGTGGTGAGTGTTAGTGAGTGCTAGGGAAACACAAGGGAGCATTAGGTCAAAATGCATGGAAATGAATAAATAAGAGTGTTTGACAGGGAGTGTCAATGAATTCTAAGTGTGGTAAGAGGGGAGTGACATGGCATGCTAAGCAGTGCTAAGTCATTATAACATGCCAGAGCGACATGCAACCAATATGTGCTAGGTGCCAAGGTGTGCCAAATAGTGCTAGGAAGTATTATGGAGCATTAGGGAAACACAAGGGAGCACTAGGTGAAAATAATGCATGCAAATGAACGATTAAGAGTTTGTGGCAGGAAGTGTCAGTGATTTCAGGGTGTGCTAAGGAGGGAGTGACAATGTATGCTAGGCAGTGCTAAGGCATTCTAAAGGCCATGGAAACATGACAAGATGTGATAGGTGCTAAGGTGTGCCAATGCATGCCAGGGAGAGTTAGGGAGTGTCAGTGAAAAACAAGGAAGCACTAGTTCCAAATGCATGGAAATGAATGAATAAGAGTGTGTGACATGGATTCTCAATGAATTCTAGGTGTGCTAAGGATGGAGTGACAAGGTATGCTAGGTAGTTCCAAGGAATGCTAGAGTGCCAAGGAGACATGCAAAGATGTGCCAAGTCCTAGGGTGTGCCAATGTGTGTTAGGGAGTGCCATGAGAACACAAGGGAGAACTAGTTCAAATTGCATGGAAATGAATAGATAAGAGTGTGTGATAGGGAGTTTCATCAAATTCGAATTGTGTTAAAGAGGGAGTGACAAGGGTATATGCTAGGCAATGCCAAGGCATGCTAGAGTGTCAAGGCATGTTAGCGAGTGGGAGGGTTTGTTAGGGAGTGGAAAATAATGCCAAGGAATGCAGGGGATGATAATTTGTGCCATGTAGTGCCAATGGATTGTTATACGTGCCAGATGTTATGCCATGTGAAGATGTAAAATATGTTGCTTTGTTGTTTTATGGCCAATGTTGGATGTGAGCCTTGACTTGGTAACTTGTTAAGTGGGATGAGTTAATATTGGACATGAGAAACCTAAGATGATTTAGAGTCCATTAGGGGAAAGAAGCAGAGTCTAGTTGTAGTAAATGTAACTCGGTAAAGTTGTTGTAGTTGAGGCAGGACTTGGTTGGGTTCGTAAGTCTAAAAGAAAATAAGGATAGTTATGAGGGAATGATAATTAAGGAGTGCCATGGCATGCCAAGGAATGAAAACGGGTGTTGACATATGCCTGATAGTGTCAATGCATGTCAAGGAGTGTTTGGGAGTGTCAGGGAATCATAAGGGAGAACTAGGTCAAAGTTCATTGAAATGAATAAATAAGAGATTATGCCAGGGAGTGTCAATGAATTCTAGGTGTCCCATGGATGAAGTGTGTTAGAAAAATTTCATATTAGGACTTGTAGCAGGAAAGCCTATGATTGTGATAAGAGGATGGAAAATTCAGTTTGAGACAAAGGGAGACTTTGGTCTAGGCACAACATTATTTTTTCAATGACTTGGTTGGGTTCCCAAGTCACAAAAAAAGTAAGGTTATCTATGAGGGCATGAAAACTAGGGAGTGCAAAGGTGTGCAGGGAATTTTAGGAAGTGCTAACACATGTTATAAAGATCCATGGAATGTTAGGCATGTCAAGACATGTCAAGCGCTAAGGCATGACATTGTGCTAGGTTTTAGGATGTGGCGCCAACACATGCTAGGGATTGCCAAGGAAACACAAGGGAGGACTCGTTTCAATTACATGTAAATGAATGAATGCGCCTGTGTGATAGGGAGTGTTAACAAGTTATAGGTGTGCTAAGGAAGGAGTGACAACGTATGATAAGGAGTGCCAATAGACAATAGAGAGCTAAGAAATCATACTAAGATGTGACAAGTGCCATGGTATGCCGATGTGTGATAAGGAGTGTTAGGGAGTGCTAGGGAAACACAAGGGAGCACTAGGTCATAACACATGGAAATGAAGGAATAAGAGTGTGTGGCATGGAGTGTTAGTGAGTTCCAAGTGTGTTAAGGAGGAGTTACAAGGAATGCTTGGCAATGCTAAGGAATTCTAGTGTTCTAGGGCAACATGCGGCCAAGATGTGCCAACGTCTGTAAGGAAGTGTCAGTTGGGAGTGACAGGGAAACACAGGGGAGAACTATGTCAAATGAATGGAAATGAAAAAATAAGAGTTTGTGATTAGAAGTTTCATTGAGTTCTAGGTGTGCTAAGAACAAATAGACAAGGTATGTTAGGCAGTGTTAAGGCATGCTAGAGGCTAGGGCGACATGCCAAGATGTCATAGGTGCTAGGGTGTAACAACACGTGTCAAGGAGTGATAAGGAGTGCTAGGGAAACATAAGGGACAACTAGGTAAAAATGCATGGAAATGAATGAATAAGAGTTTGTGACCAAGACTGTCAACAATGTCTAGGTGTGCTAAGGAGAGAGTGACAAGGTATACTATGTAGTTCCAAGGAATGCTAGAGTGTTAAGGCGATAGGCCAAGATGTGTCAAGTGCTAGGGTGAGCTAGGGAGTGTTACGGGGTGTAAAGGAAATATAAGGAAGAACTAGTTCAAAATGCATGGAAATTAATGAAAGAGTGTGTGAGAGGGAGTTTCAATGAGTGCTAGGTGTGTTAAGGAGGGAGTGACAAGGTTATATACTAGGCAATGCCAAGGTATGTTAAACTACTCAGGCATGTTAGGAAGTGCCACGGTGTGCTAGGGAGTGTAAAAGCATGCCACATAGTTCCAAGGCATTCTAAGACATGTTAGGTGCTATGGCATGTCAAGATGTAAATTGTGTTTCTTAATTGTTTTAGACCAAGGTTGGATGTGATGAGACTTGTTTTGGTAACTTGTTAAGTGGGATGAGTGAGATTGTACCTGAGTACGCTAAGATTAGTTACAAGTAGTTCTTAGGTGAACAAGGCATATGTTTAATTTCCATCACACATGAGAATCCGGGTTTGGCCTTAGAATTTTTTATGTGAACATACTCAAGTGCCAGAAGACATCTACTATGCAGAATGAAATCTGCCATGAAAGAAAAAGTAATGGATTGAGTGCACATAGTTTAGGGTCTTCACATGTTCATATGTTAATGCTTATTATTGTGATATACAATAGCCATTTATATCTCTGGTGTAAGACTCCTTTGGAAATTCTATCCAACAACAACATCTCTATGGTAAAAGGTGTATTATCAAAGGTTTCTCCATCAAAAATAGCAACCAAAAGGGACCTTACTGTGCACACAGATGAAGAATTAAGAATATTGTTATCTATGAGTGCTGATGTGGAGGTATGGTACAAAATTACATAGGCAACGAACCTTTTTGTTCAACCAATCAAGATCTAAAAAGGAAAATGTGTGATTATATATACATGTGTGATAGTATTTGGAGAAATGCTAGCCTAACCTACAAATTTGTTGACATTTTACTAGAGCTGACTTATAATTGTTCCTAAATTTAATAAACATATAAAATAGGACTGACTTTTCAATACAAAATATAAATTGATAGGAACATGGTCAAATTGTGAAAGTGTAAAAATTGGTATGGTTTAAAGGGACCGATCCCTTTGAAAAGTATTAAATGTGGTAATGAAGATTGAGCCTCGTTCTAGAACCCCTTTGAGTATCCATCTTAGGAATTGGTGTAGGTTGCAACAATTTAGAATAATTTTTGTAGCAGTGATCTCAACACTTGTATAGTGACATAGGGTTGGAGTTGGCCTGTCAAAGCTAATTGGTCTACTTTGGAACTTCTCTAGGGTGATGCCTTAGATGATTTGGAGTACGAGGGCATGATTTGATATTTAGTTTGCATTGAAGAAGCTTTGAAGGCTAAATACTGTAGAAAAACCCCTTGTTCTGAATAGGGAAGAACATGCCACTGAAGAAAGTAACAACAAGTACACAGATTTGAAACTCAAATCACATGACTATTTATTATTCTTTGAAACAAGAAATAACTAAAAATTTCAAACACTACTATTCAATGTTCCTTTAGTCTAGAAGGTACAATGAATCTGGAAACATGTACAACAATGTCTCATCTTTCTTAACTCCTAATCCTAGTGCACCTTCCTTACATGGATAGACAAGACAATTAAAGTCTGCCGCTAGTGAATATGATATGGGATATGCAAACATTCTTCCTTAGCTAAGGCTGCGAATTAATAACTATAGAAGTTCTCCTTTTAACTATGCATGCAAAAACTAAATAAAGCAAAGATTTTCGCTACTCCAAGTGCCAAAAACGAATCCGCTGCCTAAGGTAAGTGCTTTGCCCAAAACAAGATATTAAGGACTAAGAAACTTTGTTTCTTCCTTCAAGAGAGGTGTATGCAAAACAAAACTAAGCTATCATGCATTATCCTCCAAATTAATTCACCTTTAATAGAAGTCTTTTGCCCAGGAAAAGATAGGAGACCAATATCCAACAGAATTCGCTGACCAGCCAGAGACCTTTGTGCTCAAACAACGAGATAATAAGGGAATGTCAACTAGGGTGTAATATTTCACCACTGAAATTGACAAGAGATAGAAGGGGTAAAAAACTATCAGACCTAATGCTCAAGAACAAATGAATTAATCCACACTTTGTGATCCAAAATGAATGCAATCCTTCTTTATTTATAGATTTTCCATAGGGGTTTCATATTCTTATGTGATTGAGTAAACCTTACTCCAAACCCCAAATTTGGGTTTTTTAAGCCCAGTTTCCCCAAAAATTTCCCAACAATGGGTATTTTGGGGTTTTTTTCCCTTTATGGAGGACTATAGTCTACGGGGATGGATAGGATATTACGTCCCATTCATCCTAAATTTGTAGAGGACGTTAGATGGCACCTAATGAAAGAAACAATGCTTTAGTTTAGGAGGTAATAACTAAATGCTTATTTCTTTCCACATATGACATACATATTGCAAAAATGATCATGGGGTACAAATACTACAAAAGGCCTAAATCTTACTAGCATTGTCATAGTTGAAGAATAAAAACCCTTTCAGGTGAAACAAGGTCAGTACCACATACTACAAGCACAAATGAAAAATTCAGAAACAATATACTTATTCAATGAGAGAATGATGAATCATATTAGTGCACTTCAAATTTAATATCTCTTGAGTTGCAGTGTCAATCAAAATTTCTCAGGTTGGATCATAATTAACTACTCAATGTTGTTTTCGGTCCAATTTGGCGAAAAGTTGGAGCTCTCGATGACAACGAGATGTTCAGGCTTTTTATAAGGGAGCTCTGCTATACTTTTTAACATACAAGCCATTCATTCTAGTGGAGGAGATATAAAGAAGCCTTTAATAAGGACCTTTCCAAGATCAATTTGGAGGAAAATCCATTTTCAAATCTTAAACATAGTTCTATATTCAAACAAGAGTAGTCATTTTTCAAAAAAAATATTAATTCCCAAGAAATTGGAGCCAAGCTGATGTGTTGACCATTTATTATTCTATTGGACAAGGAAGCATTTAGGAAAAGTCCTTGGCCCTTTGATCTAGTATTGGATGTAAATCTCTCGATTAGAAATGTAATAAGAGATGTAGTTTATATTAAGGAAAAGGGAAAAAGTAGAGGAACAGTTAATAATTATCTCTGAAAAACTCTCAATAGAATCCTAACGTACTTGAAATGGAAAAGGATATCTCCATGGTTATTTTTTGCTTTAGAAAATTTGATAATTTCCATGATTGAAGCATGTATTCATGCCTTGAAAGAAGCTCACAAATGCTTTTGAATTGGTTGAAGAAAAGAAAATGTGCAAAGTTACACTCACATAGAGGTATGGAAAAAAAGGTATGTGGAGCTTATTATCCCAGAATCCAAACAAAGAATGGAAAGAAGGTGAAAAAACCAAGTCAAAAGGTATGTGTAGCTTTTGTCATGCAGAGGTAGGTGTTAACTCCACACTCTACAGTGAAGGCTTTGCAGTGCAAGTGACAAAAAGGTTTGCATCTAGAACTTTGGATTAAAAGGAGTGGAGCTTGATGCTATATGTCCTCTATTACCCCATTTTTTGTATGAGTTACAAGAGATAAAAATAATGAGATACGGGAGATACAGAGTAGATACTATTGTTATTCAAATTTAATAAAAAATATTACTATGTCTTCCTCGACATAAAAGAAACATCTTCCATAAAATATTTTCTCCATGAACCTAATTTAAAATGAATCTCTTCCATTGATGCGCCCAGCCGCAAATAGAAACGATGCCGATGGGCCAATTTCAGTTTAGAAAATTCACAATTAGTTTCAATTGTAAGATCTCCTATTTTCAGTTCAGATTTCAGTTACAAGCAGTGAAACAAGACTCGCCAATCAATTGCGATTAATCACGAGTCAGAATCTGCTTGCTCTCCAAATGATTCGATCTAAATATTTGTGAGTCAAACTCACGTTGACCAAGTTTAACTCATGGTCAATGCAAGTTTTTCAAGTTTAGGTATGCCGCATTGCTAAAAACTAAACGTCAGTCATTCCAATTTTTTTTTTTCATTTCTCAGGCCCAAAAATCATATGTAGAGACCTTCAGTAATCAATCACTACTCACTATTACACAGTCTAGACATAATATCGAAGAATCGCCAAGGTGAGCCTAAGTCCAAACTCTATATCAAGTAGTTGCCAATGTGTGCTCTATCCATACTCCATATCAACCCTTGGGCAGTCGTGCCTCACCTTCAGCGTGTGTTACCTTTAGGCTTAGCCACTTCACTATTCAACAGTCAAGGTACATTGGAACTTGGCTTAAATAATATGTATATGAATATATTTAAGTTTCAATGTCGTTTCCAATGGAAAGTTTCAAGTTTCACTATTTAGCAATCGAATGTTTGGCGTATTCCTTTGGTTATGACTTTTCAACCCTATAAATGGGGCTTAAATAGATTTTAAAAATGCACTAAGAAATGGTTTCATACCAACCATCGACCAAGTCATCAAGCATTCCTTCCTTGGTCGATGTCTTGCTAACTTCAAAGGCTTTAACCATGCATTCACAACTTTGGGTATTTTTGTTCTTCCAGAATTTGTTATTGATGTATTGGTTCAGTTGTCTTATGCTAAACGAACTTGCAAATTCAAGATTACAATGCAATATATGTTGATAATATTTCCTTTAGGTAGCATTTCCTCATATATACCTAATTGTGTTTCAAGGTCATAATGATATATTAGGTCGAAATGTGCTTGTGTTGCTGGACAGAATCCTCTTTGATCCTTAACAAAACCTCATATCCTTTAAAACCAACCCTCTTTTTTGCGAAGTTATATATGGAATTTTTAATTTTAATTTTTTTTGTATTTTATAGGAGCCAAATTAAATACAAGGCACAACTCCAAATCTAAACGGAAGCCACAATTTAAACACAAGTCCAAAACAACAACAATGCCAAGGGAGAAGGAATTTTCTTGGCCTTTTTGTGACAATATTCTTGGAGACTCTAAGCTCCTTTGTAAATTTTTCAAAGTGAAATGTAGTGGAGGCATTTATAGATTCAAGTACCACCTTGCACAAATACCCGACCATGATATAGGTCTCTGCAAAAATGTTGATAAAAATGTCAAACACCAAGAAACCTTGGCCATTGATATGTTGATTTAGCATAACGCAAAGAAAGAAAAGAAAAAAAAAGAAATAGGAACTCCTAGAGTTGACAATTTTTCTTCCACTACCCCATTGTCATCTCCCTCTGTTGAATCCTCTATGCAGTTCCCAAGTTTCCCACACATGCCTTCGAGTCCAAGTCAAACTCAAGGCCAAATGAATCCTCCTACATTCAACATTGGAGGTGGAAACAGAAACACCTTTTTTTCTCCCTGCACAAAACCCGGTTCCCAACCTACCTTGGATACCACTGGTTGGAAAAAAATATCCATAGTCAGGTAAGGAAGGCCATTGCTAACTTTTGCTACTATTTTGACATATCTTTTCACTATGCCATAAGTCCTTATTGGTAAGCTATGATTGATGCATTTTCTGTTGTAGGTCCAGGGTGTAGAGATTCCCACTGTAGATTAACAGATTATGCAATAGACTAAAGAAAAATACAAGATCTACTTCTACAAAAAACTTTTCGGAAGCTTAATTGAATTGAGAAAGATCAATGAGAACACATATAACTAAGAAATGAGAAATAAATCACACATAACATAGAAGAAATAACCCGGGGAAAGCCTCAGTCTAAACCCACAATCTCTGTATTATCATACAAGTGGAAATCTTGTTCAAGTTACAAAAAGAATCGGCTCTCAAGCTATCCTACTCTCTCTACAATCAAACAATGCACATCATAAACTGAATAGACAGTGTATATGTCCTCGTCAAGGCCTCCAAGCCTCCTATTTCCTTGCGTAGTTTTTCCTGCGGTCCAGTGCTACCACATGTGTGAATTCCCACCTCCCACTACTCACTTGGCTCAAAAACAACTGCACAAACCTGAAGGAGATAATTCCTTCTACATGGATGAGTTTCCTATATAGGAAAAATCCTCCAATTGATAGTACATTGTCCCTTCCTCTGATCGCAACTAGGTCTCTATTTGAACTGACATGGATGAGTTATTTATGAGAGAATATTTAGTTATCTGGAGAGCAGTAGTTACATGCATGCAAGCATTAACTAACTGAACTCACAATTAATTCAACAAACTGTTTGAATTAATCTAACTGGACTTGACCTAGTTAACTAAGCCAACTAATTAGAACTCAATATTACAACTCATCCTTATCTCTTTAATTGATGAATAAATTCCTTAATTAATGGAGAAACTATTGCATGTCTCCACATAGACTTCATGTTTGATTTTCTACAACTAATTAACTCATGGTGAATTAATTAATTATTTACAAACAGCTGCTAAGTTCAAATTAGAATTTTTACTTCTCTATTTTAGTTTAGGGACTAACTAAAATAGGAATCCATCCCGAAATGCTTTTTATAGAAATGCTATTTTTAGCACTTCCATTTTTCATTCCTTGTTTCTATGTCCAACACTCGAACCCAAACTACTATTTATAGAAGTGCTATTTTTAGCACTTCTATTTTTATAATTTCTTGTTGCCATTTTCAACACTCCCTCTCAACAAGAAAGGCGTTCAACTCGAACCTGATCCTGAACCTTTGGAATGTTCTACATGCAACACTTCTCCCAAGTTTGTTGCTCCAACGACTCTAAAAACAAAAAAAATCTCCCAACTGACCTCCCTGTTGGGCTAGAAACATCCTCTAATGCTAAAGCGTCCTCTGCCGCTAACAAGTTCTCCCTCTGTGACCTCTAAACTGCTGCAACACTCCACACATATCACACCATTCCACACCTCTCTATGCCATCCTGCACTGGTGCAACACTCATGTGCCTCTCGTATTGTTGTAGCGTACTAGCTCTGCACTATCTTGGGATTCCTGCACTGTAGCTCTCTCTGCCGCTCCATCCGCATCTGTCTCTACCCACTCAGCCAGTCCACCTACTCCTTGTTGGGGCTCCTGTAGTAGGGTCTAATCAAAGAGTTTGGATACCTCAATGAGCCTACCCCTATTCCAGCCTTCTTGGGATTGTCACTCCACATCACCCCACCTCCAACCTGGAGGTATGGATGAATGTGATCCCTCTACCCACTTGGGTGGAAATTTCCCCCTACTGGAAGTCTCTGCATAAGTGGATGCCTCCACTATATCTACTCTCAGCTTCCCCAGTTATGGCTATTCCACAAATTCCTGAAGCTGCTTCACGAATCGTAGCTCCTCCACAATTATCTGAGACTTCTCCTGTGGCTGCATGTTGAGAGGTAATGTACGCTCCCTCTCAACCACCAAGTCTCCAGCAATTGCCTTTCTCCTCAAGGCTTTGCATGCATCTTGAACCTCAAGAGCATATATGTTCTTGACTCGTGAACGAATTTTCTTGACCTATCTCGTGGTGATGTGTCGAAGGAAATCCTTTCCCTTACTCAAGACTACATCATAGCCTTTACCTTCCAGCGTTGTGATCGACACCAAATTTTTCCTCAGTCCTGGTATGTACTTGAAATCAATCAAGTTAATGTGAGCTCCATGCTCCCTCTGAAAAACAACTGTGCCTACACCTGAGACACCATATTTTTCATCATTACCCATTGCTACGAGTATCTGGAGATCTTTCTTATCCAAGGTATTGAATAAACTCTTGTCATCGGTCATGTGGAAAGAAGCTCCACTGTCAAGAAACCAACCACTTCCCACCATGGATGAAACCATGCATGCAAAAACTGTGAAATCCAACTCGAACAGTTAGGCCAGTGCCTCACCTTCTGATCCTCCCAAGGATCCCTTCTTGGATTTCTTCAGTGGATAATTTGTAGCAAAATGGCCCACCTCATGACAATGAAAGTATCGCAGTTTCGATTTGTCAAACTTCTTCCCACCATAGGAAGAACTTGATTTGGGATGAGAATCCTTCTCCTTCCCTTTCTTTGCCTTACTCGCTAAGGCGTAATTTTGTTCATCCCCCTTGGATGAGGAGCCATCTCTGTGCTTCTTCTTATATCGTCCTGCATCAAATCCGACCAAAGTCATTCCAAATCTAGTAGTTTCTCTCTTCCATTTACCGAGTCTTGGTAGCTATGCCAGCTCTTAGGAAAACGAAGGAGAGCAAGACTCACCATGTCATCATCGGTTGTCATGATCCCCACACTTCCAAGCTCATCCCTGCAGGTGGTGAGCTTGTTCAGATATGTAGAGATCGTGTCACCCTTTTCACACTTGATCTTATGAAGCTTGTCTTTTAGCGCCATCTTCCTCTGATTGTTATTGTTTTGATGTAGATCTTTCAATGTTTTCCTCATCGAAAACTGTGTCTCCTTCCCATGGAGGCTCAAGGCAATGTGGTCTCAAACTCCCTCTAGGAGGATTCTCCTTGCTCTAGCCACACATTTCTTCCATTCAGCTAGTTGAGTAGCATCAATCGACTTGGGGACTTCTTGATCAATGAAGTCCTTTAGACTATTATCCTCTAATACTACTTCCATGCGATCCTTCCTGGCTATATAACTCGAGCTGCCATCAAGGGCATGCTCAAGTCTTAAATTGCTAAACGCCATTGGTGAAATCGAGATGTGATAAGAACTCGATTTCTATATTTAGGAACCTCAAACTTCGAACTTCTCCCTTCTTGTATACTATTCTTTGCTTTGATCACCTTTTCTCTGATACCATGTAGAAATTACCACTGAAGATCAACAAATTATGCAATAGACTAAAGCAAAATACAAGATCTACTTCTACAAAAAACTTTGCGGAAGCTTAATCGAATATGAGAAAGATCAATGAGAACACATATAACTAAGAAATGAGAAATAAATCACACATAACATAGAAGAAATAACCCGGGGAAAGCCTCAACCTAAAACCCCAATCTTTGTATTATCATACAAATGGAAATATTTTTCAAGTTACAAAAATAATAAGCTCTCAAGCTATCCTTCTCTCTCTGCAATCAAACAATACAACTCACAGACTTAATAGACACCATATATGTCCTCCTCAAGCCCCCCAAGCCTCCTATTTCCTTGCGTAGTCTTTCTTGGGGTCCAGTGCTTCCACATGTGTGAATTCCCACCTCACACTGCTCACTTGGCTCAGAAATAACTGCACAAACCTGAAGGAGATAATTCCTTCTCCATGATGAGTTTCCTATATAGGAAAAATCCTCTAACTGATAATACATTGTCCCTTCCTCTGATCTCAACTGGGTCTCTGTCCGAACTGACATGCATGAGCTATTTATGAGAGACTATTCAATTGTCTAGAGAGCAGAAATTACATGCATGCAAGCATTAACTAATTGAACTCACAATTAATTCAACAAACTGTTTGAATTAATCTAACTGGACTTGACTCAATTAACTGAGCCAACTAATTAGAACTCAATATTACAACTCATCCTTATCTCTTTAATTGATGGATAAATTCCTCAATTAATGGAGAAACTATTGCATGTCTCCACATAGACTTCATGTTTGATTTTCTACAACTAATTAACTCATGGTGAATTAATTAATTATTTTACAAACAGCTGCTAAGATCAAATTCAAATTTTTAGTTCTCTATTTTAGTTCAGGGACTAACTAAAATAGGAATCCATCCCGAAACACTATTTATAGCAATTCTATTTTTAGCACTTCCATTTTTCATTCGTTGTTTCTATGTCCAACACTGGAACCCGAACTGCTATTTATAGCAGTGTTATTTTTAGTACTTCTATTTTTAGCATTTCTTGTTGCCATTTTCAACACAGGGTTCAAATCTCCCTCATTAGATAGAATTAGGACAAATTTGCTATTATAAAGTGTTGAAGATGCCACGCTTGTGCTATCTGAGTTTCGTTCGTCATGGGTAGAAACAGGGTGCATGATCATGAGTGATGGATGGACAGATTAGAGGAATAGAACTTTAATAAATCTCCTTGTATCTTGTCCAGTAGGTACAATGTTTCTCAAATCAGTGGATGCCTCAGACAAGGTTAGGACTGCACAACTTATTTGTAAAATGATGGAGGAAGTCGTTCAAGAAGTGGGAGAAGAACATGTTGTACAAATTGGCACCGAAAATGCAACTAATTATATGGTTGCTAGTATACTTTTTGAGATTAGGCACCCCACTATTTTTTGGACCTATTGTGTTGCCCATTGTATAGATTTAACGCTTGAAGACATTGGTAAGCTTCATTGGATACAGGAGGTTGTGGAGAAGGAAAAATCCATAACCAAATACCTATACAACCACATTATTGTCCTAAACACCATGAGAAAATACATTGAAGGTAAAGAAATTGTTCGACCTACAGTGACTAGATTTGCAACAAATTTCATATCTTTTTAATTTGTGGTTGAGCAAAAGATAAATGTGAAGAGGATGTCCTCGGGACCTAAGTGGATGACATCTAAACATTCCAAGACCCTTGAAGGCATTGAAGTTGTTGCACTTGTGTTTAATGATGGTTTCTGGAAAGATGCCGAAGAGATTATTGTTGTGATGGAGTCCCTTGTTAGAGTTATCAGGTACTTCAAGTCTATTAACTTTCTCATGTTTTAAATTCCATTTCAAGATTCTTTCTATTTTCAATGTTTCATATTAATTTAAATTTGAAATATTGAAATTTCATGATGGTTGATGGTGAAAAAGCTGCTATGGGTTACATTTATGAGGCAATGGATCTCGCAAAGGAGGTCATCAAAAGAAGATATGGGGATGATGAGGAAAATTATATACCTCTTTGGGACATTATTGATGCACATTGGGATAGGAAATTGCATTCCACCTTACATGCTGCTAGGTACTTCTTAAACCCATCGTATTTTTATGATAAGAGAAAATTTAATGAGGATGGGGAGGTTCACAGAGGACTTATGACATGCATGGAAAGGTGCTTCCCTTATCAAAAATTTCAAATTCGTGTATTTTTCCAACTATAGGATTATAGAGCACCACCTAAATTGTTTTCCTATACCAGTGTTATATGAGAAAGGTCTAAGGTGTTGCCAAGTGCCCTTTGAGGCTTGAAGGCTTTATCAGTTCATTAAATTCGTTTAAACTTTATTTTGTATGTTAAATGTTTTATTAAATTTTGTTGTCTTTTAAGTTTTTACTATTTAGTATTTAGTACGTCTACTTACGAACCCTTGCCACTTGCTAGGTCTTTGGTGGCAAAACTTTTGTATTGATACGCTAGATTTGAAGAGATTTGCCATTCGAATCTTAAACCAAGTATGCAGTGCTTTAGTTTGTGATCCAAGTGGATGTTGGTGGCCACCCACCTATCCCATTTGGACCCCCACAACTGTCTCTTTCAATTTTTCTGTTTCCTTAATTATAGCACAATTTACTATTTTTAGCAGTTTTTCGGGTCCTAAACTTCTGGAGCCGTTTTGAGGCCCTAAACGACGTTTTTTGGGAAATCTTCCAGCAACGATTTTTCTGATGAAAATTGTCTTTTTCATCATAGTCCTCGGAGAGATCTTTCCAATGGGCTATCATGCACGTCAAACGGAGATAATACGACCAATTCGCGACCCCGGGAAGTTGGCTGTCCAACTCACCCCAAAACGGGGCCCACAATTTGGCGTTTCATCTTCTAGGGTTAGGTTTTGGAATGTGAAGGGTTTTCCATAGGCCTTCGAGCCTCATTGTAACACCGTTCGGAAACAATTCAGAGGCATGTAGCCGACACATCTCTTCTCAGAGATAAGCTACCATCGCCCTAGCTGGGTTATTTCTATTTGTAAGCATATTTCAGTGTTCTCCATTAATGAAATGAAGTATTATTTCTGCAGCATCTCTGTTTTTATGGTTATCGCATCTCTATATTTATGGTTATCTCTGTAATCTATTGCATTCTTGCTTAAATCCGGATCAGTGGTATCAGAGCCAGGTTTGCTTTTTCTCTATTTTTCTTTGCATGTCCCCAATGAGGTCGGGATATAAGGAGTTAGGGCTTGAATTGGTCAAACCTTTGCAAGACCAGCCTCGCAAATCTCGACGACCTCCCATGGCGGATGAGAAGAAAGATGAGGGGGCAGGAGATCCTATCAGAATCTTGCTCGAAGAAGCCCTCGAGCGGCAAAGGAACGCGATGATGGATAACTTTGCATAGATCCTTCAGCGGCTACCCAGAGGCGATGCATCGGCTTCCAACAGCTACTCTAGAAACGCCCCACCATTTAAGGTACAAGTTAATTTTGAAATCCCCATCTTCGAGGGTCAAATAGACGCAGATTCCGTAGATAAATGGTTAAATCTGCTAGATGGGTATTTTTCTGTTCATGAATTTTCAAGTCGGGAAAAGATTGTTTTCGCTCTTCTCAAAGCAGCCCCCCACGTCAAGGACTGGTGGGAAACATACTGCGAGCAGAAGGATGAAAGTACAGGCTCACTGTTTTCAGCCGCCCCCACTTGGAATGACTTCCGGGCTGCCATCAAGGAGCAATACTACCCTGTCAAAATCTATGAAGACAAATACATCAAATGGACCACACTGCGGCAGGGACGAGACCAAGATGTACCAGAGTTCACAAATATTTTTCATACCCTTCACACACAGTTGGGTATCAAAGATTCTGAGCTGCATCTGGTACTCAAATATCGCGGCTGCCTACAGAGATACATCCAGGAAGAGATGGAGTTCTTGAACATCTCCTCACTCGGGACAACATACCGATACGCTGTCAAAATCGAGCAAAAGTTCAAACAAAAGAAGCGAGACTTTGGATCTGCAAATCCAAAGCCCAAAGGACAAAGCCAAGGCGGGGTGACCCAAGACAACCCGTCGAAGCCACAAGAAAAGAACAACACCACGAAGCCGAAGAAGGACACAGGAAAGTGGTGTGAGTTCCACAAGAGTCCCACTCATAACACAAGTGAGTGTCGGACCAAGCAGTCGCTGGTGGCTGAGTTGAAGGCTTCCGAATCAGATGCATGTTCCGACTCTGAGTCAAAACCCGACAAGGGGAATGACAAAGGGAAGTAGATCATTGATGCGGATCCCAGCGCCACTGTTGCTACTGCCAAGATCCAGAAAAATGAGCCCGAAGATCCAGAGGAGGGGGAACGTCTTTTCCACTCACAGATGTGGGTGAAGGGTTCGCCGCTGCAATTCATTGTCGACAGTGGCAGCCAAAAGAACCTCATTTCAGCAGAGGTCGTGAAGCGGTTGGGCCTACCAACTACACCACACCCACAGCCGTACAGTATCGGTTGGCTTCACGAAGGACGAGATCTCAAAGTTCACCAGCAGTGCCGCCTTCCGTACAGCATCAAGCCCTTCACAGACGAGGTATTGTGTGATGTTACACCTCTGGATGTTTGTGATGTACTATTAGGCCAGCCATACTTGTGGAGGCGACATGCTGTGTATGAGTCAAGGCCTCGTGCTGTCATCATTTCTTTGGATAATTCATTATACAGGATACCGGAGGTAGCCCCACCTACCGCCACCTCTTTGATCACTGCTAAGAAAGGCAGCAAGCTCATCTCACAGACTAGGAAATTTATTTTCTGTCTGGTTCGCTCCCAAAGTAAGGGGAAGATCGTTGCTACATCCATGACCCCCGCGAAGGGTTCCTCCAGATAGCAGCAGCAACAGAGGGATACAGTCGTGACGGAACACAGGAACAACTTCTCCTTACCCGGAGGGGTACCACACAAGTTTCAGGTGGGCGACAAAGCTTGGTTACATTTGCAGAGGGAGCACCTTACCAGAACCCATCAGAAACTCAGACCACTTCGACATGGTCCTTACACCAGTAACAAGGCTACGGGAAACGATGCTTTGAAACACAGCATTCCTCCATCCCTTCGCTTGCACCGAGTGTTCAATGTGGACTGTCACCGACCATGCTCCCCACCATTTCTGGACACATCAGAGATTGTAGAACAGCTCACCAGAGACCCAGCTGAACAGAAGCTTCCTCATCTCAGGGAGGAACTCAACGCAATGGGGACCATTGCTTCCTAAGGGGGGAGGAATGATCCAAGTGGATGTTGGTGGCCACCCACCTATCCCATTTGGACCCCCACAACTGTCTCTTTCAATTTTTCTGTTTCCTTAATTATAGCACAATTTACTATTTTTAGCAGTTTTTCGGGTCCTAAACTTCTGGAGCCGTTTTGAGGCCCTAAACGACGTTTTTTGGGAAATCTTCCACCAACGATTTTTTTGATAAAAAATGTCTTTTCCATCGTAGTCCTCAGAGAGATCTTTCCAACGGGCTATCATGGGCGTCAAACAGAGATAATACGACCAATTCGCGACCCCGGGAAGTTCGCTGTCCAACTCACCCCAAAACGGGGCCCACAATTTCGCGTTTCATCTTCTAGGGTTAAGTTTTGGAATGTGAAGGGTTTTCCATAGGCCTTCGAGCCTCATTGTAACACAGTTCGGAAACAATTCAGAGACATGTAGCCGAAACATCTCTTCTCAGAGATAAGATACCATCGCCCTAGCTGGGTTATTTCTATTTGTAAGCATATTTCAGTATTCTCCATTAATGAAATGAAGTATTATTTCCGCTGCATCTCTATTTTTATGGTTATCGCATCTCTGTGTTTATGGTTATCTCTGTAATCTATTGCGTTCCTGCTTAAATCCGGATTAGATTGTGAGTGCAACTGGAGCATATTTGAGAAAATACATTCTAAGAAGTGCAACCGATTGACACAAAAGTGCTTAAATGACCTTGTATTTTTCCATTAAAATCTACAACTTCACAATAAGAAAGTACTAGGTGAGAGCTTCAATTTGAAGGTTTCATAATCTGATTTGGAATTTAAAGTTTAAACTTTAAAGTTCAAAGTCAAACTTAAATTCACATTTCAATGTCTCATGGTACTGATATGTTTTGATCATTCACCAATATACCTTTAAGAGATAGATTTTCAAACTACAAATGCAGCAGATTGGGTCCAATTAGAGGAGCCTCCTCTTTTAAGCCTAGATGACTTGAAGAAATTTGAAAGTCAAGCAAGTGGAGGAGTGGGAGGAACGCTTCTTGTTCTTACTCTTAAGAGCCTTAGACTCTTAGTTACTGATTTTTTCTAATTAGTATGCAGTTGTTTGTAAACTTTTAGAAGCAATTGCTTCTAGTTCTATGTAGTCACTAGTTGGGAGTCATGACTCAGTGTTTTGGATCATGTTTGGACTCATAACATATATGAGATGCTTATTCATTCATGATATTTTGGAAATCTATTGATATTATGAATTGTTTGGACATGGATTTATTGAATATCAATAAAAAATGGTTTTTTTCTTATTCAATATATGTGTATATTTTTATTTATTGAATTCACTAATTTTTTCTTTATTTTTTCCCGATTTTTTTTTTTTGTCTGATTTTTCCACAAATTGATTAAAACTCTTAGCTCCTTTGCATCACCAATTTATTATCTATTCTAAGTTTGGTAATTGGTTACAAGTTTCATTCTTCACTTATGAGTGCTAAGGTGTGCTAGAGAGTGCTAATGCATGCTGAGGAGTGTTAGGGAGTACTAGGATAACACAAGGGAGCACTAGGTAAAAATGCATGGAAGTGAGTGAATATGAGGGTGTGTTGGGGAGTGTCAATCAGTGCTATTTGTCATGCCAAAGAGGGAGTGACAAGGTATGCTAAGAATGGGTAAGGCATGCCAGGGAATATCAGGGAATGTCAAGAAGTGATAGAGTGTGCTAGGTAGTTCCGAGGTGTGCTAACATGTGCCAAATAGTGCCAAGGCATTCTAGGTGCTAAGACATGCTAGGATGTGCAGGGTGCGAGAGTATGGCAATATGTGTCAAGGAGTTCCAAGGCAACAAAAGGAATAACCAAGCTAAAATGAAAGGAAATGAATACATAAGAGGGTTAATAAGTCGAGATTTTATCTTTTTCAAAAGGGGCATGCTAGGTACACTAATAATATGTTCCAATACATGCCAAGTAGCAATGTATGCCAAGTGTTAATTTTTTTCAATGCAATATTATGCCAAGGAGTTCCAGAGCATGCTAGGGACTACAGGGAATTCCAACACATGATAGGGGAGTGCTATGCTATGCTATGGCATGCGAACATGTGCTTTGGCATCCTACTCATGGCAAGATGTTCTAGGTACAAAGATGTTCTAGGTAAAAAGTTGTTCCAAGACATGTGAGGTGCCAAGGAATGTTAGTGTATTGTTCCAAAGCATGTTAAGGTGTGCCATGAGCATTGAGGAGTGCTAGTTCTCTCTCATTAATAGAATTGACGGAGCTTGATTATATATTAAATAATATAGTTCCTACACACACTAGTGGAACTTTATTTAAAGGAAATTTGCTAGATAATAAACCTAATAGAGATGAATCATGTGTTGACTCATAGGAAGACTATATTCTTATGACTTGAGGGAAATGATACATACTAACTTCTTCTTAACAAATTGACTGGCTACTATAACCACTATGATCGTGGACACATAATGAAAAATACTCCACAACAATGGTCTTAAATCATTATATTTTGACAAAAAATATAGTAACAGGTACATAGTGTCATCAAAAACTCATTGTAATGATAAATGATGACGAACATTTTTTGACCGTCACCAAAAGTAACCAAAAATATCATTGGTGAGGGTTAATAAAATATTGTCACTTGAACTGTCACCAAAGAGAGAATTAGTGATGGGCCTTTAACGAACCTCACCAAAAGTGTCACCAAAGAAAGAATTAGTGATGGGCAATTAACGACCCTCACCAAAAGTGTCAGTGAAAATGTCTTTGGTAAAAAACCTTAAAGGACCATCACTATATACACTTACAACAATGATTTTTTAAAGACCGTCACCATATGCGACATTGGTGATGGACCTTAAAGGTTCGTCATAGACATGAAGCATCATCAAAAATTCATTGGAATGAAAAATGTTGACGAATATTTATTGACCATCACCAAAAGTAACCAAAAATATCATTGGTGATGGTCAATAAAAGATCATCATTAGAAGTGTCACCAAAGAGATAATTAGTGATGGGATTTTAACGACCCTCACCAAAAGTGTCACTAAATAGGGAATTAATGATGGGCCTTTAACAACCCTCACCAAAAGTGTCATTGAGAATGGCTTTGGTGACAAACCGTAAAGGACCATCACTTTATGCACTTACAAAAATGCATTTTTAAAGGCCGTCACCATATGCGACATTGGTGACGGACCTTTAACGTCCCTCACAAGCATGACCCTCACCACTACCCTTTTTCTTGTAGTGTATACTTCACCACTCTCACAACTTACACACTATTCTCCAATCTCACACTCACTGAACACATCAAAAGAACCAACCCAATATTCTCACAAAATTATATGTCAAATTATCCTCAACGATATCAAAATAAATACCACAGGAAAATACCATGGTTTCACGAATACACAAGACACTTGTACCATGGAAATCTCCAAGCCAATACCATGATAAAATACCATGGTTATGCCAATACCTAGGACACATGTACCATGGTAATCTCCAAGCCAATACCATGGGAAAATACCATGGTTATGCTAATACCAAGGACACATGTACCATGGTAATATCTAAACCAATAACACAAGCTAATACTATGGTTATTCTAATACCAAGGACACTTGTAGCATGGTAATCTCCAAAATGGTACAATGGGGAAATACCATTGTTATGTCAATACCAAGGACACCTGTACCATGGTAATCTCCAAACCAATACCATAAGAAAATACCATGGTTATGTCAATACCAAGACTATCTGTACCAAGGTAATATCACATGCCAACCTACTCCACACACATGCCAATACCATGGTAATGCTAATACCAAGAATATTTGTACCATGGTAATAGTCTACTCATGAAAGTATGGAAGATGTGCAAGTAAACCATAGAAAACACTCAAACTATAACACAATCATTTGTAATAGATATGGATACATCAAACACCATCTAGTGGCTACATTAACACCTGCAAGAAATCATGCAATCAAGAAAACACTTGTAAGAAACTAAGCATATGCATCCACATCTAGTGAGTTGCATCTCTTGCTACCATCATGCTACCATGTTGACATCAATTCCAACTAGCAACACTACAACAGAACACCAATGCCAAAAATCTCCCCCTTTGGCGTTGATGTCAATCTCAACCTAATATCCAACATCTAAGGCTGATCTCCATACATACTTAAAAACTCAAGCTTCAACTATGAAGTTGATCTCCACAATCCAAAATCTCTCCCCCTTTGACATCAATGGAAAAGGGACATACCAACACTTAGAAACAATGGCAATAACGTGTCGTATGAGAGAAGTACTTCTACTTTCAAACTCAAGACCATGTCAATGCAAACCAAATAAGTCTCTCTATAATATAAGCATATAAAACAATGCAACCAGTTTCCAACAAGTCTCTAGCCAATGCAATGCAATATCTAAAAACTAAACATGCTCCCTCTATGCATGTAATGAAGTTGCAATCACGCTATTGTAGAAACACATCCACCTACTACAATAAGCCTCCTTGCCAAGGGCAAGAGACCACTCTTTAAGAGATAGACTCCAATTGAATTTGGATAATGATATACAATGAAGTGCCATACATATACAATGCTTCATGGAGAAAATACATGGTAGTGACAAGTACATAGTACTAACATATGACTCCATTATAACAAACCTATGATCAACCAATGACTCTAATGACCCACTATTACATCATCTACCCAGTGTAGTGGGGCTACATCAATTATATACAAAATAAGGCAATACACCCATTAGCCCATTCATAGCCAATTGAAACATGTTACAATACATACTAGACACCATGGGTCTCTCCATGACCAAGGTACCCAAAATATGAAACAATGGTAATACATGGATTTTACAATCACGCACAAAGGTGTTCTCCTCCATACATCCCAAAAATATTTATATAACATGAGTTGATGACATTAATGATCATCAATATATGCTCCGTATAGTAGCAACAATGATAATACATGGCATATGCATCAAGTACAAGGCCGCCATGAGAAATGACATAATCTCTCCATATGTAGCAACAATAATAGAGGTACTGTACATCAAAAATGGTGTTACATGGCTACTCTCAACATCTCATCCTCTCACCAACAACATGTGTGTAACAACAACAATAAAATTTGTAGCAAAAGAATAATTACCACCACCATGTTCCATATCAACATCTGTATTACAATAATTTGATAGAAACTATAATATATCATATAATAAATAGAAAATATATCCTTGTCATCACAAAACATAAATAAGGCTCGTCAACTAGCAATATAATATATCATCAACTCAATTCCTGAGCAACACATCAATAGGCAATGATAACATCACTAGTAGCATATGAGACAATACATGAAATCCCTCCAACAACATCAATATATGGCCAATATGAAATGCATCTGAGCATCAAAATCAAAGAACTAATCGTGGGAAGAACAACATTCACTCATCATCTTCTCAACCTCAAGCCATCAACTCACTCTCTCTTCCCATGAGAACAGAGGCCAAGGAGAAACAACGTAAAACCATCACAATATCACAAATAACATACATACTCCATGCACCACCAACATCATGATTTAGCCATATATATGCATTATATCACATTAGCATCAATACATCATAAACAACAACATACTTTCTCCATGTATGAGTAGTAATGAAATCATGTCTCATCCATAATCTATGTAATGCAAGCACACCATGCTACAATATGTTATAGAAACAACAAAATTATCCCTTGTATCAAATCAAAGTCAAATATATGCACAACAAAATCCTCAATGAACACTCTGCAGGTTCCATTTCGAAGCACAAATTATCCCCCCTGAATGTATGATCTCCTCATCACATCATAATCATGTATATAAGAATAATACATGGCTTTCATATCATCAAAAGTATCAATGAAAGATTCAACATGCAACTTATCCAAAAACAATGAGTAACAATATGGTTGATCCAACTGATATTCAAATAGGAAAGAAATAGATCAGAAATAAAAATACACTTCAAACCTCATGAACTCCCCCTAAACACATGCATCTCTTACAATATGCATATTTGTCTTCATGCACTCTTTCAGATATGGTTGCACATCAAGAAATGTACATGCAACTCATGATGCAACCATATGCTCCCCTTAAGACCATGCTGGCCTCAGTTTTTAATGAGATTTCCTTTCTGGTCTTTTGTCCTCCAAACTTTCAACTGTTGATCCTCCTTTTTCTTGTGCATTTGACCTTGCATGCTCTTCTTCCTTTTATTAGATCTCCTTAAACACATGGGAAACTTGCAATTCTTGGCCTTATGGCTGATATTTTCACACAAAAAACATATTATGTGACCAAGGAACTGAGAAATATGCTGGTACTTTCTATTGATCTTATTTCCATTCCTTGAATATGCCCTATAGTCAATAGCCCTATGGCCAAAATCTTTGCATGATAAATAATAACCATAAAAAGTATTATTATACATGAGAGATGGTGATCTTCTTTGCATGCATGCTTGGGTTTTCTTCACCTTAGGCTGCCCCTTTTTATGAGAGGGCATGATCTCTCCATTACTACAAATTGTTGCTATATGCCCACATATTCCACAATTATAACACCTTCCAATTCTATTCTTCTTATTTTTCCTTCTTCTCTTGTTTGTCTGCTTCTTCCATGGATGTTTATTCTTATTTTTCTCACTACTACTTGTTTCTCCAACAATTTTTAATTTGATTGTAGATGTTTGAGAATTAGTTTTGAACCTTTCTAATTCTTTCCTTGCAGAAATTGCTTCATCATTTAATTTTTGGCAGTCATCCTCTAGCTCCTGATACTGCTTCCTCATTCTATTTTGAATTTTTCTTCCTTCTTCCAGCTGAGTTTTTAGATATTAAATTTCTTTCTCTAAGGCATAGTCTTTTTCATCAAATTATGCAACAAAATTTGTTTATCTTTATTTTCAGCTATGAGTCTTTTAATTTCTGCTTCTAGTGCCATTATCTTTGATTGCTCATCATGTTCGCTAATGCTCTCTTCTTGTTGTTCCTCTTGATTGATGTTTGATTGATCATTGCTATCACTAGGGCTTTCATCTTCATCTTGTGAGGAGGCTTGATTTACCACTGTAATATGTGTTGAATCCTTTGCATTTTTCTCCACCTCTGAAATTTGCAATTTTCCTCCAAGATACAAACTTTTCAACCTATCCAACATCTCTGTTGCAGTCTCACAATGATTCACATAAAGATTATCAATCTTGAAATTCCATGCAATATAATTTTTTTAGGCAAGACATTAAATTCATGTTTAATTCCATATTCCACAGATAACAAAATATTTTCATCAAGGGACAAAAAATATGAATCCAATTTCATCCTCCAACTTGCAAATTTACCTTCATGAAGTAATGGAACTCATTGCTGATCCATTTTGAAATTTTTTCAAAATTATGCCAAAACTCTGAGATCCACTCTCTAATGATCAAGCTATTGAGAGCCCCACTTTGATACCAATTGTCAAAAACTACATCAATACTAAGAGAGGGACAGGGGGGGTGAATCAATGGTGAAGACACTTATAAAATTTTCTCCAAACTAATTATTATTGAAAACATGCATAAACAGAAAAACATAAGAAAGTATTAGATCAATAAACTCAAGTAAAACCATGCAACTATTCAACACAAGGGACGCACATATTTCTATTGGAAACCCCTCCTCCCAGGTCAAAAAATACCCTTGTTGTTCTTGCTCTTCTCAATATATTTTAATAATATGTTGAACAAATTATACATGGATTAACTTACATCCATAAGCCATAAGACATGTTTTTCATTATAGTATGTTGGAACCTATCAGTTAGGAAGTCTGTTTCTCTCACTAATCTATGGAAATATATCTGCTGGAAGCACCCTTGAACAACAATCCTCGCCCAACGCCCATTGAACTATCGAATACTGATTCTCTGGATAAATCTATTCCATCTACTAAATATGTTGAATCATTGTCTACTCTAAAGCCTTCATGCTTTCACTTCCTCCATGCGAAACACATTTCATATATTTTCAAACTAGGTTGCAAATTGTGCTCAACCTGAACATCACAACAACAATCTCTTCAAAGAATGAAAATAAAACATCACAAACAGCATCACAATCTCACCAAACACTGCATAAAATAATTTATAAATTACATGAGCAAAATCCTCTTGGCAATAACCAATCTTCCCACAAATAACTACTGCGTAAAACCAACAAGCAAAAATTGCTACCAATCTCTAATAGAACTGCAACCAAACATTAGCTCACCTCCTCTCTCTTTGCATAATGTGTTGGATGAAACATACACTTTCTAACTACTGTAACACCTGCAAACTGCTTCACAAATCTTATAGCTTACACAATCTTATCGACTCTCACACTCAAGACATCAAAAGAACCAACCCAATATTCTCACAAAATTATATGTAAAATTATCCTCAACAATATCCAAATCAATACCATAGGCAAATACCATGGTTATACCAATACCCAGGACACATGTACCATGGTAATATCCAAGCCAATACCACGGGAAAATACCATGGTTATGCTAATACCTAGGACACTTGTACCATGGTAGTATTCAAACCAATACCATTGCTATGCTAATACCAAGGACACCTATACCATGGTAATATCCAAACTAATACCATGGGAAAATACCATGGTTATGCTAATACCAAGGACACCTATACCATGGTAATCTCGAAACCAATACCATAGGAAACTTACATGGTTATGTCAATACCAAGGACACCTATACAATGGTAATATCCAAACCAATACCATGGGAAAATACCACGGTTATTTCAATACCAAGGTTATATGTACCAAGGTGCCAACTTGATCCACAAACATATCAATACCATGGTAATGTGAATACCAAGAATACTTGTACCATAGTAATACTCTACTCATGAAAGTATGCAAGATGCACAAGTAAACCATACAAATGTTCAAACTACAACATAATCATATTCAATAGATCTAGATACATCGAAAACAACATCTAGTTCCTACACTAACACCTAAAACCAATCATGAAATCAAGCAAACACTTTTACGAAACTAAGAAGATGCATCCACATATAGTGAGTTGCATCTCATGCTACTATCATGTTGCCATATTGACATTAACCCCAACTAACAACGCTATAACACAACACCATTGCCAACACTTGTATTCAGAAAATTTAATTCCAATAAATAAAATCCATCCTTAAATGACTTAAAAATTAAAAAATAAAGTTAATTTACATGGAAAAATGAAGAACTATAACTAAAATTGACCCTAAGCAAATAATAGAATGAAAAGTCTGATAAGTTTTAGTACACTGAGTTATGCGAAAAACATGCTAGGTAAATGAAAACTAAGAAACCATTCAATGGAACATTGAATTACACTATTTGCATAACTCTAAAGATATTAAATGAACATAAAAAGACATTAAAAGATATTGGAGTAGTATTAATAAAAGATGGAAAGAAGTTTAATTATGAAACTTCATAAACTATGTACAAGGGAGTTGGAAAATTCCTAAAAGGGAATCCATCCTAGGAAGATATCTCCAATAATCTTCAATTAGATTATAGATAGCAACTTAGAGTCCTCGGAGCTCAATGTCAATTAAACTTCATAAAAGGAACTTTTGAGTGTATAATTTTAAAAGTCCCCTTTCATTACTTGGAATGGAAATCTATCCATAAGAAGGAATTATATGACACTTATGAAGGCCATCATCTTAGAAAATAATTAGCAATGAATTTAGAAATGAAAGTTTTAGAATGTAAATATTATGCTCTTATGTTTGTCAAAATGATATTGCATTATAGTTTTTCTAGGTAAGACATCAACATGCAATCCTTCATCCTTCTTTCCACCTAATTCAAGAAATTCATTTTCTATGTTCAATCCATAGATTTATTTTATTAATATAATTAAATGCAAAAATAAATCTAACTAGAAAGCCAAGAAAAATATTAGACTACACTAACAAATTAAATGAAGAGGAACACATTAAGAAAACAATTAAAACAAACAACTATGCAACAAAAGAAATTATTCTAATCCACCCTACTCTTATTCCACAGTTACTAAAATTGAACTAATTCCAATGCATCCGTTCATGTAACCGTTCATGTAACTCCAATCCTAGAATCACATGTTCCCCAAAAGAATAAGCAAATAATGGATAAATATGAAATAAAAATTTGGAAGAATTACACCATTTATATCTCTATCCATCATATTCCAAATAGTAGTATTCACATAAATGGAATACTTATCCGAGAAGGACCCCTCCTACCATGTCTCAGTCCTATCATAAAATATACAATGATAATGTTGGAATTGTTTGAAGGAGTTTGTATAAAGAAATTATACCTGATAAGAATCATGTGAAGAAAATCCAAATATTATATCTTGTGAAAGAGCGTGAGAAATTATAGTATCATTTGTTGATAAGGGTATTGTAATATAATGAGGTCCCGACGTAACCATTGGTCAAAGACAAAGTGCCTCATCATAAAGACCTATTTCTTTGTGCTCAAACCTCACATTATCAATAACTTGAGATGAATTAATGGAATCAAATATTGTGCATAAGAAATATTCCAACATTGTATAAGGCATATTGGTAGTAGAATGGAAATTATAATGCTTGTATATCTATTCAAGTAACTCTAATCCTATAACCACATACACATAAAAAATCATAATTAGAATTTGAAGAATAAACTATAGATAGAAAAAATAAAATATAAAATTAGTATTCACAACAAACATAATATTATCTTTACTATGTAACGAAAACTTCTTCAAGAATGGTGCTTCCAACCATGCTTCAATTGGGTCATAAAATTGGAATTCATCTAATTCTTATGAAGATATCATGGGAAAAGTATATATCTCATCAAGATGATGAATCATGAAGTGAGAATTATAGTTGGTTGAGAATGTTTTCTTTAAAGAAATTCCATAATTTTCAAATTAAGCCGAAACAAAATGAGAGTTTGTCATAACCATTTCCTTATAGTGAAGTGTCTCATTTTGCATTGTAGGTTCAAATTTTTAGTTGATAACCTATGGTATTGACATAATCATCATCGTGGAGTAAAGTTCCTCAAACTCATCAAATCCTAACAAACCATTGAAAATGATTTTGTTCCTTTCCAAGTCACAGAACAACTTATAATTTTTGACACCATTGGATGAAATTGATAAACATGCATATACTTAATGAAAAATATCCATGGTATGATCATTTTCTACCTTGTGTTATTGAACTGATTTAAATTTTTTAACAATTTATTTTCTATTTCCATAAGTTTCATTTTCATCAAAATGTGAATCAACCCACAAAGTAGTCTTAACATGAAAATGAATAAAGTTACCATTGTTTTAAATATGACTAGTGAACAAACATGGATACAAAATAATATATTTTAGAGTATAAAAGTTTAAATTCTTCTCTTTGGATTACATCGTTTTCATTAATTTTTACTAAAGAATTTTCTAAGAAAAGATTATCACACAAATATTGATCAAAAGAAACCTTTTGTATAAAGGGAACTTGTTCAAGATTAGAAGAAGAAGATGAGATATCCAGATCAACATTAGTACTTTGAACATCGAGATCTTTTACTTATAAATTGAATTAATTTCCACTAAGCTTCCTTCAACAAAAGTGGTATTAACAAGGGTTTCAATATTGTTTGAAACATCTATGGTTTTAAGAAATTTTTTCCTCAAAGACATCCTAAAAATCCTAAAACTATGTAGCATAGGATCCTAACACACATGATTGAAAATTTTTCCCAACATAATTAGTGGACTCAAAGAAATTAGACCTAGAATTAAATTAATTGATGGACTCATATCCTCAGTAATATGCATACCATAAGAAAAATCATTTTCATATTCATCATTATTTTTTTATTCTTGTGTGTTATAAAGAACAAAGATATCTTTCCATCAAATATTCTCTAGGAGATTCATCATCTAGATGAAATATGGAAAATTAACATAAGCATGGAACTAAATTTATCAATAAACTGCCCTTCATGTCTATGAATATCCTTGAGTTACAAACACAATTCATTATAGTTATCATGTTGATGAGTGAAGAGAAAAAAATAAATGAATTATTATTGGATGAAAATATTCAAAAGAAACTCCTAATTATTTCTCACAAGGTGAGAGTAAATAATCTGCATAGTTCATTTTCATGATAAATTACAAAAATAATTGCATATATGATAAAATTAGGAAATATGATCAAACATAGGTTTTACACTCACCATAATACTTTGAATTTGACATTAAATTGATTGTGTTCAAGGGAATGCTTCCGCTAGGCATGCTTAAACTAAAATTATGCTCTGAAATAGAAAGAGAAATATAATCCATTATCAGCTATATTTTTTTAAAAGAAAGACTCAACAAGGTTAGATTTTCATGACCCTCCTTCTAGTCCAATTTTATTATTGTCCTAATCATAATTTTTCTTCTTTCATATGGAAATCCCCATTAGTATGTGGACCTAGTCATCATTAAATAAATATATTTCTGTCTAAATATATATGTTATCACTCAAATTATTATCAATCCTAAATGCATTTCTATATAAAAATGCAGTCATATTTTAACTTATGAATACTCCTAATCTACCAGTATTACAAAGCTAATTACAAATGTAAAGTTTAGTAAGTATAACGAGAAAGAATTCATCATCCGATTTTGACATAGTTGGTAGAATGAAGGAATATAGTGGGATATGAAATTCTTATCTTTATTCCACCCAATCGGTGTTCACATGGGGGGCATCCTCCATGAATTGAAATGAGTGTCAAGAATTTAAGAAAAGGTGGTAGAACTTCCACCAAGTGGAATTATACATGTTACATAATGCATTCACAATTGATGAGATAGTGAGTTATTCCATGGTATGTCACTGAAGTGACTATATTTCTCATGTGGGAGTCCTAAGAAGGACACTCCATCCTATATATGGTTTTCCCAAGTGTCTCAATACCAATCATGGAAGTTTTTTGATAATGAATTAATTATTATGACATATGGTTGTGGGAGAAGGTTACAACAAGATTGATATATGATCTTCCTGTTTCCTATAATATCATTTAGGAAAATTCCTCATAGGTCTTTGAAGGGATTTTTTAGAGTTTCCATTTTTACAAGGTGTTGGTTTTAAGAGAATGTGTGCCAATGTTAAATTCATGATGGAGCTATAATTGCATACAATCTTAATTATGGTTTTTAGCTAGAAATGAACCAACACAAGGTTAGTCACCTCTGGCCCACTACAAAATTGGCTAAGGAATTTTAGGTTTGAGATTATCTTTATCTCTATTTTGAATATTTCTTTGTTGGTAAACTTATTTTTTCAGTGTTTTACTTTCACCTTGGGATAGTAACTTTTTGATTTTTTTCTTGTCCTCCCTTGGGCTATTAATTATAGTTGGCTTATTCTTTTCGTTTCTCGTTTGAGCCTATTTCCTAAGGTACTTTTACTTTTCCTTATCAGTCTCTCTCTTCCTAGTTTTCTAAAGGTTACACTTTCTATGCTTCTCTTCCCTCCATTGGCCTATTGCCTCTCCCACCTATGCTCTTGGTGCACCTGTATTTTTCCCTTGTCTCTCCTCTCAGCCCCTTCCCTAATTTTGAATACTCTCTCCGTCTCCATGTTATCCCCCTCCATTTGACCTCTCTTTACGCTTCTTGTTACATGGCTAGACACCACTTCTTCTTCACCCACCAAGGAGGTAGGAGAGGCTATGTTAGCCCCTCTATAACCATTGATACATCTCCCCCATCTATTACCCTCTATCAACCAAACTTGTGCTGAAGTAGAAGATCACTCCATTATGGCTAGATACAGGGATATTATCCCTAAAGAAATCTAGAGAGTGATTTCTGATGATGAATACCAATTCAATGGACTAAATGATTCATTACAAACATGCATATCCATTGGGATAGTAAAGACTAGATAGATGATGTGGGAAACTATTCCTCCTACACTCACATCATTAGCCTATGTTTGCATATACAAACTCTCATGGGTAGGGTGCTTATGATAAAGCATAAATTCATAAAGAAATGATAATCTGCATGGCCGAACTAATGAACAAAGTGGACATGATCAACAAGAGAATCACAATTTTTGCCAAGAGATTGGTGAATTTTGACTTTTTCTCCTTGGAAGATGAAAATGAGCCATGACCACTAAACCCATTGGACTCTCTAATTGAGTAATGATCAAGTGAGGTATGTGTTTCAAGCAACATTACTATAATGGAACTAACATTTTCATGTATGTTACATTGTGGTTTAGTTTATTTCCTAGGTTTTTTTTTAAGTTTAAAAGAGAGTTTGGTAGCCTATCAAATATGCAACTATAAAATTTTGAACATATGTAGTTGATATGGTCTCCCAGGTGACATACTAGTAGCTTTTGATAATTAACTATGTATTTTTGTACTCATATAAAAGGCCCAATCTTACCAAAATAAAATTATAATTAGAAAGAATTCAAATTTACAGTTTAAAACTATACCAACATGTTCAATTCAAAAATTCATAAGAAGAAATTTGCATGTGTAAAAGGTATATTCTTGCAATTAAATCCACTATAAACATTCTAAAGCATAATTTATCCACAAGGAAATAATTCTATCACTAATGAAATCAAAATGAAAGAAATAATAAATATTTATTAATATATGTAGAGAATAAAATATCTAAATAATAAATACTACATGGTTATAAGTGTCTCCTCCTTATATTTAATCCTTCAAAAAAATCTCCTAAAAAACATGTATGAGTAAATTCTCGAAGAAATATTTTCAATCCTTTACTAAACATGATAACCGTATACAACTAAAATTTTAGATTAACTAGCCTCTCCCCATCTTGAAACTAGAGTTTTTCTTTATAATCAATCCTCCTCATTCATTTTCTCAAATTTTTTGGTTACCACTTTCCATCTCCAAAACGTGCCTTGATCATACCAAAGAAAAATATGTTATCCTACGTAATTGAGTTGTTACAACTTTCCTTATTTTCCACATCCTCTTTTCTTCATTTATCCACATAACTCTTACACTACAATTTTAATACCATTGATATAGAAAAGAGATATTAGTGGAAGAAAATGAATAGTACGAGAAATATTTTTGCCAACTCGGTCCTTTTATTAAGGATTTTTTTTCATTTTCATAAAATAATTGAAAAACAGGCTATGATATCAATAAGAAACAAATAATCATTTTCCAAACTTTATATTTTGTTTTAAAATGAGATTTTGAAAATAATTACATTAGAATATATCTTTATCGTCTCAATCTTACATATACATTAACAAAAAAAATATAAATACAACTAATAAAATTTAACATAAAAAATTAAAACATGATAATTATAAAAAATAAAATGCATGACAATTAAACATTCAATCTTCCCTTCACTCACATTAGACATAACCTTTACTAATTTCCTTAACGAAATCATGCATCAATTTGTTTCATTTTTATTGCAAATGTTGTTATTCTTTTGTGTCTCTTTAGACAACAAATTTGTGGCCCTCTTCGAAACTCAAGATATGCCTCAAGGAAATTAGCACTCAATAGTCGTTGATCTCCCCTTTCAGAAAATTTTGACCATTTATCTACGGGCTTATTGTTTTATCCTACATGCGCTGTGGGAAGGCATTATAATGTGTCTATATTATTTTTTCTCCCATTTTAATTAGGTGTGAAGTTATGGGAGGTATATAATGTTGAGTTAAAAGGGAAAACCTAGAATTTTGCAAAATTGGAAAATATCAAATTTGGGGTTCCCTATAAAAAAAAATATGGAGTCAAACTTTGGCTTTTCTAAAAATAAAATTTACCAAGTGCGATTTCAATAGAGGATGGTTCCACATGGGGCATCATAATAAAATTCATGGAAGGGAGATGAGTTAAAATTATTGGAAGGTGGTGACAAGAAGGAGGAGAATTCAACTAGATCTACTCTCTTTGGTTGGGGTAACCATATTGGTCACCCTTGACCATTATAGGGTATTGGCTTAGAGACGTGGTCTACAATTTTGACTGGTTTTTATTGCCCTTGGATTATTTCAAGTCTCACACTTAGCTCGAATCAGATGCTCTACTGTTGGTTTCGATAGATCCATCATTACAAATGAATGCAACAGAATACATATACAGACATAAACACACAGATGCAACAAAAATAAACCTTGATTTCATTAATATCAAATAACTTATATATTCTTACGTATAGAATGGAAATAAACTAGCTCAGGTGATGGTAGCTTATCTCTGAGAAGAGATGTGGTGGCTACATGCCTCTAAATTGTATTACAATGAGGTTGAAGGTCCGTTTTATTATTGAATAATAAGGGAAAATAGTAAACAACCAAAACCCTAACCCTAAGAGATGGAATGCGAAGAGTTTTTAGGCGCCGTTGGGGTTAGTTGTGAAATAAACTTCTGAGGTTCATAACTTGGTCGTATGATCTTTGTTTGGCATATACGATACCTCATTGGAAATATCTCTCTAAGTAATACAATATTTGTGGCAGGCCCATACCTATGGCTATGGATCTGTTGCGAACCTCAAAAAAAAGAAGTTTAGGGGGTCAAAACAACTCTAGAAGTTTAGGACCCGAAAAAGTACTAAGAATAGTAAATGCTATTATAATCAAGGAAACAAATGAAACCGACTAGAGGTCTATGTGGAATAGGTGGGTGGCCACCAATATCCTCCCAGATAAATCCTCCCTCCTTAGGAAACAATGGTCCCCATTGTGTGGAGAGCCTCCATGATGTGAGGAAATTTTTGTTGAACCTAGTCCCTAGTGAATCACTTGCCCTGGTGAAGGAGTTGGCCTGCTTTGACAACTCGATACAGCTAGATCCTTGTTAGCGAGAATTCTTGATATGTGTGTACATGATATTATCAGTTTTGGCTTGTTTGATGTAGCATGGGTTCATCTTTGTTAGTGTCAACTGCTCAACAACCACAGATGTGTCCAAGAAGGGAGTAAATTATGGTCGCAGCAGGACGACATTGAATACAGGGTGCAGGCTAAGGAATGATGGAATGTTGAGCTTGAAGGCATTGTCCCATGTAGCCTTGGTGATGGTGTATGACCCATATTAGAGCAGGCGAATTTTGTGGTGGGGCCCAATGAGGCACTTCTTCTCTAAATGTGACCAAACTTTGTCGTTGACCTAGAACCTGTATGGCATCTGATGTTGATCATGACACTACTTGTACTTAGCACTTCCTCTGTCTAATATGTCATTGACCTACTGGTTGTTTTGCTGAATGTGCTCAATTAAGCGGTTAGCCCTATCAACTTCGACTTGGACATGAGCCAAATCTACTTAAGTAGTTGCAAATGGTAAGGCCATATAAATGGGATAGAATGGCTAGAACCCCAATGCAACCTGAAAGGGGTTGTGTCCATTTGAGCTATGGAGAGCTCTCTTGTAACTCTAATGGACATAGGTGAGGATTTCATCCCAAATGCATGGATGCTTCAAGTTGTGCATGCAAAGAATGTGCACAATCATCCTATTCAAGACCTTTGTTTGGATGTTAGTTTGGGGGCGGAAGTTCATGGACTTAGCAAGCTTCATATCCAACATCGACTAGAGGCTTGACCAAAATTTAGTCAGGAACCTATTGTCCTGATCTGAGATAATGGAATATGGGATGCCAAAGTGTACCCATAGTCATTCAAAGAAAAGCTTATCAGTGGCTTCTACTATGATACTCTTCCACTACCAGAATGGCCATCTTAGAGAATATGTCGTTGACCATGAAAATACATTCATTGCCATGCTTAGTAGAAGGAAGGCCAAACATGTAATCCATGGAGATAGATTCCCAAGGCTGACTAGGTGTAGGTTGAGGATTATATAGGCCTTGCTTCTTGATGGTCAGTTTGGCAATGCCACTAAACATAGTTACCAATCAAATGAGAACTATTACCTCAAAACAGATACTCTAGCCCAAAAACCCACGAAAAACATGAAAAAACAGGCTGAAAATGAAAAGTGTTGATGCTGGAACAACATTTTTTTTCGGTGTACATTTTCAACATTTTTTAAAAATGGTAGTAAAAACCAAAATTTTGTCTGCAAAAAACACCCTGAAAAAAAATGTGTTGATGCTCGAATAACGTTTTTTTTTTTAGGGTTAATTTTCAACATTTTTTAATAATGACATTAAAAATAAAATATCATGACTCCGAAAATCTTTAAATTTCCAATGATGTTCAAACCTGAATTTCAGAAAAAATACATATAGTTGTTTTCAACCAAGAATAAAATATTCATGACTTAGAAAAACATTAAAATATTGACAATTTTTCAACCATGGAATTAAAGCCAAAGATTAGGACTACAAAAAATCTTAAGTTTTCAAAATATTTCAGACATGACATTATGGAAAACATTTATCACTAAAAAAACTTAAAAAATAAAAGAAAAAAACAATAAAAAAGTAAAAATAAAAAATAAAAAATTAACACATAAAAATAAAAAGCTAAAAATAAAAAATAAAAAACAAAAAATAAACATAAAAAATATCAAAAAATTAAAATATTAAAAAAAAACAATAAAAAAACACAAAAGATAATACAAAAAAAATATTTTCAAATCTTGAAAAAATGAAAAACAATTAACATAAAATAAAATTAAAAAAATAAGAAGTAATAAAACATAAAATTAAAAATTAAAAGCATGACAAAAAATTAAGCAAAGTCTTTAGGTAGAAATTAATTTAAATATTATTTTTCAATAACTAATCATTTAATATAGTCGTTACCTATTAATATTTTTAATAAATTAATGAAATAATATCATTATTTAAATATATTTTTCAAAAGCTAGTCGTTTAATATAATCGTTACTTAATAGTATTTGTTTTTAATAAATTAATAGATTAATATTATAATTTAAATATTTTTGTTCAAATATAGCCGTTACTTGAAATTATGCCTCTACATTGCTCTCTATTTAAGCCTTTGCCACGGTCTACCTCTTCATCTGGTCCTGATGACGAACTACAGTTGTTGGTTTGAAACGCATCTGCCAAAAAATCCTCTTATGTGATTTCTACCGAAAGACTTTGTTTAATTGATTATGGATCACATAAGCTTGAATACAGAAATGAAAAAAAATATCAAATATAAAAAATATATAAAAAAGAGAAAAAAAACTATAAAATGTAAAAAGAAATGAAAATTTACTAGTAAAATTTAAAAATTTAAACAAAAAAAATAAAATTAAAAAATGGAAAATTTTACAAAAATACAACATAATTTAAGCAAAATAAATTAATAATTAACAAACACAAATGAAAAAACAATTTTTTTGTTTATTAAAGAAATATAATAAAATAAAATAAAATATTTAAAAAAAAATGAAAAAAAAATGTAAAAAATAACAAAATAAAAATATAAAAATAAAATTAAAAATAAAAAATGAAAAATGAAAAAACATAAACATTAAAATAAAAAATATTTAAAAAAATAAAAATAAAATAAATTACTATAATATAAATCATTTAAAACAAATAAAAATAAAAATAAAAAAACTGAAAAAAGGAAACCGGAAAAAAGGCCTTGGGGTGGCAAGGGCCAATTCCTAGAATCGGCCAGGGCATTTTTTATTTCTGTTTTTTTTTTTCAATATTTTTTTTTATATGATTCATATTATGATGTTTTATTTTAATTTTTATTTTTTTGAAATAATTTTTACTTGAATGTTTAGCTTTTTTTTTAAATATTAATTTTAAATTCTTTTAATTGTTTTTTAGTATTTTTTTTGTTATTTTTTTCATTTTTTTGTTATTTTGTTATTTTTAATTTTTTTAACTTCAAAAAAAAAAAAAAAATTTGTTTTTTTATGAGAGATTTTTCAGCGTAAATCACATGATATTTCATTTGTCGACGCGTTTCGAACCAACCAGTGTGGTTCATTGTCAGGACAAGTTGAATGAACAGATCAAGCATAGCATGTTAAATAGATAGAGCAGAACCTCCAATGGCTATATTTAGGTGGGATGATGGAGGAGTCTTTGCATCTTTTAAGAAACGCTAGATCTGTCTTCAACTTAGAAACCTGCAAGTGTGCCCGTTCAAATTGGTGAACCTTAGTTGCAATGGCTTTTCCATGCAGGGATTCAATTGTTGTATTGAGGCTTCTATGATCCATATCAAGTTTATGAGAGATTTTTCGGCGTAAATCACATGATATTTCATTTGTCGACGCGTTTCGAACCAACTAGTGTGGTTCATCGTCAGGACAAGTTGAATGAATAGATCAGGCATAGCATGTTAAATAGATAGAGCAGAACCTCCAACGGATATATTCAGGTGGGATGACGGAGGAGTCTCTGCATCTTTCAAGAAACACTAGATCTGTCTTCAACTTAGAAGCCTGCAAGCGTGCCCGTTCAAATTGGTGAACCTTAGTTGCAATGGCTTTTCCGTGCAGGGATTGAATTGTTGTATTGAGGCTTCTATGATCCATATCAAGTTTATGAGAGATTTTTCGACATAAATCACATGATATTTCATTTGTCGACACGTTTTGAACCACCAGTGTGGTTCATCTTCAGGACAAGATGAATGAACAGATCAAGCATAGCATGTTAAATAGATAGAGCAGAACTTCCAACAGCTATATTCAGGTGGGATGACGGAGGAGTCTCTGCATCTTTTAAGAAACACTAGATCTATCTTCAACTTAGAAACCTGCAAGCGTGCCCGTTCAATTTGGTGAACCTTAGTTGCAATGGCTTTTCCGTGTAGGGATTCAATTGTTGTATTGAGGCTTCTATGATCCATATCAAGTTTATGAGAGATTTTTTGGCACAAATCACATGATATTTCATTTGTTAATGTGTTTCGAACCAACCAGTGTGGTTCATCGTCAGGACAAGCTGAATGAATAGATCAGGCATACCATGCTAAATAGATAGAGCAGAACCTCCAACGTCTATATTCAGGTGGGATGACGGAGGAGTCTCTGCATCTTTTAAGAAACGCTAGATCTATTGGGTTGTGTTATATTCTTTCCTCAACTAGCCCATGTAGTTAACTGGGGGTTAGAGGGGGGGGTCACAAGGGGTTTGAGGGGCACCCGTAACCCCACTTTATGGGGTCCGGGGCAGTGCCCCAGAAACTTTTAGTTTTGGAACCTATGTTAGGTTGGGTGGACCCACCTATGGTTTTGTGCATGATTTTCGCACATGTTTTTTGGACGCCATGGTTTTCGATCCATGGTATTAGACACGATGGTTTTTCGGTCCATGGTATTCGACGCGATGGTTTTCGGTCCATGGTATTGGATGCTTTGCCATGTATAAATATGTATTGTAACATTGAAAGGAGCATAATGAAAAATCAATATGGTAGTCCCGATTTTGGAATCCAAGGGAAAATCTCTGTGTATATGTGTTTTGTGTGTTATGCTCTCGCATTATTTATTTTCTGTGTTTTAGAATTCATATGCGAGTAATTTCTGTATGGGGTTAAAACCTATATTTTGTATCAAAGCTCTTTTGGCTTCAAAGGGACGCCTTTGTTGCTGAGGGGTTTCGCTCAAGCCTATGGTATACCCTATTCTGTGGGAGATCTATGAGATCGATTCTAGTGGTGAAAGAAGATGGTGAACAGTGGAAAGATAGAGATTGATAAATTTAATGGTCAGAGTTTTTAGTTGTGGAAACCTAAGATGGAGGATCTATTGGTGGATAAAGATTAGTGGATCGTGGTAGATCCAGGTACTAAACCAATGGGAGTGTCCAATGAAGAATGGAAGAAGTTGGATCGAAAGGCAAAGAGCACAATATCATTGTGTGTCTTAGATTCAGTATTGTTGAATGTATCAGGGGAAGCTACGATGAAGGCTTTGTGGGACAAGTTAGAGACTTTGTACCAATCTAAGTCTCTTGTGAATAAACTGTTCCTACGAAAAACGTTTTATAACGTGAGGATAAAAGATGGAGACTCAGTGACAGAGCATATGAATGCATTTAATACCGTGGTAAGTCAGTTAGCATCTGTTGATATTAAAATTTCAGATGAAGATAAGTGCATCAGTTTGTTGTGTTCTCTACCAAATTCGTGGGATAGTCTACTTATTGCAATAGGTAGCAATGCAACTGCCTTGCAGTTTGATGAAATAGTCTCAGCCTTGCTGATGGAGGAGATGAGATAGAAAAATATGGACAGCCAGAATGGTGATGCCTTGTCTATACGAGGACAGTCCCAGAACAGAAACAAAAATAAGTTATCGAGTGGGAGATCTAAATCTAGACGGAGATCTAAATCTCCAGGAAAACCTGTAAAGGTTGTGTGTTGGAAATGCGGAAAGGAAGCCACTTCAAAAGGGGCTGTAAATCTAAAGCTCCTGACAAAGGAAAGGGATCTGATGAGGCTCCTTCTACAGAGGTAAAAACCACCTCAGATGAAGTTGGGGATGTGTACTTGGCTTCTTCAAGTACACATGTAGATCATGAGGCATGGTTGATTGACTCAAGTGCATCCTTTCACTTCACTCCCCATAGAGAGTGGTTCTACGAGTATGATAAATATGATGGTGGTGATGTCTTCTTAGGGGATGACAGGAAGGCTAAAATCGTTGGTCGCAAAAAGGTAAAGTTGAAGCTGTAAGGTGAAAGAGTTAGAACACTTCCAGGTGTTCTACATATTCCTGCATTGGCCAGAAATCTAATTTCTGTAAGCAAGCTGGATAATGCAGGTGTAACAATAGTGTTCGAGAAGGATACCTAAAAGATGTTTCGGGGAGCACTGGTATTGATCTAGGGAGTTCGGATTGGAACTTTGTACACGATACAAGGTAGCACAGTTTTTGATGGGTGCAATAGTTTTGTGGTTCCTGAAAGTGGAGCAGAAAATCTAGTGGTCTTTGGAGACAAGACCATGCTGTGGTATCAAAGGCTTGGACATATTGGAGAGAAAGGCCTTCGAATACTTCATGGTAAAGTTATGGTAGAAGGTATGAGCAATAGCTCTCTGGATTTTGATTTCTATGAAAGTTGTGTATATGAGAAGCAGAATCGGGTGAGTTTCTCCTCTGGTGGTAAGAGGGAGAAACATATATTAGAGCTTGTGCATAGTGATGTGTTTGGACCTGTGAAGGTTCCATCACAGAGTAAGTTTATGTACTATGTATCATTTATAGATGACTTCTCAAGGAATACATGGATATATTTCCTTAAGAAGAAATCTGAAGTCTTTGACAGGTTTAAAGAATTTAAGGCTCTCGTGGAAAATCAGACAGAGAAGAAGATAAAGGTGTTGAGGACAGATAATGGTGGAGAGTTTTGCACCAAGGAATTTGAAGAACTCTGGAAGAAGTGTGGTATAGCATAGTAGAAGACTACTCCATATACACCTCAACAAAATGGATTTGTGGAAAGAATGAACAAGACGTTGATGGAAAGGGCAAGAAGCATGCTCAGTGGTTCCGAGTTAGGACAGGAATTCTAGGCAAAGGTGGTGGATACTGCATGTTACCTGGTCAATAGGTCACCTTCATCAGCGTTGGAGGATAAGACTCCACATGAGGTATGGACTGGTAAGAAACCCTCTCTTTCACTTCTAAGGGTATTTGGATGTGATACATGTGTACATGTTCCAAAGGAGAAACGAACCAAGTTGGATAGTAAATCTGAAAAGTGCATCTTTATTGGGTATAAGGATGGTTTAAAGGGTTATAAACTTTGGAACCCAGTAACAAGGAAGGTTGTGTACAGCTGAGATGTGGTGTTCAGAGAGGTGAAAGATGTTATTAAAAATGAAGTCCAACCAAAGCAACCTGAGAAGATAGAGTTTGAGCTAAAGGAGGAAGAATCAGACTCTACAGCAGAGGAGGAATTAGAAGATGAAGAGCCACAAACTCTGGCTGCGAGAAGATCAGTTCGAGAAAGAAGGAAGTGAGAGAGGTATAGTCCATCTGCTTTCTATTCAAATTTTTCTGTGTATGTTACTGATGATGATCCTAGAACTATGAAGGAAGTAATGGATTCAAAGGATGGAAAGCTCTGGAAAGAGGCCATGGTTGATGAAATGGCATATTTGCCCAAAAATGATGCTTGGGATCTGGTGGAGTTGCCAGCTGGGAGGAAACCCATTGGCAGCAAATGGGTGTTAAAAAATAAGACAAAGGCAGAAGGAAAAGTGGAGAAATACAAAGCTCAGTTGGTAGCAAAAGGTTATTCCCAGGTGCTGAGAATTGATTTTGGTGATATTTTTTCTCCTGTTGCCAATGTAACTTCTATTAGATTACTTTTATCTATTGCTGCTACTTTTTATTTTGAGGTAAAACAGATGGATGCGAAGACAACATTTCTTCATCGGGATTTGAAAGAGGAGATCTACATGAAGCAACCTAAAGGCTTTGCAGTGAAGGGTAAGAATGAACTAGTATGCAAGTTAAAGAAGTCTATGTATGGGTTAAAACAGTCACCAAGGATGTGGTATCAAAAATTTGATACATTTATACGGGGACTTGGCTTCACCAGAAGTAAATAAGATCATTGTGTGTATTTTAAATTAATTGGTGACTGTGTTATTTATCTAGTCTTTTATGTGGATGATATGTTGCTGGTTGGAAATGACAAAGAAATTATCCAGGATTTGAAGACCCAATTGTCCTCCAAATTCGACATGAAAGATCTTGGTGCTGCAAACTATATTTTGGGCATGGAAACTAAAAGAGATCAGGAAAAGAGGAAGCTCTGGTTAAACTAGAGGAAGTATGTCGAGACAATATTGCAGAGGTTTAATATGTAGGATAGTAAACCGGTGAAGGTTCCTATTCCTGTAGGTGTGAGGTTATCTACTAAATAATGTCCCAAGACACAAGAAGAGGAAGAGGACATGTCCCGTGTTCCATATGCAAGTGCAGTCGATAGCCTAATGTATGCAATGGTTTGTACTAGACCAGACATTGCACATGCAGTGGGAGTATTGAGCAAGTTTATGTCAAAACTAGGGAAGGAGCATTGGACAACAGTGAATCGGGTTTCCAAGTATTTGCGTGGCACTAGTGATTATGGTTTGTGCTACCAAGAAAGACCAGGATTGGACAGAGTGTTGGATATTCGTGGCTTTGTTGATGCAGAATGGGCTGGAGATTTGGATCAGAGAAGATCTACAAGTGGGTATGTGTTTAACCTATTTGGAGGCGCAATCAGTTGGATGAATAAGAAACAATCTGTAGTGGCACTATCAACTACAGAGGCAGAATACATGGCAGCCACTCATGCAAGCAAGGAAGCAAGTTTGGTTGCAAATATTGTGTTCAAGTATGTGGTTAGTACAGGAAGCTATAAGGATAGACTGTGACAGCCAAAGTGCAATTTTGTTGGCAAAGAACCCTGCATATCATTCAAAGACAAAGCACATTGATGTTCAGTATCACTTTGTGAGGGATATGATAGAAGACAAAAAGGTGTTGCTGGTAAAGGTGGACACTTTGAAGAATACTACAGATGCATTGACAAAATCAATGAGCTCTAAGAAGTTCTCTTGGTGTAGAGAAACACTGGGCATTGCAGGGCTGGATAAATGACTAAGCTCTCTTGTGGCCCCCTGTGGAAAGAAAACAACAAGTGGGATAATGTTGGGTTGTGTTATATTCTTTCCACGACTAGCCCACGTAGTTAACCAGGGGTTAGAGGGGGGGAGGTCACAGGGCATTTTAGGGGCACCTATAATCCCACTTTATGGGGTCCGAGATAGTTCCCTGGAAACTTTTGGTTTTGGAACCTAGGCTAGGTTAGGCGGACCCACCTATGGTTCATCGTATTGGACGGGATGGTTTTTCAGTCCATGGTATTGGATGCTTTGGCATGTATAAATATGTATTGTAACATTGAAAGGAACATAATGCAAAATCAAGCTAGTAGTCCCGATTTTGGGATCTAGGCGAAAATCTCTGTGTATATGTGTTTTGTGTGTTATGCTCTTGCATTGTTTATTTTTTGTGTCTTAGAATTTGTATGCAGCTAATTTCTGTACGGGGTTAAAGCCTACAAGATCTGTCTTCAACTTAGAAACCTACAAGCGTGCCCATTGAAATTGGTGAACCTTAGTTGCAATGGATTTTCCGTGCAGGGATTCAATTGTTGTATTGAGGCTTCTGTGATCCATATCAAGTGTATGAGAGATTTTTCGGCGTAAATCACATGGTATTTTATTTGTCGACACATTTCGAACCAACCAGTGTGGTTCATCGTCAGGACAAGTTGAATGAATAGATCAGGCATAGCATGTTACATACATTACCCAAGAAAGATGGCTTCATACCTCTGAACTATTTTAAAATTAGGTTCAAGGGCCTTTTTATTATTCAACTACAAGGGAAAACCATAAATAACCAAAACCCTAACCTTAGGAGATTGAATGCCAAGAGTTTGTAGGACCCATTGGGGTTAGTTGGGTAGCCAATTTCTCGAGGTCCTAACTTGGTCATATGATCTTCATTTGGCACATATGATACCTTGTTGGAAATATCTCTCCAAGTACTACAAGACTTACAATAGGCCCTATCCTATGGTTATGGGCTTGTTACAAACCTCAAACAAATTCTGTTTAGGGGTTCAAAACAACTCCGAAATTTCACGACCCGAAAAACTGCTAAAAAGAGTAAAGGCAACTATAATCAAGGAAACATATGAAACTGATTGGAGGTCTAGTTGGAATAGGAGGGTGGCCACAAATATCCACCTAGATCATCGATTTATGTTGTTCCTAGATTATGCTAATTATGTGGTCCACATATAAAACCTTTAACCTAAATTGTTGTCAAATGAGTGATTCTTCCATTCCTATCATTTATGATAATGGCTCTATACCCCATGGATCAATGAATCATACAAGAAAAGTCATAAAAATATAAGAGTCAATTCCTTCTCTTGATTTGTGGTTTTGTTCTTCTACAAAGAAGCAAGTTATTACCTTTAAGGAAAAAGGGTTTCTTGATAAGTTTATTAGCCTCTGACCTAGTTATAACTCTATTTTAAAATGGATCTCTAACAAGGAGGAAAATCATTAACCCAATTCTACTCTATATTGTGGAAATTGTTAGATATTCTTATTTTTGAAATCTTGGATTATTAGAAATTCAAGGGCTCCAAGGGAATGTTCATTACTCTAGACTCTAGACTTTATTCCTAATATCAAAATTTCTTCTGCTCCTATTTGGATTCGATTGTCATATTTTCCCATTCTTTGCTACGGTGACGGTAATTTTAAAGCTATTGGATACAAATTGAGCCAATATATTACTAGCTCAAAGCCCAAGGATACTAACTTCTTAAGTGTGATATTTTGTGTTGAAATGGATTTTGAAAAATGACAACAACATGATATTAAAATAAACTTGGAGAGCTAGAACCATCTTGAGGCCTTATACTATGAGCAAGTTCCTTCTAGATATAATTATTTCGATGAGTATGGGAGCTTTGCAATTTTTTTTCCCAAATACTCTAGCATCCTGGCATCCTTCTAGCCCATTGTCATATGTTTAAATGAATGATGATCAAGGAGAATTAAAAAAATCAATATTATCCCCTCTAACTATAACTATACAAGAAAAATGCAAGAAATCTCCCAAAAGTGGTGCCTTCTATGGATATAGTGGGGAGTTTATTGCACTCAAATTTTAGAAATGTTTTGTTTTTGCAATATATTGTGCAATATATTTGTAAGAATCTCCTCCTCTACTCAAGAAGAAATAGGTTTCATTTTCAGTAAATCTAGTATTGGATCTCCATACACACACACCCACTCTTTTTGTTAGGAGAAGGATGGAATTTTGGCTCATTCCTTTTACATTATTTAAAATAAATATCTTGTAGCCTTCATTCTAATCTCCCTCTTGTGTGTTTGTGTGTGTTCATAAAAAATTAAACATATTAATTCACCCCCAAAAAAACTAGAAAAAATTAAATGAGTCCAATTATCTGAGATCTAAATGAATAAATATTGATCAATAAACCTAACTTGGATATCGAAAATCCAGATAACTAATGCATGTAAATTTTAACATGAATCCAAACATCCAATATCTAGATGTAGATTTAAATCCAAGTCAAACAAATTTTCATATTTTCCTCCCAAAAAACAAACAATTTAAATTTTCCCAAGAAAAAAAATTAAGTTTAAACTATGAAAGCCATTAAAAATGTTATATGTGACATAACTAATAAGGAATTAAGGGAATGTACGTTTACAAATTTAAAAATAAATTAATTGATATTTTTAAAATTAATAATCAAGATTTATTTAATACTCTCTTTGTCAAACCTAGCAACATCGAATGAAATCATGACTAAGAAGATAATGAAATTAAATCTTGGCTATACACATGACATGATGTCCAGGTATATAATATCTAAAAGAATTGTGAATAATGAAATGAAAATGAATTCGATAATCAAGATAATAAGTAAAGATTAATGGAATAAAAGATAAGTCAAATGATTAGATGTAAACATGTTTTGAGAAATAAAGTCAAAGTGAAGCCTGGATATCCAAAAATTCAAAAAAGTGTCCAGTTAAGTTTGAGTTGTAAACCATAATCCAGATGTTGAATCAACTACACACGTCATTGTAAGATGGAGATTGCATGAATCTAGGTAAGACACATGACATGTAGTGAAAGAGTGATGTAACATCAAGGTTCCATTGATGGCGATCATGGCTCCACATTGAACATCTAGATAATTAGTTGAATGAAAATAAAGTGAAAGATCAAAATGTTTAGATTATATATGGGCATGGTCAACATCAATGATTAGACAATCTAGATTCAAATGAGTGCGATTTTATAACAGTTAAATGAAATGCCAGATGACTTAGATATAGATGTTGAGCTAGTGATAGCAAAGCCAGATGGAAAAGAATCCATATAATGGAAAAGGACTAGATGCCAGGAAATACAGGTTTCTTTTGGGTCAAATAAGGAGTTAAAAGACTATTTAAGGCATCAAAATTTAGGGTTTGTCAAAATATTATTAAATTATTGTGACAAATCTACATAAGTTCATGCTTTTAGCTTCTTTATTTATAGCTACCCTTATATCTTCATGGAATTAGTAAGCATACAAATAAAGAAACCATCAAACCTCAAATTCAAAGGGCTAATTAGTAACATTAATAATCCAAAGAGCCTTCATGGAATGTTACCTAGTTCTAGATAAGAATTAATGATATATCATAGAAATAACCCTAGGTTAGTCATACTTAACCTTAATTGGGATAGAAAACATGATCACACTATAATATTAGCCTCAAGTTACCTTTCCTCAATCATACCATGTCATGACATCAATTTTCAAATATGTGTCATTTCTTCTTGATACAAGGAAAGGAATGACTTCAACATACCAAAATAACATTTAAATATCAATAAAAATTTTAACTTAGAAGACTCAATGAACATTATCAATTGACAAAAGAGTCTAAAATGACTATTTAGAAATAATATGTCAAAGGATAGGAGAATTAGAGACCAAATATTTAGGCATGGGCACAATCTATATAAGCCTCAATGGTAATGATGAAATATTAATAATCAATAAAATGTCTAATCCCTAACCCCCGAGGTATATGGATGCATAAGCCATAGAAAAATGATCCAATAATTAACACCTTAGGTAGTGAAAAAATAGATGGTAAGCTCACATTTGTAGTAGAATAGGCATTAAAACTCAAAAATTTCGTATGATGGCCCCTTTCATTTTTCTTGTCTTCGAAGAAATGAAAGGGGTGCTTGTTGTGGCAACAATAGAAGGTCAAGGGTTATTTATATGAAGGGAACATTTTCATTTAAGAAAAAAGCCTCTTTATTAGGATTGTAATCCTTATTCATATGTTACGGAAGAGGCCATTATTATCCAATTATTTATAGTCTTATAAATATGGGCTTTATTGTGCACTACTCCCTCCACTCTAATCTCTTTTGATGCTTACAGGTTTCAAAAATGAATTATGTGGATTATTCTATCTTTTTGTGTGTATAGTTATCACTTCTATTTTGCCTAAGAACATCTAAATCGAAATATAAAGTCACTTATTATTTTGTATGTTATTTTTATGTGTTTAGGTTCTGTAGTTATTCCCTTGCATTAGTGGTAGAATATTCTCTTTTATGTTGTGAAACTATATTATTTCATTTTAGGTTGTTCGTTTCATGATTAAGAAGTGTTTCTAATAGCCAAGTCCTTTTAAATTCATACAAAAGATGAGTGGGACATAGAATATGTTTATTTTCAATTGTAGTGATAAAGTTTCCCCCTTGCTATCAACTATATTACTAGTATTAGTTACTACACCTTGATAGCATTAGTTACATGCATTTAATATTGGACTTTGAATTATAAGTGTGACAACCATTTTTTGGACCCCTCTTGTAAATGTCACTATGAATTGTAAATCATGTAAATATTGTGGAAATGTAACACAATGACTAGGATGGAGTGGAAATAGGTTCATAGGTCTAAGGAGGAGTTGTTGTTGTTGAGTGTAAATGAAATCCATTGTGTTTTTATCACCACCCATCCCCATGGTGAATTATTGATAGTGTTGGTTCAAGAATTGAAGAGAAGCATGGGTTATCTATAGTAAATGATGAAGAAACCATATAATCCACAAGAGCTTAGGGGCCATATTGTGGAAGTCAACATGTAAAGGAGAAAAAAGGAAGTTGGGATTGGTGGTGGTATGTAGGGAAAGATGTTGAGAGTCACATACACAAGTTGTGGGGATAGAGTATGCCAATGATGCACATACTAGAATCAAAAGAGAGAAATGAAAGGAAGACACTAGGGAGTAGTGTTGGTGTAAGAGCAGGAGCACATTAAGGAGTGCAGGGTGAAGAAATGACAAGAGAAAAAAAGGTGGAAAAATTATGCATTTTTTAGGTTTGCTAGGTTGATAAAGTGGAAACAAGGTGTACTCTATATTCCTATTTAGCAAAGTGGACACCCTGTGTGAGTTTAAATATTTTTGGTGTTTAGCAGGTGGAGCCAACATGAGCGCTGGTGTCTTGTGTGATATGGTTTTCTTGTAATGGTGTGAAATCCCTTGAACATTTAACTCCTTAGAATCTATATCTGTCTCAAGGGTGGTCAGCTACAGGAAATATTTAGTTGTAGTTTGCCAACAATTGGGTGGATAGTTGAAGTCCCTCCCTTAGATTCCAATTATTTAAGTCAATTGGATATGTATACTTACTTGTCGATATCTTGCACTATGGATGGATAATGATATTTTTTATGTATTATAACAATGTATGTATCAACACTGATTGTAAAGGAATGTGTTATTATTCATTTTCTATAATGAGATGGTTCTATGAATTATTCTCATGGCTATGAGAGATTTGTAGGTCCCATTTGGTTTCTTGTATGTTTATGAGTTGCAAAGTTATTTATATGGTCTTATTTGAATACTTGATATGATTAGATAAGTTATTGTTGTGTATGATTTCCATTATTTGGCATGCTACATATTTCATGGATATTTGGTTGTTTAAAACTATTCAATGTCTTTTATGGTGAATGACTCATGATGTAGAAAAGTTTGATTTATCAACTGGATCTTATAACATTTCCTAGTATCCATTATGTGGCAAGATATGCTACTATTTTGTTGAATTTGAAAAGGGGTATTAGCCATGGTTTTGGTTTGTCTCTATACCTGTTAGTAGGCATGTTGATAGATATGATATTGTATTAGGATTTACGATCATTGTTAGTTGTGGTTTAGCTGATACTGTTATTTTATGATGGGCATGTTGGTAAACCCATTCATGGGATAATTGTTATGTTAATTTATGTATTGTTAGTGTTGGAATGAGGATATCATTTCTATAAAAGATAGTGTTCTGAGCAACACTGGGCTTCATGAGAAACTTTGGTAAGTCTCTAGAAATCCCATAGAATTTATAATTCCATGTATTGCAGAGATATTGACTTATATCTAGGGTTAGATGAGTCCTTAGAGTGGGTTTGTATCTGGGCCAGATACGTTGTGGCTCGATGTATGTATCTAGGAGTCTATACATCCCGACCATTTTCCCATTCACACTTGTGTAGAAGTAGCCGATTCAAATTGATCTAAATATGTCTCAAAAAAGGGAATGATAATTCATATCCAAGGTGGGGCCCATTTTTGGATCCTAAAGGAAAGGATCTAGATTTAGTTGCAAGCCATATTTGGTATGAAACTTGGAGTAGGGCCTACTAGCGAATGATTCATACAAGGCCATATTAGTTTGTGAACTAATGGATGTGTCCTAGAATCTAGGACATTCAGGGCTAAGGGTAAAGTGAAGATGCATGTAGCTCCAAATGTAGGCTAGGGCCAAATTTTGTAAGTAGCCTAGAGTTATCTGCGGTGGACTTTGTATAGTGAGGTAGAGTATGAAAATATAAGTATGAAAAGTTGTGGAAGAATCTAGGCACATGGGAAGAAAGGCTTAGCACAAGCCTAGAAAACCTTGGATGCTAAGACATGTAAAAATACAATGAGGAAGGTAATATTTGAAAGTACATGAGGTTTTCCAAGGTGCAATAGTCAAGTGCACTGAACTTTTCCTCAGAACAAGATATAAAAGGATTTATTTTCAATGCACGAAGAAGTAGGGCTCTGTGGGACCCACAAGCGAGGTTGAGGTGCCAAGAACAAGAAATGGCTATTGTGGTTGCATGGATGCCACAAATATGTTGTAGGTGACATATCACAACCACATGGGTGACTAGAAGGTGCCACATGAAAGCATCTCACTAATGTGGCAAGAGTTAATTTGCTAACTTTAATTGCACATAACTTTCAATCCGAGAGTTGGATTGAGATAAAATTTATATCATTCGAAAGATCTTGATGAGTTGAATATGATGGTGCCATCTAATGTTAAGTCCACAATTTTTTTTAAATAAGTAATTTTATAATTTCGTTTACATAATGATACCATGGAGGTTTGGTGAGCTAAAAGCTACACCTCCCATCAGCCTGGGCAATCCAAGGGAGTGGGAGGGAGCATTATAATAAGGTAGTTGAATGTCTTCTTCTCACACCCTACATTATGACATTTGAGGCATATATGTAGGGTTATCCATTTGAATGGGGGAAGGTTTAATACGTAAATTTCACTAGGTAAACTTATGGAGTTAACAAGAAACATTTTCCAATGCTACTAAACGCTTAAAATTTTAAACAATAAAATTAAATAATTAATTACAAAATAAAATAAAATAAATTAAAACTAAAATAAAGAAGACAAATATTTTGTTTTCTTTATAATTTGAAAAATATACAAATGGATTGGATAATATGTTTTACAAAAATTAATAAACATTATTTTTCATAGAAAATAATGTCAAAAATTATTTCATGTAAATCTCACATGTTTTTGTCTATGGGGCCTTGGATAGGTGGTGATTGGATGTGTTGTTAAGGGATTACTATATGTTAAGTCACCATTTCATTTTACTACCCTTGTTGGGTGTTATTCTTGGACATTACCATGATGTACCTTCACCATTACCAAACCTGCAAAAAACAAAATCACATGTTTTTGACTGAAATTTGATTTAACAAAGTTAAAATTATTTTTTAGTTAAAAATAATGATTCGATTTAGAAAAGTTAAAATTATTTTTTAGTTAAAAATAATGATTCGATTTAGAAAAGTTAAAATTATTATTTTAGTGAAGAAAGGTTTTTACTTGAAAGTTAGTAAATACAATTTAATATAAATTTGACTCAAAAACATATTGTTGATCCAAAATATGAGCAAAACCTACAATAACACAACTTTATGGCTACTCTATTTATCTTTTAAAACATGTAGAACCTAAACAATTCTACACATTCATTATTGTTCCTTGCCCCACTAGGTACTATAGCATTCACCTCATAGTCAAGTTGTGTTGATTGTGTATTATTTGGCAAAGATTTTTCAATTTGAACCAAAGTTTTGGGAAAATGCTTAATATTTCTATTTTTACATAAACTCAAATATAATTTACAAAATTTCAGTAAATGTTATCTCTAATTTTCCATTGGCTAAGAAATCTTTGATGGGACATAATTCCCTTGGTGGAGAGTGTTTTTTTTTCAATGCCTAACAATTCATTGAAAATTAAAACAAAGGTAATTTTTTTATTGGCCATTTCATTGGTGAGTTCTTTGACACTTGCACTATTATGTTTGTGCTATGCTCAATGATGAGAGAATTGATATGGTTATAGGACACTGTTATGTTCATGTTCTGCCCAATGATGTGAAAATTGATGCAGTTGCAAGTTGTTTGCATAGGCCCGAGGGGGGTGAAGAAATTTTGAGTTAATGTTATTATGTTTACATGTGCAGAGGATAGAGTGTGTGAAGGAACTAGCATCCTTTGCATAGTGAGTACTATGACACCGATCAACAATGTTGTATTGTATGGTTTCATTGTGTGAAACATTTATTGTGCAGAGGACATAGTATGTGTGGTAGAACTGTGGGTCCTTTGTATAGACAAGGGTCCTTTGACATTGCATGGGTGCAGAGGGAGATACTATTTTCTTTTTAATAATTATCATAATCGTTGGACTATGAAAGCTACTCTTATTATGCAATATTAAATAAACTATGTTTTCAATGTGTGACATGCGGTTGTGGGACATTGCTACATTAGTTCTCTACTCAATGATGTGATAATTGTTGCAGTTGTAGGTTTTTTACATAAAGCCAAGGAGGTAAAACAAATCTTCAATTAATATTATTAAGTAGTGTGTACAGGAGAACTCGGCCTCTTATGCGTAGATTGTAGTCTTAAATAAAATGTGTTTTTAATCCATGTGAAGAAGTGTTTTATGGTAAAACAAAGTGAGTCAAGTCAATATTTGCATTGAAAGAAGATGGCACATGTTAGTCCTTAGTGTTAGTTGAGTTCTTAGATCCCCAAATGTGTGGAAATATTTGTGTAAGTTTTATTAAAATAATAAATATACACATCTCGTTTTTAATTATCATTTAGGAGCAAATTTCAAAGCTATGTAAGTAATTGTGTGGGGGGAGCTATGCAATGGTAGTTGTGTAGATATGGATATCCAGATGAAGTGTGCGCAAAGAACAAATGCACGTGTGTAGAGATTTTACTGTGTCAAAATCTTTGTGCAATGTTTTCTTAAAATAATAAATATACAAATCTCTTTCTTAATTCTTATTTAGGAATAGATTTCACAACGTATGTTCATTGATTAATATCAATTTCAAATGTCAATGATTGACCAAAGGGAATTATTGAGTGTAAATGTAGTTTTGCAAATGAAGTTGTGCGAAGGTGGTTGTGCGTGTGCAGAGGTTATGCAAAGAGAAAATGTATGTGAAAAATTTGCGTAAAATGAGGGAAGTGTGGAGGGATCTTTTAATTGTAATGTTTTTTTATATTAGTAGATTGTGCACAAGGGAAATGCTTATTTTATTATTAACAAGTTTTATAGAGCACAAAGGTTCATATAATGAAAGATTGAGAGATTTTCGCACAAAATGGACTATGTTTTTTGGAGGAAGCATGTGCAGAGAACAAATGCATGTGTGCAAAGATTTTATTGTGTTGAAATATTTGTCCAAATTTTATTGAAATAATAAATATTTTAATCTCTTTTTTAATTCTTATTTAAGAATGTAATTTGCAATGAATGCTTCCTCACCAAGATATCTGGGACCCGCATCTATTAATATCAGCTTCAAATGTCAATTACTAATCTAAGGGTGTTGTTGAGTCTGAAAGTAGTTGTGTGGATGAAGCTATGTAGATGTGGTTGTGCATCTGTGATGGTTATCTGGAGAAGAAATGCATATGCAGAATGTTATGAAACCAGCTCAAGAAAAGATAGAAAAGATAGATCAACGCCTTAGAATTCAGCCTCTTCGAGGGGGCAACCTCCTTTACATTACATAAATGAACAATTCTTAGATGATTCAAATGACAAAACCTCCTTTCTATATATAGGAGTCTAAGGAGTCACAATATAATCCAGCCGACCTAACAATAATAATATACAGCCACAAAAATAAAAATAGAGGGATTCTATGGGGCACAGTAATAACAATATGGGGGCCATAGGGGCACAACGATATTAAGAAGGGGTATAACTACAATAGTAATGGGGTAATCAATAGCATTATAGGGACCCAACATGCCCCTCTCCTTCAAAAAAGTGTTTCCCTCAATGCTTGAGTAGTTCTAGATACTTCTGCATAAAATTCTCATCCTCCCATGTGGAATCTTCAGCGGATAAGTTCGTCCACTTGATAAGATACTCTGAAATTGAACGATTTTGTAGCTATCGAGTTCTTGTTTCTATGACTGCTTCTGGTTCCAATATAATTTTTCCTTCCTCGTCAAGTTCTGGAAATATTGTTTGAACTGGGAGCTTGTTGCCTATAACCTTCTTTAAACATGAAACATGGAAAACTGGGTGGAATCGAGAAGCTGCAGGAAGCTCCAATTTGTATGCCATAGTACCAATCTTTTGCAACACCTTGTACAGACCATAATACTTTTGTGATAATTTATTATCCTTCTTAGCTTGCTTGAGGGACATTTGCTTATATGGTTGTAGCTGTAGGAATACCCAATCACCTGCATCAAAATTTCTTTCACTGCGATGTTGATATGCCTGTTGTTTCATTCTATTCTATGCCAACACGAGGTTATCCTTTAAGATTTGGAGGACTTGTTGTTGATGTTCGATGTGATGTTCCACTGCCTGAGCCTTAGAAGTTTCTCTTAAATATGATGTGATGGATGGTGGTTGATACCCATAAAGTGCCATAAATGGGGTCATTTTTGTTGCTGTATGGAAGGAAGTGTTATACCACCATTCAGCCAGAGGCAACCATTTGATCCATTGTGTCTGTTTATCAGATACAAAGCAACGAAGATATCCTTCCAAACATTTTTTTACTATCTCAGTTTGCCCATCAAATTGAGGATGATAAGATGAGCTATGAGCTAACTGAGTACCAAGACAAGAAAACAATTTTGTCCAAAAATTTCCAGTGAAAATGGGATCTCTGTCACTTACAATAATCTTTGGGTTTCCATGTAGCTTTTGAATTGTTTCCATAAATGCGGTACAAACTGTACTGGCTTTAAATGGATGTGATAATGCACAAAAGTGTGCATACTTGGTAAGTCTGTCAACTACCACCATGATGACACTCTTTCCCTCAGACTTGGGTAAACATGTGATAAAATCCATTGAAACTTCCTCCCAACGTTGGCTTGGAATGGATAAAGGTTGTAATAGACCCAGTGTCTTAATTGTTTCAAATTTATTTTGTTGGCAAACCAAACATTCTGCCACAAACTTTTGAATATCTAATTTAAGGCCATCCAAAAAAATTCCTTCTTAACCCTGTGGTAAGTTTTTAAAAATCCTGAGTGCCCTCCTAAGGGAGAAGTGTGCAATTCCATAAGAATCTTTTGTTTTAGCTGGGAATTCTTACAGAGGTATAAGCGATCTTTGTACCATAACGAATCATTTTTCTAGCTAAATGTATCAGATGTACTGGAATCTTGTTGTAACTTTCGAATAAGTGCCCACACTTCTTCGTCATTCTTCCATTCCACCCTTGCTTCGTTTATCCAATCTGGTTGGATAATAGAACTGGCGTACAACAATGCTTCCACATCCTCATCCTTTCTTGAGAGTGCATCTGCCACCACATTTTGCTTCCCTTTTTTGTAGATGATTTCAAAGTCATAACCCAACATCTTTGTGACCCACTTTTGTTGCTCTTCATAGGATAATCTTTGTTGTAAAAAGTATTTAAGGCTATCATGATCTGTCTTTACCTTGAAGTGTCTACCCATTAGGTAGGGTCGCCATTTCTTAAGTGCATGGAGTATTGCCAACATTTACTTCTCATAAATAGCTTTGCTTAAAAACTTTGCCTTGATTGGATGACTTTCAAAAGCAATGGGTCTTTCATCTTGCATTAGATCAGGACCAATTCCATTTCCTGAAGCATCACGTTCCACAATAAAGGTTTTTGTGAAGTCCGGTGTAGCTAAGACCGGTGCTTGGCACATTGCCTCTTTAAGATGTTCAAAGGCCTTTGTTGCTTCTGGAGTCCATGAAAATGCATCTTTCTTCAATAATGTTGTTAGAGGTGCTGCTATTCTCCCATAATTCTTAACAAACTTGCAATAATACCCTGTCAATCCAAGAAATCCTCGTTGATGCTTTATGGATGTCGGGATTTTCCATTCCTTAATGGCTTCAATTTCGCTAGGGTCTACCTTAACTCCTTCATGAGATACAATATGACCCAAATATTCCACCTCCTGGACTCCAAAGAAACATTTGGATCTTTTTTCATATAATTGTTTCTCCTTCAATAGTTGTAGCACCTTGTCAACATGCTCAACATGATCCTTCCAAGACTTGTTGTAGATTAGTATATCATCAAAAAATACTAACACAAATTTTCTAAGGAATGGTTTGAAAATTGAATTCATCAAACCTTGAAATGTTGAAGGTGCATTGGTAAGGCCAAAAGGCATGACCAAAAATTCATAATGACCCTCATGAGTTCTAAATGTTGTTTTCGGAATGTCTTCAATCTTCATTCTGATTTGATGATATCCTGAACGAAGATCCAACTTGGTGAAGTAAATTGATCCATGCAATTCATCCAGTAATTCATCAATGACAGGAATGAGGAACTTATCTTTAATATTGAGCTTGTTGAGCTCCCTATAATATGGACACATGCACCATGATCCATCCTTCTTGTGCACCAATACTACTGGAGCAGAGAAATAACTTTGACTCGGTTGAATTATACTAGCCTCTAGCATTTCTGCAACCATACGTTCAATTTCACTCTTTTGGACATAGGGATATCTGTACGGCCTGATGTTTGGAGGAACACTTCCTGGAATCAGATGAATAGCATGATCATGATCATGCCTAGGTGGGAGACCTTTGGGAGTCTCAAATACCTTGGAATGGTTGTCCAAGATTTTTTGGAGATCTGGAGAAATAGATGATTCCGATGTGGAAACAGCTAGCAAGCATAATTGTGCAATTACACCTCTTTGCTCCTTTTTTAGAAGCTTTGTCATACTATTAGAGCTGATTATCTTTCCTCGTTTCCCTGCAATACCCCTTAATTCAACTTCCTTTCCTTCCGAAGAAAATTTGATGAAAATTTCTTGAAAATTAAAAGCTATTGTACCTAGGGATTGTAACCATTGGACTCCTAGTACAACATCAGCACCTCCGATTGGAATGGAAGGCATTGGGCTAGTCAATACATATTCTCCCATGGATAGCTTGATATTATGGCACTTTCCAGAGCAATTTATTTTTACTCCATTTGCAATCATCACTTGACACTCTGGTGCTAGATATAGGAAGCAATTCAATTCTTTTGCTACCTTACAATGAATAAAATTGTGGGTGCTTCCTGAATCAATCAACACTATTACCTTTTTCTTCTTGATTTGTCCTTCTATCTTGATGGTTTGAGGAGTGGTTATTCCCACCAATGCATTACAAGATATGGTCGAATTTATTTTTTCTTCATCTAGGCTTTATTCCTGGAGTATATCCTCTTCTTCTGACCTTTCTTGCTCCTTTTCTTCTTCCTCTTCACAATCTATATAGAATAATTTCTTCTCAGCACACTTATGACCTTTAGTGTATTTGGTATCACAACTGTAACAAAGCCCTTTTGCTCTTTTTTCTTCCAATTGTTGTGGTGTCAACCTTATAGGTTGTGGAAGACTAGGGGCAACAACACTTCCGTCTTTATAGTTGTGAGTGGTATGCTTCCTGGTTGCCATAATTTTGCTTTCCATTTTTCTTGCTAACCTGAATTCCTTCTCTAATGAATCAGGTTCCCAAAGTCGAACATCATATTGGATATTATCCTTTAAAGACCCTATGAACACATCAATCCTATGCTCCTCTGGAATATCTTTTACCCTTATGTTCAATTTTTGGAACTCCTCAATGTGCTCCATTATTGAACCCTTTTGTTTGAGACTTACAATTGGCTAAAAAAAGTGTTTCTTTTTGTATCCTCATAATGTGCTATCAATTCTTCCGTAAAAATTGCCGAAGTGATAAATGGTTTACAAGAGCAAAGCCATTGATACCATACAAACTAATTTGGTTCCAGATATAAAGTTGCCATACGTACCTTTTGTGTGTTTTGCACATTATTGAGATCGAAGAATTGCTCCATCTGTAATATCCATGTGGCAGGATCCTTGCCATCAAACTTCCTCATATCCATTTTTGGAATATGGTGAGTCTTTGATCCAACATTAGCGTCTATGGAATCATGATAAACATTTCTTTTGTTCTCATCATGAGTTTCCTTTAGTACCCTTTCATCCTTAGGGAACATTTCTTGTAGCAACTTATTCATATTTATCTTCAATTCGTCCATGTCTGTCTTCAAATCTATTTTCAAATTATCCATCTTAGCTTCCACGTCAATCATCTTAGCTTCTACGCCTTTCTTTAAACAATCCATCTTAGCTTCTAAAACTTTCTTTAAACCATCCATCTTAGCTTCTACATCTTTCTTTAAACCATCCATCTTAGATTCTGTTCCTTTTTGTGCAAGGGACAATTCTTGCACTTGGTCTTGTAATTTTGATATATCATGTTGCATTTCTTCCTCTTCTTCATGAGTCATGCTAGAGCTTTCAGGTTCCTTACTAGGTGTTTGCATTTTCTTTCCTCGGGGCATCAGTTACCGATAATAATGCTCTACTATGCCCTTTGAATTCCTTCAAAATAAATTTTCAAACCAAGCTTAAGCAAAAATTTAAGAAAATCTACACACCTTTTTTTACTTTGTAGGAGCTCGATATTGCCTCTGATGTATCTTTGTACTTTCCGATCATCTAGTTCTGAATTTGTGACCTGTAGTAGCCCTTTGTGTCCTCTTTCCAATGCCACAAATCTGACGCAAAATGGATTCTCCAAGGAAGAGTTATGTGAAATCTCCCACAGTGACTTACTTATAGACTAGTTCAGTAGAGCGAACTTGTACGATGTGCCACGAGTCACTCTTTTGACCTTTGGATCTGAAACATGCATACAAGAAACTAAAGTCCGTCCTCTTTCTATACCTTCTTATGAAATTTCAATCCGATCCCCAGAGAGAAAGTTATGACGATTTTCCCTAGGTCACCTGTTTTGAATGTAATTTAGGAGTCTGCAAAAAGACCAACTTCCTCAGATCATATCTCTGCAAATATCGCGCGAAAAGCTCTGAAATCCAGACCCAAGGTTCAGCGCGATTTCTTCTCAAATGGGTTTTTTTGTTTGACTTCCGAAATGTCACAGAAAAAAAGTTATAGCGAAAATTCCACAATGACCTGTTTGGAGCAGCGAAACCCTGGAATCCAAAGCTCTGATACCAAATGTTATGAAACCAGCTCAAGAAAAGATAGAAAAGATAGATCAACACCTTAGAATTTAGCCTCTTCGAGGGGGAAAGAATTCAGCCTCTTCGAGGGGGAAACCTCCTTTACATTACATAAATGAACAATTCTTGCATGATTCAAATGACAAAACCTCCTTTCTATATATAGGAGTCTAAGGAGTCACAATAAAGTCCAGCTGACCTAACAATAATAATATAAAGCCACAAAAATAAAAATAGAGGGATTCTATGGGGCACAGTAATACCAATATGGGGGCAATAGGGGCACAAAAATATTAATAAGGGGTATAACTACAATAGTAATGGGGCAATCACTAGTATTATAGGGACCCAACACAGAATGAGGGATGTGTTAAATTTGAGCGGAATGAGGGAGTTAGTACATGTGAAATTTGATATTAGTAGATTGTGCACAAGAGAAATGCTTATTTAGATTTAGATTACATATGCATTTGTGTCATTTTGAAATTATATTGTAATAGATTATGGTAAGTGCGGAGGTTTGTACAATGAAATATTGATAAATTTTTGCGCATAATGAATTTTCTCTGTAGTGTCGCTCATAGGCATTTGTGTTATGTTGAAAGTATATGAAAATAATGTTTCTACATTTGATGTTCTAGTGATTATATGGTTTTATGAATGCATGGGAAGGTGTGTAGTCAACGAATTGAATGTTGAGAGGATTGGTTTTACCCGCAGGGCTATTTTCTATTAATTAGAGGAAATACATTGAGACGATAAAAAATCTGGATGGAAAATTTATCTTTGTAGCGTATTTTAGATGCAAAATAGTGGCAAGTCATCGTTTCTAGGGAAAGAAGTCTATAAACATTCAAAATAGCTTGTATAGTAAGGGAAAAATGATATTGGTGGTAATAGAAAAAATAACTCACTTCATTCCCATTATTAAAGTTGTGAATTAATAATAATAATAATAATAATAAATACTAATCATGGGACAAATATTGGAATGATAAAGAGATATGGATATCAGTTTTTATCTTAGATATAGAGAGTTTTTGACATATAGGTGGTGATTTATAGGGAAACTAGTTGACAAGCATTTTGAAATCATCGACAAAGGAAGGAAAGAAGTTATTTGTTGATATCAATAGGATCCTTTTCTGATTGTTTACATGTTTTGAGTAGCAGATTGTGTAGTGTTTTCTCTTTGGAAATTGTGTTTGAGAGCTTTCAGTATTGTCTGAGCTTCTGTTACCTTACATAAACTATTTTCTTAGAAGTTGATATTGCATCTTCAATGGTGTCTCAATGACATTTCTGTTAAATTGTGGATGATAGTAGTAGTGCAGAAACATAGAAGCTCTACAATGTTGCAATCGTTTAGAAAAAATCACCTTTATCAATTTCTTATTCATATCTAGTAGTTTCTTAGCTCATTATCATGATTACAACTAGTTCGAATTATTTTGTATGGTAGATTTTGGTTCCTAATGACACGTATAACCCTGATATTAAATTAGTGGATTGTGATTGGGTTTGGTTTATTTGATTTCTAATTATTCAGTGTGTTGTGTGTAATCATTTTGACGTAGGTAATAGTATATGAATTTGTGTTATGTTGAAAGTATATGACATAGTGTTAGTTTTCATTACTTCAATTGTGTAGTTTAGTCGAAGCCACTAGTTTTTTATTTTGATTGACTCCTAACATTAAGTGGCATCTTTTGTCATCTATATTTTTAATCATTCCAATGTGGTGGGCTGGTTGCAGGTGTTAAGGATAATCGTTCAAAACGAGAAACTATCATTTCAAGTTCGGGTGGAACTTCATCTCGAGTTTCCTTTGGAGAATCAGTCATCAACCTCCAGTTTTGGTTATTCTTCTAAAATAGTAGAACTATTAAATTTACCCAAAATATGGCAAACCTTCACCTTTCCCACGTTACCGAAAGCAAACAAAACCCCTGTTTATAACTTTGTCATGTCTGAAATCTGGATTAACTCGCATGCATATTCCGAAGTGATATCCATCGAATTTCGTCACTTCATAGTGAATGGTTATGATCGATCAAGAACTCAAAGGATTAAATCACAGTCTATAAAACATCATGTCTGAAATTTGGATTAAATCTCGTTCTTCTTGTGACGCGATTACTGTCGAATCTGATCCTTTGAAGTGGATGGTCACGATTAACTGAGCTATTAACTCATTTTTATAATGTATCGTTTCCGTTTTTGGAATTAATGTCCGTGCTTATTAGCATAGGATCACCGTTAGATCTGTTGCATGTTGATGAGGCGGTTCAAATCTTCTCCCAGGTTCTCATGAATTTTGTCTGGGTTTTCCTCGTTCTGCTAAGAATTTGCGCTTCCACCAAGTTTAGATTGTCTCTAAGTTATATTTCTTAAAACATATCTAGGCTATTTAAATACATAGAGAGTGAAGATTTTCAACGCGATAACACAAGATTATACAAAACTCTAATTCTAAAGGGCCAAACTAGAAATCAACAGAACTAAGAAATCTTTCGAAGGAAATTAAAACCTCTAAGATTGAGCATTCATGCTCAATACACACAGAGATATAGAGAGATTCTAAATTTTCAAATCAAATCTTCCTCAGCCAAATCCCATTACACTAATTCAAAACTTACATAAATACATGTACATACAACAACCAGATCCTAAATCAACGTATCAAAACTGCCTAATCCTAGATAATAACTAATCTGCATGATATTCTCCTTGAGAATCTCAACTAAGTCTAAACTACTTGAATTAATTACAAGATAACTCAATTCCCTGAATTCTAGCTCAAATCCTATCTAGAAATATTTGTAAAGTGACAGCTAAAGGATCCCACACCTTTGCTTGTAATTTTTCTTTTTTTTTGGAATAAAATTTGAAGTCTTTTGTCTTCAAGCCTCATGCTCCTGCATCAAACTCGCGAGGAAAAAATTCTTCATGGGCTCCTGTCCATGAGCTCTTCTACAAAATTTCCCAACTTCTGTAGCATGGCATCCATCATCCAGGTAGCATCAGCAATTGGTTGATCCTTCCACTTGATCAAATACTGAAAATACTCATGTCTTCTTGTCTTCTTAAACAATCTCTTGTCCAAAATCTATTCTGGCTGCAATGCCTTTGCTGTAGGTAATTGTTTTACCCAATCAAACTCTTGTTCTTCTTTATCCTCTGTTGTGTCATCTGCATTTCTATTTTCATATCTATACAAATCACCAACCTTGAAAATTAGAGATATTCCAATGTCAAGGGGTAATTCAATCTCATATGCATTTGTTGAAAATTTCCTCAAGACTCTTCATGGTCCAATTTTCTTAAATTTTAACTTGTTATACTCTATTTTTGGAAACCTTTCCTTCCTTAGGTGTGCCAAAACCAATTCTCCAACCTCAAAATTAACTTCTCTCTTCTTCAAATCTTCTGTACTCTTGTACTTTATGTTGCCATCCTATAATTGTCCATGTGTTGCTTGAATCTTTGAAGCAAAATCTTCTCCTTTAGCACTTCTCATTTCAACTTTTCCTAAGTCTCTTAATTCAAACACTCCTCTTCGGTGCATTCCATAAACTATATGGAATGAACTCTGCCCTGTACTCCTGTTAGGAGAATAATTATAAGAATATTCAGCCTGTGCCAAAATTCGATCCCACTGTTTTGGATGTTCACTTGCAAGACTTCTCAGAATATTACCCAAGCTTTTGTTTACAACTTCATGCTACCCATTAGTCTGAGGATGATAAGCTGAACTGAAAGTTAGTTTAGTACCAAGTTTCTTCCATAAGGTCCTCCAGAAATGACCAACACATCTAGTGTATCTATTTGAAACAATGCTCTTAGGTAACCCATGCAACCTTACAATCTCCTTAAAAAACAGATTAGCAATGTGAGTAGCATCACTGGTTTTATAACTTGGAATAAAATGTGCCATTTTAGAGAATTTGTCAACCACAACATAAATTGAATCATTTCCTCTTCGATTTTTTGGTAAACTCAAAATGAAATCCATACCTACCATATCGCAAGGTCTATCTGGAATAGGTAATGGAACATACAAACCTTGTTTTGGATCCTTCCCTTTGCATACTGACAAATTTTACAATTTTTCACATACTTCTCCTCTTCAGACCTCATATTCGACTAGAAATAAAACTGGTTCAATTGCTCATAAGTCTTGTCTGCAGCAAAATGTCCTCCAAGTCCACCACTATGTTTCTCCTTGATTAAATTTTCCCCATAGAGCAATTTGGTATGCACGGTTGATTTCTTTTAAACAACAATCCTTCTTGCAAAAAAATATCCAGTGACTTACTTCTTTCTAACAAAACAAGATTTTTACAAGCTTCAAATGCCTCTTTAAAATCTAAATATTTCTCATATAATTCTTTAAGAAAATCAAAACCCAACACTTGAATTTGACTTTCCTGAACTAGGATACTTTTTCTACTTAAGGCATCTGCTACCTAGTTTGATTGGACAGTTATATGTTTTAATACAAAATTATAACCTTGAAGATATTCTACCCATTTTGCATTTTTCTGACTAAGATTTGGTTGTTTCATAATGTACTATAATGTATGATTGACTGAATGAAGTATGAACTCCTTAGACATCAAATAATTTCTCCACTTCTTCAATGACTGCACAACTACATAAAATTCCTTATCATAAGAAGAATATTTATTTTTGGATTCATTCAGTTTTTCATTGAAATAAGCTACAAGTCTATCTTCCTGACTTAAAACTGCACCAATAGCTTCTCCACTAGCATCACATTTCACTTGAAAAGCTTTATTAAAATAAGGAAAAGTCAAAATAGGCTTTTCAGTGATCTTTCTTTTCAACAGCTGGAAGTTCTTTTCTTCTTCAATAGTCCATTTAAATGGTTGTTTATCCTTCTTTATAGTGTTGATAATAGAAGCATTGATCTTACTAAAATTCCTTATGAATTTTCTATAAAAATTAGCAAGACCATGAAAACTTCTTACTTCAAAACACTTTTCGGTGAAGGCCACTCTATGATTGCCTTTACATTCTCTGGATCCATCTTTAATCCATCAACAAAAACATAAAAGCCCAAATATACCAAATCTTCCTTCATGAATGAACATTTCTTTAAATCTAACAATAGATTTCTTGTTGTAGCTTCTGTACGACATAATTTAGATGTCTCGTATGTTCCTCTTTAGATCTGTTGTAAACTAATATATAATCCAGATATACTATTACAAATTTACCAATAAATGCTTTTATAACTTCATTCATAAGCCTCATAAATGTATTAGGAGCATTTGATAACGCAAAAGGCATTACCATCCATTCATACATTCCTTCATTTGTTTTAAAAGCAGTTTTCCATTCATCTCCTTCTCTAATCTTATTTGATGACAACCAGTTTTTAAATCTAGCTTTGTAAAATATCTTGCTCCACTTAAACAATCCATCAAATCTTCATTTCTAGGTAAAGAAAATATGTACCTGATTGTTAATTTGTTGATTTCTCTTGAATCAGTGCACATTCTCTAGCCCCCATCTTTCTTTGGACTCAACACTGTTGGCACTACACAAGGAATCAAACTCTCTGTAATCAATCCTTTGTCTAATAGTTCCTGAACCTATTTTCTGATTATTTCATTTTCTGTGGGAGTCATCCTGTAAGCTGCTTTATATGGTAGATTTGCCCCTGGAATCAAATCTATATGATGAATGTTTTTTCTAATGGGTGGTAACTCATTAGGAAAATCATCTACAATGATATCACAATAATTTTCTAGCATCTCTTGAATTTCAATTGGTAAATCAAAAAGTTTAGTGGAAGTAATTATTACCTTGGGTTTGCAAATCAATGCAAAATTTACCTCTTCCCCTTCAATCTGTTGCAAGTATTCTTTTCCGCTCAACAATAGAGTCTTTGGATCAGATTTTATTGATGCATCCTATTTTTTCTAATGGGTGGTAACTCATTAGGCAAATCATCTACAATGATATCACAATAATTTTCCAGCATCTCTTGAATTTCAATTGGTAAATCAAAAATTTTAGTGGAAGTAATTATTACCTTGGGTTTGCAAATCAATGCAAAATTTACCTCGTCCCCTTCAATCTGTTGCAAGTATTCTTTTCCGCTCAACAATAGAGTCTTTGGATCAGATTTTATTGATGCATCCTCTTCTTCCATAGGCAGCAATGCATGATTAATACCATCTTTACCAAATTTGTATGTGTTCTTTTTCCCATCATGCATAGCTCCTCTATCATACTACCAAGGTTTTCCTAGCAATATGTGATACACATCCATAGGCGTCACATCACACATAATTTTATCTTTGTATCTGCCCAACTACAACTCCACTTCACACTGTTCATTCACTAACAACTGATGTCCTTTCTAAAGCCATGACACCTTGTAAGGTGTTGGATGCTTCTTTGTCTTTAATGTCAACTTTTCCACCACTTATGTAGAGACCAATTTATCAGTGCTGCCACTATCAATTATCATTTCACAACATTTTCCTTGAACCTTACACACAGTCCTGAACAAAGTCTTTCTTTGTGACGGTTTAACAACTTCCTTTGTTGGCTTTAACAAAATTTTGTTAACTACCAAAGATTCCCATTTTTATGGTACATTTTCTTCTTCTGACACCTTTGTTGTTCCTCTTCAGTCTTAGTAACAATTACATTTCTCTGATTTGTTCCTGTGTTTTATGGGAACTAATAGGCTCTGTGTCCCATCTTGTTACATTTGTAACATCTAATTTCTCTTCCTCTGCCTCTACCTCCTCTTCCTCTAAAAAAAATCATTTTGCCACTTGCATCACCTTCTGTGGGTGTATGCTTACTTGACCTACTGCTAGTTCCATCTCTAGGTGTTGTAGATCTTCATCTACCACCTTGACTTCCTCTTCCTTAGAAATTACATCTATTTCTGGAAGATTTTTTCTACATGAGTTTTTATTCAGCCTTCAATACCATCTGATAAGCCTCTTCTACCATTTTATGAGACAACATACTTATCTCATCTTGGATCTCCATTCTGAGACCATTTACATATCTTGCAACCTTCTCATCTGTATCTTGAATTTGTCCAGTTGTTATGCTGACTTTGTAAAACTCATCTGTGTATTCTTTCAGTGTCAAAGATCTTTGTCTAAGATTATGTATCTATCTAAATAATGTCTATTGATAATCACTTGGGAAAAACTTACCTCTCAACTTTTCCACCATCCTATTCCAATTTTTAATTGGCTATTTACCAAGTCTCCTTCTTTCTTCCTACACTCCATCCCACCAAAGTGCTGCATGTCCTTTCAATTTTGTGAAAACAAATTTCACTCTCTTTCCTTCTTTTGTTTCTTCATAATCAAAGAATTTATCCATGTCATTAACCCAGTCTATCAACTCATTAAGGTTTAAACCTTCTGTATAAACTAAAACCTCAAGTCTAGGTTTATATGTGGATCTCAACACTGATTTAAAGAATCTCATTTCAGGAGTAACTTCTATAGGTTCTTATTCTTCTACAACTTCAACTTCAGGCTCACTGACATTTCCAGCATCTTCATCTCTTTGATTCCCCATTTCCACTGCTTCTAATCTAGCTTGCATCTATTACATAGCTTCCAAAACTTCAACATTTGCAACTGGTCTTCCTCTTCTTCGACCATGACCATGTCTTACCCTAACTCTCAAATCCATTTTGGATTGATTTTTATGATCTTTAAGATCCTGCTCAGTGTTAGTAGGCTGCTCTAATACCACTAATGGTGGGATGGTTGCAGTTGTTAAGGATAATTGTTCAAAATGAGAAACTATCGTTTCAAGTTCGGGTGGAACTCCTTCTCAGGTTTCCTTTGTAGAATCAGTCATGAACCTCCAGTTTTGGTTATTCTGCTAAAATAATAGAACTATTCAATTTACCCAAAATATCACAAGCCTTCACCTTTCCCATGGAACCGAAAGGAAACAAAACCCTAGTTTACAACTTTCTCGGGACCAGAATCTAGATTAACTCGCGTGCATATTCAGGAGTGATATCCGTTAGATCTCATCACTTCATAGTGAATGGCTATGATCGATCAGGAATTCAAAGGATTAAATCACAGTCTATAAACCATCGCATCCGAAATCTGGATTAAATCTCGTGCTTCTTCTAACGTGATTATCGTCAAATCTGCCCTTTCAAGTGAACGGTAACAATTAACTAAGTTATTAACTCAGTTTTATAATGTATCACGTTCGTTTTTGGAATTAATTTCCGTGCTTGTTAGCACACAATCACCATTAGATCTGTTCCCTGTCGATCGGGCAGTTCAGATCTTCTCCTAGGTTCTCACGAATTTTGTCACGGTTTTCCCCATTCCGCCAAGAATTTGTGCTTCCGCCAAGTTTAGACTATCTCTCAGTTATATTTGTTAAAACATATCCAGGCTATTTCAATACACAGTGAGTGAAGATTTTCAACCCGAAAGCACAAGATTATACAAAAATCTAATTTTAAAGGGCCAAACTGGAAATCAACAGAACTCAGAAATATTTCAAAGGAAATTAAAACCTCTGGGATTGACAATTCATGCATAATACACACAGAGATACAGAGAGATTCTAAATTTTACAATAAAATCCTCCTCAGCGAAATCCCATTACACTAATTCAAAACTTACATAAATACCTGTACATACAGCAACAAGATCCTAAATCAATGGATCGAAACTGCCTAATCCTAGATAATAAATAATATGCATGATATTCTCCTTGAGAATCTCAACTAAGTATAAAATACTTGAATTAATTACAAGATAACTCAAATCCCTAAATTCTAGCTCAAATCCTATCTAGAAAGCTTTATAAAGTCACAACTAAAGGATCCCACTCCTTTGCTTGTAAACATTTTTTGTATTTTTGGAATAAAATTCGAAGTCTTTTTTCTTCAAGCCTCATGCTCCGGTATCACAATGCTTGTTCCCTTATTAACAAAAAACACTAAATTTGACATATAGGGATGTGTGACATCATTATTTAATATAATGATATGCATAAAGTATCAACATTTCTCATATTTTTCCACATATATGTTCTATCATAGAGTAGTACTTATTGGGATCCATTAAAAGGACACTTAATCTAATATTGCATAATAGTAATAAGTATTTAATTGACAAAATATTCATTATTTCTAGTTCAAAAAGTACCTTTTGCAATTGTTCTTGTTACATTACAAATTTATTTCTAGAAATTAAATTATTTTTGCATCAGAAAAAATTAAAGATTTAAAAATTAAATCCATTTTTGGGGAATAAGGTTCCCACTGCATCGAAATCGTGTGTCAAATTTTGTGAGAAATAGGTGCATCAAGTCATATGTAAATCAAACTTATTGTTTTTTTATAAAGTAGTGGGTACTAGATATCAATTCAATTTTTCGTAGAATGTAACTTTACTAGTTGTAGCTATTATTGATAATTTTACGATTCTTCAAATTTGACCGGAAAAACAAAGGAAATTCTTGCATGTTCCTGATAAAATATAATGGAAATTTTATGTAACTCAAGGTTACAAATGTTAAATTTTAGTAATTAAATTATTTTCGTGTGCAAAAAAATCAAAGAGTTTAAAATTAAATCCACTTGTGCAGAAGAACGTTCGGACTACATCGAGATTGCGTGTCAAATTTTCTAAGAACTAGTTGTGTTAGGTCCTTCGTAAATCAACTTTGGTTTTGGCTTTACAAAGTAGTGGGGATCAGATATCAAGTTGATTCATCGTAGAAGGTAGTTGAATACATGTTGGAATAATATTTGTTTACAAATTTCCTTGCACACTTTACTATTTTTAGATACTATTGATAATTTTACAAGTCTTCGTGTTGGGTCCCTATAATACTAGTGATTACCCAATTAATATTGTAGTTGTATCCCTTATTAATATTGTTTTGTCCCTATTGTCCCCATATTGTTATTACTGTGCCCCATAGAATCCCTCTCTTGTTATTTTTTTGGCTTTATATTATTATTGTGAGGTCGGCTGGGTTATATTGTGACTCCTTAGACTCCTATATATAGAAAGGAGTTTTTGTCATTTGAATCATCGAAGAATTGTTCATTTATGTAATGTAAAGGAGGTTACCCCCTCGAAGAGGCTGAATTCTAAGGCGTTGATCTATCTTTTCTATCTTTTTCTTGAGCTGGTTTCATAACATTTGGTATCAGAGCTTTGGATTCTAGGGTTTTACTGCTCCAAACAAGTCATTGTGGCATTTTCACTATAAATTTTTTTCTGAGATGTTTCAGAACCTAAAAAAAACCATTTGATAAGAAATTGCGTTGAATCTTAGGTCTGAATTTCAAAGCTTTTCGCACTATATTTGCAGAGATATGATCTGAGCAAGTTGGCCTTTTTGCAGACTCCTAAATTACATTCCAAACAGGTGACCTGGGAAAAGTCATCATAACTTTCTATCTGAGCATTGGATTGAAATTTTGTAAGAATGCACAGAAAGAGGACGAACTATAGTTTCTTGTATATATTTCTCAGAGCCAAAGGTTGAAACAGTGACTCGTGGCATGTCGTACAAGTTCGCTCTATTGAACTAGTCTATAATCAGCTCATTGTGAGATATTTTGCATAACTCTTCCTTGGAGAATCCAATTTGGATCACACTGGTGGCATTGGAAAGAGGACACAGAGAGCTACTTCAAGTTACAATTTTAGAACTGGATGATCCGAAAGTACAGAGATACATCAGAGTAATATCGAGCTCCTACAAAGTGAAAAAAGGTGTGTAGATTTTTTTAAATTTTTGCTTAAGCTTGGCTTGAAAATTTATTTTGAAGGAATTCAAAGGGCATAGTAGAGCATTATTATCGGTAACTTATGCCACGAGGAAATAAAATGCAAACATCTAGTAAGCAACCTAAAAGCTCTAGCATGACTCATGAAGAAGAGGAAGAAATGCTACATGATATATCAAAATTACAAGACCAAGTGAAACAAATGTCACTCTCACAAAAGCTAATAGAAGCTAAGATAAAGGGTGTGGAAGCTAAGATGGACGATTCGAAGATAGATTTGAAGACAGATTTGAAGAGAGACATGGCAGATCTAAACACAGATTTGACAAATTTTCTACAAGAAATACTTATTAATGGTGAAAAGGTAGTAAAGGAAACTCATGATGCAAACAAAAGAAATGTTAATCATGATTTCATAGACTCTAATGTGGGATCAAAAACCCACCATATTCCAAAAATCGATATGGGGAAGTTTGATGGCAAGGATCCCGCAACATGGATATTACAGATGGAGCAATTTTTCAATCTCAATAATGTGAAAAACACACAAAAGGTACGTATTGCAACTTTATATTTGGAACCAAATTAGTTTGTATGGTATCAATGCCTTTGCTCTCGTAAAAAAATTATCACTTGGGAAATTTTTACGGAAGAATTGACAACACATTATGAGGATACAAAAAGCAACACTTTTTTTAGCCAAATGATAAGTCTCAAACAAAAGGGTTCAATAATGGAGCACATTGAGGAGTTCCAAAAATTGAACATAAGGGTAAAAAATATTCTAGAGGAGCATAGGATTGATGTGTTCATAGGGAATTTAAAGGATAATATCCAACATGATGTTCACCTTTGGGAACCTAATTCATTAGAAAAGGCATTCAGGTTAGCAAGAAAAATGGAAAGCAAAATTATGGCAACCAGGAAGCATACCACTCACAACTATAAATATGGAAGTGTTGTTGCCCCTAGTATTCCACAACCTATAAGGTTGAAACCACAACAATTGGAAGAAAAAAGAGCAAAAGGGCTTTGTTACAGTTGTGATAGCAAATACACTAAAGGTCATAAGTGTGCTGAGAAGAAATTATTCTACATAGATTGTGAAGAGGAAGAAGAAAAGGAGCAAGAAAGTTCAAAAGAAGAGAATATACTCCAGGAACAAAGCCTAGATAAAGAAGAAATGAATCCGACCATATCTTGTAATACATTGGTGGGAATTACCCACTCCTCCAACCATCAAGATAGAAGGACAAATCAAGAAGAAAAAGGTAATAGTGTTGATTGATTTAGGAAGTACCCACAATTTTATTCATTGTAAGGTAGCAAAAGAATTGAATTGCTTCTTATATCCAGCACCAGAGTGTCAAGTGATGGTTGCAAACGGAGGAACAATAAATTGCTCCAGAAAGTGCCATAATATCAAGCTATCCATGGGAGAATATGTACTGACAATACTCCATGCACTTTCGAAACAAGTTTTGATGTAGGTGATTGGGTATTCCTACGGCTACAACCATATAAGCAAATGTCCCTCAAGCAAGATAAGAAGGATAATAAATTATCACCAAAGTATTATGGTCCGTACAAGGTGTTGCAAAAGATTGGTACTATGGCATACAAATTGGAGCTTGTTGCAGCCTCTCGATTGCACCCAGTTTTCCATGTTTCATGTTTAAAGAAGGTTATAGGCGACAAGCTACCAGTTTAAACAATATTTCCAAAACTTGATGAGGAAGGAAAAATTATATTGGAACCAGAAGCAGTCACAAAAACAAGAACTCGACAGCTACAAAATTGATCAGTTTCAGAGTATCTTATCAAGTGGAATAACTTATCCGCTGAAGATTCCACATGCGAGGATGAAAATTTTATGCAGAAGCATCCAGAACTACTCAAGCATTAAGGACAACACTTTTTTGAAGGAGAGGGGCATGTTGGGTCCCTATAATTCTAGTGATTACCCCATTAATATTGTAGTTGTATCCCTTATTAATATTGTTGCGCCCCTATTGTCCCCATATTGTTATTACTGTGCCCCATAGAATCCCTCTATTGTTATTTTTGTGGCTTTATATTATTATTGTTAGGTCAGCTGGGTTATATTGTGACTCCTTAGACTCATATATATATAGAAAGGAGGTTTTGTCATTTGAATCATCGAAGAATTGTTCATTTATGTAATGTAAAGGAGGTTGCCCCGTCGAAGAGGCTGAATTCTAAGGCGTTGATATATCTTTTCTATCTTTTTCTTGAGCTGGTTTCATAACACTTCGAATTTGACTACAAAAACAATAGAAATTCTAGCACGTTTATGATAAAATATGGTGGAATTTTTTGTAAATCAAAGTTACAACTATCAACTTTCATGACCTTGGGTGTCAATAGAATGTAAACACTCATGTTGTTGGATTTTTATTGAAAAAATAGACAGAAATGCTAATTTGCAGCGATTTTTGGTAGTATAGGAATTTTTTCAATGGGGTTTTTTATGATGTCAAATCCATTTCCACTATCACGAAACATGACTCAAAGATTCGTGTTGCTAGGTTTTTATAAAAAATTAAAAATAAAATAAAAATAAAAATTATATATATATATATTGATGATTTTCTGCCATGTGGGTGAATATATGGCCTCAATAGATAATGTCTATTATTGTATATTGTAATTTTATATTTCATACGACACGAATATCAATTATCTTCAAGCATGAGCAAAGTGTGAAGTAATTGGATAAGATGCTTTTGGAATTTCAATTTTTTTTTCCTATTACTATCCATAGAAGTTGGCTTTGGTATCTTTAATTGTTATTTTTTCAAAGTGTCATGTGTAACGGTTTTCACATGAGCAATAGTAACATCTAATGTCTGTGAAGAAAACAAAGAATGCAAAGTGAAATGGTATTTTGATACATTATTCATGTACTAAGTATTATTTTACTACAAACAAAAAATGAGTAGTAGGTGAAGGAAAGAAGCTATTTGCAATGATACAATTTACTCACTTACTGATATCAAGGATACCTTTTGCTGCTTGAGAACATATGGGTGATATCTAAATGTGTCAATGGAAGAGAAAACAAGTAGTAAGATTTGGGGCATTGAATTAGCAAATGTTGGGTGTGTTTCAAAGGTCTTTGATTTTAGAAAAATTGTTTAACCTTGTGCTAATAATTTCGATTTAAGAAAGAGGGAAATTAACTTAGGAGCAAAAAGGTTCCTTTGAATCCAAATGCATTTAGATGGTTATTCAAGTTACTGAAACTAAGTAAGCATTTAGAATTGTCTATTGTGGATAGTTTCCTAGATCAAGAAGGACATGAAATTACCCAGATGCGGGTGTTAGCACAGGAGAGAGTGCCAGGCCACATGGCCAGCAGGTGATGACACGAGCCAGCCAGCGGGAGGACACCAGGGACGCCGTCGCAGCAATAAATGTGAAGGCCCCCGCTCAGAACTCTTAATGAAATTAAAGGCGGATAGATGGGAAGGCAGGGCGCATTCATGGCGCTCAAGATTCAATGGAATGTTAATGAATTTATGTTGGATGCAGGTATGGAGTCACACCATTCGAGCCTGGACATTCTCTGCCTTCTGGCAGACGCTGAGAACTCTGAATTCTCTGCTTTTCAAGAAAGGGGCATCAAAGCACCATTTTCAGGTGCCGAGAAGAGAAGCCCTGAATTGGCAGCTCTGTTTCACTCAGCCAGCTCCATTGTCAACATGGCTAAGCCAAGAGAAAGACAGTCGTGCAGACGCGGAACTGGTCGTGGGAGCTCCTCCCGCCCTCCAGCAGCGGATGCCCACCACCATTGTTGTTGCTGCTACTGTTATAGACGGGCTGGAACTCCCCACCTGCAGGCATCACAGTTCTTGGATACGGGCAACCCAGTTGAAGGACCACCAGCGCTTCCAGCGTTTGGCACCGCAGTGTTTAACTTGGGGCACCTCAGTGCACATATTTCAGTCCTCTTCGTTAGGGACTCAGAGGAGGATGACGAGGGATCAAACGGCAGAGAAATGCCCTCCGATGACCAATCGGGAAGGGCTGAGGAAAAGACAAAGGGAGCACCTGAGAAGGCACCCGCCCAGCCTCAGACGCAGGAGGCGTCGACGTCCAAGGCGGGAGAAGAACGGGCAGGCCTCCCGAAAGAATATGGTTGGGTCCCGATCATTGAGGAGGAACCGGAGGAGTAGCAGACATTGGCTCCGTCATCCATCTTTTTGTCCAGGTCCAGTTCTAAGGTCTTCTGTCTCGGTCGTTTTCTATGTTGGGGATAAATCAAAATGTTTTTGTATGGGTCTTTAGTTCGTCTGCAGGTCTTTTTTGTAACTTTGTTTCAGTTAGTAAGTCTTTTCTGGGCGATTGCACATGTCCACGGTCGCCCCTGCAAGGGTGGTTTTTTGTGTCACAGCCCCTGCGTGGGCAAGGTTAATGTAAAAAAGAAAATCTTGATTAGTTTTGAGGCAGCTTGGACACATCTCTCTGCTAAAGCCAGCTGCCAACCCATAGTGCCACAGATGGCCATGGGGAACCTGTTTTACTGCTTGTAATGATCTTTTGTACATAATATAATTACTTAGCATAGTTTTACTGAGAAAAAAAAAAAGAAGGACATGAAATTGACATTATGCGACAATTCATTTCTCCAATTTCTGAGGTTTCTTTCGATCTTTCTCTTGTAGACATTTATTTAATTAGGAAATTGTTTAAGGGATTTATGTTGGCTCTTTTCTCTTGTAGTAGGGCTAAAAAGTATAGCACATGTTCTAAAATGCATTTTCTATGTGCCTTATGAGACATACAAAAATAATTGTATTTTCGATTGGTTTTCTCTCATTTCAAATTAATTAGTTTTTCAATTACATACATTACCCAAGAAAGATGGGTTCCTTATGATGGAATATATGATAACACTTCTCATGTCAAGGCATGTGTTTGAAGATTTACCCTGTAATTCTATATTCAACTTTTGCGAGGAACCAATGTAGTTCTAGTATTCGATATTGTGGAAGCACGCCGATTCTTTAATTTTTTATTTAATTTAAGATGTGTTTCTAAGGAAAGTATATTTTATGTTAACTGGACAAGATCTTCCTCGAATATATATAGATGCTAAGGATTTCCTATCTGGAAAAGGGGAATATGAGGAAAGAGAAATAAATTTGGTTATATGAACTTGTGGTTTTAAAGATATGCCGTTTATTTTTCCAATGCTTGTTCTATATATGTATTTTTTTGCGCAATATCATTGTTTTCTAGCTATATTTGAATTAAAAAAAAAATAATAATAATACACACACACACACACACACACACACACACACAGATATATATATATATATATATATATATATATCTATATATATATATATATATATATATATATATATATATATATATATATATATATATATATATATATATATATATATATTATTATATATATATATTATTATTATTATTATTATTATTATTATTATTTTCTTTTTCGTTTACTGTTGGAAAAGTCACTCTAAATGATATGGCTCACGCTAATGTTTTTGAAAATTATTTAGATGTTTTTAACTTAAATGAAGCTGAATCCATTAAAGGATTTGATAGAGAAATAATTTTCAAGGATCACCTTAAGTATATAACGTACAAGAATTTGTTTCTGAGAAATAGAGAGTAGAGCAAGGAAAGTGACAATGTATCAACAAAAGATATTAAAAAAATATAGTAGATCTTGAACAAATTTTTGAAAAAGAGATCATTGGGATGAGAGAGAGATATAAACAAAGAGGCACAAATCCTACAGGACAATCTCAACGTCATAGCTGAAGTAGTGTTGCGACCTCATCTGCCAGCAAAAAAAGGAAAGAACTATTGGAAGGGAAAAATTGGTTGCTGATAGGCTATCAAGTGGTGAGGATTATGAAGAGCCTACTCGTAGAGTAATCTTGAAAGAGCACACATGGTTGAATAATCTAGATCCAAGAGTCTTCCCAAAACAAGGAACATTGAAGAATTCGAGGATGTGGAAGTTGATAGCAATGTATTACCTGATTAGATTAGCACTTATTTTGCAAGAAAATCCTAAAATAAAGGCAAAAATTGCCGAATATGACACTACTTTTGATGACCATTCTGTCACATTACATGATGAAAATTATGATAGTGAAAATAAGAGAGTGAAGATTGAAAGGGCACAACTTTCTGTCAGAAAATTTGTTGATCGGGTATAAATGAATGTTGATATCTCTCTAGTTGCAATGTTAGGGCTAATAAAATTACATGAAGCTAGTTTTCAGGTGCTTGCAAATTTTGTTAGCTGACAACAAACATATAATATGAAGCTGAATGAAAAAATAAAATAGCTAGAGTATAAGTAGAGCTTGGGTCCTTTATTGAAGACTCCACTAGTGATACATAGAACACCATTGGCAACTTATAGTCTTGGCAGATTTCATAGATTTGACAAACTTGTCAATCTTCTAAGTGCAATCGAATCATATATCATTAGTAATATATTGAAAATATTAGGGGTTATTGAATCTGCATGGAAAGTTTCTTTTTATCTATGACATTTTAAGTAGATAAATAAGTCTTTTTGTCGATTTGGCCAAAACTGAACTAGAGGAAGATAGGGAATTCGTAGAAAATGACCTATTAACTTTTAGTTAGAAGCTTGATTCACTGCCAAACTAGAAAAATATAAAGAATGGTTGTTTGATACTGATTGAATGAGGTAGATCAGGGCTGCATGCTTGATAAAATTAGAACGTTGGAGGACATTATTTCTGAGTGTAGATACATAGAAATTCGAAGAGAAAATGCATATCTCAAGGTGGTAACAATTGTTGAAGACTTAGATTATTCGTGCAGTACATATGAGTCTAGGTTAATTACGAAGGACAAGCTAATGGCTAATTCTGAGAAGTTGAAATAATCACAAGAAACAAAGTTTGATATAACTAATTTTACTATAGATTAAGTAAGAAAATGGATAATTAATTTTGTTAGTGTCAATGACGAGTACTCTACCTTGGTAGTGCACTTGCAAGAAGAAGCTAGAGAAATTGAGGAGGGGATATTCAATGAATATGTTAAGAAAGACATTACCATTTATGCATTGAAAGAATTCAATGAATCTAAAGTTAAAGAATTTGTTGCAAGAAGCCTGATTCCAAGAGATAGTTGAGGGTTAAATAATAAGAGGTTGTGCTTTTTCATATTGTAAGTGTTTTAATACATTGGAAAATTTGTTTTTTCCTTCAAATCATTTTACTGTGAAATACATTTGTGTGCGATATGATGGAATAGCATAAAACCTTAATGCAGTTCCTTGTTATTTGTTGCAAATGAATCTTATAGATTACAGTCGACAAAATTCCAATCATAGTTCTCATTAGTAAAAATACATTGAACTTTGTGACTGAGGTATTATAATTTTCATAACTCGTTTATGCAACAAAGGCTATTTTATAGAAATTGTCTCTATAGTCACAACTTATTTGATTCTTGATTGCTACCTTTTCTATCTCTTAGTATGTTTAATAATTATGTAAATAATTGTAAGATAATGTTCCATATGGGATGTTGTATGGACTTGGCTTCTCGAACATTGTACAAAAAACAATAATTGAACACCTTTTTTCTAATATTTGCTTTTAGATTCTATATATTAAGTAATGTTCTGTAATGAATGATAATTAATATGGATTTATCTTTACTTTTTTCTAATACTAAAAAAAAGTTACCAACTATATCAATAATTCTTCGATAATGTTTTACATGTGAACTTGTATTACTATGGATTCTATAGTGTTTCTCTGTATCATTGATTGAACATAACTTCATGAGACTCTGATTTTGATCTTTTATATTCTATGTGATGGTATTAAAATTATTGGTAATGAGAATAAATGTTTAGCAAGAGTTTTGGTTCTGAGATACCTATCGCAATTGTGATGTTTATTTGTATGATAACTATAGTGATTAGGGTTTGAATCTGGATACAATTATTTTTGTCGTAACTATCTTGGTTACTGTTCAAGGCTTGTGAAGCACAAACACTCTTTAATATGTTCCAATTATGTTTACAATCGAGATAAATGCTTGGCAAAAAACTTGTTTATTAGATATTTATTGCATTTTTTGTGCTTAGCATTTGAATCTAAATATAATTACAACTGCTGTAACTATGTTGATAATTGTTGAAAGTTTCTCAACAAGAAAGCCTAATTATTTTGTTTCATTTCTCTTTATTTATGAATGCATGTACAAAAGTGAGAATTGCAAACATCATCGTTTCATTGTACAGACTTTTCATTCTACACATCTTAGAATGAGAGCTTTTGTTAAGCGGAGGAAACTTCTTGCTGAGAGTAAATTCTATGCACAACAACATATGATAATAATAATACATTAAACTATGGGATTTGTTTTTTGAAGCATTGTGAAAAAACTCCATATTCCATTTTGTAATAGTCAATGGTAAACTGGTCTTTGTAAATAATTTGGTTATAGACATATATATTTTGTTTTGTTAAAGAAAATAAGTATTTAAATAAGTCCTACTGGATATGGAAACTTGTTTCGTTGTGTTGATATTTTCTTTTCCGAAGCTCATATTAAAGCTTATATTGTAAATCCTAAAAGTTACAATAGTCAATCGTAAATGAGTATTTGTAGAGCATTATTGAGTACAAAAGTAGTTGTGCCAAAGTTGTTTTGTGTGTGCAAAGGTTATGTAGAGAAAGGTAAGTAACTCATGCTATATACATAAACTTGTTTCATTGTGCAAAGCTTTTCTTATTGCAAGCCCATAATAAAGCTTACATTGTGTGCATGAAGATAATTACGCACAATGAAAGATTATATTAAACAACAATAAACCTAAAAATCATAAAAATAAATTAAATAACATTATTTAATAACAAATTTTATCAATTTCAATAAACATCAATAATGTTGTGCCTAAAATTTTACTGGTGATTGTAATCAATGTGGGAGGTGCACAATGCAGATTGATAAGACGCATAATTACAAAATCATGTTATGTAGAACTAGAAGAAAGAAGAATAAGAAGAAAAAAAAAATTCATTTTGTGGGGTTTGGTGTCCTCATTTTCGTACAGGACATAATGACATTAACAATTTAGTATCTCTTTTGTGAATGGATGGATCGACACGTAATTGGGAATGTAAATGGTATTACCTCTAAACTGGCATTGATATAGTAGCGAATGTGATTCTTGACAATGTGTATGCTAGCTGTCATTATTAGAAAATATTCACATTTAATTTGTTTCATACATGGAGTAACTCATTTCCAAATTTCGAGATTTGCTTTAAACTATTTCTACTTTTCCTCGAAAAAATTTGCTTTGTTACTTTTGAATTGTTATTTATTCAAAATATTCCGTCAAACAAATTTCACATGCAAAATAGTAAAAAATAATGGAAACAAAAAAAAAAAACAAAAAACTTGGTACTCTAAACAATTACTCTAATGCCGAAAATCCTGAAAATTAACAACTATAATATGATTTTCCAAAAAATTGTGCCTGATTTTCTAAAAGTTGTCTCACAATTTCTATTTTTTTCTTGCCAGAATTATGGTGAATTTAGATTATGCAAATTATTTCTACTATTTCTTGTACATGTAGACTTTTCTTACTTAATTACTATATATTGAAAGTGTCCTGTAGAATAGATTTCACAAAGAGAGTAGTAATAAGTCGTGGTTGTTTAGCATATCGGTGATCTATACCGAAAGTGCAATGAAAATGTTGTTGGTACATAGAATATTTTAAAAGTACAGAGCAGAAATGGCTTTGAGGGGAAGGAAATAAGCTATTTGAATTGATACTATTAACTCACTTATGCTCATTGATCATATATCTCAACGGATGGTTGTGTATCAGTAATATATGAATCTATCTACATAGAAGAAGAATAGTGATAATATTTGTCTACCAAATTAGTGAAAGTTAAATGCATTCCGGAAGTATTTTATTTCAGAGAAATCGTTTATTAATGAAAAGAGGATTTTGATTTAACTACAAAAATAAGTAGGCTACTTTCCAAAGATACTCGTATTTCTTTGACTTCAGAGACCTTTAGGAAAATATTGAAGCTAGAAATTCTAGATATGTGCTTAGAATTGTGAAAATCTAATAGTATTTTAGAATGACAGGCAGGTAGCTTGAAAATCATACAAGAGTTCGTTTCACCAGCTTTTGATGTTCCTTTCGATCTTTCCTCTCTAGATACTACTTTGTTTAGATAACCATTTAGAGAGTTATTCTTATTGTATACACATTTAATGGCACAAGAAACTAATGCCAATGTGCATCCATTCTCTATGTGATCCATTATTCATATAAAAAGAATAGGGTATTTAACTAGTTTGATCTCATTTCAAATGAAATATACACAGTATTTTGTCACCAACCCACATTCCTTGATCCCAAGCACTTCCGATCCATGTTATTGACATCTGCTTTATGTCATGTTGCAAAATATGTGTTAGTGTCTTCCTTGTCATATCAGGAAGAATACCTCAGTTCATTACTCCTGGATCATACCCTTTTTAACCTCTATTTTTGGGTCGTCGTGGGTCATCAATTATTCCACTCGTGTAGATGGCTAAGATTGAACTAAGCCTAGCGACGTTGTCACACTGTCCCTGTGTTTCACTCACGACGAGCTACCTTTGGTGTGTTGTTTTTTAACAAATTGTCAAAGCTTCTGAGTCACGGTCCTAAGGTTGGTTGTTGAATCAGATGAGCTCGGATCTCTTGTTTGGGATGGTTGTTCGACCCTTTATGAAACCTCCCAAAGGGATAAGCTCTTTCTCCCATTTTTTATGGAGCCTCCTCCTCCTATAAATACCTCCTTCGTAGCCGAGATCTGCTAGAGGGAGAGAGAGAGAGAGAGAGAGTTTGAGTAGAGTTTGGAAGTAGCTTCTAATGTAACTTAGCCTGGGATAGTTTTGTGTGGATTTGGCTTGATTGTATGAGTTTTCTAGCATCATAATTTTTCCTTTTGGGTAGGAGAGAGAGTTATTCATCCTCTTGGGAGACAATTCATGAGTGAATTCTTGCGGAGACATGCTAACAAGACCCTTGAAGGAGACCTACAATGTCAAGGAATGGTTGTAAGTTTTACTTTAGTTCATATTAATACAAATCAATGGTTTATTTCCTATATCTTATGTCAAATTTCATATTGATAGCTTTAAGTTCCATGACCCTTTAAGTAGATCATTTTTGTTGTATTCTATTATGTTTGTTGTTTCTCTCTGCATGTTGTTTCAGGTACAAAAGTGATTAGAATGCGAGTCGGAGCAACACAACGAGAACTTCATGAAACAAGGATTTGAAGGTAGGCCTTCATGACATTAACTATCTAAGGGAATTTGCTTTGATATTGTTCTTACTGTGACTAGACCCACTCTAGGGCTAGAGGGGATACCTCTGCCCACAGAAGGAACTTACCTTCTTCACAAGTTGGCAACCATACTAGGGATCTATGTCCTTTGTCTCTTGATTTGATTTTTCTTTGCTTGTTTGTTGTCTCCTTTACTTTTTGGGTAGAATTCTCGATATTTTGGGTTGTTTGACTACTCCTGGTAGTCTTCCCTCTATCATAAGTGATAGGTCTGGCCTTTCCTCAGTTGAATTTTTAAAATTCTTCTTTGATCTGGGGTCGATGCCTTTTATTTTATGACAGTCGCAATGATAGTCGTGTCTGCTCTATTTAATTAGTTGTGCTTTCTACTGTTTAGCGTGATTAAATAGCCTCACAGTCATGATGGGCTTCGAGTTATGCTCGACATTATTTCCTAGTGTAGTTCTACGACGACGTCGCAAGTTACTAGTTAAGGGGGTGTGACTTTACCTTGTCAATGTAGGTTGTCAGTTTGACGCTCGTGAAGATTCCTGTAGGTTTTTATTTTTAAGTTTTTTTTTTTGATTGGCCAGTGTGTCCTATCCTTTTGAGCTTGTCTTCTGCCTATTTATTGTGTGTCAAATTTTCGTTTGCAGGAATATTTGACTCTTGGTTTCATTCCCTTGAGATTTCTCCTTTTGAACTATGTGACCTGTTCAACTTAGGGTTTCTTGAAGCATTAGCTTTTTCTTGGGTTGCTTGTTCATTTGGACCTTTGAGCTGTGTTTGAAGCGATCCCTTGCTTTGTTTGAGGCTTTTCCTTATTGACTGTTCTTTCATCTTCCTGATTGGTATGTGACGTTTGGTTATCAAAAATTTCAAGTCTTGTTTGTTTGGTTTCCTTCCATCACTTTGGCATAGATCACATTGCTTCCCGATCAGTTAGAAAGTTTTCAAGTTTTTGCAAAAAGAAACATATTCTTTGTTTTAAGTCTTTGATTAGTTTCTAAGTGGAATTTTTCTCTTTACTTATTGAATGATTTCATTTGAAAAGGACTTAAAACTAGCATTGTTTTGAGTTTTGCATTTGGTTGCTTGTCATCTATTCGAAAAAACAAAATATTGCATTCATTTTGCATTAGGAAATGAGAACAATCTTTTGCATTAGTAAATTCTTGACATTTAGAAGTGGAAAAACAAAGGATGTACTTTTCATTTTCTTAATCAGATTGCTTAGAAATTAGTGAAATATAGAAGCATTTCTCTTTCCTATTGATTGGGTTTCTTGCGAAATAACTAAAATTACCATTCTTTCATTTGCTTTCTTGTTGCCTTGATTGCTTTGAAGTGAACCTCTAACTTTTCTTTAGTTAGTTCTTCATTGAAAAGAAATGGTTTCTTTACTCATTTAGTTGCATTCTAGGAGCTTTTGAAGATACATTCGGTAGGCCCTTGAAACTGAGATCTAATTCAAGATAAACTACTAAAATTTATCAAATTAATCTAAAAATGCATTGAACTTAATTCTCATATATCTAGAGGTCTAGGCTAGAGACGCGTTCCAGCGTCTTTAAACCTAGTGGTTGTTGTTCTCACTAAGGTTTGGTGATTCCTCCTTTTGTGATTCGATAAGTGCTAGTACAGACTTGTGCTCCCTGTACCATCATGTATATGATGGGAGACCCCACTAGGTTGCAATCTTGTTCTCCATAGGAAGCCGAGTCGGCCTCCTTGCAAACATGATACACTCAACACAACATTCGGGGAGATTGTATGCTCGTACTTCTTGGTTCACCAGGAGGTCATTTGCAGTTAATGGTTGCTTGGTAATCCTTTTTCCTAGTGTTCTAGAGTAGTCATTTGACATTTTTGACTCATTAAACTTAAAACATTGTTCGAGCCCTTATCCTCTCGAGTGCGTTTCCAATCAAAAGCGATAGAGTCGCCTTTTATCCCTTTCTTGACTCTTAAAATATGAAAAGGCAAAGTTTTGTTTCAGTGTCTTAAAATTAACTACCCATGAAATATTCTTGGTTAAAGTTATCTTCCTTAGCGATTCTTTAGGGTCGATTCCTATGGAAACCTTTCCAGATTCCACGGAAAGGAATCCTGGTCCTTGTCCTTCTTTTGGAAATGTTGGTGCTCCTTATGTGGCAACATCTCGTAGCCTGGGTTAACCATTGGTTTACCTATCTAGTTATTTTCGACCTCAGTGATCCTGAGTGTCCCAACTCCTATCCTGTTGTCCCCTACATTCGAGTCACCTCACAATGATTCTAAGGTTGACCCCTCGCCTTCTTCCCCTATTTCTTCACCTTCCTCTTCTACTTCGCCTGGTGAAATTTTCAAATCTAGTAACCTGGAGGCTACGAAGAAGAAGAAGAAGAAAAAAAAGAAGAAGTTAGCTAAGCAACAGGCTAACCGTGTAGCTACTCTACCTTGGTAGTGCAATTGCAAGAAGAAGCTAGAGAAATTGAGGAGGGGATATTCAATGAATTTGCTAAGAAAGAAATTACCATTGCTCCAATGAAAGAATTCAATGAAGCTAAAGTTAAGGAATTTGTTTCAAGAAGCTTGATTCCAAGAGATAGTTGAGGGCTAAAGAATAAGAGGTAGTTCTTTTTCATATTGTAAGTGTTTTAATACATTGGAAAATTTGTTTTTTCCTTCAAATCATTTTACTGTTAAATACATTTGTGTGCGCTATGATGGAATAGCCTAAAACCTAAATGCAGTTCCTTGTTATTTGTTGCAAATGCATCTTATAGATTACAATCGACAAAATTCCAATCATAGTTCTCGTTAGTAAAAATACATTGAACTTTGTGACTGAGGTATTAGAATTTTCATAACTCCTTTATGCAACAAAGGCTATTTTCTAAAAAATGGCTCTATAGTCATAACTTATTTGATTATTGATTGATACCTTTTCTATCTCTTAGTATGTTTAATAATTATGTAAATAATTGTAAGATAATGTTCCACATGGGATGTTGTATGGACTTGTCTCGAACATTGTACAAAAAACAATAATTGAACACCTTTTTTCTAGTATTTGCTTTGAGATTTTATATGTTAACTAATGTTCTGTAATGAATGATAATTAATATGGATTTATCTTTACTTTTTTCTAATACTAAAACAAGTTACCAACTATATCAATAATTCTTCGATAATGTTTTACATGTGAACTTGTATTACTATGGATTCTATAGTGTTTCTCTGTATCATTGATTGAACATAACCTCATGAGACTCTGATTTTGAGCTTTTATATTCTATGTGATGGTATGAAAATTATTGGTAATGAAAATAAATGTTTAGCAAGAGTTTTGGTTCTGAGATACCTATTGTAATTGCGATGTTTATTTGTATGATAACTATAGTGATTAGGGTTTGACTCTGGATACAATTGATTTTTTCGTAACTGTCTTGGTTACTGTTCAAGGCTTGTGAAGCACAAACACTCTTTAATATTTTCCAAATATGTTTACAATTGAGATAATGCTTGGAAAAAAAACTTTTTTATTAGATATTTATTGCATTTGTTGTGCCTAGCATTTGAATCTAAATATAATTACAATTGTTGTAACTATGTTGATAATCGTTGAAAGTTGCTCAACGAGAAAGCCTAATTATTTTGTTTCATTTCTCTTTATTTATGAATGCATGTACAAAAGCAAGAATTACACACATCATCATTTCATTGTATAGACTTTTCATTCTACGTGGCTTAGAATGAGAGTTTTTATTAAGCAGAGGAAACTTCTTGCCGAGAGTAAATTCTTCGCACAACAACATATGATAATAATAATACATTAAACTATGGGATCTTTTTTTTTGAAGCATTGTGAAAAAACTCCATATTCCATTTTGTAATAGTCAATGGTAAACTGGTCTTTGTAAATAATTTGGTTATAGACATATATAGCTTTTTTTGTTAAAGAAAATATGTATTTAAATAAGTCCTACTGGATATGGAAACTTGTTTTGTTATGTTGAGATTTTCTTTTCCGAAGCTCATATTAAAGCTTATATTGTAAATCCTAAAAGTTACAATAGTGAATTGTAAATGAGTATTTGCAGAGCACTATTGAGTACAAAAGTAGTTGTGCCAAAGTTGTTTTGTGTGTGCGAAGATTATGTAGAGAAAAAATGCATACGTGTAAGTAAGTATTTTTATAACTCATGCTATATACATAAACATGTTTCATTGTGCAGAGATTTTCTTATCGCAAGCCCATAATAAAGCTTACATTGTGTGCATGAAGATAATTCCACACAATGAAAGATTTTATTAAACAAAAATAAACCTAAAAATCATAAAAATAGATTAAATAACATTATTTAATAATAAATTCTATCAATTTCAGTAAACAATTAATAATGTTGTGCCTAAAGTTTTACTAGTGATTGTAATCAATGCAGGAGCTGCACAATGCAGATTGAGAAGACGCATAATTACAAAATCCCGTTATGTAGAACTAGAAGAAAGAAGAATAAGAAGAAAAAAGCAATTTCATTTTGTGGGGTGTGATTTCCTCATTTTCGTACACGACATAATGACATTAACAATATAGTATCTTTTTTGTGAATGGATGGATCGACACGTAATTGGGAATGTAAATGGTATTACCTCTAAACTGGCATTGATATAGTAGCAGATGTGATTCTTGACAATGTGTATGCTAGCTGTCACTATTAGAAAATATTCACATTTAATTTGTTTCATACATGGAGTAACTCATTTCCGAATTTTGAGATTTGCTTTAAATTATTTCTACTTTTCCTTGAAAAAAATTGCTTTGTTACTTTTGAATTGTTATTTATTCAAAATGTTCCGTCAAACAAACACATGCAAAATAGTAAAAAATAATGGAAACGAAAAAAACAAAAAATTTACTACTCTCAACAATTACTCTAGTGCTGAAAATCCTGAAAATTAACAACTATAATATGATTTTCCAAAAAATTGTGCCTGATTTTCTAAAATTCATCTCACAATTTCTATTTTTTTCTTGCCGGAATTATGGTGAATTTAGATTATGCAAATTATTTCTACTATTTCTCGTAGATGTAGACCTTTCTATACTTAATTACTATATATTGAAAGTGTCCTGTAGAGTAGAGTTCACAAAGAGAGTAGTAATAAGTCATGGTTGTTTAGAATATTGGTGATCTATACCTAAAGTGCAATGAAAATGTTGTTGGTACATAGAATATTTTAAAAGTATAGAGCAGAAATGGCTTTGAGGGGAAGGAAATAAGCTATTTGCATTGATACTATTAACTCCCTTACGCTCATTGATCATATATTTCAATGGATGGTTGTGTATCATTAATATATGAATCTATCTACATAGGAGAAGAATAGTCATAATATTTGTCTACCAAATTAGTGAAAGTTAAATGCATTCCAGAAGTATTTGATTTTAGAGAAATTGTTTATTAATGAAAAGAGGAGTTTGATTTAACTACAAAAATAAGTAGGCTACTTTCCAAAGATACTTATATGTCTTTGACTTTAGAGACCTTTAGGGAAATATTGAAGCTAGAAATTCTAGATATGTGCTTAGAATTATCAAAATCTATCAGTATTTCAAAATCACAGGCAGGTAGCTTGATAATCATACAAGAGTTCATTTCGCCAGCTTTTGACGTTCCTTTCGATCTTTCCTCTCTAGATACTACTTTGTTAGATAACCATTTAGAGAGTTTTTCTTATTGTATACGCATTTAATGGGACAAGAAACTAATGCCAATGTGCATCCATTCCCTATGTGATCCATTATTCATATAAAAAGAATGGTGTATTTAACTAGGTTGATCTCATTTCAAATGAAATATACATAGTATTTTGTCACCAACCCTGCATTCCCTGATCCCAAGCACTTCCAGTCCATGTTTTTGACATCTGCTTTGTGTCATGTTCCAAAATATGTGTTAGTGTCTTCCTTGTCATATCAGGAAGAATACCTCAGTTCATTACTCCTGGAGCATACCCTTTCTGACCTCTGTTTTTGGGTCGTCATGGGTCATCAGTTATTCCACCCGCAATGATGGCTAAGATTGAACTAAGCCTACTGACGTCGTCGCACTGTCGCTATGTTTCACTCGCGATGAGCTACTTTTGGCGAGTTGTTTTTTAACAAATTGTCGAAGCTTCTGAGTGGTGATCCTAGGGTTGGTTGTTGGATTAGATGAGCTCAGATATCTCATTTGGGATGGTTGTTCCACCCTTTGTGAAACCTCCCAAAGGGATAAGCTCTTTCTCCCATCTTTTATGGAGCCTCCTCCTCCTATAAATACCTCCCTCATAGCTGAGATATGCTAGAGGGAGAGAGGGAGAGAGTCTGAAAGTAGCTTCTCATGTAACTTATCCTGTGATAGTTTTGTGTGGATTTGGCTTGATTGTATGCGTTTTCTAGCATCATAATTTCACCTTTTGGGTAGGAGAGGGAGTTATTCATCCTCTTGGGAGACAATACATGAGTGAGTTCTTGCGGAGACATGCTGACAGGACCCTTCAAGGAGACCTAAAATGTTAGGGCATGGTTGTAAGTTTTACTTTAGTTCATATTAATACAAATCAATGGTTTATTTCTTATATCTTCTGTCAAATTGCATATTGATAACTTGAAGTTCCATGACCCTTTCAGTAGATCATTTTGTTGTATTCTATTATGTTTGTTGTTGTTCTCTACATGTTTCAAGTACAAAAGTGATTAGAATGAGAGCTAGAGCAACACAACGAGAACTTCATGAAACAAGGATTTGAAGGTAGGCCTTCATGACATTAACTGTCTAAGGGAATCTGCTTTGATATTGTTCTTATTGTGACTAGACCCACTCTAAGGCTAGAGGGGTTGCCTCTATCCACAGAAGGAACTTACCTTCTTCACAAGTTGGCGACCATACTAGGGATCTGTGTCCTTTATCTCTTGTTTTGATTTTTATTTTCTTGTTTATTGTCTCCTTTACTTTTTGGGTAGAATTCTCCATATTTTTGGTTGTTTGACTACTCCTGGTAGTCTTCCCTCTATCATAAGTGATAGGTCTGGCCTTTCCTCAGTTGAATTTTTAAAATTTTCCTTTGATCTGGGGTTGTTTCATTTTATTTTATGACAGTCACGACAATAGTCACTTCTGCTCTATTTAATTTGTGGTGCTTTCTACTATTTGGGATGATTAAATCGCCTCACAATCATGATGCACTATGAGTTATGCTCGACATTGTTTCCTAGTGTACTTCTACAATGACGTGGCAAGTTGCTAGTTAAGGGGGTGTGACTTTTCCTTGTCGATGCAGGTTGTCAGTTTGATGCTCATGAAGATTCCTATAGGTTTTTATTTTTAATTTTTGTTTGCTAATTGGCCAGTGTGTCCAATCCTTCTGAGCTTGTCTTCTACCTATTTATTGTGTGTAAAACTGTTGTTTGCTGGAATATTTGACCCTTGGTTTCATTCCCTTAAGATTTCTCCTTTTGAACTGTGTGACCTGTTCACCTTAGTGTTTCTTGAAGCATTAGCTTTTTCTTGGATTTCTTGTTCATTTGGACCTTTGAGTTGTATTTGAAGCGATCACTGGCTTTGTTTGAGGCTTTTCCTTATTGATTGTTCTATCATCTTCCTGATTGGTATGTGACGTTTGGTTATCAAAACTTTCAAGTCTTGTTTGTTTGGTTTCCTTCCATCACTTTGGCATAGATCACATTGCTTCCCGGTCAATTAGAAAGCTTTCAAGTTTTTGCAAAAAGAAACATATTCTTTGTTTTAAGTCTTTGATTAGTTTCTGAGTGGAATGTTTCTCTTTGCTTATTGAATGATTTCATTTGAAAAGGACTTAAAACTAGCATTGTTTTGAGTTTTTCATTTGGTTGCTTATCATCTATTCGAAAAAACAAAATAGTGCATTCATTTTTCATTGGGAAATGAGAACAATCTTTTGCATTAGTAAATTCTTGACATTTAGAAGTGGAAAAGCAAAGGACGTATTTTTCATTTTCTTAATTAGATTGTTTGCAAATTAGTGAAATATATAAGCATTTCTCTTTCCTCCTGATTGGTTTGCTTGCGAAATAATGAAAATTATCATTCTTGCATTTGCTTTCTTGTTTCTTTGATTGCTTTGAAGTGAACCTCTCACCTTTCTTTAGTTAGTTCTTCATTGAAAAGAAATGGTTTCTTTACTCATTTAGTTGCATTCCAGGAGTTTTTGAAGATACATTCGGTAGGTCCTTGAAACTGAGATCTAATTCAAGATAAACTACTAAAATTTATCGAATTAATCTAAAAATGCATTGAACTTAATGCTCATATATCTAGAGGTCTAAGCTAGAGAAATGTTCCAGTGTCTTTAAACCTAGTGGCTATTGTTCTCACTAAGGTTGGGTGGTTCCTCCTTTTGTGATTCGATAAGTGCTAGTACAGACTTGTGCTCCCTGTACCATCGCGTATATGATGGGAGACCCCACTAGCTTGCAATCCTATTATCCATAGGAAGCCATGTCAGCTACCTTGCAAACATGATACACTGAACACAACATTTGGGGAGATTGCCTGCTCATACTTCTTGGTTCACCGAGAGGTATTCTACAGTTCACGGTTGCTTGGTAATCCTTTTTCCTAGAGTTCTAGAGTAGTCATTTGATCTTTTTGACTCATTAAACTTAAATTATTGTTAGATCCCTTATCCTTTCGAGCTCATTTCCAATCGAAAGTGATAGAGTCACCACTCATCTCTTTATTGACTCTTAAAATATGAAAAGGAAAAGTTTTGTTTCAGTGTCTTAAAATTAAATGCCCACGAAATATTCCTGGTTAAAGTTATCTTCCTTAGTGATTCTTTAGGGTCGATTCCTATGGAAACCTTTCCAGATTCCATGGAAAGGAATCATTGTCCTTTTCCTTCTTTTGGAAATGTTGGTGCTCCTTCTATGGCAACGTTGTCCCAGCCTGGGTTAACCATTGGTTTACCTGTCTCATTATTTTCGACCTCAGTGATTGTGAGTGTCCCAACTCCTGCCCCACTGTCTCCTCCATTCAAATCATGTCACAATGATTCTAAGGTTGACCCCTTGCCTTCTTCCCCTATTTTTTCACCTTCCTCTTCTACTTCGCTTGGTGAAATTTTCAAATCTAGTAACCAGGAGGCTACGAAGAAGAAGAAGTCAACTAAGCAAGAGGATAACCATGCAGCTTTTACTCCAAATGCACCTCCTATAGGAAAACCTTATGTTCCTCCACGGAAGTTCAGATTCCCTTGCAAGATGTGTAAGGGTGACCATCTCCTCCAATACTATCCTGGCATTCTCAAAGTCTTAGAAGTATGGTCTCAAAATCTAGATCGACCATCCCCATCGACCTCTAGAGATCATGTTGATGCTACACTCTTAGCTAGTGATGATAAGAAGAAAGGGAAGATTAGATTCCCCTATAGGCTATGTGAAGGAGAGCATCTTCTTCAACTTTGTCCTCTTATGGATAAAGCTTCCAAAGTTTTGGAAAACCTTACAGCTCCTCAACCCCAACTACTTGTTGGTTATCAGAGGCTTTCTTCTAACCCTCTCCCAGTTGATAAAGAGATTGAATTATATTCATCTCTTGTTTGTTCTGCTCTTATTGAGTGAGAATATTTTGTGTCTGTTCTCAACCAACCATTGGCCAAAAAGAATGTCGTCTTGGCTCAACCACCAGTTTCTCACTTTGTTCCGGAAGAGTGTAGTGATCTTACTGCTCTTGTTCTTCTTGTCTCCTCATATTCTCATGAATCGAAGAGTGACCCTCCCATCCCAGTTGTTTAGGAGAGTCCTTCTTCTATTCCTGCAGAGCATGGGGGCAATCATATGATACCCCCACCAAGTAGTTATGTCGTCTCTTTCGATTGGGGTCCATTGAATGCTTTCTACCTCCCATCTTATGTGCCTTTCTAGATCACAGTACAAGCCTATAATATGGTAGAACCTGGCACTATATGATATGAAGGTGCATATGTTAGCATCATGTCTTCTACTACTTGGCAAGCTTTGGGCTCCCAACAGCTTGTGCTTGTCACCTAGAATTTGTTGGCTTTTAATGAAGGAACCAGTCAACCCTTAGGGATCATTCTGTAGTTCCCTCTTACTTTGGGAGGAAAGGTCGTCTATATAGATGTAATGGTAGTCCAAGGTTCATTAGATTTCAATCTCCTCCTTGGACGCGACTATTTGTATGTCATGGGAGCTCTTGTTTATTCACTTTTCCATGTGGTTTTTTTTCTGCATGAAGGAATAATTGTGACTATTGATCAACTATCGTTCATTGGTCACCAGGCATCTCCTTTGCAACCCTCATCCCCTATCAGCTCTTGTTTGCATGTAGTATCTTCCCCGCCACAGGTCAATTATGTCGCTAGCCGTTCCATCTCCGCATCTGTTGATGATCACACAAACGGTATAGTATGTTACGTACTGGCGGCATTGGGACCTAATCTGTCTATGGTATAAATGACATGTATTCCTCCCAAAGTGTGGTTCTTCCATCTAGTGAGGATATCTCGGGAGCCATGTTCTCGTATGATCCATGAATAGATGTTATGAGGATATTTCTTGGTCTTGTTTCAGGGTAAAAGCATGTTAATGTGTATCACTTTTTCCCTTTTTGTGGCAAAGAAGTTCTATAAAAATAATGGAGTTGGAATGTTTACTCTTAAATTTACAAAATCATCAAAAACTAGGTGGTGGTAAAAGAAGACAAAAAATGTCAATTTAAATTCAATTTCATGTCATATTTTTTCTAAAATTTAATATATAATTTTTATCTAATTTATTCATTTTCTTTAAAAGGTACCATTAATATTTTACATAAATTTTTAAGTAGTGACAAAACCGCGACCCCCCATTTCTCTATTGATTTATGTTTTTTAATTCCAATTTCTTTAAGAGATGTGTTGTAAACATTCTAAAGATTGCTAAACAAATTTAAAAATAAAAAGTAAGCATATTCTTTAATTATTATTAAAATACTAGTAAAAATGATCATATTTTCGTATATATAAAACCGTGACCCAAGAAACTACCCTTTCAAGTTTATAAAATCATTTTTTTTAATAGAAATTTGAAAATAACATATAACACAATGTTAAAATTATTTTTTGAAATTTTAAAATATATTTTATATTTTTTATAATAAAATTTTTAATTATGATTATAATAACGTATTTTATATTATTCAAAATATAATATATAAAATTATTTGTTTAGAAATTCTACTTCTATTTTTATATATATTTTTAAAGAGTTTTAGAATTTCATTTAACTTTACATAAAGTTATTTATATTTTGTGAGTGATTAACTATAGTTTTTACCAATATTTACTATTACTTGACTTATTTGCAAATTTAGTATTTACTTTTTATAACATTATTTGTATTTTCTAAACCCATTAAATAGGTTCACTATAGCTTTTACCAAAATTTATTGTGAGTTAGCTTTGTTACAAATTTAGCATTTATTTTTTATAATTAACAAGTATGAAACTCAACTCATTTAATTGATATTTTTATATTATCTTTTTTTATCTTTTTTCATTTGAGTACTTTTTTGCTTTTGCCATATAATGAGACACATTAACATGCTTTTACCCTTCAACCACATTAAAAAATGAAATAAGAGATGAGGATAATTCCTGGTATTGTGTCAACCTCGTTAAAAAATGAAACAAGGGGTCATGAGAATAGTTCCTTGTCTTGTGTCAACCTCGTCAAAAAATGAAACAAGGGGTGATGAGGATAGTTCCTCGACTTGTGTCAACTTCATTAAAAATGAAACAAGGGGTGATGAGGATAGTTCCTAGTCTTGTGTCAACCTTGTTAAAAAATGAAACAAAGAGTGTGAGCATAGATTTTGCGTTGTGGAAAGCTCATTAAAAAATGAAAAAAGGGGTGTGAGAATAGCTTTTGTCTTGTGTCAAGCTCGTTAAAAAATGAAACAAGGGTCTGGATCATAGTTCCTTGTCTTGTGTCAATCTCATTAAAAAATGAAACAAGGAGTCATGAGGATAGTTCTTTGTCTTGTGTCAATCTCATTAAAAAATGAAACAAGGGTCTTGAGGATAGTTCTTTTACTATGTCAAACTCATTAAACAATGAAGCAACTCCCTTTTCAAATCGAGTCTTTGATTAAGATCTTGTAAAATCCCAGTCGAGTCTTTCCAAGATTTCGCAAGTGAACCTTAATTCCATTCACCTAGTTGAATGAAATGAAGCTTGGGGGGCATGTACCTCATTTGAGTCATTATGACAGGGGCATGCAAACTTATAGCAAGCATATTTTTTCATTTCAAGCTTTTGTAAACATGAGACCAAATCCAAGCAGAGTTCTCCATGGTTCAAGCTTCTGTAAAAATGAGCCCATACCCAATTTTAACCCTCGTGATCGCCATTTTTATTAGCTATATTCTGCTAGATGAGCCTTGGTTGTTTCATTCCATCACCACCATCTCTTTGCCCGATCATATGCTTTCACTTGGTTGTTTTTCCTTTCCTGAGGGACCATAGCTATGAGTGGTTTTATTAGCCAGCCTTTTGACCATTACATGTTTTGAGAAGTTCCACCATTGTCGGAACCAATTGCTACCCTTTATACCACTCATTCCTCTAGGACAAGACACCTTTAAGCTCTTTTCTAACTCATAAAAGATGAAAATATTGCTGAGTATTTTTCCCTTTTTTACTAGTTAAAGAGAATAAAAATGGGTGTCCGCTTTCAGCTCTTTTTCAACCCTTTCAAAGTGAAAATATGGCCTAGCCCTTGTCGTTTCAAACTTGTTAACGGATGCGAAACATCATGCGCCTAGTATAATTTTACCCCTTTTTCAAGCTGGGAAGCACTATTTACGAAAAAGGTACTCCTTGGTTGAAATGGTCAAGTGGTTCTCTCAAGTATTGTTTTCTACCTTTTCGGGCTCAAGAGACACAAATGTAGGAAAAGGGACCATGTGGAGTTTTCTTTTATGTGTCTTTTCCAAACTCTCTAAACATGAAAAAGATACCAAGTTACACCTTCTTCAAACTCGTTAAACTATTAAACAGCATCAGATTCGTCACCATGATGAACATGAGTTTCTCCTTCCTAGGGATTGTTAAACTTACTAGGTTGTATTCCTCCAAAGGATGAGCTTATAGTGCAAGCATATGCTATCCCCTTCAAGCTTGAGATAAAAAATAATTGGGTACTCACCATAAATGGTGGGGGGGAATTTGGAAGTATTCCATTGGTTGTATTAATTATTAGACAGCTTGTTGCTCTTAATGTCAACACTCTTTCTGCTTCGTGTCGGGTTGGGATATCCTCACTTTATCATTGGCCTTCCAGGTTTTGGATTATCCATTTTGCCTCATTCCATCTGATCCTTATTGCATCATCATGAACTTTGATCCCTTGGTACCAAAATTTTGCCAAACTTTGGAGTTGTGTCACCGATATGTTCAAGAGCTTAATCCTTCTACAGTTTGTATCCTTACACACCTTCCTCAGATTCTATGTCTCATCCACATTCATCTTGTTCCTTTGTCTCGTGTCAATGATGTGGGAAATATTATGGCCCTCCTTCAACTCATTTCTTCCTGTCAACTTTAGCTCATTATCTGAGAAGTTGATCTAGAGAATCCTTTCTGGTACCTTAAATCTTGCATGCTTTAATGGCAAGTTCTTCACATTCGATGACAGGCTTTCATTATTGGCCTTCGATCAGGTGATTTCATGGGTGTTTGACTTCAGATCATTCTTCACACTTCGTGGATTGTACTAGCAGTACCTTTATAACCATTGACATTACTCGTGGTCTCTCTCATGCTTGTTAACAGTTTACATCATTGACCGGCAATCAAGCGATTTTCTAGTATGCTCGACTTCAACACATCTATTCACATATTAGAATTTGTACCTTTATCGAGTTGGGATTCAAGAACCTAGGCTTAGATTACATAAGTCTAGGTTGCACAGATTGGTTCATGATTGTATACATGACTCTTTTGATTGGATGGATGTGACCATACCTGAGTCTTTTATATGATCCTTTTGATTGGATTGTTGCATCCATACCACAGATCATTTATGTTTATCTTCTAGATGGCTGCACCAATGCCTTGTACACACATATTTCCTTTCACTATGTACTTATGTATCAGAGGTACCAATTGTACTTGCGTTTGCAGGTTCTTTGTAATGGTGTTTTGTTTCAGTTATGGATTCATAAAGCATTTCACCCCTCCCACTCTCTTGGCCTTCATGCTTTAGGGGGCATCTATTACACAGTATTTTGTCACCGACCATGCATTTCCTGATCCCGGACATTGCCAGTAGGTTTTATTGACATCTACTTTTTGTCATGTTGCAAAATATGTATCAATGTCTTCCTTGTCATATTAGGAAGAATACCTCAGTTCATTACTCCTGGAGAAGACCCTTTTTAACCTCTATTTTTGGGTCGTCACGGGTCATCAGTTATTCCACCCACGAAGATAGCTAATATTGAACTAAGCCTAACGACGTTGGCGCACTATCCCTATGTTTCACTAGCAACAAGCTAATTTTCGCAATTTTGTTTTTAGCAACTTTTTGAAGCTTCTGAGTGGTGGTCCTAGGGTTGGTTGTTCGATCAAATGAGCTTGGCTCTCTCCTTTAGGATGGTTTTTCCACCCTTTGTGAAACCTCCCAAAGGGATAATCTCTTTGTCCCATATTTTATGGAGCCTTGTCCTCCTATAAATACCTCCTTCATAGATGAGATCTGTTAGAGGGAGATAGGGAGAGAGTTTGAGTAGAGTTTGAGTAGAGTTTGGAAGTAGCTTCTAATGTAACATAGCCTAGGATAGTTTTGTGGATTTGTCTTGATTGTATGAGTGTTCTAGCATCATAATTTTGCCTTTTGGATAGGAGAGAGAGTTATTCATCCTCTTGGGAGACATTTCATGAGTGAATTCTTGCTGAGACATGCTGACAGGACCCTTCAAGGAGATCTACAATGTCAAGGCACGATTGTAAGTTTTACTTCAGTTCATATTAATACAAATCAATGGCTTATTTCCTATATCTTATGTCAAATTTCATATTGATAGCTTGAAATTCCTTCATCCTTTAAGTAGATCATTTTTGTTGTATTCTATTATGTTTGTTGTTGTTCTCTACATGTTGTTTCATGTACAAAAGTGATTAGAATGAGAGTTGGAGAAACACAACGAGAAATTCATAAAATGAGGATTTGAAGGTAGGACTTCATGACATTAACTATCTAAGAGAATTTGCTTTGATATTGTTCTTGCCGTGACTAGACCCACTCTACAGCTAGAGGGGTTGCCTCTATCTACAAAGGGAACTTACCTGCTTCACAATGAACTATCTCTTCCATTAGTGAATTTTTTCAAAAGTGGTATATACTTCATGATGGCATATCTAATAACATCCCTTGTGTTGAATCATGATTTTTATGACTTGCCACATAACCCTAATTTCAATTTTGATGGGTAACTGATCTAGTTTCACTATCCCATATTGTGGAGGCAGGAATATATTTTATTTTATTTTTGTTTAAATGAAGATATTTTTGTAAAGAAAATTACTTTCATGATAACACGATGAGATGCCCATTGAATATCTAGAAAATTATAAGTTTACCTCTAGGGAAAAGGGATACATGAGGAAAGATAAAATTAATATGGTTATTAGAGTTTATTGGTTTCAACCTAAACCACTATTGCTTCCAAGAATTAATATGGAAAGGTATTTTGTTGTCAAAGTCTACAAGAAATACTATGATTGGTAAGATAATTTTAAACATAAAATTAAGAAACAATTTACTTATTTTCCATTTACTATTGGATTAGTAATCGTGAAAAATGGAAGCCACCATGCAGAGTTTGTGAAGTATTTGCATTGTTTTAATTTAGAAGAAGTTGAAGGATAGAGAGATGTTGATCCAGAAGGCCTATTTATCACTCATTTAGGTATCATCAAATGCGATATCTTGTTTAAAAAAGTTTCAAGTGAAAGATAAAAGAGTCATTTCTCCAAATATTAATCAATAAGCAACAATGACTATTAGGGAAATTATTGAAGAAGCAAGTATCATCACTGTAACAAAGTGGAAACAAGGAGGAAAAAACCCTGCACAATATTCTGTTTTCATATTTGAAATTGCTCTGGCTTCATCTTCAAGTGAAATAAAATGAAAAGATACTAAAGCTGCAAAGTTGGTTCGCAGTCTGCTATCAGTTGTTGGAGATGACAAGGAGCCTCATCAATATATTATTCTAGATAAAATGCATATTACTAGATTGGAAAAATGCAAAATTCCCCTACAAACAAGAATAGCTCAAGAAGTTATCAATGGGGAAATTGAAACTCTACTACCTGATTGGGTCAATATTGCTTTGAACGCAGACTAGAAAATAACAGAGGAAATTTCCAAAGCAATTTCTATTTTCAATGATCTATTTTCCACTTTTCAAGATGAAAAATATAATAAGGATGGTAAAATATGAAAGTTAAAAAATTGTGTATAGTAATAATGTTATTGCTAAAGCATAAATGAATTTTCATATGTCTGGAATTACAACCAATGTTGTTTTGACATTCCATGAAGCTACCAGGAATGCGCCTATGGTGTCTATTGAGCAATGAGAAGTAGAGAATTTGGTATTGAAGAAAAACTAGAAAAGTTGGAAAGTGATTTAAATAGCGGACTTTTGTTCATGACTCCAATCGCAATATGGACTTCACAATTTGTAATTCCCACCAGCACATATCATGGATCTATAAGGGCTATGAAACTATTTAATGTAGTAAAATGTCATATTGTCATTAATAAATGCTATAGGCTAGAAATTGTTGAACATGCAAGGGAGGTGGTTTCTATTCTACTACAGTTAGCACACGAAATCAACTAATTTCTCGAATTGCTGAGAAGTAATATTGAGAAAGACAAACATTTTTTTAACAATGAGTTACTTGCTTTTAGTCAAAGGCTTGAATTGTTTGATCTGGACAAGAAAAATGAGAACTTCCAATCTTAATTGAATGAGGAAAATCAATGTTGGATGGTCCAAAAGAATTAGTACGTTGGAAAAATTTATTTCTAAATATGAGATCATAAAGAATAGGAAAAGTGATGTGCTTTTAAAGGCAATGCAAATTATTCAAGATCTAGATGGCAATGCATCATACAAAATTTTGAATTGATTACAAAATATATGCTATCATTTGAATTGGATATTACAAAACAGTCAATGGAAAAATAGTTCGATGATATAACTTATTCTACTTTAGAAGAAATTACCAAATGGCTAGTTGGATTGTTAGTATTAATGAAAATAATTCTATGTTAATTTCTCAATTACAAGAAGAGGCGATGGAGATCGAAAAGCAACTATTTAATCAACTTGTGAGGCTATAGATTACAATGAGACCAATGAAAGAATTAATTAAAGCTAAGTTGAATACATTGCTTAAATAGGCCATGCATCTAGAAGACAACTGATAGTGAAACAAATAGCATATATGTTTTCACAAATTGTAATAGTACTTAAACCTTTGCATAATCATTTTTTTTACTAGTATTAATTCATTGTGATTTGTTAATTTTATTAATGTCACATAGTCTGGTTGTTGAATGTAGTTCCTTGTTTTATTTTGTAGTTACATCTTTTCCATATTATGGTTCACACATTTATTTTTCCCGGATGCAGGAGCAGGTAGTTAAAGAGAGGATGCCAGAATAGCATAATGAATGAGTCATTGGGAATTTTCATTACTCATATAAGCGATTCCTATAGAGAATCAAAGTTCTTAATTCTTTGCATCCGATCTTATATGCATTTGTATTCTATTTATTTATTTTAATCATAGTTATGATGATTAAAATTTGAAACTCAATACATTTCTTGTTACTATGATTTTATTGCTTAATGATACAAAATTATGGTTTGAGCACATGTATTATGTCATTGATACATATGTGCCAATAACATGAAACATGAAAATAGTTTTGTTTGCTATGAAACATGAATAATGTTTAGCGTCATCATATTTTTAAATTTGTTTGAAGTACATTACTCCGAAAAGGGATTTTATTATTCTTTCCTCATATCTCCCTATTGTACATAATGGAAGTTTTTTGTTGTATTTCAAAATGGAATTGATATATCAATTTTATGCAATTTTGATTTCGATTAGTTTTTTGTGGCACTATCCAACCTTTAATGAATTAATTAGAAATGTATATTTTTACGAACAAATTTCCTTATGTCGCGATATTTCATTATGTGGGAAGTTCATTTTACATAGATAATTCATAAACAATAGCCAGAAATTTGACAACACAAATGGATTTGATCAACACATTCTAACACAATGGGGTAATGCATGCGCATAGTGAAAGATTTTCCGAAAGAAATTTGTTTTTGCTCTGCACTTAGTACAATGAAAACATTGGCTAACCCATTGCATTATTTAAGCTTCTACATTTTCACATAAAAGACATATGTGGTGGTAAGAAAAGACATAGGAATGGTTATTACAATAAAACTTTCAACTCTACTTCCACACTTTGCACTAGACTCGCATTAACATTATATTATTAATAAACAAATAAGAACATTAGACTATTAATAAACATCAATATAAGATGTGTTTGAGTCTTAAATTTGAATATACCTTCTCGTTCTATTGATCAAGTCAATTAGTAACAATTTATACGTTAATATTGTTATTTTAATGATTTCAAAATCATAACAAAAGCTTCAAATCTTTGTATTTGTGTTAATTTTGAAAATATACATTAATATTAATATTTTAGTGCTTTGAAAATCATTAATTTAAATTTAATATTTTAATAATTTGAAATAATGTCAAGTTGGGCACAATGCTAAGTGACAACCATTTTTTTTCGTATATATTGAATTTGGTTCCCAATGGAACCTTATTGACATGTTGAATGAAATTGCTCACTTCGTAATTAAAAACCAAAAGTTAAGTACCTTTTTCATAATTATCAAGTTTTCTCAAGAGGAATATGTTGTGTACAAAGAATTTTTTATGTGAACAAGTAGTGTCAAGAGCTTCCCCTAGACTAAAAGTTCCACTTACGAAAAGATCCGCATAAGGTATATTAAAATATTTATTATACAAATCTCTTTTTTAATTATTATTTAGGAACATATTTAAAAACAACAGAAGTAGCTATGATAATGTGTTTATGTAGAGATGGCTATTCAGAAGAAGTGTGTGCATAGAACAAATATATGTGCACAAAGATTTCGCTATGCCGAGAGAATTATGCAAATTTTATTAAAATAATAAATTTACAACTGTTTTTTAATTATTATTTAGGAACATATTTTGCAATGGTTGGTTTCTTTCCATGATATATGAAACCCACATCAATTCATAAGATATTTGAATGTCAATTAGTTATCAAAGGGTGCTATTGAGTACAAACGTATTTATGTGGAGGTGGTTCTGCATGTGCAGAGGATATGTGGAGAATAAATACATGTGCGTAATAAAGGATTTAAAAAATTTCTACGAAATGACGGAAGAGCATAGCCATGTTTTAATTGTAATGTGTTTTCAACTCTTTTGGAGTTAGTCCACTTACAATTCTATATTAGTATATTTTGTGATGTGTGGAGGTTTGCACAATTAAACTTGAAAGCTTGGTTAGCACTCTAGGACAGACCACTCTTTATTTTATTATTAATATATTATGTGGAGTGAACTTTACAATATGAATGTGGGCGTCCTATATTTCTAGACAAGAAAACACTAACTAAATAAACAAAAGGAAGACATTACATACATGTTAACTACTGGCCTTATTAGCTAAATATGCAAAAGTTTTAAATGAAAAAATAGTATAAAATAAAATTGTTTGTGAGAATGAATTTTCATATGAAGCCTCATTTTTTCACACATATAATTCACTCCACACAGTCATATCTCTGCACAATGAAACACAATAATATAAATTCAAAACTCCCTCTTCATGTCCATTTTCTTACACATACTCCATCCTCTACACAATAAAAGCTTTGCATAATGAAAAATAGTCAATATTCATTATGCACAATGTTGAAAACATTTGTAAATGTAAGAAGATCAATATATTCCATAAAAAAAGGAATACTATAATATCAATAACAAGTTAATAAATATTTGTGGACACAAAAAACTTTCAGGATTATCACATTGCGACAAAATATTTTTTCTCCAAACATTATAAAAAAGCTAACACTAAATAGTTCTCGACAAATCGCAACTCAATAAAACTGATTATCTATCTCCATGTTGCACCTTGATATAAGCACATCATAATGGAAATTAGTCTCAAACTACTTGGTCAAGAAATAGTTTGAGAAATTGATTTGCAAAAGCATTGTTGGTCTTCATCCTCCTTTTTCTGCACATACCCTGTCATCTGCTTCACGAAAGAAAAAATAATAATATTAATTGCAGATTTGTTCAACGTTCCCTTTTTACTCCAAATTTGCAAAATACTTTCAAACATGTCACACCATTGGGTAGAGAAATAACACAATATCAGAGAACTCATAATATCACAAACCAATAGCACAATAAAAACGAGTGAAAAGTATTTGATGATCTCATTGATTTTCTCTAACAACATTTCCTGAAAAATTGCTAGATCTTTAAACTACAGTTTAGCATAATGTGCTCTTGGAGAAAAAAAAAATATTCTCTCGAAGAAATATTTTTAAAACTATCTATTTTTTTTCGCACCTCATGTTTAAAGTTCTTAAACAATGTGCAAATATTTAAATGTAGCAGTGTGCAAATATTTGCTTGTGCGACACTTTCTGCACACCGAAAACTCCACATAAGAAAAGCTTCACACAAGTCTCAGAAATATTTTTAAGGTTTACTTCTTAGTGTCAGCTTAGGAGCTAAGTAATAAATGACTAATATTTTTCAAATTTTTGCAGTGGTAATGGCATTATTGAAACTATAGAATTAACCTTTTAATAAATTCATGAAATTAATCATATTTATGGGTTAATAATTTTTTTCAAAACATGTAAAATAATTAAGCATATAGGAACACGTGGCATTGATTCTTTTCTTTATTTTGAAAAGGAACGCATTAAACATAAACATTCTAGTCGAAATCCACTAACTTTCAATTAATTTTTTTACTACAAATTATCTTATCTATTGGTCCAACTCTGTTAAGTATCTAATACATATATTTAATATTTACGTGGTAACATGACAATGCTAACCACTAATTTTGGTTTCATTGTCCGTAGAATCATTCGCTAGATGTTCACCATGCAATATTTTTAGCATGCACATTACAAATGCATGTTAAACTAGTTTTCAAAGGAGCTAGTTACAAATATAATCCTTTTTTGGGTTGTACAATATTGTTATAATAGTTTCACGCTGTGAGGAAATATCATTTAAAGTGAAAGAGAAAAACTTGTAGCATTATTGACAGTAAACAATGCATTGTTTGCTCTATATGCGAGTACTAAGAACATTTATACAATATATGACACAGTCATGTAGGAATCATGTATAAAGTTCAAATACTATATAATGTGATAATATAAAACACCTTTTCACAAAATACATTATTTTTGTATAGTTCTTATGTCTAAAGTAATTTCATTCTATGGAATTAGAACCTCTTATTTTCCTTATTTCTATATATTTGATCTATCTCATATCCTCATAGTAGAAAAATGAATGAAAGAAGAATAGTTATCGTTAAGGATAATGATAACTCTTCTAAAAGTTATGTTTACATTTTATTAAGTGTAATTTGATTATATTTGCATTACACAACCTATTTTGTTTTTCCCCTGCCATTTTTGGGCCATATTTTTTAATGTACCATAACTAAAAAAAAAATCTTTTTTAATTTCCAGGAAACATATGACACTTAGAGATTCAAATCAAGGACAACAATTACAAGGAAAAAGGTACTTTGAACATTTCAATAAAACTATTGTATTTTCTAAAATTAAAATCTATTTATAATTTATGTACACTAGTAATCACTGTGTGTTATCTTATTATGTTTTCGTTAAATAGTTGTTACTTAGTTTCAATTATAATGTCCTTTTAAGAAGTGATTTCAGTGTATTATTTATGAAAGGGAAAAATTTATCGAATTCAAATGATGTCATAGTAGAGATGGACGAGAGTGCAAAGATACAATGAACAATACTACAAAAACAACTATTGCAATAGACAAAACAAAAGTAGCAGAAACTAGAGAAGAAATAAGTGAAAATAGGTGTTTCTACACACGTTCACTTAAATCTATATCAGAATTTGTCTTTCTTTCTTTCTTGCTTTTATTTTTATTTTTTTCTGTGTCTTTTTATTCTTCTCTCTTTAAAAAAAAATTATTTCAATTCAATGCTCATGAATAGGAAAAAAGAAGTTTGGTCTATGCCATTTTTTATCAAAGATATCAGTAACAATATAACTAGGAGGATTTTTCATGGTGTTTTCTTGGTTAGACATCGAACATTTTTTGACAAACCAAATAAGTTAAAAGCAATAATCCACACAGACTTAACTAATAAGAAAGCAGAAATGACAATAACATTGTGTGTGCCAACACCATTAATCGAACAACATGAGTCAAAGATTATTGCAAATGTTCTTGTTTCTATTAAAGATTTTAAAATAATTCCAAAGCATAAATACGGTAGTGGTGATTGTGAAAAAAATATTTGTCTAAATAGTTTTAGCAATGTAGAAAACATTTGTAGGGTTTGTGTGGAGTATTGATATTTTCCAAACATGACGATTGCAAATCTGTCACGTAATGATGATGCATTTCCAGTGGGCACAATCATAGCTATTGCAATTTCAGTGATGCAAACAACAATGCAATATGTATTAGAAATCAAACATGGAAATGGAGAATAGGACAAGGCTACAATAAGCTTTGTTTTATTTGAACATTTTATTGTTACGAAGTTATTGTCCATCTGTTTGTTTTTCCCCACCATAAAAACCAATTTTCATTAAAATAAAAATAAAGTTACTTAGGCGTAGATCTGTATATCCCAATGTTTAGAAACATTATTCTTAATCTGTTATACAATTTTCATGTAGTATTTTATAAATGTTGCATATGTAATAGGTTCAACTACACGATAAATTTGTTTTGGCATGTGTTTTAATTCACTGAGATTTGTAACAAAACTTTTTTTTGCTGATCTTGCTAAAAAGTGTAGTTACAAGAAAGAGTTTTCCGAACTTCATAATCAATGTTCATATGTCCATTGAAAATAGGAAAGGAAGTTGAAAATTTAAGAAACCTTTTTTCCTCACTAAGTGGAATATGCAGAGTAAACTATATCATATTGTTTAAATAGACATAGATAAAGAATGAAAAATAAAAAAAGACATTCAATTTCATGTTTGTAAGCCTTTACTTTCTATATCCATTTGGTTTTATTTCCAAATATGCCTTAGAGTGATTAGTGCATACACAAATCCATTTGAGACTATATGTAAGAGATGAAATACTCCAATTACAGGTACTAGAACTATGAATAAAAATATGCTTTATTGCAACACTTGAAAGAAATACTATCGCTTCCTTTATTTTCATCATTTAAACAACATCATATATGCATGTGACATGATTGAAATATAGTGTATTCTAAGTGGTGTCGAATTGGAAAGAATATTACCTGGACTATGACAAATTTCCTATGAGCAATACTCTACAGAAAAAATAGATATTGAAATCTTTACCAACTTCAAGACACATGACACGTTTACAATAGACCATCAAAACATAGTTATGCGTATACAATGATGGGTTTCTTTGTTTACATTGCTAAGAAATTGAGTAATGGCACAATTCTCATTCCTTGAATTTCTAAGTGTCCTAATGTTGCCTCCAAGTTTCTAGTTAAGGAGTTTTATATTTTTTGTTGAACAACTCTTTCATTTAACTCGATATTTGGGATCTCATTTTACATTATTAATCAATATACTATACTCATGGGAATAAGATTAGTGATATAATCATTAGAGCAAAGAAAATAATTTCTCCTTCTTCTACTTTACAATCACGGTTTTCTTTATTTACAGTGTTAGCTAATCCAATATTTTTTTCTATTTAAAAATTTATTGCATACAATATTTAAACAAATATCTAAACGAGTGATTGTGATACAAAGATGAGACAAATTTCTAAATCGAATAAGAAAGATTACAATATAAATTATAAGACATATTTCATTTATACATACATCTATATTCCAAAAGAGTCTGATAAGTTTTTTTCTTTAACTCTGTCAAGAATATTATAATACATAACCTTTAGCATATACTAAATTTCAAATTCATTTAGGAAATTGCAAAAATTGGTAACGGTTTATTTACTAATTAATAATTATTTATGGATATTAATGATTCTATTCATTATGCTAATATAATCAAGAACTAATTCCTGTATTCATGTTTTTCAAGAGATATTATGACAAAATTCGTATGGCATCTATTCCTTATTCGAGTCGCCTAAGAATTTGCTAGTGTTCCAGTATTTTATCCATTAGCATTAAAATATCGTTTCTAAGTATTAAGATATATTGCTTGAGCATTAAGATATATTGGCTCTCTGCACGTAACTCTTCCTATGTGCTCTTTCCATTGTTTCTTTGGGCCATTTCTTCATTGTTAGTAACAAATAAAAAACAAGAGACAAATTATAAAGAAAAATCTTACAACAATTAACATTTTCATAACAACAAAATAGGTAACTTTCCTATAACTTAGTAATGAGTCTAGAACAAAATGAACATTGAAATTTTTTCTTTAACAAGAGACAACCATATATATAGTGCATCATAGGTCATAAGTCATCTAAATCACAAATTCACATCTTAGTTCTCAAATAAAATTTAGTTGATATTGGTTTTAATGGTATCCATTAACCAGTGATCGTCATCAACATGACTACTACTGATTTGCATGATATTTAATTAGAAAAAACTATTGTGAAATATGTTACTTTAAATCATATACATTTTACTTAAATTCCAACTTGACATAGTCCAATTGATATGATTACATTTCATGATTAATCTAGCTTACACTCTTTAGAAATTGATATCAAGATAATATTTTATTAATATTGTGAACCAAATTCTATTTTCATTAACTGAAGTTATTTTTCAATAAATTAAATTCTTTTTCATAATTATTCACTGAACCAACACATATTCATGACTTCTACTATGTAGAATTTCCTTGTTATCAGCTAGCTCTTACTTTGTAGAAGTAATTTTAGACCCTACATGGAATTTCATGACTTGGATCCCTTGTTTCCTTGTTGCATTATCCAAATATTAAATGAACTTTGTTCACTAAAATAAGTAAATTAGGTAATGGTTTATAAATTTGTCTGGTTTTTACTATTTTTCATTAAGATAAAAAATAGCATACCAAAGCTACTATAAGCTTTCCTACACAACAAAAAAATTAATTGTAAGAATTGCAACAGTCTAAAAAAGCTTTCATGATATGGAAACTACAAGATCATTACACTGCCAAAAACCTTTTTTCTCTGAACATCACCTCAAAACTATGATTGAATATCACTATCAATTTCCATGTTGCATTTTCATAGGCATGGTATAATAGATATTAGTATGAAACTATTTAATCAGGAAATAACATTCGAAGTAGAATGAATCTGGCATCCAAGAAACAAAATTAGGTCCATTTGCATAGTTATCCCTTCTCCTACAACCTAATGTATGGCCTATCTGTTGGTGCATTATTTATAGGTGTGGAATTAAATGTTTAATACTAATGTTTCTCACTAATGACAACAACGCTCTCAGCCACATCCTCTTTGAGGTGGGCTTGGGATTTCAACCATTTATGTCTCATTGATCTTGCACCACCCCTTACAACTACCTAGGAAAAATATACGATAACTAAGTAGTAAAATATGTTATAAACATTAATGTTATACTGCATAAATGTAGTTTTTCCTGTAGAGTCATAGCTCATGTAATGTACTAAAACATAAGACAAGAATCTACTCTACTCTTTAAGCAACAGAAACCAAGAATCAATGAAAAAAAAAATTGACATGAGGAAGATAATCAAAGACACATAACACAATTGATTCTCTGGGGAAAGTCACTGCTCAAAACCCTGACTATCTACTGCATTAATCAGAAATCTAAGTGATAATATAAAACTGGTTCTCACTAGAAAAATTCTTGCATAAGCATGATCAACTCTATTCCTCACAAGCCTACATTGACCAACACTTAACGAATTTATGTTGTCTTTTGAGCCCCTATCTCCTTGTGAAATTCTTGTGATGAATAACCCATATTAAATTGGTGATTCGTATAACTACACAATCCAAAACTAGGTCCTCTTCTGATTTCATACATGATATGTACAACTCAGATCATTCTATGACTCGTAGTGCACAATCCCCGTAGTCTAGTCTCTACTGGGTCTTTTTCTTAATTGACATGCATGAGTTTCTCTTGAGTGAATATCCAGTTAGTTGGAATAGCACTAAGGATGCACCAGTGCACCAACTCACTACTAATCCTTTATTAGTTCCACAAACAGTTAAAACTAGTTTAACTATCTGTAACTCAGTCAAACTAAGTTATCTAATTACAACTCAAATAAACTCATCATGGACCCCTATAATTTAGGGATAACATATTCATGACTACAAATATACTTCCAACTTGAAATTCCTAATATAATTAAGTCAATTAAACTTAATTAACTATTCACAAGTTGCTATGAGAATAGAATTTGATTTTAGTTCTCAGTTTAATTCAAGGACTAATTAAACTAGAATTTCTTGTTTCCATTTCTCAACAACAAATAACGAGTATGATATGCAATATTAAATTTTACAAATGAATATTGATACTATATATTGGCAACAAAGTGATTGTGTAGGATTGTACGTTAGCTTTGAACTTTTTCGCAGTTAGACTCTACATTCATGCATGTGTTTCGAGAAAAAATCTACAAAATATTTTAGTGTGCAATATGAGGGTCTGTGGAATCAAAGCTTGAAATCTTCCTCCACAGAATGGACTTCCTCCGTACATCCATATGTCTACCTAATTACAACAACATAACCATAAACAAATCTTGTGCTCAATGATCCAATTTTCTCTGCACTCCACATAACCTTTACTCAATTAACTATTGATATTTTGGAATATGAAGATACACATTATTTATAATTAAAATATTGTGAAGAGCGAATATGGATTATTTAATGCTAAAATATTAGAAATAAAAGCCTTCAATTTGGATTCCATAGATTTGCATAATGAAAGCTTCCAAGCGTCTTCCGCATAATGAACTTTGTCCGCACTTTCACACATGTGCATAATTTCATAAATATAATCATAAATAAAGCTCCTTCATCCAATCATAAACTAGAAATAACATTTACTGGAAACCTTAGAATTGTTTTTGAATAAATGCAAAGATAGAAATATTAAGAATTTTTCCCGAAACTGGGGTTAAAATTGCAAAAACAATAGCCAGATAATGCATAGTTAGTGCAACTTGGAAGTAAATCAAAACTAAATGCTTCCAACATTTTATATGTTAACTATTATCATTACAAGACTACGTAATAAAATATTTTATAAATAGTAATGTTATATTACAAAAATAACAAGTACAATATGAAGTATTAAATTCGATAAATGGAAACTGATATTGTATATTGTCTATGAAGTGATTACGCGACATTTTGTGTTAACTTTCATTTTTTTTTCACTTAGTCTCTACACTTGCAAACATGTTTGAAGGAAAAATATACAAAAGTCTTTAGTGCAAGGTGCACATATATGTAAAATGAAATCTTGAAAGCTTCCTTGGTACAATGTACTTCCTCTGCACTTTTGTACATGTTCTTAATTTCAGCAAGATATCCATAAACGATGTTTGTGCTCAATGATCTGAACATTGATGCAGTTACAGGTTCTTTGCATTCAAGAACAATTCAACATTTACTAAACTAACTAGTGATATTTGGGAATACAAAAATTTTCATTAATTATAACTTAAATATTTCAAAATAGAAATATGGATTATTCAATACTAAAATATTAGTGATAAATGAATTATTTATAATTAAAACATTACTAATAATATCATATGGGTGCACCACTTGTCTTGATCTTATTACAAAAATGAGGGCCCTTTGCATAGGGAGGGTCCTCTAACACTAACACTAGCTTTTAGTAAAAAAAGCAGGCATCCACACCATGAATGCTTGAAAGCTTCCTCAAAACAATTGACTTTATTTGTACTTCAGCACATATGCCTAATTTCATAAACATAAACAAATCTTGTGGTCAAATATGTGAAAAATTTATGCACTTGATAAGTAAGTGGTACCTCTATATTATGAACAATAATCTGGAATCCCCTTCCAACAAAAGTGATATGAATATACACATTATTTATGAGTAAAATATTAGAAATAATATCGTATAAGTCTAGCGCTTTCTTCAGTATTATTGTGAACAACAAGTATGCATTATTTAATATAAAAATATTAGCAATAAAATATTTAGTGCAAAGTGCAGAGATCCGCACATTGAAATCTACCTCCACACAATGGACTTCCTCAACACTTCTGCACATGTGCCTAATTAGAAACATATTCCAAAATATGAAAATATGCATTATTTATAATTAAAATATTATCAGTAATATAAGCATAAAATATGCATTATTTAATACTAAAATATTAGCAATAAAAGCCTTTAGTAAAAAGTGCGGAGATATGCACAATGAAATCTTCCTTCTCACAATGGACTTCTTCTGCACTTTTTCACATGTGCCTAATTTGAAACATTTTCAGAAATACAAATATATGAATTATTTATAATTAAAATATTATCAATAATATAAACATAAACAATATTATTGCAAACAACAAATTGGATTGTGTTTTAATATTAAACTATCAGTAAAGATCCGTATAATGGACCTTCTCTCCACTTCCACATATCTCCCTAATTTAAGGAACATAACCATAAACAAAGATTCTTCTCAATGAAATGTGGTTTTGTACAGAAATTTGTCCACACTCCATACAACCTTTATTAAATTGATTGTCGATATCTACAAAAGATCAATATCTCTGAAGGGCACTTCGAACAAAAAAGAATATAAAGAAACACATTATTTACAACTAAAATATTACTAATAATGTTAGTATTAAAATCCTTTAGCGCAAAGTGCAGAGATATGCACAAATGGATATTTCCATGGGGATGCAAAGATAACTATTATTAGTTTAACTACGAACAAGTTTTGAATTAATATTATTATCTTTCATTGTGTGTAGTGTTTACTCTGACAGGATGAGGTATGTATAGGAGAATGGGGGTGCATAAAGAACTTTATCTGGAAGGGATGAAATTAATGTTAAAATATTTCCTTTTGTGGAGGACAAAGTATGTGTGGGAGAGCAATTACATAGAGCTATGAATGTTTGCAAAGGAGATTGGGGGGGGGGGCGGGGGGGCGCGCGGACGATTCTGGTAGATAAAAGTTATTTAAAATTAAAATTTTACCAATAATAATGTTATGAAACCAACTCACAAAAAGATAGAAAAGAGAGATAAACGTCTTAGAATTCAACCTCTTCGAGGGGGCAACCTCCTTTACATTACACAAATGAACAATCCTTAGATGATACAAATGACAAAACCTCCTTTCTATATATAGGAGTCTAAGGGGTCACAATATAACCAAAGCTGACCTAACAATAATAATATAAGGGCACAAAAATAACAATAGTGGGCTTCTATGGGGCACAATAATAACAATATGGGGACAATAGGGGCACAGCAATAACAATAAGGGATACAATGGCAATAGCAATGCGGGAATCACTAGTATTATAGGGACCTAACATGCCCCTCTCCTTAAAAAATTGTTTCCCTTAACGCTTGAGTAGTTATGGATGCTTCTATATAAAACTCTCACCCTCCCATGTGGAATCTTCAACGGGTAAGTTCTTCTAGTTAATGAGATACTCTGAAATTGATCGATTTCGTAGCAATCGAGTTCTTGTTTCTTTAACTACTTCAGGTTCCAATATGATTTTTCCTTCCTCATCAAGTTCTGGCAATATTTTTTGGACTGGGAGCTTGTCACCTATAACCTTCTTTAAGAATGACACATGGAAAACTAGGTACACTCAGGAAGCTGGAGGAAGCTCCAATTTGTATTCCATAGTACCTATCTTTTTCAACACCTTGTATGGACCATAATACTTTGGTGATAATTTATTATCCTTCTTAGCTTGTTTGAGGGACATTTGTTTATATGGTTGTAGCCGTAGGAATACCCAATCACCTACATCAAAACTTCTTTCACTGTGATGTTGAGCTCCCTGCTATTTCATTCTATTCTACGCCAATGTGAGGTTATCCTTTAAGAGTTGGAGAACTTTTTGTCGATGCTTGATGTGATCTTCCACCGCTTGAACCTTAGAATTTTCTCTTAAATATGATGTGATGGATGGTGGATGATATCCATAAAGTGCCATAAATGGGGTCATTTTTGTTGCATTATGGAAGGAAGTGTTATAACACCATTCAGCCAAAGGCAACCATTTGACCCATTGTGTCTGTTTATCAGATACAAAGCAATGAAGATATCCTTCCTAACATTTGTTTACTATCTGATTTTGCCCATCAAATTGAGGATGATAAGATGAGCTATGAGCTAACTGAGTACCAAGACAAGAAAATAATTCTATCCAAAAGATTCCAGTGAAAATGGGATCTCTGTCGCTTACAATAATCTTTGGGTTTCCATGTAGCTTTTGAATTGTTTCCAGAAATCCAGTAGAAACTGTACTCACTTTAAATGGATGAGATAATGCACAAAAGTTTGCATACTTGGTAATTCTGTCAACTACCACCATGATAACACTCTTTCCTTCAGACTTGGGTAAACCTGTGATAAAATCCATTGAAACCTCCTCCCATCATTGGCTTGGAATGGATAAAGGTTGTAATAGACCTAGGGTTTTAATTGTTTCAACTTTATTTTGTTGGCAAACTAAACATTCTGCCACAAGAATTTGAATATCCGATTTAATGCCATCACAAAAAAATTCCTTTTTAACCCTGTGGTAAGTTTTTATAAATCCAGAATGCCCTACTAAGGGAGAGTTTTGCAATTCCCTAAGAATCTTTTGTTTGAGTTGGGAATTCCTACCTAGGTATAACCGATCTTTGTACCATAACGAATCATTTTTCCAGCTAAATGTATCAAATGTACTGGGATATTGTTGTAACTTTTGAATGAGTGCCCACACTTCTTCGTCATTCTTCCATTCAACCCTTTCTTCCTTTATCCAATCTGGTTGGATAATAGAAATGGTGCAAAGAAATGCTTCCACATCCTCATCCTTTCTTGAGAGTGCATCTGCCACAAGATTTTGCTTCCATTTTTTGTATATGATTTCAAAGTCATTATCCATCATCTTTGTGACCCATTTTTGCTGCTCTTCTGAAGATAATCTTTGTTCTAAAAAGTATTTAAGACTATCATGGTCTATTTTTACCTTGAAGTGTCTTCCCGTTAGGTAGGGTCGTCATTTCTTAAGTGCAGGTAGTATTGCCAACATTTCCTTCTCATAAATAGCTTTGTGTGAATACTTTCCTTTGATTGGATGACTTTTTAAAGCAATGGGTATTTCTTCTTGCATTAAAACAACACCAATTTCATTTCCTAAGGCATCACATTCCACAATAAAGGTTTTTGTGAAGTCTGGTGTAACTAAGACCAGTGCTTGGCACATTACTGCTTTAAGATGTTCAAAGGCCTTCATTGCTTCTGGAGTCCATGAAAATGCATATTTCTTCAATAATGTTGTTAGAGTTGCTGCTATTCTCCAACAATTCTTAAAAAACTTGTGATAATACCCTATCAACCCGAGAAATCCTCGTAGATTCTTTATGGATGTGGGGATTTTCCATTCCTTAATGGTTTTAATTTTGCTAGGGTCTACCTTAACACCTTCATGAGATACAATATGACCCAAATATTCCACCTCTTGTACTCCAAAGAAACATTTGGAGATTTTTTCATATAATTGTTTCTCCTCCAATAGTTTGAGCACCCTGTCAACATGTTGAACATGATCCTTCCAAGACTTGTTGTAGATTAGTATATCATCAAAAAATACTAACACAAATTTTCTAAGGAAGGGTTTGAAAATGGAATTCATCAAACCTTGAAATGTAGAAGGTGCATTGGTAAGGCCAAAAGACATGAAAAACAATTCATAATGACCCTCATGAGTCCTAAATGATTTTTTTGGAATGTCTTCAGTATTCATTGTGATTTGATGATATCCTGAACTAAGACCCAACTTGGTGAAGTAAAATGATCCATGCAATTCATCCAATAATTCATCAATGACAGGAATGGGAAATTTATCTTTAATAGTGAGCTTGTTGAGCTTCCTTTAATCTGGACACATGTGCCATGATCCATCCTGCTTGTGAGCCAATACTATTGGAGTAGAGAAAGAACTTTGACTAGGTTGAATTATACCAACCTCTAACATTTCTGCAACCATATGTTCATTTTCACTAATTTGGGCATAGGGATATCTGTAAGGCCTGATGTTTGGAGGAACACTTCGTAGAATCAAATGAATAGCATGATCATGATCATGAATAGGTGGGAGGCCTTTGGGAGTCGCAAATACCTTGGAATGAGTTTCCAAGACTTTCTGGACATCTCGAGAAATATATGATTTTGATGTGGGAACCTCTAGTGAACATAATTGTGCAATTATGCCTTGTTCTTTCTTTAGAAGCTTTTTCATCCCGTTAGTGCTGATTATCCTTCTTGGTTTCCCTGCGATACCCCTTAATTCAACTTCCTTTCCTTCTGAAGAAAATTGCATGAAAATTTCTTGAAAATTAAAATCTATTGTACCCAAGGATTGTAGCCATTGGACCCCTTACAACATCAGCACCACCCATTGGAATGGAAATCATTGGGCTATTCAACACTTATTCTCCCATGGATAGATTGATATTATGGCACTTTCATGAGAAAGTTATGGTTCATCCAGTTGCAACCATCACTTGACACTCTAGTGTTGGATATAGGAAGTAATTTCATTCCTTGGCTATCTTACAGTGAATAAAATTATGGGTACTGCTCGAATCAATCAACACTATCACCTTTTTCTTCTTGATATGCCCTTCTATCTTAATAGTTTGAGGACTGGTAATTCCAACCAAAGCATTACAAGATATGGTCAGATTCATTTCTTCTTTATCTAGGGTTTGTTCCTTGTGTATATCCTCTTCTTTTGATGTTTCTTGTTCCTTTTCTTCCTCCTCTTCACAATATATGTAAAATAATTTCATCTTAGCACACTTATGACCTTTAGTCTATTTGCTATCACAACTGTAACAAATCCCTTTTTCTCCTTTTTCTTCCAATTGTGGTGGTGTAAACCTTGTAGGTTTTGGATGGCTAGGGGCAACAACACTTCCATATTTATGATTGTGAGTGGTAGGCTTCCTTGTTGCCATAATTTTTCTTTCCATTTTTCTAGCCAACCTGAACACCTTCTCCAATGAATTAGGTTCCCAAAGGTGAACATCATGTTGGATGTTATCCTTTAAATTTCCTATGAATACATCAGTCCTATGCTCCTCTGGAATATATTTTACCCTTATATTCAATTTTTGGGAGTCCTAATTGTGCTCCATCATTGAACCCTTTTGTTTGAGATTTATCAATTGGCTAAAAATAGTGTTTCTTTTTGTGTCCTCATAATGTGCTATCATTTCATCGGTAAAAATAGCCCAAGTGGCAATTTGTTTACAAGAGCAAAGCCATAGATACCATACAAATGGATTTGGTTCCAAATATAAAGTTGCAATGTGTACCTTTTTTGTGTTTTGGACATTATGGAGATCGAAAAAATGCTCCATCTGTAGTATCCATGTTGCAGGATCCTTGCCATCAAACTTCCTCATATCGATCTTTGAAACATGGTGGCTCTTCGATCTAATGTTAGAGTCTATGAAATCATGATTAACATTTATTTTGTTCTCGTCATGAGTTTCCTTTACTACACTTTCGCCATTAGTAAGCATTTCTTGTAGAATTTTTGTCAAATCTTCCATCTTAGCTTCCACGCCTTTCTTTAAATCATCCATCTTAGCTTCTACACCATCCATCGTAGCTTCCACATCATTGATCTGAATTTAAATAGGAACACAACAAATTATATATATAACCATAGATATAGAGATGCAGCAGAAATAATACTTCATTTCATTACAGTAAAATACTGAAATATGCTTACAAATAGAAATGGAAATAAACTAGCTAGGGCAATGGTAGTTTATCTCTGAGAAGATATGTGGTGGCTACATGCCTATGAACTATCTTACAATGAGGGTGGAAGGCCTATTTATTGTTGAGAAATAGTGGAAAACCCTACAAGATGAAACGCCAAACTATGGGCCCCGTTTGGGAAAATTGGTACATCAAATTCCCAGGGTCGTAACTTTGGCATACGATCTCTGTTTGATGCGCAAAATATCTCGTTATAAAGATCTATCCGAGAAATACCTTGTTTCCCCCAAAAAAACATTGTTTAGGGCCTCAAAATGGCTCTGGAAGTTCAAGACTCGAAAAACTACTAAAAATAGTAAATTGTGCTACAATTAAGGAAACTGAAAAGCTGAAAGAAAAAATGGTGGGGGTCCAAGTGGACTTGGTGGGTGGCCACCAATATCCACCGAGATCATTCCTCCCCCCTTAGGAAGCAATGGTCCCAATTGCGTTGAGTTCCTCCATGAGATGAGGAAACTTCTACTAAACTTGGTCCCTAGTGAGCCACTTGCCCTGGTGAAGGAGTTAGCCTGCTTTGACAACTTGATAGAGTTAGATATTTTGTTGGCCAGTGTGCTTGAATTGTGTGTCCATGATACGATCAGTTACATCTTGTTCCATGCAATCTGGATTTAACTCTATGGGTGTGAGTTGTTCTACAATGTCATATGTGTCTAGTAATGGTGGAAAGTATGGCCAAAGGCAGTCAACATTGAACACTGGGTGCAGGCCAAGGAATGGGGGAATGTTGAGCTCAAATGCATTATCTCCCACAACCTTAGTAATGGTCTAAGGACCATATCAGAGTGGTTTGAGTTTCTGATAGGCTCCGGTAAGGCATTCCTTTTGCAAATGCAACAAAACTTTGTCACCCACCTGAAACTTGTGTGGCACTCGATGTTGATCATGTCGTTGCTTGTACTTGGCATTTGATTTCTCTAGAATATCGTGGACCTACTGGCGAATATGTTGGATGTGCTCAATGAAGTTGTTTGCCTTATCTATTTCAGACTGGACATGAGCCGAATCTGTGTGAGTAGCTACAAATGGCATGGCCACATCAATGGACATAGTGGTTGGAATCCCAAGCCCACCTGAAAAGGGTTGTGTCTAATTGAGCTGTGGAGACCCCGATTGTAGTTGTACTGAACATAGGGGGTGCTCTCATCCCATGTGCGTGGATGCTTCGAGTTGTACATGCGTAGAATGTGTACGATCATCCTATTGACAACCTTTGTCTAGCCATCAGTTTGAGGATGGAAGGCTCTGGACTTAGTCAGTTTGGTGTCCAGCATCGACCAGACACTTAACCAAAATATACTGAGGAACCTACTATCCCTATATGAGATGATAGATTGTGGGA